>CM040930.1:6646905-7846905 GCA_023029165.1 Gobiocypris rarus | reverse complement strand
CGCACAGAGATTGTTCCAGATTCTCTGAATCTTTAGATGATATTATGCTCTGTAGATGATGATAACTTTGCAATTCTTTGCAATTTTTCTCGGAGAAACTCCTTTCTGATATTGCTCAACTATTTTTCGCCACAACATTGGGTGAATTGGTGATCCTCTGCCCATCTTGACTTCTGAGAGACACTGCCACTCCAATAGGCTCTTTTTATACCCCATCATGTTGCCAATTGACCTAAAAATTGGCAAATTGGTCCTTCATCTGTTCCTTATATGTACATTTAACTTTTCCTGCCTCTTATTGCTACCTGTCCCAACTTTTTTGGAATGTGTAGCTCTCATGAAATCCAAAATGAGCCAATATTTGGCATGACATTTCAAAATGTCTCACTTTCAACATTTTGTTATCTATATTCTATTGTGAATAAAATATAACTTTATGAGATTTGTCAATTATTGCATTCCCTTTTTATTCAAAATTTGTACAGTATCCCAACTTTTTTGGAATCGGTTTGTACATGTTAACCCAATGTAATTACATTTTTTTATAATAATTCCAACATAATTGAACATTTAACAGTATTACACACTATCATTGTTACGACTGCTCTGAGACAGAGGGTTGAAGATCCAAATGCAGCTTTATTAGAGGGTAATCCACAATCGTAGTCAGAAAACAGGCAGAAGGTCATACACAAGCAATCAGTCCAATCAAGCAAACAAAACAGAGGAGACAGGCAAAGGGTAATCCACGGAGAAGGCAAGAAATCCAAGACCAAGAGACATGAAACCAGGGTAAACGCTCAGAAATGCAGTGAAACACAAAACAAGACTTCGCCGTGACAGACAGAGTGAACATGGTTTTTATAGTGTGAGCTAACAAGGTAATGGGGTGCAGGTGGATGTAATCAATGAGTGATGATGAGTCCGGGCAAAGGATTATGGGAGATGTAGTCTATGGTAGAATGACAGTCTGGGTTGGAGTGCCCTCTGGTGAACGCGGGCACTCACACTGGTCCATTGTGACATAGCCCCCCCTCAAAGGAGCGGCTTCCAGTCGCTCCTAAAATTGTCCAGGAGGGAGGTGGAGCGGAGGCAGACCTGGGGTGGGATGGAGGCCAGGCCCGTGGAGTGGAAGTGGGCCTGGAGACTGAGGCAGAGCAGGTGGCCAGGCCAGAGCAGGCTCAGCTGATGACCAGGCTGATGCAGGCAGAGCAGGTGGCCAAGGTGATGCAGGCTGGGCAGATGACCTGGGTGATGCAGGCAGCCAGGGCGGAGCAGCGACCACCACAGTAGTGCAGACAAGGTTGGCGACCCCATGGCGGCGCAGACAAGGTTGAAGACCCCCACGGCGGAGCAGGCGACCACAACAGTGGCGCAGGCGAGGTTGGAGACCCCACGGCGAAGCAGGCGACCACCACAGTGGCGCAGGCGAGGTTGAAGACCCCACGGCGAAGCAGGCGACCACCACAGTGGCGTGCAGGCGAGGTTGAAGTCCCCCGCGGCGGAGCAGGCGACCACCACAGTGGCGTGAGCGAGGTTGAAGTCCCCCGCGGCGGGAGCGACCACCACAGTGGCTTAGGCGATCTTGAAGACCCCACGGCGGACTAGATGGTCTAGAAGACCTCCATGGTGGAGCAGGCAAAGCAGGTGGTCAAGCCGGGCCCTCTCTGGACTCGGGACACGAGGCGGGGCGGAGCCCTCTGGACTCGGGACACGGCGAGGCCGAAGACCTCTCTGGACTCGGCCGGCGGGCGAGCCCTCTCTGGACTCGGCCGGCGGGCGGAGCCTCTCTGGACTCGGCCGGCGGGCGGGCGGGCGAGCCCTCTCTGGACTCGGCGGCGGGGCGGGAGCCCTCTGGACTCGGCCGGCGGGCGAGCCCTCTCTGGACTCGGCCGGCGGGCGGAGCCTCTCTGGACTCGGCCGGCGGGCGAGCCCTCTCTGGACTCGGCCGGCGGGCGAGCCTCTCTGGACTCGGCCGGCGGGCGAGCCCTCTGGACTCGGCGGCGGGCGAGCCCTCTCTGGACTCGGCGGCGGGCGAGCCTCTCTGGACTCGGCCGGCGGGCGAGCCCTCTGGACTCGGCGGCGGGCGGGCGAGCCCTCTGGACTCGGCCGGCGGGCGAGCCCTCTGGACTCGGCCGGCGGGCGAGCCCTCTCTGGACTCGGCAGGCGGGCGGAGCCTCTCTGGACTCGGCGGCGGGCGAGCCCTCTCTGGACTCGGCAGGCGGGCGAGCCTCTCTGGACTGGTCAGGCGGGCGAGCCGTTTCTGGACGCTGGTCAGTGGCAGGGGCCGTCTCTGGACGCTGGTCGGGCTGGGGCCGTCTCTGGGCGCTGGTCAGGGCTGGGGCCGTCTCTGGGCGCTGGTCAGGGGCTGGGGCCGTCTCTGGGCGCTGGTCAGGGGCTGGGGCCGTCTCTGGGGCGCTGGTCAGGGCTGGGGCCGTCTCTGGACGCTGGTCAGGGGCTGGGGCCGTCTCTGGACGCTGGTCAGGGGCTGGAGCCGTCTCTGGGCGCTGGTCAGGGGCTGGAGCCGTCTCTGGACGCTGGTCAGGGGCTGGAGCCGTCTCTGGGCGTTGGTCAGGGGCTGGAGCCGTCTCTGGGCGCTGGTCAGGGCTGGAGCCCTCACTGGACTCAGGTCAGTGGCTGTGATGGAAGGAGACTCTGGACTGGCGGGTACTGCGGCAGTGCAGTGTTCCTCCTCTGCTACTCCCACAGTGAATGCAGAACCACACAGTTGCAGTGCCATATTTATATAAAATTCCAGAGTCCAATTAGGGTTGTGCAATGGCATGATAGAGCTGAGTGGCTCAGATAATCCCCCAGAGAAAAAAATTCATAAGACATACCGAGTCCATAGTAGTCAAATGTGCCAGCTCAATAAAGTCCATTACATAGTCCTCAATAGGGCGATCTCCTTGACGGAGACACAGTATTCTTGATGCTGCATTCATTTCTGGACAGGCGTTCACTCGGCTGCTGGATCTGTGCATGGCAAAGTCTTCTGTTACGACTGCTCTGAGACAGAGGGTTGAAGATCCAAATGCAGCTTTATTAGAGGGTAATCCACAATCGTGGTCAGAAAACAGGCAGAAGGTCATACACAAGCAATCAGTCCAATCTAGCAAACAAAACAGAGAGACAGGCAAAAGGGTAATCCACGGAGAAGGCAAGAAATCCAAGACCAAGAGACATGAAACCAGGGTAAACGCTCAGAAATGCAGTGAAACACAAAACAAGACTTGACAGACAGAGTGAACATGGTTTTTATAGTGTGAGCTAACAAGGTAATGGGGTGCAGGTGGATGTAATCAATGAGTGATGATGAGTCCGGGCAAAGGATTATGGGAGATGTAGTCTATGGTAGAATGACAGTCTGGGTTGGAGTGCCCTCTGGTGAACGCGGGCACTCACACTGGTCCATTGTGACAATCATGTCTCCTCCGCCTATTTGCATCTTGCTCAAAAACACATAAAAAATGCTTAATTTAAACATTTATCGCCCTAAATACCCTGTGCAATGCAGCCTGACGCAGTTATCATTTTCACGTCTAGCGCCACATTGTTTAAATAGCAAATGCACTTGCGCTCATCTGTTCACCTTAAAGATTCCTCTCTGGAGAAGCGTTCAGTCTTTCCGTTCGCAAATTCCGCCATATAAATAGCGAGTCCGCCATGGCGCGAACGCAACTGGCTTTTAAAGGGAATGGGAGATGAGACTCTGATTGGTTTATTACACGTTACGGCCATAACACACCCATACATTCTACCAGCACATCTGGTAATCACTAAGATTAAATATATCAAGTAATGAAATGTCCACCCTGCTTGCCATAGAGTGTGAAAGATACATCCACAAACTTAATTTGATCAATTTAAAAACATGACCCCTTCATTCACCCAGTGTCAAATCTCTGAAGACCTCTCTGGACTCGGCCGGCGTGCGGAGCCCTCTCTGGACTCGGCCGACGGGCCGAGCCCTCTCTGGACTCGGCCGGCGGGCCGAGCCCTCTCTGGACTCGGCCGACGGGCCGAGCCCTCTGGACTCGGCCGACGGGCCGAGCCCTCTGGACTCGGCCGACGGGCCGAGCCCTCTCTGGACTCGGCCGACGGCCGGAGCCCTCTGGACTCGGCCGACGGGCCGAGCCCTCTCTGGACTCGGCCGACGGGCCGAGCCCTCTCTGGACTCGGCCGGCGGGCCGAGCCCTCTCTGGACTCGGCCGGCGGGCGAGCCCTCTCTGGACTCGGCCGGCGGGCGAGCCCTCTCTGGACTCGGCCGACGGGCCGAGCCCTCTCTGGACTCGGCCGGCGGGCGAGCCCTCTCTGGACTCGGCCGACGGGCCGGAGCCCTCTGGACTCGGCAGGCGGGCCGGAGCCCTCTCTGGACTCGGCAGGCGGGCCGGAGCCCTCTCTGGGCGCTGGTCAGTGGCAGGGGCCGTTTCTGGGCGCTGGTCAGTGGCAGGGGCCGTCTCTGGACGCTGGTCAGGGGCTGGGGCCGTCTCTGGACGCTGGTCAGGGGCTGGGGCCGTCTCTGGACGCTGGTCAGGGGCTGGGGCCGTCTCTGGGCGCTGGTCAGGGGCTGGGGCCGTCTCTGGACGCTGGTCAGGGGCTGGAGCCGTCTCTGGACGCTGGTCAGGGGCTGGAGCCGTCTCTGGACGCTGGTCAGGGGCTGGAGCCGTCTCTGGACGCTGGTCAGGGGCTGGAGCCGTCTCTGGACGCTGGTCAGGGGCTGGAGCCGTCTCTGGACGCTGGTCAGGGGCTGGAGCCGTCTCTGGACGCGTTGGTCAGGGGCTGGAGCCGTCTCTGGACGCTGGTCAGGGGCTGGAGCCCTCACTGGACTCAGGTCAGTGGCTGTGATGGAAGGAGACTCTGGACTGGCGGGTACTGCGGCAGTGCAGTGTTCCTCCTCTGCTACTCCCACAGTGAATGCAGAACCACACAGTTGCAGTGCCATATTTATATAAAATTCCAGAGTCCAATTAGGGTTGTGCAATGGCATGATAGAGCTGAGTGGCTCAGATAATCCCCCAGAGAAAAAAATCATAAGACATACCGAGTCCATAGTAGTCAAATGTGCCAGCTCAATAAAGTCCATTACATAGTCCTCAATAGGACGATCTCCTTGAGACACAGTATTCTTGATGCTGCATTCATTTCTGGACAGACGTTCACTCGGCTGCTGGATCTGTGCATGGCGAAGTCTTCTGTTACGACTGCTCTGAGACAGAGGTTGAAGATCCAAATGCAGCTTTATTAGAGGGTAATCCACAATCGTAGTCAGAAAACAGGCAGAAGGTCATACACAAGCAATCAGTCCAATCAAGCAAACAAAACAGAGGAGACAGGCAAAAGGGTAATCCACGGAGAAGGCAAGAAATCCAAGACCAAGAGACATGAAACCAGGGGCTCAGAAATGCAGTGAAACACAAAACAAGACTTCGCCGTGACAGACAGAGTGAACATGGTTTTTATAGTGTGAGCTAACAAGGTAATGGGGTGCAGGTGGATGTAATCAATGAGTGATGATGAGTCCGGGCAAAGGATTATGGGAGATGTAGTCTATGGTAGAATGACAGTCTGGGTTGGAGTGCCCTCTGGTGAGCGGGCACTCACACTGGTCCATTGTGACAATCATGTCTCCTCCGCCTATTTGCATCTTGCTCAAAAACACATAAAAAATGCTTAATTTAAACATTTATCGCCCTAAATACCCTGTGCAATGCAGCCTGACGCAGTTATCATTTTCACGTCTAGCGCCACATTGTTTAAATAGCAAATGCACTTGCGCTCATCTGTTCACCTTAAAGATTCCTCTCTGGAGAAGCGTTCAGTCTTTCCGTTCGCAAATTCCGCCATATAAATAGCGAGTCCGCCATGGCGCGAACGCAACTGGCTTTTAAAGGGAATGGGAGATGAGACTCTGATTGGTTTATTACACGTTACGGCCATAACACACCCATACATTCTACCAGCACATCTGGTAATCACTAAGATTAAATATATCAAGTAATGAAATGTCCACCCTGCTTGCCATAGAGTGTGAAAGATACATCCACAAACTTAATTTGATCAATTTAAAAACATGACCCCTTCATTCACCCAGTGTCAAATTGGTGAATTGGTAAAAAATGATACCCCTAGATGGGAATGACTTCTATGGGGCATAGAGTCCTGAAGTGATGCAAGTGTCCTACAGAGTCTGAGATGCTGAAATGCTGGCCAGCTTTATTATCCAGCTTTCTTCATCCACATTTCATATTTTTATGAATGAGGGGAGATATTGAATGCTGGGATGCTGTGATTGGCTGCAAAGGATTCATTCAACCACCAGCCCCCCAACACACACACACACACACACACACACACAGAAAGAGCGAGGAGACGTCATGCTACGCTTCCGCAGTGCATCAAGGGAATCAGACTGCCTCTGACTCATGCTGGAGAAATTGAGAGAAAGAGCGAGTGGGGAGGGCTCGCTCTTCATTCTGATTTTCTCGCTCGCTGCTCCTGGAGCCCAGTGATGTAATACAGGTGACCTATTCGTCACAG
Organism: Gobiocypris rarus; assembly: GCA_023029165.1. Classification (NCBI taxonomy): domain Eukaryota; kingdom Metazoa; phylum Chordata; class Actinopteri; order Cypriniformes; family Gobionidae; genus Gobiocypris; species Gobiocypris rarus. Next base: position 7,840,365 of record CM040930.1, on the reverse strand, counting down.
ACCACCCCCGCTTCCTCCTGGCAGCCGATTGGCTGAGCGGCCGTATGAATGAGCCGCTCTGTTCCCTGTGGGGAGGGGGTTTGGGTGGAGTGAGGCAGAAGCACGTCACTTGTTCATTGAGGGAAAAAAAGGAAGTGGAGAACAAACTCTGCTGGCTTCTTTGGCAGCAGCTCTGAATAGAGCTTAAATGAGTTTGCATGCTGATCTCACTCTTTGTCACACATGTAGGCAGTGTATGCATAAAGGTGACAGTGAGTGTTCGCTCTACTCTGCGTGTGTTGCTGGATATACATTATTAACTACCGCATGATGGAATGAGAATGTAATAGCTATTGTTTCATAATTATTGTATTATAATTACAGACACTTGCATTAACAAAAATATAAAGTGGGCTGTACATGGAAGCGTAACTGAACCGTGTCTCCAGCGTAATGAGAAACAAACCTTGCAAATGTGTGATGTCAGATGCAAATTAAATAGCTTTCCACCTCAGTTTGCTGCTGAAGTCATATTCTGCTCTGCTTTACTCTATTCAGTTCGGTTCCTATTTGTTGTGTACTGTAATTCCTGCTCCGTTCTATTCTGCTCGGCTCCTATTCTATTCTGTACTGTTTTTATTCCATTCCACTCTGTTCCTCTACACGTCTCATCTATTCTCCTGTTCTATTTCTATTGTGTTTGATCTTTATTCTATTCTGCTCATACATGTTCTGTAATGCTCCTATCATATTCTGCTTATATTCTATTCTACTCAGCTTTATATTGTTCTTATTAAAGTCTATGGTTTCTATTGAATTCTATTCTTTTTCTATTCTACTATTCTTGAATTCTATACTTCTTGAATTCTATTTAAATTGCTCCTATTAGGTTCTACACAGATTGATTCTATTCTGATTCAGATTTATTCTGCTCATTTTCTCTCCACTCAGATGTATTATATCCTGCTCATACTCTGTTTCTGTTCTGTTCTGCTGTATTCTGTTTTGCTTTGTTTGGCTTGTTTCTATTCTATTTGATCTATTCTGTTTCACTCTCCTTTACTGTGTTCCTGTTGTATTCTATTCTGCTCTATTATGTGCTGTTGTTATACAATTATGTGGTTTAAATTCAATTATATTCTTTTTCTATTCTATTCTGTCATGTATTCTATTTATGTTGTTCTGGTTACATTCTAATATACTCTGCTATGCTTCTATTAGGTTCTACACAGATTGATTCTATTCCATTCTATTCTTATCTGTTCTGTTTTACTCTCCTCTTCTGTGTTTCTATTCTCTTATATTCTCTTCTGCACTGTTTATATTCTATTCTGCTCTGTTCCTCTCCGTTTTTCTTCTATTCTTCTTCTGTTCTATTTTTATTATATTCTGCTCATACATGTTCTGTTATGCTCCTATTCTATTCTATTCTACTCAGCTTTATTCTGCACTGTTCTTATTAAATTCTACTGTTTCTATTCAATATTATATATTTTTCTATTCTATTCTTGTATTCTATTTAGTTGCATTCTGTTTTTATTCTAATCTGCTCTGTCATGCTCCTATTCTATTAGGTTCTACACAAATTCAATTCCATTCATACTCTACTCTGCTCCCATGCTATTCTACTATATGAGTAATCTGTTCTATTCTGCTCATTAGATTTTCTTTGTTTGGCTTGTTTCTATTCTATTTTGATCTTTTCTGTTTTACTCTCCTCTACCATCTTTATATCTTATATTATTTGCCTAGAAGGATCTAGTTATACAGTTGTGCTAACATGAGGATATGCATTGACCTTTTGTCAGTATTTTTGTGAATGACTTCATACTGTGTGTATGTGAGTGTGTTGTGTGTGCTGGGCTGGAGAAATGCGTTTGCGTGTGCAGACCCTGGCCGTCTCTGCCTTGATCCTGAATGAGTCACTGCTGCAGTACTCTGTGGGAGGGGCTAAGGTTGGATCCCCTGCTGCAAACCCAGTTAAACATACTCGCATGCATGATTTCTCTCTCTCTCTCTCTCTCTCTCTCTCTCTCTCTCTCTCTCTCTCTCTCTCTCTCTCTCTCGCTCACTCACACACACACACACACACACACAATGCATGCTGTCACATCCGGCCCTCAGGTCTACGATGTGGCCTATAATTAGCCGCCTGTACAACTTATAGCCTCAGAATGATCTGACCAAATGCTTCAGAATACCATTCCACTGAGACGAAGAAATAGAAGAAAGGAAGAATAGATGTTGCGCTGGAATCTCTAACTAGTAAACCTAAAATGCCACTGCTGCCTCTTGTGCATTTCAGAAACACTGGTGTGTTTTCTGACTGTCCTCCCAAAGCACTCCCAAACAAAATGTGTTTTTGTCATTAGGGTGAGTTCATGGTGGGAGAAGAGGCCCCTTTCTGCTTTTCCAAAGCTATTAGATGTTCAAAAACAGCAGAGCCGCCCAGCAAACAAAGCACTTGCAAGGAACCTCTGGTGACTACAATAAACGCCAACCTGCTGTGGATTTATCTGTCACAAATCCTACAACTTGAAAATTAAACCATTTAAAAAGCTTGTTTAGCATCTGTTTATCATTGAATTTAATGCAGTTGTGGTGTTCAGCATGCAATGGTATCGTGCTCTTGAGTGGGCTTTTAAGGCCACACTATATCCCTCAACTCATCATGTCCGCATCACTGTTTGCTGTTGTGTGGAATCTCTTCTCGGGATGGACAGTGAGTCATACACTCCCCCGTTGCTGTTCCTCTCTGCCAGGAGTGGGATCTCCATGGAATTACTTATTCTTGCCTCACTAACCCATCACTAGTCGGGTCTTCCTGCCTCCACACTGGCCAGGCAGAAGTCTTCAATGCATTATCCAGAATATATTACACCTAGACAGAGAATAAAGTAGAGAATAAAATGATAGATAGATAGATAGATAGATAGATAGATAGATAGATAGATAGATAGATAGATAGATAGATAGATAGATGGATGGATGGATGGATGGATGGATGGATGGATGGATGGATGGATGGATGGATGGATGGATGGATGGAAATAAAATAGAGAAATAGATAGACAGGCAGATCCAGTTCCAGTTGATTTTACTTATTAAAACCACTGATTGTATTTGGTCTTTGAGTGGCAACTGAGGGTCTGCCCTAGGGATGTGTGATGTGTCACTAAACAGTTGATAGCTACATGTTGTTGTGTGTTTAGAATTTGGAGGTATCACACACCCCTAACATGCTGGGAGTGCAGTTACAGTGTTTCTTCGCTTAACCTGACTTCCAGAGATTAAATATGGATTTGTCTTTCATTTGTATTATATTGTATTAATTTTATATTTCCTTTTACTGAAACGCTAAAGAATCAAGATGAATATTGCCTGTACTATTGACCTCTCACTGAGAGAAAACACATGTTATCAGTATGTTTTGGGGAACATTCTGGATTGGAGCTTAATCAGCTCCAATCTTGAAGAGACTGTGTATCTGTGTATGTGCGCAATATTCTGTGTGACAGATCAGTATTGGAGGTTGATTACAGGCCTCCTAAGTGACAGGTAGATTTGTTGTTCTGGACAAACTTGCGCCTGTTCGGGTAAAAGCGTCAACAGGTGACGTGTATGGAGACGTGCATCTGATTAACTGACCATGTGTGGAAATTTACCATGACTGTGCATTTTCTCTGAACCAATCAGAATCATCCACCTTGCAGTAATGACGTAGTTAGACCTTGAAAACAGTATAACTGTTGGGACAATTGAATGTACGGTACGACGAGACTGGTAGAGAGAGGGAGCGCGGCCTACGAACTCCTTGTGAGACTTGAAGCTGGCTTCTGCTGATGAAACTGCAAACTATTCTTCAGTAAAAATTGTCTTTAATAAATTGCACTACTGACTCTTGGTCTTCATTCTTCACTACTGGTCTCTGGGTCTAAACTGTTAACCCCTAACAATATATAGATAGATGTTTATGAGACAGTAACCAAGGCTTGTGTTCACAGCAAATTAATTCATATTTCATAAGTTTTACTTGTATTGACGGTAATAATGACGTCTGTTTGCACAAAATTAAAATGATTTCTTTGCCCTCTATTCGATCCGTAAACACGTAAGATGAATTGAGCAACTTTATATCAGAACACATCTAAATATCAGTATATCAACTCCAGCACAGGAATTGCTAAACAGCAAGCAGGAAAAACAGAGGGCTGTTTACTTAGCATTAGCATTCTCTCTCTTCTGTGGCAAACTGGCCTCCAGCTGCAATGGCATATGGAACCTATAGATCTTGTTTTTGGTCTTGCAGAATGCATTCCTTTGTAATGACATCCTGACCAGAGACTGTATCATCCTCTCAGCGGCCAAAGGGAACGACCCTGAGAATCTTTTGGACTTTTGCTTTCCTCTTTAGCATTAGCAATGTTTGTAAATCTTTAATAAAAGAGTTGTAGTTAGGACTTGGTAGTTAACTTAATCTGGAAAGACAGCTCAAGGCAAAGGGCACAGTATTCTCAGTAGGGGACATAACCCTGTTATATGAACCATTACACAAGGATCCCGATAACTGCCTAATGGGTTAAGTCTGTAAATGGATGTGGTAACTCTGTTAGGTTAAACTGTCAAAAAGCATTGTAGGACGTAGTTAGTCATGCTTGTTATTATGACAGCAGAACATTTAACTAAGGTGATAGTGGAGTGTGCCGTCTCAGTGAAAAGGCTATTACAGCCTGACCCTCATGTAATCTTACATTCTTAACTTTTATGAGGTACATTTTTTTTTTTTTTTACTATTTAAAAAACACATGTAATCAAAATTTTACCTGTGTTAGCACATGGAAGAAACTTATGTTCGTCAAGCTACTTCGCTGCCTATTGACTCTATAGGAAGTTACTTTATTTGGCTTCATCTTAATGGAAATAGAGTCTTCAAAAGTAACTGTTTTAGAATGTTCGACATTCTCCACAAAGGATACCTGTGATGCTGCTTTATAATTCATCCAATAGGGCAGCATATATACTGTACTGCATATGGACTATAAATAAGTTTTCCCCAGCCTTAAAGGTGCATTTGTAATGACAAAAGTGATTAAAATGCGTTACTAATACTCAGCAATTGACCTGGTGGCCCAAACACATTCCCTTCTTCACAAGAAGAGTAAATTGCTGGGCAGACATGGCTCTTTTCCTCACTGTGAGGTGTGGTGGCTGGGGGTGGAGGTGCGGGTGTGGGGGTGTAGTGAGAAACGGAAGGGAAGGCGGAGAGAGCAGTGAAGATGGGGTTGGGAGGTGGGGGGGTAATGAAGGTGTAATTTGGGAACCATCTGTAAGACGCCTGCAGGGCTTCCTCTCACAAACCTCCCCCTCTGGAGGGACGCAGGTGCTAGAGGCGGAGTAGGAGAACAGGGGAGTGGAGGAGGAGAGGAAGGGGGTTGCAAGAAAAAGAGGTTGTGGTAATTGTAGCTAGCTAGTTTGCTAAAATGTCAACAGCTCTGGAAGTCTGAGTTTTGGAACCGGGAGTCTATGTGACATGGATGGCCTTTGTTCCTTTGACCTTCTTAATGGTCTTAAAGTTGAGTGGTGTGCCCTTAAGGCTTAAGGATGCACCAAATTCAAAGTGACCTCTGCATAAATTAAGGATGATTACACAGTTCACACCCGCAGGCCTTTCTTCTTATGCTTAATTTGGGAGTAAATGGGAGATGTAATGCTCTTTTAAGCTTTTAAGCTCAAGTTAAAATGGACTGTAATGATTAGGAATAAAGGCCAATGACAAGGTAACATCCAGAAAACATGAAAAGGAGTGGAGGACTTTGTGTGTAGCTAAGTTGTCCTGTTTTTAGCAAGCACGGCTAGTGGACTCCTGAGATACTAGCGTGTAGATTGGCGTGTTCAACACTTTGGAGTGTGTGGGCAATAGTCCGGTTGCAATTGCAACATCATACTGAGCTTCATTATTCATGGAATTTTTCTGACGTTATTTTTTTTAGAAGAGCTATACGACAAATATGATTACCCTAGCATGCTGGATGTACACGTTGTCTCCTGAACTTGACAGCGTTAGCAGGGTGTAACAGCTGTAGTAATAGACTGAAAAATGCATGAGTTGGACTCATTCCAATTCCATTTACATTTGCAGTGCTCATTCTAGCAATCAGCTTGTGCTTTTTTCCTTCCATTTTAGCCACTCAGTCTTTCTCTTTCCTTCTCTTTCTCCCTTCCACCTACTCATGGAATGACTCCTGCTTAGAGTCTATTAAGACAAGTGCAATTCTCAATGTTTGTCCCATCCCTGAAAGGACACCTTTATTGGGAAATGAGCATTGGGGTTCACTTGCTGGAATTTCCTGATTCCCTATCATTGCAGATGCTTCTGTGGGATTTCCAATTCGAATTGAAAAAGGGTTGGTGAACTGCAGAGAGATTCAACCTGGTGCATTTTCTTGCTTAGTTTGGTTCATTTGACATAGTAAAACAAGATCGTGCTCGGATCCGCACCAAAACAATCGCTCCGAGATCGCCTGTGGTCTCGGCTTGATTGCAAACGAACTGGAGCAGTTTAGTTGAGGTGCAAAAGCAATCCGACCTGACGGATCAATAAAGCGGACAAAGGACAAAGCTTTATCATAATTCATAACGGCAAATGTGTTATATACTGTAAAAGCAGCAGTGTCTGATTCTGTAAGTGTGTTCATTAGTTATCGCAGTTGAAAACCAAAAAGTGCCTCTTCATCTTAAAATGTTGTGTAATTGGCCTTCTCCGTGCATTGAATTGCAAGAATGCTGTCCCGACGAAGCTTTGCTTCCCGCTATATAATAATGCGGGAATGATGGCTAAATTCGGATAGGGTTTGTGTGTGTGTCTGTCAGCAAATAACCCACAATATGCTTGTGGAGTGACCTTGTTAATCATCTTGATGGATGACGCAGAGGAAACTATAACCAATAAGAGGACAGTTTTACTCGCAGGGGACTTAAAAACTCTTTGGTACCGTTTGAAATGTTGCCTAGTGAAAGCAAACCTAACCAAGAAGAAATCACTCGAAGGGAACCACACTATTTATTTGCAGTTATTTAAAAATCTCTAATGGTGTACTTCATGACAAATATGGCCATTACCATAGAAGCATCTGAGCTTGTTTGGTGGAACTTAGTCTCGGTGGAGTCAGGTGTAAGGAAGTCTGCTGCTGGGGGTTATACTCGTTCTTTAATCAGTTCAGCCCTCTCTAACAGTCTCTCCCTCTCTTTCTTTGGAGTGAGTGGGCATGGCTGAGGCTCCTTCCTGCTTTGAAATCCTCTAGTCAAGCGTGCTGGCTCTCGCCACTGTAATGGGTTTAAGAGGCTCTCCTGAGCCGCTGTGGCTTCCTGCAGAAATGGCTCCTTCCGCTGGCTCGATTCTTGTCGGGGAATGTGGCAGGTGGCTGGGCTGTGCCTGCTTCTTTGTCTTTTTTTTCTCCCTCCCTTCCACCCCTCCTTTTCTTCTCTCTATTTTTCCCTTGAGCAAGAATGAATGAGGCATTTAACCCCTTCAGCCTCGTCTGTATTGTTGGCACTTCCTGGTGACTTTGTGTTGTTTGTGTGGAGTGGCCTTACACGTGCAGTGTGCCATGCTGGAGTCGAGTCTGTATACAGCATGAAGATGGAATAGTGATGATTAAGTCTCTGAGGTGGATTTTAACAATAAAATACTACATAAAAGAAGGGCTTTTGAAGAAGTTTGTTGAGTACTAAGGACAACAGCACATGCATTTTAACAACACAAAGAGTGGGAATCTTACTTTAGATGGTGGTAAACTACACACCAGATAAGTAGGAGCTCAATTTTTGTTACCCACTTCAAAATACTTTTCCGAGCATTCTGAAAGTTGCTCATGCAGTGTTCCTTGTTTCTCTCCAAGCAGAGCTCTAACAGTGCTCATCAGAACGACCAGCAGAGTTCCTCTAATCTGGCATACCGCACATTCCCAATTTCCCACACTGATCCGCCACCCTTCCATTCGGCTCAGCTGTGCTTCCAGCAGGACCTCAAGGCTCGATCATGAACACACTGCTTTTAGTATACAGAAGCAAGAAAAGTCAAGTTTACACGAAACCATTTTGAACTAAAATAGAAAACGCTTTAATGCGTTCTGGCCGTTCATTTGAACAAACAGTGTTTGGTGGCTAGAGAATGAACACAAACCTTGAAATAGTTTTGAAACGATACCGTTATCATCTTCATGTAAACTTAAACAAAAATGTGAATCTGTGAGAATGGTGATGGCATGCATGTAAGCATTACGTGTTTAGTCTATAGGCAAGCTCGTTTGAATACCTATGTGCGCAGGTGCATAGTTTTTCTTTACAAAATGACTTGATCACTTGTTCTGGCAGCATTTTAGTCGTTTCCGATAATTTTGACAACGTTTTCATCTGTACAGAGGGAAAGTGAAGTGAAGGAGGCCTTCACAAGGAGAGTCTAGTTGACGGTCTCTGCTGACACTTCAGGGCTTCATTGTGGTCGCGTCTAGGCGCAGGTCCACCATCTGATCCAGATACGGCCTGGATCCGGCTGACCACTGTAAAAAGCCTTTACATGTTGCCATACAATAAGTTTAGTAAAATAGAATTAGTTAATATTTATCATAATGAAACAAAGAACGGTTTTCTACACTGTAAAAAAAAAAACTTCAGGAGCAGGTATCCCTGAACTGACTCTTTTCTCTTGTTGGTGTAACATGTAGGGGGTTTATCTATTCATATTAAAAATATATATTTTTTAATTTAACAAAAAGATTCCATTCATATTTTACCAGAGACGGTTTTATTCTTTTGTTTTGTTTTTTACAATAAAACACCACAGACAGCTCAATTTTGTGCAACTGGCATTCTTATTTTTTGACGCAAATTTACTTCAAAGACATTAAAAATCTTCAAAATCTTTGCACTTGCTCTCCAAAGGTAAACAAGTCTTTAAGATCTCCCGGGCAGCTCAGGGCTGTGGGACACAAAGGCGTCCTCTCTTGTTTCTTGACTCTTGTTGTTTTGAACTCCATCTTCACGCCTTGACTGTCACACTCCACTGAGGCTGGATAGGATGAAGAGAAGTGGAGAATCTTGCTGACGGAGGTGCTGGTAGCTCTAAGGGCTGAACTGAACCCTAGCCCCCCATTACCTGAAAGCGATGCTAGCAATATGCAAAACCAGCTAGTTTAGCAGTTCTTTAAAAGTAGTAACTGGCTCAAAATAACTAACAAAAATTACTATACAAAAGTGCATATTTTTCAAATCAGAAAATGTTGCATGTTTTGGCAGAAAAGAATACTTGCCATACCGGTGAACGTGATTTCACCAAGTAGGGGAGACCGGGAAGGGTTATAACACAGGGTTCGATGTAACACTTTAAGTTTGACAGTTTGGAAAAGAGCTGTGGTAACATAATCAATATCATACACTCCCATCTTCTTTTTGAGCTCACAGGAGAAATTACATGTGTCTGTGAGCAAATTTGTTGATTTTATGACCAAAAAAACTGATTTTCACTTAAGAAAATCATCAAGATTATGCTTTGCCTAGCAATAATTGAATTGTAGGTACAATTATTTAAAGGTGCCCTAGAATGATCTGAAACAATATTTTAAATTGTTCTCTGATATCTACATATCATAAATATGGCTTATTTAAGGTAAAAAATTGTCCAGATACGGTTTTACAGGTCCATTTACAACCCTAGAAAATGTCCCTAGGATGTAATGCTCTGTTTTTGCCTTATTTTGAAGGGTCGTGAATATTAATGCAAAGTTCTGCTCTGATTTCACTGCGCGGCTCAATGACAGCTAACACATCTCAACTGTCCGTCATGACAATGGAGAGATTAGGCATTCAACCTTATTGAGCCTGTTTCTGACGAAGATGCAGATTTTCAGGAACAACAAATAGTTTTGAGATTGGAAAAGGTCACTTCTGAGTGGTAAGTTTAGTATTTATTTTCATTAACAACCTGCAAAATTGTTACGTCCTAGAACTTCAGCCTAAATGATAACTAGCATATAGCATTAACTTTACACGTCAGAAGTCACAACTTTTGAATTATTGTAATGTGTCCATGAATGATTTTACAATGATAGCTTCTTAACTTTGAATCACGAACTGAACTGGGTATTGGGATTGCGGAACTGGGTAGCGCGTAAATATGTTGTTTGAGTACTGATTTAAATGTCGATTTATTTAGCCAAACAAAGTAATGTACAGAAGCCACTCAATATAGTCAGTGTCATGTTTATTACTCACCCGCTGCAAAATAATCATACTTCAGTTCTCAAAAAATATAAGAAATATAAGCTAATTTAGATTTCAATCCGACAAAAGGGATCGACATACGTATCTACTGTTGTATTTCATGACAACACTGGCAGGAAATAATGTTAACCTGTCATTTGACATTTGTCAAACTGTTATGTGTGCTACTTGGAGTTTCATATTGTTACTGTCCTAGCATCTTGCGTTGGATCTAGACAACACAAGGGATATCATCGTTAATGTTGTCTCACTAAGAAACTTTCAATTTAATCAGAAATGGCTGCGACAGTCAAGAAGTGGAAAAAATCACTACTTACTGCTTGCAGGAATACAGTTGGAATTGCCCCTTTCTTAAGTACCGGACGCTGAGCGAATCCTGCTTGATATTGTCCCAGGTTTGAAAATCTGTCCATGGTGAAATGGGCCGAGCAAACTAACAACTTTGAATTAAATTGTGGTATCCGATTATAAATAAACACCAACCATGCCTGTTGACATTTTTGATCTGTGGGAAGGGTATGAATAGTCTTCATATCCCCTGCACAGCCTGGAACATAACATTTATTTCCATGATCTGCCATTTTCGCTGTCCTCGCTGTTTACCTGCAGAACTCCCGATGATTTGGCTGCAGTTCTGTCTGACATTGAACATGGGCGGGCATATGCAAATGTTGGGGGCGTACATATTAATGATCCCAGCGATTGCGTCACAGTTGTTGTTAGGTTGAGATTCGTCTATTTTTCCGTGGTGTTTTTCACAAACGAGATTTACATATGTTTGAAACTCACTGTATGTGATGTCCATGTGCTGAACTCTTGTTATTTCACTATGGCAAGGTTAATTACATTTTTCATTCTAGGGCACCTTTAAATTACATGACCTAAAGGAGCTATTAATATCTCTAGTTCATTTTGATGCTTTGTATTTATGCTAACTTCAAACCCACATGCTAAAACAGTTAGCTAAGTTATGGCTGTGCGGGGTGGGGATAGGTGTAACAGTTTATTAAAAATGTTACAACCAACCCCTATGATGATTCCAATGAGTCAATCATTGATTACATCCTCTGTTAAAGCAAAGCCACGTGAGTGTTTTTTGTTGCAAATTTATTTAGTAAATGTGTTTCCATCATAGTTTATGCACATGTCTTCTTACCAGCTAAAAATGATCTGCCACAATTGAATGCGCAGCGATTTTTTTGTGTACATTATTAGAATTTTTGAGCATCTTGATGTTTCCATCCAGCGTTTTTTATGCGTTTTAATATCTCAAAATTCACATAAAAATAGGTGGATCTTGAAAACATAGCTAGTGACTGAAACTGTATGTGACAGGAATACAGTAAACGCACACGCACACTCACATGCACACACACACACACACACACACACACACACACACACACACACACACACACACACACACAGCAATTGTTAAACAATATAATGTTCTTTTTGTATAAGTTTAAATTGTTCATGTTGTTCAAACTCGTTTTTTCTTTTGTTCTTCAATGATGTTTATGCAAAAATTGGATAGTGTGGGTTTTATTTCAGCAAATTATCTCTCAGTGTTACATTGATCCCCAGATAGTGTTACAACTCACCCCAGTAGTGGGGTAACAATGGAACTCTTTCTATTTGACATTAACTCATATAATCTGTGATTGTGTAGTACATGTCCAAGTGAGTTATATTTGTACCTTATACAAATTTGAGACATCTAGAAAAAGCAACCACTGAGTTACTGATGCTCAAACAAAAAGTGTTACAACCAATCACGGTCTCCCCTACATGTTCCTGGATCAACATCTTTGTTGATCATGGAACAACATTCCAATCAACCAGTCATATTTGAGGGACAAGTTTACAGTTTATGTCAAGTTTAGGCTTACAATCAGTGTTATACATTATACAACCCTCTGATTTTAGGGATAAGTTATGGGTAGGGTTCAGTTTAGGGGTATAGGGACAGGGTTAGGACTACATTTTCGGACAGGAATGTTGTTTCAGGATAACAAAATATGTCTTGGCAAATTCACGGTGACCCTAGCATACCGCCAACCGCATACTGCTTACTGCATGCTATAGGAACTGGTACACATAATAAACATTTTAAATATAAGTAAACCATTTCATGACTTCATTACATTGTGTGTTTTATTTAGCAGTAATCCCCACAAAATACATTTTTATTTTGCTATTTAAATACAATTTTAAATAAAAACATCTTTACTTTAGGTAGTTTGATTATTTTATGAGTAAAGACAGAAATATGAAAATGTTATATTGAAATGGAGTGTCAGATTGCAGGGTGATATACAATATTCCAGTGCACATTTTGGCATATTTGCTAGGTCTTCTGGGTATTGCATGCATACAGAAAATGTATATAAATACTGACGTACTGCAGAAATTGTATTAGGCCCTGTCCTTAATGAAACTCATGACATAATAATAATTAGCAATACTACATAAAAGAAGGGCTTTTGAAGACGTTTGTTGAGTACTAAGGACAACAGCACAGGCATTCAAACAACACAAAGAGTGGGAATCTTACTTGAGATGGTGGTAACCTACACAAAGTAGGAGCTTAAGTAGGAGCTATTTTTTGTGTTATATATTTGTGCTCATTCTGAAAGTTGCTCATGCAGTGTTCCTTGTTTCTCTCCAAGCAGAGCTCTAACAGTGCTCATCAGAACAACCAGAAAGACCACAAGTGCACGTGACAGGGCCTATGAAGCATGCTAAAAATGCTGTTCCCAACATTATTTGCAGTTATTTTCTTATTTGTCCTGCTTAAGGTTTAAGGGGTTGTACTGGACTCAGATTTGAGAGTATGGTCACTCTCTGTCCCTTTGCTACAATAGTTTGGATTTGAATTGGCCACTATTTGCGGGCATCCCTCTTCCTTGTTCTTTCTCACCATCAGGGCTTGACATTAAAGGGATAGTTCACCCAAAAATGAAAGTTACTCCTTACACACCCTCAAGCCATCATCCTATGTGTTTATTACTTTCTTCTTTCAGACGAATACAATCAGAGTCATTTTAAAAAAGCTTTATAATGGCAGTGAATGGCAGCCCAAAATTTGAAGCCTGAAAAAGTACATCCATCTATAATAAATTCAGGTTGACTGGGACACTTTTTCCAATTCATCTCAGTGGCAAAAATGGTCCCAATTTCCCTGAATTTACCCCTACTCCACACAGCTCTGCCAAGTAAATAAAGGCCTTCTGAAGCGAATCATGGGTTTGTGTAAGAAAAATATCCATATTTAACACATTATAAACTAAAATAGCTTCCGCCTGACCGCCCTTTCGTATTCAACTTTCACAGTTCAAAATGCTTACGGTTCAGATGTCATCGTCACACCAGTTATGCTTTCTGTGTGAGACATTACACTTTCTTCGTAAGTTGAATATGAAAGGCGGTCCACCGGAATTATTATATTTTACTTTAATTATGGATATTTTTCGATTCGCTTCAGAGGGCCTTTATTAAACCGTGTGGATTATTTTTATAATGGATGGAAATTTTGGGCTGCCATTCACTGCCATAATAAAGCTTAGAAGAGCCAGGACATTTTTTTAATACAACTCTGATTGTATTCGTCTGAAATAAGAATGTCTTACACCTAGGATGGGTGATGTTTATGGAATCATTTTCATTTTTGGGTGAACTATCCCTTTAACCTAGCCTGGCTCCCCCATCCTACGTACTTCCGCTCAATTTTCATTTTCCTTCAGTTCGTCGTCTGGGATTGCGGTATATTCGCTGGTTTTCTCTGACCAAATTTTAACCGGTCCAATCAGCGAACAGAGGGAGTGGCTGAGAACGATGACATTGATGTTGTGCACTAGTTTACCAAACGTTAGCGATTGGTTATGGCAGATCCAGAGTGGCTCTGGGCAGATCCAATAGGCTACCTTTAACCTAGTGGCGTGTAATGCAGTCACTCCTTCTAGCCATTTTGGCGGGTTGATATATATTGTTTTTTTGTTGTTTTTGTAATTGTAAAAAAAATATATAGTAATGTAGTGTTGACAAAAATATCATTTTTTGATAATTTTTTTGATAATTTCAGATAGCTAAAATATCTGAAACAATACAAATTTTCTGCAGAATTAATACACAATACAAGCTGCACGTTGTCTCTCTCTCATCTCTCCAACAGTGAGAGACACACGAACCCTCCTCTCCTCACTCACTCGTTTCATTTGCTCCGGGTGAATATTGTTGGTGTCACAGGGCTATAATTTGGGTGTGGGATTGTGCATATTGCGCATAATTTTACTCATTCACGCAGATTTTGTGATCACATCCGAAGTGCGCACACATAAAGCCGCCTCTCAGCACTAAATTAAGTTATTTTTCAGTGCTTATTGCACTTAAATGGTCAAATACACACAACATAATGTTAAAATGGCGGTCTTGGCGAGTATTCATGTAAACACAGTCAGTTCTGTTTAAAGTTAACATAGTCAAATGAGAAAGGAAACTCGTGTAACAGCATAATGGATCCGTGCGTCAGGTTTTAAAGTGTCAGCAGTACCTGCGGCCAAATTATGAGATTATATTTCTTAAAAATCTATATGGCAGTTTTCCCCCATGGTATCGATGTCAAAATTGTGGCCAGTGAATGAGTGGCTAGCAACTTAGTAAAACCATTAGCCACAGTGGCTGGTGAGCAAAAAAGTTCACCTTTGTCGTATCTTTCCCCTCCTCCATGCCCTCGAGGCTCACATCCGGTTGCTGTCATGTTTATTGCTGCTTATTCAGGTGGAGTGTCAGGATCGTAGTCCACAGTTTAACCTGAGGCACATAATTACAGCTTTGATGGTGAAATAGCAGATCTGAGATCAGTTCACACTGTTGCTCTCAGTGTGATTGATGACCCAGCTGGATGTGGAAACATTACTGTCCAGAACACGCAAGGAGCAGAGGGAAGGGAATGTCACAGTTTGACTTTTTTTGGTGTGCATCTGACAGTGTTGAGCAAAATTCAGGATTTAGAAACTGGCACTCTATCAAATCATAAGTCGCAATATAAACTGAATTAGATTTTTTTAAAGAGGAATTTGATTATTTCAGGAACTGGATTGGTATTTTCTCAGTTCAGTTCTCTGAATCTGACCGTGTTTGTGCTGTGCTTTATCAGGTGAGTAGCCTTGCACAGATGGACACAAGTCTGCTAGTCTTCTTTCCCCACACTCCCACACACTCACACAACTCATTGCCCACTTGATCAGATGGCAAATATGCAGCACCGGAAGTACAGGAACACTCTATCAGCATGTTATCTTAGCTTCTGTTTACCCTGCCTGCCCTTATCTGTCATATGAGGGCCGTTCGGTTCATGTTCCTGGAGTAGTAAATCCTGCATGGCTAGATGTGAGCACCACGTGACACCACTGTTCCACTTTTGAGAGAGAGCTTGCATCATACTAATGAGCTTCACACATGCAACTTAAGTTTCTTAAAATGCATAAAACACAAATCCACTATAATTATTAATTTAGTATTGGTATTTGCTTATTCCACATATGTGTGAGTGTGTGTGTGTGTGTGTGTGTGTGTGTGTGTGTGTGTGTGTGTGTGTGTGTGTGTGTGTGTGTGTGTGTGTGTGTGTGTGTGTGTGTGTGTGTGTGTATGGTAATCCCTACGTTATGGGGACAAAATGTCCCCACAAAGATGGCAATATCCAAAATCCTTGTCCTTGTGACATTTTTGGTCCCCATGAAAACATCTTATAAATCACACTAAGTGATGTTTTTGAAAATGTTAAAATGCAGCATGTCTCCTGTGATGGGTAGGTTTAGGGGCAGGGGGCAGTGTAGGGGATAGAAAATCGTTTTGTATGGTATAAAATGCATTACGCCTATGGAATGTCCCCATAAAACATGGAAACACAACGTGTGTGTGTGTGTGTGTGTGTGTGTGTGTGTGTGTGTGTGTGGGCATGTTTTGTGAAATATCAGGACACAAATGTGTATAATGACATGGGTATGACGTAGGTATTACAAAAGAGGGTGGAATATGAGGACGTTCCCCATGTCCTCACTTTTCAAAATGCCTATAAATCACACAGGATGAGGTTTTTCACAGAAAGTAAACTGCACAGTCTCCTGTGATGGGTAGGTTTAGGGGCAGGGGGCAGTGTAGGGGATAGAAAGTACGGTTTGTACAGTATAAAATGCATTACGCCTATGGAATGTCCCACATTTCACAGAAACAAACATGTGTGTGTGTGTGTGTGTGTGTGTGTGTGTGTGTGTGTGTGTGTGTGTGTGTGTGTGTGTGTGTGTGTGTGTGTGTGTGTGTGTGTGTGTGTAAAGTTTGGAATAATTAAGATTTTTTTAATGCAAATTTTCTCTTATTTGTTTAATTCTATTTGAATATATTTTAAAATGTACATTATTCCTTTCCATCACTCCAGTCTTCAGAGTCACATGATCCTTCAGGAATCACCCTAATATTATGATTTGGTGCTCAGTAATATTATTGATCAAATAAATACATGTATACATCTAGGATGATTTGAGGGTGAGTAAATCATGGTGTCATTTTTGGGTGAACTATACCTTTAATAATTTAAAAAAAATTTGTTTTTAAAAGAAGTCTCTTAAGCTCACCAAGGCAGAATTATTATAAAGCTGACATTCTTCTTTCAGACAAATAAAATCAGTTATATTATAAATGTCCTGGCTCTTCCAAGCTTTATAATGGCAGTGAATGGCGATCCAAGAGGGTTGAATACGGAAGGCAATCTGGCGTAAGCTAGATATTTTACTTCAGTACGTGTTAAATAGGGATTTTTTTCTTACAAAAAACGCATCGCTTAACTTTAAGGCCTTTATTAAACACCTGGAGCCATGTGGAGCACTTTTATAATGGATGGGCTTCAAATTTTGGGCTGCCATTATAAAGCTTGGATTAGCCAGGACATTTTTTAATATAACTCAGATTGTATTCGTCTGAAAGAAGAATGTCATAAACACCTAGGATGGCTTGAGTGTGAGTCAATCATGGGGTAATTTTAATTTTTGGGTGAACTATCCCTTTAAATTGGATATGAGAGCTGCGGAGGTTGGTCACTTGTTTTGAAAATTGAAAATGTCCTATAAAATTTCTAAACAATTAAGTAAAAATATAAAGAGCTGATGATTGATGAGTGAGCTTTTGCAATGGCTCAAGAATCTGACTGATGGGGAGAAAAGTATGTTCAAAAAAGGGATTCAAGGAAATATCACTTGCTATTCTGTAACCAATATTTAACTTGACAATTTTTAAATGTTGCCATTAAACCAATTATCTAAATCATCACTCAGCTTCCGGATGCTTCATTAAAAACGTTGGACGTGAAACATCTGGAGTAGAGTCTTCATTGTGTCTGTCAGCGGCAGTTAATAAGGACACTTCTCAGACTCTGTTCAGCCTCGGAGTTGCTTCCTCCCATCGACAGGGTGATGGGTTGTGGTTAGCTGATCTCCAGTGAACCTCCAATGAAAAACAGACCTGGTGGCAAATCAAAACATCCTCCACAGATTTAAACATATTACGACAGGAATAAACAATCTGCTCCAAAAACCAGGGATAACTGTCTGGGCTCGGCACGCTGATTGAAAGCAACGATGTTGCTGTGTTGGCACCGTGAACCCCTCTAATTTTTCAGACGAACAGGCTTTGGAAGAGTACAGGAAGGACAGAGGGAATGGGGTGGTTGGGGGGTGTCAGCTGTAAGCTCAAACTCTGCATGTTTCCTTATGAATGACAAGGGCCCAAGTGTAACTATCAGTAAATAAAAAGTGGCTGTAAAATTAACTACAAGACAGGTCCAACAGGAATCCCTGGCGGCACTTCCTGCCTCTCAGAGGCCATAAACAAGCCTTATACAAGCCAAGCTGGCTCCAGCTCATATCCCGCGGCAACAGGCTGGGGTCATGGTGGCCCCTGTTGCCTGCCTTCTCTGTTGGGGGCCAAGACACTGGGACAACATGGAAGAGACCACCGGAACCAGAGGAAGCTGTTTATGCCCTAATGTTAATGTTGACATTTTAGTGGTGGCTGGCATGAAAGTTAAGGTTACTTTAAGTTTTTTAAGTAAGAACCCTACGCACATGAATATGTATTCAATGTTATAGTAGTTACCAAACCGTCCTTTGATATTCATCTGTATTTGGCCCCTGATAATCTCAGAAGCTGGGAATCTCATCATGTTTAGTGCTGAGTGTTTTGTTAGTGGTTATTGTAAAACAATTTCTGTTAAGTCATAAAAGCCATTTTGTGTGCCCTAAACCTCGGTGGAGTTTTATGGCATTGGCGTCAGTAGAAAATGGCACTTGACAGAGCAGTAGGGGGGGAGTGTTGATTGGGGCTTGACCCCAAGTTTCTCCCACCTATCCAACACTAACTACCCTGTCTGCTGCCTCGACATAATTGACTGGAGTGCCCCAGCAACGTTCGCTTGAGTTATGGTCAACTGACAAGACTGTAGACTGAGCTACATCTAATAACAAACAAACCCGCCGAAAAAAAGAGCTCCTTTCAACAGCCACTCCTGCACTCCTGCTGTCAGAACAAAGCAGGCCGACACTGCATGGCCTCTCGGACAAAATTGCCCAAAGCCTCCCATAACATTATGTTTTTCCCATAACATTTGGTCAGTTGCTTGGTTGAGTCTCACTCACATTTTAGTTTCATACACTGATTAAAAAAGAAAAGTCTCTGCTTTGTAATTACATAGTTATATTATGTTTTTTACTTTTACCTGTTCCCATATGTGACCCTGGACCACAAAACCAGTCATTAGGTTTTTTATTTTATTTTTTTATTTTTATTGAGATTTATATATCATATAATAAATAAGCTTTCCATTAATGTATGGTTTGTTAGGATAGGGCAATATTTGGCTGAGATACAACTATTGAAAATCTGGAATCTGAAGGTGCAAAAAAATCTAAATATTGAGAAAATCACTTTTAAAGTTGCACAAATGAAGTCCTTAGCAATGCATATTAATAATAATACATTTGATATATATTTACGGTAGGAAATTTACAAAACATCTTCAAGGAACATGATCTTTACTTAAAATCCTAATGATTTTTTGGCATGAAAAATGATCATTTTGACTCATACAATGTATTGTTGGCTATTGCCACAAATATAACCATGCAACTTATGACTGGTTCTGTGGTCCAGGGTCACACGTATATATACCATGTATACAATTTATATTAATGTAAATGTTTACTATCATAACTTGTTTTTGAAGAAATGGTCTCTAAAGATTCTAAACAACTCTTCGAATTTAGGAGAATTGTTCAGTCATGGATTAAATAACAGGTTAAGTGAAAATATACCACATTTATAATAACAATTATAAATTGTTGCTGTGCAAAAGTCTTAGGCATGTTAGTATTTTCACACAAAAAGCCAGTTATTTATATATTTTGCAGCAGTGTGTCAGTAGGAAATATCAGTTTACATTTCCAAACATTCCTTCTGCCATTAATTGTAATAATCCAGTGAGAACAGCTGGTATGATCCACACAGAGATCTGATCTCACCGTCATCGAATCCATCTGATTACATGAAGAAACAGAGAAAACCGAGACAAACTAAATCCAGAAGAACTGCAGCAACGTCTACAAGACGCTTGAAGAAACCGACCCCCAAAGCTACCTGAAGAACTCTTAGCAAGTGTTCCTGGACAAAAGCTGTTTTAAACGCAATGGGTGGCCACGGGAAATATCGATTCGATTTTGATAAATATTTTTGACATTATTTTGAAAGTATCCTCACTTTGCAGCATTTTTACACAAGTTCCTAAAACGTTTCACAGTACTGTTAGCTTTGGAGGTCGGTTTCTTCAAGCGTCTTGTAGACGTTGCTGCAGTTCTTCTGGATTTAGTTTGTCGCCGTTTTTTCTATTTATTCATATAATCATAGACGGATTCAGATCATACCGGCTGTTATCAGACTTTTGTGCTTACAAAAAATGTCAGTCAAACTTTAGATTAGGGTCCAATTCTCACTTTTAACTAACTAATAACTATGACTTTTACCTCAGTAAACTCCTAATTACTGCTTATTAATAGTTAGTAAGTTTGTTAAATTCAGGTATTGGGTAGGATTAGGAATGTAGAATATGGTCATGCAGAATGAGGCATTAATGTGCTTTATGAGTACTAATAAACAGCCAATATCCTAGTAATATGCATGCTAATAAGTAAATATTAATAGTGAGAATTGGACCCTAAACTAAAGTGTTACCAAATTCTCACTGGATTATTACAATTAATGGCAAAAGGAATGATAATGAACCATTTCCAGTGATTGAAACAGTTATTTTTTGTGCTATAACTAGTAGTAAAGAGGAAAAGATTATCACATTTATTGTTTTGAGGTCAAAATGTTTGGTTACACTTTATTTAGCAACACTTTATTTTACAGTGCCCTTGTTACATGTACTTACTATAGTAATAACAGTAAATGATTCTACAATATAATAATTACATGCAACTAACCCTCAACCAAACCCTAATCCTACATTAACCCTATTGTAAGTACATGCTATTAATTAATATTACTACTTAAAAATATAATTACAATGACGAATGACACTTTATTTTAAGGTGCCCTTGTTACAGTGTACTTATACAATTAAGTACTGAGTAATATTAATTAACAACACGCACTTCTATAAGGTTAGGATTATGAGTTGCTTGTAATTATGCATATTGTACTGTTATTCTAATGTAATGTGTAATAATGACATTAATGTGTCTCTAAATGTTTATTGTATTTCATGATATAATCAGAAAGCTAAGACTTTGCTTTATCAAAAATAGCATGACATCTTACAGTCAAAATTCAAGCATGTCACGTATATGTGACCCTTGACCAGAAAACCAGTCATAAATCGCACGGGTATATTTGTGGCAATAGCCAACAATACATTGTATGGGTCAAAATTATATTTTTTTCTTTTATGCCAAAATCATTAGGATATTAAGTAAAGATCATGTTCCATGAAGATATTTTGTAAATGTCCTACCGTTAATATATCAAAAATTATTATTATTATTATTATTATTATTATTATTATTATTATTATTATTATTATTAATATGCATTGCTAAGGACTTTTTTTACAACTTAATTTTTGCACCCTCAGATTCCAGATTTTCAAATAGTTGTATATTGACCAAATATTGTTCTATCCTAACAAACCATACATCAATGGAAAGCGTATTTATTCAGCTTTGAGATCATGTATAATGTATAAAACAAAGTTACCCTTATGACTGATTTTGTGGTCCAGGGTCATATATCACAACTCTTGAATGCCACCTGTCCAATCGGATTAGAAGACCAGAAATATACAGCTGTATAATATACATTAAATTGGAATCCTGTGACATTCTGCAGCTGTTTCATGTTCACTGTGAACAGATTTCCTGCTGCTGCTTTGGATACTGTGTTCATTTATGTTGGAAACTCTTTCACCGACACAGTATTTACATTGTGTTGACCGTATTGGTTTTCCAAAATTGCCTTTGCGATCAGCTGTGACAATGACTACAGGGTTGTGGACGGACTGTAAGCTGTGCTCAGACACAAGCGTCTTCCCTCAAATCTCCTGCTTCAAAAATGTTCCACCTCCATCTTTTTTTTCCTTTTTCCCCCTGCAGTTGTTTTCCTAAACACCGGATTTTCATTTGGAGTTTGGGAGGGAGCGGTGCTGACAGTATTTATAGCCTGGTGTTCTAACCAAAATTATCAGTGTACCACAAAATAACTTCCTCAGTCCTGGCCACAAAATAACAGGATGCCTTCAATTGTGCGTATTTATTAATTTTAGCAAAGCATTGCTAGTTTTATAAATAGCTACGCTCCTGCGGCCCTCCGAAGTCGGCTGTGTAAACTTCCTCTCTCGTCCTCCTCCTCTTCATTGGGCCTCTTCAGTGGGTGCTTGAAATCGAAAGACACTCGTCCTTCCCATGGGCAACACTGTCGCCCTGCGCTGGCGTCTGGCCTCCATTAAGACTCCATTTTATCAGGTCAGAGGTGGGAGGTCAGAGGTCACAGTATGTTAATAGCTTAACTGGGGGGTCCTTTCTGCTTGACTGGTCATCGCCACCTTGTACATGGAACCCCAGTAACCTAAACCTCAGCTTCCTCCGAATGCGTTTAGGGACGTTCACACTAAAAGCGATTTGCCACGACAAAGAGAACAGAAGTCTTTCTGTATTTAATGAATCAGTGAGAATTACCACTTGCAGTCGAGGGAGGAGTTTATGGAAGTCAGACATTTTCTGCTTCCTGTAGTGACACTTGTGCATTGTGTTTGCGTACTTTATAACAGATGAAGTGGATTAAGTGCAATAATTGTCACTTAATACAGCTTCTGTGTGTACAAGAATAAAGTTCAACACAAGCCTATACTATTATTTAAATACCAAAGTTGGTTCTATATCAGTTTTATTTTGATAAAAATGACACAAATTAATATTAAGATTACATAAAAAGTGTTCTTACTGTTACTCAAGCCGGACTAATTTTCTAACCGACATGCACTGCTTCAAATCAGATGCTTATCAGCGCCGCATGAAGTCAAACACACCTATTTTCATTCAAAGTTGCTCATTTCTGGTAACATAAGCAACATGGGCGTGTCCATCAACAGGTGCGAAAACTGATTTCTTGGCAAAAGCAAATGTCATCATGGTTTTATTGCCAACACATTTAAATTGTGAACGGACACCAAGGAAAAACACATTACTTACATTAATGACATAAAAGTAAAATATTAAATGTTTAGCTGCTTACGTCTTACCTCAGACTCACTAAATCCCAATAAAATCAAATGTTTTTAGTATGAATGTTATCCTTACTGTTATCTATAAGCTACTGTTCGCCAAAAAAATGCCAAAATTCTAATTTAGAAGATATAGGCATTACAGTCTCTCACTTTTGATGACATCTCACTGCACTTCAGCTTCTCATCAGATTTTCTGTCCAATCAAATGCTCTCTAGACTCTGAAGCCCCGCCCCGTATACTATAAATAGACACTGAAGCTGCAGCTGAAATCGGTCACTTGTTCACACATTTATTATTTTCTACATAGTGAATGGAAAATAGTGCACTGTATAGGGGATGGGAACGATCAGACAGTGTAAATATGCTTTCTATTGGGGCGAATGAAGTCTGGTTTCACGTTAGTGACGGATCATGTGATCGAGTCGAGGCTTGTTTGAGATGCACCTTGCCTCGCCTGAAATGATGGCGAGACTAGGCGGCTGCAGTGAAGGGAGAAGTGAAAAAAGTGCAGGCAAGACGGACAGTTCTGTCTTCTTGTAGTGGATCAGAAACCTGCGAGATCAAAGGCTGATATCGCGGGATTCACATTCATGCACTGTGCTGCTGATAAACTGGATTTAATTTAAGTTCTGTTGCTTTTATATGAAAATAAATATTATGAACAAGTCATTTAAAGTTTCGGTTATTTATTTCCATTTGAAAGACGTGTTTATCAATCATTTTTACTTTAATTCCATACATGTTTGTATATATTTAACCCACAGAGAGGTTGCACTGTCGCACAGTTTGGGAATATTCACACATAATTTATAGACATAAAAACACGATATCAAAGTTTTAAAATCAAACATTTTAAAAAAGAACCACATGTCACGGTTGTTTAAACCAATGAGCATTAAGCTGTGTCGTCAGTAAGTCGTTTCCCATCATGCTTTTGCTCAGCGCAGTCGGTGGAGAGCAACTGCGCTCGACTGCAGAATCCGACATATCCGCCTTTCCCCCGCGAGAGTTTTTTGACATGCGTCAGCATGACATCAGAGCAAGTAGGACCACCCTCGGACACATTTCTAACCGGCATGCATCTCACGCTGATCACCGGTGATCAGTTCTGCGCAGATCTTGCTAATCTCAAACAAACCTACGATAGCACAGAGCGGATCATGTGCAGCTCATGTGATCGAGTCGGTCCAGAGACATGATAGCACAGAGCGGATCATATGATCGAGTCGGTCCAGAGACACGACAGCACAGGGCGGATCATGTGATCGAGTCAGTCCAGAGACACGACAGCACAGAGCAGATCATGTGATCGAGTCAGTCCAGAGACACAACAGCACAGGGCGGATCATGTGATCGAGTCAGTCCAGAGACACGACAGCACAGAGCAGATCATGTGATCGAGTCAGTCCAGAGACACAACAGCACAGGGCGGATCATGTGATCGAGTCAGTCCAGAGACACGACAGCACAGGGCGGATCATGTGATCGAGTCAGTCCAGAGACACGATAGCACAGAGCAGATCATGTGATCGAGTCAGTCCAGAGACACAACAGCACAGGGCGGATCATGTGATCGAGTCAGTCCTGAGACATGATAGCACAGAGCGGATCATGTGATCGAGTCAGTCCAGAGACACGACAGCACAGGGCGGATCATGTGATCGAGTCAGTCCAGAGACATGATGGCACAGGGCGGATCATGTGATCGAGTCAGCCCAGAGACATGAGCACAGGGCGGATCATGTGATCGAGTCAGCCCAGAGACATGATAGCACAGAGCGGATCATGTGATCGAGTCAGCCCAGAGACATGATAGCACAGAGCGGATCATGTGATCGAGTCAGTCCAGAGACATGACGGCTGGGGCGGATCATGTGATCGAGTCAGTCCAGAGACACGACAGCACAGAGCAGATCATGTGATCGAGTCCAGAGACACAACAGCACAGGGCGGATCATGTGATCGAGTCAGTCCAGAGACACGACAGCACAGGGCGGATCATGTGATCGAGTCAGTCCAGAGACACGATAGCACAGAGCAGATCATGTGATCGAGTCAGTCCAGAGACACAACAGCACAGGGCGGATCATGTGATCGAGTCAGTCCTGAGACATGATAGCACAGAGCGGATCATGTGATCGAGTCAGTCCAGAGACACGACAGCACAGGGCGGATCATGTGATCGAGTCAGTCCAGAGACATGATGGCACAGGGCGGATCATGTGATCGAGTCAGCCCAGAGACATGACGAGGGCGGATCATGTGATCGAGTCAGCCCAGAGACATGATAGCACAGAGCGGATCATGTGATCGAGTCAGCCCAGAGACATGATAGCACAGAGCGGATCATGTGATCGAGTCAGTCCAGAGACATGACGGCACAGGGCGGATCATGTGATCGAGTCAGTCCAGAGACATGACGGCACAGGGCGGATCATGTGATCGAGTCAGCCCAGAGACATGACGGCACAGGGCGGATCATGTGATCGAGTCAGCCCAGAGACATGACGGCACAGGGCGGATTATGTGATCGAGTCAGTCCAGAGACATGATAGCACAGGGCGGATTATGTGATCGAGTCAGTCCAGAGACATGACGGCACAGGGCGGATCATGTGATCGAGTCAGTCAAGAGACATGACAGCACAGGTCGGATCATGTGATCGAGTCAGCCCAGACATGACAGCACAGGGCGGATCATGTGATCGAGTCAGTCCAGAGACATGACGGCACAGGGCGGATCATGTGATCGAGTCAGCCCAGAGACATGACGGCACAGAGCGGATCATGTGATCGAGTCAGTCCAGAGACATGACAGCACAGGGTGGATCATGTGATCGAGTCAGTCCAGAGACATGATAGCACAGGGCGGATCATGTGATCGAGTCAGTCCAGAGACATGACGGCACAGGGCGGATCATGTGATCGAGTCAGTCCAGAGACATGACCGCACAGGGCGGATCATGTGATCGAGTCAGTCCAGAGACATGACAGCACAGGGCGGATCATGTGATCGAGTCAGTCCAGAGACATGATAGCACAGGGTGGATTATGTGATCGAGTCAGTCCAGAGACATGACCGCACAGGGCGGATCATGTGATCGAGTCAGTCCAGAGACATGACCGCACAGGGCGGATCATGTGATCGAGTCAGTCCAGAGACATGAGGTGTGTTCGACATCGGCTGCGGCTGGGTGCATCCGATCGGCGAGAGTAGCCTGCTCTCGAATCGCTCTCGCGGTACTTTGTTGATATACGTTACAGTCACGTGCCGTCGGCCCTGCCTCAAGTTGGACAAAATTTCTAACCGGCATGCACTGCTTCTAGTCAGCCGCCGATCGGTCTGCGCATCGCTGGATGAAGTCGAACAAGCCTATGATAGCACAGAGCGGATCATGTGATCGAGTCAGCCCAGAGACATGATAGCACAGAGCGGATCATGTGATCGAGTCAGTCCAGAGACATGATAGCACAGAGCGGATCATGTGATCGAGTCAGTCCAGAGACATGATAGCACAGAGCGGATCATGTGATCGAGTCAGTCCAGAGACATGATAGCACAGGGTGGATCATGTGATCGAGTCAGTCCAGAGACATGACAGCACAGGGCGGATCATGTGATCGAGTCTGTCCAGAGACATGATAGCACAGAGCGGATCATGTGATCGAGTCAGTCCAGAGACATGATAGCACAGAGCGGATCATGTGCGCAAGTCGCTCCAGACCAGAAAACGTATCGGACCTAGTTGAATTCTGCACAGAATGCTGTATTTTAAAGCGATTTGTAGGAGATTAGGAAGAGAAACGGTTAGAGATTAGCTTCCTTTAATGAGCTCAATGACTCTGGCCAAGCTGTGATATAAACAAAAAACTCTATTGGCTATTTTAAAAAGGGGAGGGGCTGTTCAATAGTTTTAAATGAAGGCATGTATACACCTTTCTATATCTGCAAAAGAGAGAAATGGTCTAAGTCGAGCAATGTTTCTCAGATAGTGAAAAGCAGTTTTAGAGATGTGTTTTATGTGTGCTTCAAATGTTAACTGTGGATCAAAAATGACACCAAGATTCTGCACCTGTGAAGTGGAAATTACCGTGCTGGAATCAACAATCAAACTGACCTGCTTGGCCTTACGAGTAGCCGCCACTGTACCAATCTGCATCAATTCAGTTTTGGAGCCGTTCAGCTTCAGGAAGTTATTCTGCATTCAGATACTGATCTCTGCTAGACAACTCGCAAAGCTATTAATGAGCAATGGACATCAGGACTAGTGGTGATGTAAATCTGCCTATCATCCGCATAGTAGTGATACCCAAGACCATATTTCCTGATGATCTGCCCATGTGGAAGCATGTAAATGTTAAATAAAATTGGACCCAACACTGAACTCTGAGGAACTCCCTGTCGAACAGGCACTTACAAACTGGGCACGATTTGTTAAATAAGACCGAAACCAACTGAATACTGCCCCAGAAAGAGCATGGATGAACTTAATTTTTTTATGAATATCCAGCTCACATGCGTAAGACATTGCATGTTTGTTTGCTTCATTTCACTGTGGAATCATTTGTAAACAAGACAAAGGTCGAGACTGGATTTGAAGACATATTGAGATTAAAACACAATGCTGTGCCTTCTATATTGGATCCGATAGGAATGGTGCAACACACTTATGTGAGTAAAACATGTTTTTATATGTGATATTATTGCATTGTTACAGATCGTATTGATTATGTTTACGCATCTAACAGAACATAGCTTAGCACGCTGTCACATGGCACAGTCTGGAGAATCCTTTATTTGTTGGTTCATTGCGATTCGGGATCAGACTCGGACATGTATGGGCCAGGGCGCGCAAAGCCTAACGTCCCGGGGTTATGTGTTTCCAGAAGGGGTACCAAAACCAGAGACCAGGGTAGAAAATAGCCTATCTATTACTTATTCATTATGATGTTTTTAAATGTAAAAACCATGTGCACATCATAAGTTGACCTCAGACAACAGAATATATATTCTGTTTTTTTTCAGAATTAAGTTGCAGGAAATTACAAGTCATCCAATTTTTTTATATCAGCTATGCATTCCGTTAATCTTGTGAATTGGTAAGTTTCGTCAGGGCATGAGTATCGTCAGTATAACAATGAAAACTGACGCCGTGCTTGCTAATGATATCTCCCAGTGCTAGCATGTACAGGGTGAAAAGCAACGGTCCTAGCACTGAGCCTTGCACTACTCCATACTGACTAGTGTGACATCTCTTAATTTACTGTTACAAACTCATAACGGTCAGAGAAGTATGATTTAAACCATGCCAATGCAATTATAAGACTAATGGCACTTTTCCATTACCAGTACCAGCTCAACTCGACTCGACTCATCTCGGCTCGCTTTTCGCTCCATTTTCCATTGCAGATAGTACCTCCACAATAGTACCTGGTTGTCATAGCGTCATCATACGCCGTGGCGTAATCTTCTTTGCGACACACACACGCTAACCAAACAAAGGAAAGTCTGCACCTCCACGTTTGACCACGGCGTATTCTTCCGAGTTGCAATAATAGTAATGGAAATATTACTTTTCCTATCTATGTTATATCACGCAATCTCTGGCCAAACTATTTTAAAATGGTGCAGTTATTCAGGATATCCGTCTGGCGTGTGCAATGATGACGCAGTGAATCTCTCTGACCAATCAGCAGTCTGCTGTGTTTTCACGTCACACTTTAGTATCGACTCAGCTCGCTCAGAACCTCACCGGAGGTGATACGAAAAAAAGTACCTGGAAGCAGGTACAGGTACAACTTTTACACAGTGGAAAACCAAACAAAGGCGAGATGAGTCGAGGCGAGGCGAGCTGATACTGTGTAGTGGAACAGTAAGAGGGTTAGAGTAAAAGTAAATCATTTGTAACTCTAATGAGAGCTGTCTCAGTACTATGATATGGTCTAAATGACTAAATGATGGTCTGACTGGAAATCCTCGCAGATATAATTTCTTTCTAAGAATGAACACAGTTGTGGGACCCTGTTCGAAACGACACTTGCGTCTATCTGCCGCGAATGTACTGCATATGCACTAAAGAATGCTGAAGACGAGCAGAAATGAGAAATGAGTCCTCTGCTTGCAGTATGTCAGTCACGCTCGCCAGGAAAATGAGTGAAACACACACAAACACACATTTTTATCAAATCATATGTCATTAATTCCGCGATGTAGTACGATTTTGTTCATATCAGCAGCGAACTGTAGCGGAGTTCACATGAACCGTACCCCAGACCACCCTTTTTAATCGGACTCGGGTACTGTTCGCAGGTGTAAGTTCGGAAGACAGCGTTCACATCACCCAAACGAACCGAACTCCGCCGTCAATCGAACCCGAGTGCGCACCAAAAGTGCTAGTGTGAAAGCACCCTCAAGGCACTTGAAGCATTGTGTAGAAATTCCTGCTTGGCTTTTGTGAACAGTAAAGCCCGTCTTAAATTTGATTGGCCATCTCAGTCAATTTGACATTGACGAGTGCTGCTAAACCTCTGAAGCAGACCTTTTTAAAAAAATTACTTACATTTTTCTTAACTTTTTCGTTATTAGTGTAAACAAGGCATTACACCTACTGTTTATAAGAGGGTGACTTTTTTTAAAATGTGTCAGTGATTCATTGTATTTTATCCAGATGTTTCCTCGCAGATCTGTGCTTTGTTTACAACCGAACAGTGGCAGCTACTTAGCTACTCACTAACATGTATCTTTAACCTTCTAGCTGCGCCTCTCCATTATGAGCTGCTACCCATACTTTCAGCGTGAAGTGATGCATGGTAATATTTCATCCTAATGGATGAGCCTGCTTGATAAAAATGAGACATATTAGGAAATTCTTTGCTCATGACCAGGACCAGCTGTGTTCCTCGTGCTCCTCTTGCACTGTAAGTGTCCACCTCCTCCTTTGGCTTGCCTACCGGGTTCCTCTAGTGCTGAACAGGGCCTCTGGGTCAATAAATCTCTGGGAGGACATTTCAGCACAAGGCTGAGTGTGTCTACTCAGTGCAAATAATATAGCAGAACTTCCACCTGGTGAAGATGTTAGCATGTGTGCTGCAGGCTATAAGCTGTTGCAACATTTGATCAGATGTTCCAGTGCTATCAGATACAAATGCATTCATCTTATTTTACTTGGAAAATGGTTTACCGTGGCAAAATAAGCAGCGTGTGCAAATCAATATCCTCCAATAAATGCTTATTTAAGATTCTTCTTAAATCTGCAGTCCATAACTTTTTTTTGGTAAAAAATTATCCAAAATAAATTTGAGCTAGTACATAACCAGCCAGTGTTCAAAACGATATTCTTACCTTAGCAATATCACAGTGGTAAGCTTGTAATAATGTGTAATACTTTGAGTGGTACTGGTGGGTTTCCGCGGGAAATTCGAGCATGGCGCCGTTTGTATTTGCGTCATTTCGCAAAGTAAAGACATTATGCTTTATGTCTGTATATACATAAAGAAAGAGTCTGGCTAGTAGTATCGCATGTGAGGATGTGAGGATGCTGCAGGTGGCGAATCATCAGTACAGTATCCACACCGGTGCCGTGACTAACTGAACATTAGACGTTGAGGAGACGTGCTGAGATGAAACAGAGATGGCGACAAAGGTCAGCAGAGACTGAGCATTGTGTTAAAACTGAACCAAACTGTTCAAACACATCTTCATCCTGTTCAAAAGTTTTCACCCCTGGCACATAATGCATTGTGTTTCCTTCTGAAGCATCAGTGAGCACAACTTCATTTGAAAACTGCAGCGCTCACGCATCAACGAACAAACTTGGAATGGGCCAAAATCACACCTGAGCAGTAAGCAAAAGTGGTACATGCTTACTCCAAAGACAGTTGATTTGCAAAAAACAAAATCCAATTCAGTAAAAATGAGAAAATGCATTTTGTATCCACTCTGTATTAAATCTTGTAAAAAAAAAAAAAACATGCTCACGTTTTGAAATTCCAAACATGTTGTACTTTGTCAGGTAAAATATTCAGGTCAGGCAATTGGGCTCCAGCTAAATGGGCTATGACACAAACTCTTGTCCATACAACAGCGTTTTCACATTTCAGGGAGTGAGGTGTGTGTATGTGTCGTAGCAGTTGTCTGGTTGTACAACCATTTTGAGGCTGGCTGCTGTCGAGCTCTGCACTTGTTAATCCCAACTCTTTCCTGCTGTCAAGTTAACAAAAACAAACAGATAATTTATCTATGTGGTCGAGCACACGGAACCAAGCTCTTTGGGATTGGTGCGTGTCACAGTGACCTCATCTTTGACGAGAAGCATTCGTTTGTCTCCTGCCGCTCGTCAGCTAACGCTTTATTTATTCTGCAGGAAGAATGTTACTCTCCAGGCCTGGCACAGCACATCAGTGAGGAATTCTGTCTACCGGGCAAAGCCTGACGTCATTCTATCATCACGTTCATTCTGAGAGATCCACCACTGTGGAATAAACCAGCAGGTACTCAAGCTGGATCCAGAGGGTACTTCAGGAAATATGTGACCTGTGCTGGCAAAATTAGCCACAACGAGCAAATGTTCACATTCTCTAATAAAAAACCTTCAAAATCGAACAAAAAAATGGCAACTACACCTGTTTGAAGTTGATGGAGTCAGCAAACTAAGTTTTGAGAATAAATTAGTTAGGTTCCCAAACAAAATCACCAAGCAACCAAAATCCCCTGCTAATAACACCATATATCTATAGGAAAAATATATATTCAACTTTTTTTCCCATGTTAGCACAGTTGTTTGATTACTATTAATGAAGGCATCCTATATATCAATACCTACTGCACCGCACAGATCTAATATAATGTTACACATCAGATGTTTTTTCCACAACAGTTAACCAAACGTTCACATTAGACATATTAGATGTTTGATCGATACAGAGATTTTGAAGTACTATAATTCTGTGTGTGTGTGTGTGTGTGTGTGTGTGTGTGTGTGTGTGTGTGTGTGTGTGTGTGTGTGTGTGTGTGTGTGTGTGTGTGTGTGTGTGTGTGTGTGTGTGTGTGTGTGTGTGTGTGTGTGTGTGTGTGTGTGTGTGTGTGTGTGTGTGTGTGTGTGTGTGGCATGTTTTTGTGAAATATCAGGACACAAATGTGTATAATGACATGGGTATGACATAGGTATTACAAAACAGGGTGAAATATGAGGACGTTCCCCATGTCCTCACTTTTCAAAATGCTTATAAATCACACAGGATAAGGATTTTTCACAGAAAGTAAACTGCGCAGTCTCCTGTGATGGGTAGGTTTAGGGGCAGGGGCAGTGTAGGGGATAGAAAATACGGTTTGTACAGTATAAAAACCATTACGCCTATGGAATGTCCCCACATTTCACAAAAACAAACATGTGTGTGTGTGTGTGTGTGTGTGTTTATATCGGAATTGTGCACTGTCTGAGCCGTCTTTGTGCGCACGTCGGATCTGTCAGTTCTGTCAGGATGACTATCGTCAAAGAATACTGACAATTAGCATATAGTTCGGATTGGCAGTATGGTTCTGTTCTGGGTAAGAACTCCCTGCGGATCCATGCAGCCTAGCATAGATAAGGGCAGGGAGAGCAGCAATAACCCCCTAAGGGTAAATAGAACAGAACCAACATAATGTATTCCAGATAGCATTAGTGTCAATATTTAATGTACAAAATAATTCAGGAATTTAGTCTTATTCAAGGGGAATCAGAATATCAAATCCTGACAGGACGAGAGGAGGAGCTGGGGATGGAGGAGGTTAAATGAGCTATGGAGAAACATGATAGCTGCTGAAAGTACTGAATATATATATATATATATATATATATATATATATATATATATATATATATATATATACAGTGATGGGTAGACATAGCTTGACTAACGTGACCTTCCAGAACTGATGCTTTACGCTTGATTCAGCATGAGTAAGATTGCTTTCATGGACAAAAGAAATGTACTCCTCTCAGAAAACATACAAATAAAGATACTTTTAGATGATTAATTGCTATTTGAAGCATTGGGATCGCTAGATGAGGGTTTAATGAACTAATTTTTGTGAAAACCTCAAAATCAACCAAAAAAAATCAAAAATTTTCACATGTTCTGCCTGTAGCTCAAAGTTATCATGTGCGCATTCCTACTCCTTTTGCCAGCACGGGTCACAGATTTAGATTTTACCATTGTCTTTATGTTACAAACAGACAGACAAGGATAACAGGTGATGGTAAATGAGAGAGTTTATTGCGGAACCAGGAAGTGAGCGGATCAGGTTAGTGAATGCAGAGAGACAGTGGAGAATGTGCAGATCACTGGTTGATACTATACTTTGTTTGCTTGCAGAGGATGATGGCGACTGGAGAGAAGATTGTGGGGACACTGGAGATTGGAGACAAGACGAGGAGACACAACGGAGTCTTCCGGAACACAATAGAGACAGGTAAGTATCGGGAGGGAGTCCTTGAGGTAAGCAGTAGCATGGGTAGGTGCAAACGAGACCGGACAGTGACTGAATGGGAGCGTGAGGCTTAAGTGCAGGCAGTGATTGCAGTGATGATGAAAAGCAGGTGTGTGTGATCAGTATTCCGGCGATGGAGTGTGCTGTGATTGGGAGAGGGTGGAGCCTGGCGTGCTTGTAACACTTTATATGTGGGTTTTGAGCATGTCCATTTTCGACCACTTCCAGAGAAGTCAAAAACACAGTCAACCGGATTGCTTTTGTTGTGTAGACGCTCATGTGGTGACAAGAAGAGGGTCTAGACCAGGGGTGTCCTAGAGGACCTCTGTCCTGCAGAGTTCAGCTCCAATCCCAAATAAACACAACTGAACCAGCTAATTAGGGTCTTACTAGGCATACTAGAAACTTCCAGGCAGGTTTGTTGAGGCTTGGAGCTAAACAGGGCAGGACAACTACAGAAGAAAGTTTGGACACCCCTGGTCTAGACGAAATCCGAACACAAGTGGTCACAGGAGCCGCATTTAAAACACATGTTCAGACCAGGTGTAAACGGTAATGCGGATCACTGAAAATGCATCTTAATTCCTGATGGAAACAGAACCTGATTGTTTACTTCCATACTCCTTGATTGCATCCAAATCGCTTCCTCACTGAGTAGATACTTCTTTTAAATAAGTAATTACTTTGCGACTGTTAAAAATGTTCTATACATTATAAAGGTGTGCAGAATGAATGTAATTTAGAAATATTACATCATTGTCAAGGCATGGTTGAGGCAAAGGATGAAAAGAAAGTAATCAAGTTAAACATAGAAAATAATGACTCATTTTCTACCGAGCAGTACGGTTCAGTACGGGGCACTATTTTTGCTGTTTCCACTCTCAGAAGTTGTGAATTGTACCCTAATTGTAACACCTTTTTGGCTGGTATGGTATTTCCTTGCAGCCTGTAACCTGCAGCCTTGGCTCAAACAAAATGTGTCTTCTTGTGACAAACAGCCACATGCCGAGAAGCAAGAACAAGATCTGCTGTATGTCTTCCATTGTCGTTTACTGTGCCGCTTTCTTCACGTGAGAATGACGTTGATTGTTACACCACGCCTATCATTAACGTACTGTTGGCGGTGGAAACGCAAGCCGGATCAGGGTTTCCGGTCCCAAATTGTACTGTACTGAACAATACAGTACCGCTCGGTGGAAACGAGCCATTACAGACAAAGGGCAACTGAGGCCACATCCACACGTATCCAGACCTTTCCCTATCTGATCTTTTTCCCCTCGTCTCAAGAAACATCTGCATACACACAAAACCACTGAAACGGACTAAAAAGGATGTAGTATGCATGCCAGGCCAGTATGTGGCGCTGTAATTCTGCCACAGAAATACACTAAAAACAGAGAAGAAAAGTTGTACCCCTAGAAGGGGTACAGCAATGGTAAGAAGTGAGACAAAATCTCATGATAAAATAACAATAGATACATTTGCTACTTACCAGATTGTGTTTTATTAATGCCTACACCTCCCCCAACCCTAAACCTACCTTTACAAAAATGCAAAGACAATAATTAAATGACGCAACATTGATGTGCGCTGCAGTGCGCATGCCCAGTCCCGGTAGCTTTATCCCTTTTAGTCTTTACCATGCGGGACGTGGTGTGATGACATCACGTTACACAAAATATACGGATTGGCTGTACACACGAAAATGGAAAGGTGTCGGTTTGAAAAAATACCAGTTTCAGGCTCCCAAAACACCGGACCGGACTTTCAACTATAGGGGTCACAAGAGTGCCTCATCTGCATATTTACTTGGCACAGTAGGATAATGGGGGTTATGCGCAACAAACTTGTGTAAAAACAGGTCTCATTGCTTCCGGTTTAGGTATTTTGTATTTTGTATGAGCTTTTTTGTATGAGCTTTATTAAAAATAGAGGCATTTTATAGAGCCTTCTTCAAAGGAGCAAGTAAAGATTAGCATAACCAATGTTAATCGCATATGCAGATTGATATCTAAAAGGTTTTTATTTACTACTAACATTTAGATATTTAAATCGAATAAAACAGCAACAATAAAGTGAACTAGCTAGGTTAGCTGATTACCTTAAAAGTCCATAGATATCACCATCAGTACTGCCGTTAACACTTTCTCCGACAAGCGGATGCAATGACGCTGTTTTCCTGTTTGTTCATGCATTATATTTTTTCATAAGTGCATTATAATATTTGCAGATTCCTTGATACATCTGAAATTGGTTGTTTGCCAATGTGTTTTAATGCATTATACTTTCTAAAGGTGTTCAATGAATAGATAAGTATTAAAATGTATTATATCTGTGGTTACAATTATTCACAAGACCATACAATGTATTATAAGGTGCATTACCAGGCATAATTAATGCATTCAAATTATTTTATAATGCGTTATACATTTAAAGGCTTTAAGTAAAGCGTTACCTATATTTCAAACATATTTGCTGAACTGAATCATTGCACAAAGATGCATTTAGTTTTCTTTCTTAAAAATTGAACAGAGTAGTTAACAGTTAATAAACTGATAACTTGCGATTGAATATTTTAGTTGGTTGACCTATTGACACCATGATTTGTTCTGGTGATGATCCCGATTAATTGTGTCTTCTTTTCTTTAAGTTTTCTGTGACTTTCGGTTTATAACCCAACTTTGCAAATAACATATACCCTTAAAAAAAGAGATAACAGATAAGCACAATATCACCCTTTAGAACCAGACATCCCGCTGTCTTTACTGGGTGACCGTAAACTAGCCTGCCTGGACCTGGATTAGGTTAATTATTTCCCTGTGTTAATTTTACGTCCTCTTTCCTTGGAGCAGGGGTCACCCATGTCTTTTTTATAATACCTCCTTGTGCTGCAGTCGGATAAAGCGACAGCGAGTCGCAGAGGGCAGCCGCCACCGGAGACTGGCGCTCACTGGATTCATGCACCGCTCAGCCGGGGCCAATAAATCTGAGCGTTAGTGTGAAGGAAGTATGATCCATAAAGTGCTAAGTGAAGCTGTCTGCTCCTCCTCCGTCGCCCATGGCCCAGTGTGGAGGCATTATTGGGACTCTGTGAGTGTGAGCTGTCCCGCTGTCTGCTAAATGAGCTCCTTCCAGCCCCGGTAGTGAGGCGGCAGGGAAGGGCAGAGGTGTTTGGGCCAGGATGAAAATAGATGCTTTAAAAGGCAGTAAACTTTGTTACCTAAAGCAGGAATGTGAATGTTTGGGGCTTCTTTTGTGGTACCATTAAATCGCTCCAGACTCCAGATTGTGTGTGAGATGAATGCTGCCATCATTTAATTATACTGCAGCAACGTCTGCACAGTCTACATTACCCCAATTACCAAATAACCAGAAATTGTCTTTAAAAATCTTTAGATCACTCATGAATTAAAATTCTGTCATTAATTCACCCTCATGTTTTACAAATACATCAAGTTTGTGTACGTTCAGATATTGCACATCAACATGCTAGATTTTGACATTGGTTTGTGTGTCTCCAACGGTGACACAACTGTGGAAGTGTTCATTCGATTTGAAAGCAGAATGAGAGATTTTCAGTGATTTTTCAACTTCAACTTTGGTCTGTTTGTCACACAAAGCTATGATGTGGAGTCAGAAGACATAATACAGTGGTATGGTTTTCTTTTACTGTGCTTTTTTGGAGTTTGACAGCTTTCGTTGTAAGAGCAGCATGAACATTCTACTAAACATGTTTTGAGTAAATATTAGTGGTAACACTTTAGTTTAGGGTCCAATTCTCACTATTAAGTTGCTTATTAGCATGCATATTACTAGGATATTGGCTGTTTATTAGTACTTATAAAGCACATATTAATGCCTTATTCTGCATGACCATATTCAACATCCCTTAATCCTACCCAATACCTAAACTTAACAAACTTACTAACTATTAAAAAGCAGTAATTAGGAGTTTATTGAGGCAAAAGTCGTATAGTTAGTACCATGACCACTGCAGACCAGAACATAAACCTAAACATAAAGTGTGACCATATTAATTATTAAAACTTTTAAAGAGCTATGCAAAGTACATACCTGCAAACTAGTGGCTTTTCAGAAATTCACTGAATTATTTTTTTAAAATAATTGTCATTTATGTGAATCGTAGATCAGTTTTATTTTTTTGTTTTGTTTTTTTTTAACCGTGGAAAGGGTCAATAAAACAGCTTGTAAACAATGTCACATAAAATAACATTTACCTCAGAAAGGCCATTCAATGTCCAAAAACTCATTAGTCAGCTAGATGCATTTTTTATAAATTAATGCACGTTGTTCTTTAATATTTAATGTATGTTTGAATAAATCGGTTTTATGACAGCCACCATTTAAGTGTTTATAATAAACGAGTAGAAATATAATTATATAATTATTATTAAGTATTATACAATTGTGTACTTTTTTGAGAGAGAGAGAGAGAGAGAGAGAGAGAGAGAGAGAGAGAGAGCATGTCAACTCGGAGTATTAGTAGACTTTCTGCTTAATATCTGCTAACTCTTTATTGTGATGGTCCTCCAAGCAGACATTCTACTGACTAGTAACTTTGCAACTACATGTCATCTTATTCTATACCTAAACCTACCAGTCTTCTAATACTCTACTAACACTCTAATGAGAGTTAGTAGACATGCAACATTACTTATAGTCAACAGAATGTGTTAAAGGGACCATCAAAATAAAGTGAAACCAATTTTTGGGGAAATATGCCCCCAGACCCCCTACATGGATTTTATTCGTAAACATATCACCCTTTTCACCTTTTGTGAGTTTGCAGGTGTGAAAGTAATTGTTGTTGTAGATTTATACTGTAAAGGTTACTCAAACCGTACTGACATTTTTACACCATTTATCCAGTGGCTTCTCATTCTAAAACTAGATTGCATGCCCCTATAAACATGCAAAAAAAAACGTTTTCTACAGGAAGCCTAGGTTTTGTGTCCAATATGCGTTCAACCGAAAATAGAGCAAATTTTAGCCCTGATGCCATTTAGTCTGAGCTAAATCATGCTTTATACCCTTATCTATTTCTGAATCTCACAGCTGTATTCCACTTCAGATTTTCTGTGTAACTGGATCACGATCCCAACCCCGGATCTGCGGACAGCATTTTGCGGCATGTAAAGTAAAACAATCTACAGGGACGGCATTTGACTGCGGAAATTATTCATTAACAAACTTGGGTTTTACGGTCATATTTTTCTCATGTTGGCTCTGAAAGAATAACAATTGCCAGAAGAAAAGTTCTGGCCTGTGCTTGACTCGCAGTGGAAGGATAGAGTGTCGAGAAGGATGAATGACCTGTTTGGCCAGATTTCTGTCCAGTTTTTTGTTCCTTTTCCCTCCATTCCACAATCAGATATCCTGGAAAAGATTTGAAAATAGAACAAATTGCTCAATGAAAAAGTTCCTCGGGCTCGTGTTTGCTGTTTATGTCCTTGCGAGAGAGGCCTTAGCTGGCCTGACCATGTTTGCCCCGATCCACAAGCTGTTCCATCCCCCTCTGGGACGCAAGCCATGTGCTTTGGAGGAAAACCACACAAGAGAGACCTAGCAGGGGGTAGAAAGTTCCAGAAAAAGCCGTGGCCGCTCTGAGCCAAGACACTAGCGAGAAACCCAAGTGGATGTGGTGAAAATGTCAAATTACCAAAAAGGAAATGGAGGGGAAACCTCAAGGCGAATGAGAGCAACTAGGCGCATTTGTATTTTGCAACACTGTGAGCTGCATCTAAGAACAGAGTCCTGAGATGATCTGATTTAATGACTTTAGTTTGCTTCAGTTGTTGGAAGTATATTGTATATGATTATATAAGAGACCCTAGACTTAAAGGTAACGTGTCTGTTTTTTTTCAGTGTTACAAAATGTTATGCTATCCCAGATTTGTATGCAGTTTCAAAGTTGAAAATGTAAAATCTGCCTGTTTGAGCACCAAACTGAAACTGAAAATACTTGCAGTTTCATTTGTTACCAGTCAAGAGCATGGTAATTTGGTTGTGTATTACAAGAGTTATGAAAGACAGCTAGAATCTTTCCTTGAAAAAACCAAAACACAAAAACCTAACTAACATGCCACAGAACGGCTCCATCCCAGTTTTAGAGGACAGAGACCGCCAACAGTTTCCTCTATAACAAACAGAGAGAGGCCGGGCCCCCAGGGCTTCCTGCATCCCACACACAGCCCGCAAATAAACACAATCACATTCTTTAAACGTTCAACTACTTCCCCTCCACATTTCTTCCCTCTCTTTCTTAGAAACACAGCTCGACCAGCTACGTAACGCTTTTCTCCGAATAGGAATGCTACATGCCTTCATGCGGCATCGGGATGACAAAAACATGGAGTGGAACATCTTAAGCTGTCCTGTAAATCCAGCTCATATTCTGCTCATATTCCCTGGTGGCATGGTTAGATGTTGAGAAACAGTTTTCAGTTTAACGTTGTTACGATGTTTACTGTTATTGTTGTACATGATCTCGCATGCATTCAAATTTTACTCAAAAAGCTTGATGTAGTAGACGGACGGACGGACGGACGGACGGACGGACGGACGGACGGACGGACGGACGGACGGACGGACGGACGGACGGACGGACAGACAGACAGACAGACAGACAGACAGACAGACAGACAGACAGACAGACAGACAGACAGACAGACAGACAGACAGACAGACAGACAGACAGATAGATAGATAGATAGATAGATTTCTCTTTAAATATGGTTTACAGGCCATTTGACTTCATTTAAAAGTCAAAGCTTTAAAGTTCAACACAATTTAAATGCAAATACAAACACAAACAAGTTATTTTGTAATAAAAAGTAATTTTATAAATGACCGTTCACCGGCCTAAATCCTGAATCCTTGGCCAGTAGGAAGTAATATACCCTATAAATGTCCTGAACTGGCTTCAGCAATGGCTACACTTCAGCCAAATAATTATCCTCAATCTTCGTACTCCACTGCGCTCTGCTTTGTTGAATTATGACCCGGTTCTCCTGTTGAAAGCCGAATCGTACTCCTCTGTGTAAAACAAAACCATGAAAGAGCTCATTCACAGCAATAAATGAAACAACTGGAAGGTAAGGAATTTCGTTTACTTGTGGAAATAAGGAGAACAAACATGAGCAGATTTTATGCAAATAAATCCGCTAGAAATGTCATGGAATTTGAATGATTTTTTACTGTTAACTGTCAAGTAAATGAAAATATTGAGTCCCTGTTCCGTGTTGAGGGTGAGAAGAGTGTTTAGCAGTTTAGTGCTGCTTTTACTTTTTATTTGTGATGAAGTCTAGAGTAAAGGTTTTTGCTCAGTAACACTCAACAGAACATTTCAAACAATAAAGTAACACAATACTTTCACAACACCATATTTTCTGTGGAACTAAACTAAGAATAAAAGCTTCTTACAAAAGAATAAACACTGGTAGCACTTTATTTTAGTGTCCCTGTTACACATCTTACATGTACTTACTATTGTAACGAGTAAATTATGCATAATTACAAGCAACTTGCCTAAACTTTATATATATATATATATATATATATATATATATATATATATATATATATATATATATATATATATATATATATATATATATAATATATAGTGTATATATATATATATATATATATATATATAATATATACACACTGATCAGGCATAAGATTATGACCATTATGTGAATGTGAATAACACTGATTATCTCTTCATCACGACACCTGTCAGTGGGTGGGATATATTAGGTAGCAAGTGAATGTTTTGTCCTAAAAGTTTATGTGTTAGGAAAGATTGGAAAAATTGGCAAAAATAAGGATTTGACTGAGTTTGACATGGGCTAAATTGTGATGGCTAGACGACTGGGTCAGAGCATCTCCAAAACTGCAGCTCTTGTGGGGTGTTCCCGGTCTGCAGTGGTCAGTATCTATCAAAAGTGCTCCAAGGAAGGAACAGTGGTGAACCGGCGAAGGGGTCATGGCTCATTGATGCACGTGGGGAACGAAAGCTGGCCCGTGTGGTCTGATCAAACAGAGGAGCTACTGTAGCTCAGATTGCTCAAGAAGTGAATGCTGGTTCTGATAGAAAGGTGTCAGAATACACAGTGCGTCGTAGTTTGTTTGGTATGGGGCTGCATAGCCGCAGACCAGTCAGGGTGCCCATGCTGACCCCTGTCCACCGCAGAAAGCGCCAACAGTGAGCATCAGAACTGGACCATGGAGCAATGGAAGAAGGTGGCCTCGTCTGATGAATCACATTTTCTTTTACATCACTTGGATGGCCGGGTGTGTGTATGTTGCTTACCTGGGGAACACATGGTACCAGGATTCACTATGGGAAGAAGGCAAGCCGGCGGAGGCAGTGTGATGCTTTGGGGAATGTTCTGCTGGGAAACCTTGAGTCCTGCCATCCATTTGGATGTTTCTTTGACACATATTTTAGTCCAAGTCTAGGTTTAATGTATGTCCGGAAAAACCACCAGTATATGTACTACATGTGGGAATTTGTCATATTAAAGGTGTTACATTTTAACAAAAGTTAGCTTTGCCACAAGCATCATTTTTCAGAGGATCTAAAATACATCAATTCCACAGACAAGGCTTAAGCTAGTCTCAGACTAAAATGCATGTTTGAGCTGTTTTAACTGAAAGCAACTTGCACTGACATATCTTAAAATATGTCAGTGCCAATGTTTTGTCTGAAGATGCACACCAGTAATGCTTTTTCTAAGGCACATTTATAAAAGCTACTTAAATATCCTAATTGGCCTAATCCTGGCTTAATCTAAAATTTGTCTGTGAAACCGGACCTGTAACTACTATGAATTTATGTGTCTGTAATTTCAAAATAAACCTTTTTCTTAGTTCATTTTAACTCTAAAATCTTACTGAATGTTAACAATTGTTTTATTTGTATATGTTTTTATTTACAGTTCTAGGAAATTTAGGAGAAACCTAGGAGACAAAGTTAATGACTGCATAACTAAAAACTCAATTATGTCTCAGAAGAGCAACCTCTGGGAGTGGCAGAAATGGAAATGATTCAATTTGCTTTTAGGAGAACCCTCGACTGCAACAGCCAAAGTGCCAAAAGCTTGCATGTGCATATGATCTGCATGCTCTGTTATGTCAAACTTTATTTTAAACTCTCCCAACTGACTGGGATTGAGACACGCTCTGTTTTTATACTCAAACGAGCGTCTCAAATCAAAGAACAGAACATATTCACAATGCAATCTTTAACACAAAGGCTGCCTTTATTTCCCTTTATTTCACTGCTTCTGTCATCTTAATATTTTGACATAATATGTGTGCATGTTTTGTGTCTTCACATGCTGACATTTTTAGTCACTTTTCCAGACATTTCTAGTATTTTGTACTTCTTTCAGGCACTGGCAGGGAAAGCCCACCAGGCATGCAGTCGGCCACTGGGATCAAACAGTTCCAACAATCACTGCACAATTAGCAATCACGCTTAATGCACTCCCACTAATTTGGGCCAATCATCTGGTATTTCCACTTGATGCCCACATCCTTGTGCTTTCATCCACCCTTGGTGCATTTAGTCAGGTGAATGATTACAGTGCTTAACACCGC
Source organism: Gobiocypris rarus (assembly GCA_023029165.1). NCBI lineage: Eukaryota > Metazoa > Chordata > Actinopteri > Cypriniformes > Gobionidae > Gobiocypris > Gobiocypris rarus. Next base: position 7,797,181 of record CM040930.1, on the reverse strand, counting down.
TCTCCTGGAAACAGCTATTTTAGGAAGCACTTCATCTGGCATGTGCTGACAGATGCCGTCATATTTTAATTCAGGTGCATAACACAAAAACAATGCAATGCACAGTATTTGGGGGCTGTGCGGGTGAGAATAGCACATTCTGCCAGTTTACACTAATATTAATGTTGTAATTTAGGTCACTTTGCAGGCAGGTCCGGGTTTGCCCACCTGTCCACATCTGCACTGAGATGAGCGCTCTTCCCAGCGTGTCCCGTGAGCCTCTGCATCCCGCTGAATGCCTTTTTTCATCTTGATCTAGTTAACCTGCGACATGCCTCTTTTTCCCTAGTGAAAAAAACATCCTGGATAAATATTTGAGCAGGCGGCGTGAGCGCTCAGTCCCGGCTCTCTCAGAGGCCCTTCCTGGCCCGTGTCAGCCAAGATTAATGTAGATTCACTAATGCACTGGGGTGGGAGGCTCACAAACACATGCTTACACACACACACACACACACACACACACACACACACACACACACAGCTCTTTCGTGTGCCTTAAAGTTTTTGGAAGGACAATGTACATGACTTGGGAAAAGTAAAGATGACCATGGAGAAATCAATTCAATTTTGATATGTTAGGAAAATAGACTATGTTTGCAGTAAAAAAATTAAAAATAAAAATAAAAAGATGATGATGATGATGAATGGACAGGAGAGAAAAATTATTTCTTAAAAAGCATTCACTGTGGGAGTGGAAGTAAAATGGTTTTGCTTGGACACTTTAGCCTTCATGGCCTTCATTAACTGTGAATTCCAATATATTGCCAAAATACAGAAAGGTCAGTGCACAAGGTTATGGAGAAATCTGGTTCTTACTTCCTCATTTATAATCATACCTGTAATGCAAATTCACAAATATTTGGATTTTTGCCAGGTCTCCACCCAAGTTGCATTTTAAAATAAAAAAGGAATCATGCAAAAAAAAAAAAAACATTTGTAGATAAAGCAGTGTTTTCATATGGTTTGTTCAAAAGAACAAAAGTTTCATAAATTGGTACAGAATATCAATTCAAATGGAAGTTGTATCCACATGAGAAGCTACTGTGGCTCTCTTTTCAATAAATAATTCTGTTCTTAGAGCTCTCATGAACCTTGTTTTTGCAAGCAACATTTGGAAAAGCATTTTTTGATGACAGTCGATATTGGTCTGCAGATTTTCTTCACTGAGCCATTTATTCAGCAAAAAGCATTACATACGTTTTCTTGCAGAATAAAAACTTTTCATGGAGATTTAATTAACATACATTTAAGCGTGCATGTTATATTTATCCGTGCATATATTAACTTTTTGTATTTGTCTTTATTTTGATGGTCCCTTTAACACATTCTGTTGATGATTTTTGGGGACCACACATGAGGAACTTCCCTGCAAACACGACTACCGTGCTGCTAGAATGCGTGTAGTGATGTTGCCAGTTGGGATCGATCACTTGTGTGTTGCCTGGCTGCCAGTTTCTCCGTAGCTTGCTAAAAGTGCTATTGGAGTGAACACAAATAATAATAATTCAGTTAAAATAAATATCTTGTCATCGTTCATAACGCAGTTACTATTTACATCACTTATTGTCTGAAAACTCTTGCGTTACCAAGGCAACAACTGACTCGTTTGTATTACATTGCAAAGAGCTCCATTATCGCAGCACCACAGTAGAAAACAAAACCATATCCGTAGCGGCCAGGAACGAGACTCTGTGTGGTGGCGCAATGGGGAACATCCTCTGGGTGTGCCGATTGTCTGAAGCCCTTAAAGAATCACGCCAATTCATTGGCTGATGGCGCGGGCGAACAATCCACATATGGCTCTAAAGCCCGAACTGGGCAGAGCAAATGCAGCTTTTCTTTCTCCGAAGAGGCGAAGGTGGGGGTGGAGAGAGTGGAGGGTGGTGACTTGTGAGTGAAGAATAGATTAGGTGCATCAAACCAATAACCCCCGGCAGCAGAGGCCTGACTCGACGGAAGTAAGGGGAGAAAGTCTAAAACGTCTCCTTTCTTTAACATCGGAGGTGTAAGATGCTGGACCAACTCTGCACATCGAAACGCACTGGGCAGCGAAAGTGACAGGGCTGGGCTGACAGAGCGCCCGCGGGGCGGGCAGAAATGCTTGCTGGGTCTGACCTAGTCCCGAAAGTCGGACACAGCTCTCCTTTTTCTGACCAAAGGGTCAGGAATGACTCACCTGAGCCGGAGCGGGAGGCGCCTGTGAGGCCTCTGGCGCGAAAATGGACGACCTCGAGCTCCCCAAACCGAGGTAGGTGGGGGATGACTTTGGTCACTCCTACCTCCAGAAAAGTCCTTCCTGCGCGAAGGACGCTCTCTGGGCTGAGAAGGGGAGGTACTAGAAGATTCCCTCACCCATCTAGGCATAAACTGCCTAAAAGCAACCGACTGGGATTTGGCAGCTCTAAACTTGTGAACTTTAGTGTTGACAGCTTCACCGAATAATCCGGAACGAGAAATAGGTGCGTGTAGAAGGAAGACCTTTTCCTTATCACTTATTTCCGTGAGGTTGAGCCATAGGTGGCGTTCAGCAGCCACCGACCCGGCCATAGAGCGCTCAACGGCACGCACGGTGTGCTTAGTGACCCTCAAGGCCAAATCCGTGGCCTTGCGGAGCTCCTTGACAGCCTCGGGTGTCACACAGCCGCCTTCGTCCATCTCCTTAAGAACATCTGCTTGGTAGGCTTGGAGAATGGACATAGTATGGAGGGCCAAGCCAGCCTGACCAGCCAAGACATAGGACTTACCGATCAAAGCGGAAGTGGTCCTACGCGGTTCAGGCGGAAGGAGAGGGCGTGACTTCCAAGTGGAAGCTGAAGAAGGCGAAAGATGAGAGGCCAGCTTATCCTCAACCGCCGGAATGGTGGAATAATCCTACTCCACAGATCCAACAAGGTTGTTGAAGTCAGTGGCTGCCGCGTTAGCAAGGCGGGCAGAGAAAGGCTGCTTCCAGGATCTGGAAATCTCATTTTGCAGATCACTGAAAAATGGCAGCTTTCTTCTCACTGGACGAGCGCTAGGGCCACTCAGAAATCTCTCATTGAGTTTGGAAGACTGTGACACGCGGGGTTCGTCTGGCCAGTTTCTCAGTAGCCCGCGAAAGCACGTCTATGAGTTCAGAGTAGGCCGCAGAAGGCCGCGCTTGCTGGCCGCTAGGCCTCGAGCGGAGGGTTTTGAGAAGGAGAGTCACAAAATCTGCATTTAGAAATGCCCTGAACCACCTTGCGTGTGTGTAAAAGCCAAACATTTAACACACATACCATGCGGGTCGTCACTCAAAATAAAGCGAGTGCACGGCGGTGGGCAATGACGAAACTCCCTTGCACTTCACTAGAAGGAAAACAAAGTTCCACTTATCCGTAGTCACAGAAGTGCTGAAGGTGAAAGATGCTCTAATCCAGTTTAATTTTGGGCCAGAAAAATCGCAAAGAAGGGAGCGATGCTACTGCTTCGTGAAGACAGAGAAATCTGAGGAGAAGATGGCGCACAAGGCAGTATAATATGACGACGTAGAGCGTCGGGGCACCCGCACAATCAGCAATTGCCGTAATTCTGTAAGGGCTTCAGACAATCGGCACACCCTGGGGTGTTCCCCATTGCGTCACAACACAGCGTTGAGTGAACCTATGAAAGAGAACAACTTTTGGAGTGAGTAATCTGTTCGCACCTGATTTCTGTTAGATATGTGCACTTCCTTACTGTTCATACTGGTTAGATGTTACAGGACACTAATAAAAGAAACAGTGTATTATGATGTATGAAGACATGTGTAATGTGTAGTAGTGGTGTCCATTTTGTAGGGGGTTATTTTCACCCCTACACCTTGCCACTCTGTTTCAAGGAGCAAGGGAAAGGAGTAGGTGTAGGTGTAGGTGAAGGGGTATAAAATACAATTGGGATTGGCCTAAGTTGCAAAGTTACTTAGAGTCAGTAGAATGTCTGTGGGAGGACCATCACAATAATAGTTAGCAGATATCAATGTATTTCCACCGACAACAGTACCCTTACATACTAGAGATCTTGTTTTTGCTTCTTGGCATGTAGCTGTTTGCCACAAGACAAGTTTTGTTTGAGCAAAAAGGCTGCAGGCTGCAAGGAAAAGCACAGCCGAAAAAACGACGCACAAGTGACGATTCTCTGTCAGTGAGTCTAGCTCCACTCTTTAGTACCGGACTACCGTGTACCCCAATAGAAGGGTGCCAAAAATGGTACGGTAAGGGATTTTGATACATTCACAACTTCTGACAATCAAAATGGAAATAATTGCATACCATACTGTACTCTACCATACTGCTCGGTGGAAACAAGCCATTAGTCCTCTCAAACCCTTGCAAGCTTGTGTTCATCTGACTCCATTTTTGAGTGCAAGACCCACATCTCAAAATTCAATCATCAATAGACTGAACATTTAAGTCGCATTTTTGTGAGGACGATAATAGTATTGTTTTCAAAAACGTGCACTTGCTATTCGTTTTCAAATGTTTGCATTGTTAGGCCCACAAAACGCTGTTGTTGTGTAAATTATTGGCCAAAAAACATTCAAAGTTTTCTGTTTTTAGTTAAAAATGGTGTACCCACCAGTAACAAAGTCCACTGAAGGCAAGCTTGACGAACACATGTGCAGTTTATTGATATCCACAACTATGACCTAACACAAGATAAACAGAAACTTGGCATGACCATGAAACACAGACTCACCAACAGCAGGTTACAAGTAACAATACTAGACTAGAGACCAATGAAACATGAGGGCTATATATACACACATGGCTAATGACCAAACAAGAAACACATGAACTCAATAAAACAATGAACCATCAGAACATGACACATATTGGGGAAGCACAAGACATGATCACATGATTACAAGTTACATGATGAGCAAAAGAAGCACATGATGAACAGGAAGCATAACTAAGAACATTAATTACAAAATAAAAGACATGAACACACACACACACACAAACAAAAAACAACCGTGACACCACCCTACAGTTTTTATTTTTCAATAAGTCATTACACTTGGAAATACGCACAATACAGGAAAAATCTTTTGCGACTTCCATTTCATTCACAACCTTAATTTATTTTTATTGTGATAGGGCAGCTGAAGCAAAGAAAGAAAGTGAAGGAAATGAGAGGGAGGAAGTTGATCTGGAAAGAACCAGAAGCAAGGACTCACCCAAAGCGAGCACTGCCAAGAAGGCTATAGGTTTGAACCATCCAGCACTTTTTAAGCAATATCTAAAAAAGCACATAAAAATACAGAAATCAAAATCTGGCTACAGTGTAGGTGGCGAAGCCAGTACCCAAAAATTTAAACACAGTTTGTGACGTTAAGTTATTTGACGGATAGTTTTCAAAACTATCAATTTATTCAAAATGTATTACATATTTGTAACAAAGTTAAAGGCTCAGGGTAGAAGGAGGCGACCAAAATAAAGTTTAATCATAAAATAAACAAACAACAAAACCTAGTAAAGCGGCAGTAACTCACAGACAACTTCCGCATATAAATATAATAAAACACAACTTAAGCCACGCTTTCACCACAGGAACTTTCCCTAGGACTTTGCTGTGTTACTTGGTGTTTCGACCTCAGGGACCTAGTTCTAAATGAAGTTCTGGGTAAATATTTCCCCCTCAAATAGTCCAAGCTTGCAAGGTAATACATTTTCAGCATTCAGGAACTTTTGGGGATGGGACTTTGGCGCTAAACATCCTTACTGGTTGAGTTCACATACACACAAAAAAATGTTTGTTTAAAAAATACGACAGGTGTACCGATAACAAGGTTCTGGCTTTTAATTTATATGCGGAGGTCGAAATCCAGTGGAAACGCGAAAGCCATGCACAGTCCTATGTCACTGGACTAATCGTCAAGGTACTTTAGAATGCGATGGAAACACAGTCAGCAACAGGTCTGGGGGAAAAAAGTTCCTGGGAAAAAAGTTCCTGAGACAAATTGATCCAGGTAATTTTGGTGGATAAGGGGCTATAAATGTCCCAGGCCTGGTCCTTTTTTGTCTTGCACTGTCGTCAACACTTGTCCTTCCAGAGCTCCTCAGGGGGACTCATTAACACTCGTGCCACCAGCCTAGCTCCGTTCCCATGGCTCTCAACCCCGCCCGGCTTGCCACAATATCATAACTCCATCCATCCATTCTCCAAACCGCTTTATCCTCTGCAGGGTCGCAGGGATGCTGGAGCCTATCCCAGCGTTTTGGAGCACAGGAGATGACCAGTCCAAAATACAATTTTTATTAGTTTTGCAGTTTTATCTTGCATTCTCAAGGCATCATACCCCTGCCTTCCAACAACGCTAGCACCATGCGCATTCTTGAGCTACAAGAAAAGGTGAGAGTAATAAAGGAATAAAGGTAAGGTAAGATGCATCTTGTTTGTTTGTGTGCAGATTATGAAGTAGCATACTTATCATGTCATCGATAGAAAAGATGGCCAGCTCTGAGAAAGATCTGAAGATCCCCCAGCCAAGCGCTTACACTGTTGTGGGAAAATGATTACAGTTAGACATTATATGGCTGGCCAAAGTCTACTCTAAGAGGGCAAACCATGGAGCTGGACGGGCTGGAGGAAAGGGCCTGGCCACTGTTGTGAGGCTGGACAGAGGTGCCTTTGTCTAGAAGCATCCGTTGCTTAGCAGGTGCTTTCAGCTGCCCCAAGGGGCTCCTGTGTTCAGCCCTTCTGGTGGAGGGACGTAAGAAGAGTTAGCAAGTCTCTTTCAGCTTCCAGACAGAGTGAGAAAAAGAGAGAACGTAAACAGCTCTCTAATAACACTTTTTTCTCCACAACACAAAATTGTTGGGTCTTTTATGAAGAAGAAGAAGAAGAACGCTGAAGTACCTGTAAATACTGTACCATACAACCTGGCTATGGTAATCATTCAGTACCTCTCAAAAAAAAAAAAGAGTACAAAATTGTGCTTTTTAAGGTACAAGTGGCTGTCACTGGGGTGGTTCCCTTAAGGGTACATTCTTGTACCTCTAAGTCAGGGGTAGGCAAGTTCGGTCCTAGAGCCGCTGTCCTGCAGAGTTTAGCTCTAACCCTAAGCCACCACAGTATAAAACTCATAGCTCCCAGCATGCATTGCAGCATTAAGTATGTCACCATTGTTAAAAGTCATATGCTGATTTTTTTTCATGTCTATGTGCGTCTAAACCTTTTTTTAAAGTAAAATTCAGAATGTCTGATCTGTGGCAAGAAAGTATCGTTGGTGAATATTATCTATTAACAGCAAATAACCAGTTTTAGTCAGTGATGAGTTTAGTCAAATATATTTCTTTATGATGATGAAAACTATATTACCTGATATTTTTTGTTTACAGCTTCCTTTGCAACAAATTGTGTTTTGTTAACACTGTTACAAAAACCACAAACTCCATTAAAAAGTCAAACTGCTCAACAAAAGTAAACACTGATCACCATAATGGTGACCAAACCTTTTCAATAAAACCAACATCCAAACCTCTGTTAATTCTCAGTAAGAGCTTCTATAGACGTCTTTCAGGGGTAGAGTCAAACTCTGCAGGACAGCGGCTCTCAAGGACTGAACTTGCCTACCCCTGCTCTAAGTAGAGGAAAACAATGGTATAATAACAACAAAAAAAGGGAATCCCCTTCTCAATTTAAAAGCTTGTAACTTCAACATAAAGACATTTAGAGAGAAAGTGATTTGCATTTTGACCCAACATGTTGAAATGGATAGCAAAACTGTTTTCGAGGAATGGATCTCTAAAGCAAGAGTCCCACATTCTCAACAAGAAGCCAACACACACACACACACACACACACACACACACACACACACACACACACACACACACACACACACACACACACACACACACACACACACACACACACACACACACACACACACACACACACACACACACATGTTGTGTTTCCATGTTTTATGGGGACATTCCATAGGCGTAATGCATTTTATACTGTACAAACTGTATTTTCTATCCCCTACACTGCCCCTGCCCCTAAACCTACCCATCACAGGAGACATGCTGCATTTTTACTTTTTCAAAAACATCACATAGTGTGATTTATAAGATGTTTTCCTCATGGGGACCAAAAAATGTCCCCACAAGGACAAAAATTTGGATATTGCCATCTTTGTGGGGACATTTTGTCCCCATACCGTAGGGATTACCAGTCCACACACACACACACACACACACACACACACACACACACACACATACACACACACACCTGGCTGATCTGCATTTTTGGGTTACAGACCTCACAGTGTTCCCTTGAGGCATTTGTACTTTTTCCAACAGACTCCTGTGGTGCTGGGGTTGTGTGAGTGTGTGTAGGGTGCAATTTAAACATGACTATTGTTTTACACTTTATAATCGTTACTCCTTTGAGAGCAACCCCAACATTTCTTGGTTTAATGTGTCTATAAGCATCAGTGTGACATAAAACAATCTCATTAGCTTCAGGACTCTTGAATCAAAAGAACTTAAGTTGAGTAATTGTTACACAAGCATATTCCATACCACAATGACATGCAGTGGAGATATATTTCAAGCTGTGGTCACCGCTTAAATTTGGTTCCTGTTGCGGCATTCCTTTGAACGTCACTGTGGAAAAAGCTTACTCCATCATTACGGCTCAGAGCACAGAGGAATTCTCAACATTCAAAGCCGAGTTTCAATGAGAATGTGGAAGTGTGGTGTGACATTGCAGAAAAACTCTAATTCCTGGATGTTAAAAACATCATTTATATCCTATGTTTTCCCACAGTTTTTCTTTGTAGAAACTTCAAGGGGTCATAACATGAGGAACACAATTTTCCTGAATCTACTGAAATGAACAAATTCAATATGAAATTCACTATTACACTATTAAAATGCTATACATTTCCTCCCCAGTCCCAAATGGGATTGTTTTTTTTTTTTTTTGGGGTGTATACTAAGCTGCAAAAATCTAATTCCAAACACAAACAACTTACATCTTGAAGAGCATATTTACACATGTCTACATTTATAAAGTAATAACAACACCTACTGGGTGTTTAGAAACCCATCCTGTCACAATAACGAGGAGTATGATTATTATTAAACAGTGAAAAATGTACTACCTTAAGAGCAAATGACAAATAAGAGTGTCCAAGATAAGAAAAAAGAAAACTTTTACTTTAAACTGCTTGTGCCTTGTGCTTATAAACGTATCATTGTATGAATGTCATTTTTGTATTAACGTTTGTATTAATGTTTCAAAACCCTTTTCAACAAAAGATTAAACATTCAAAAGTTCACATATTGCATGACTTACTCATCTATGTACCATATGACATTTTTAAACATGAACTAACCTTACCATGGCATAAAAAGGTCAAATTATATGATATTTTAAGAGACTAACTGATCTTGACAAACAGTCATAAGGGTCTTCAGGGTCTTCCTGTATGATATAACTTCCTGCTTTAAGGTTTTTTGTTTTGTTTCTGATGTGGTCGCATCACTCAATAAGTGTTTTCATTGTATGAATTGCTTTTTAATGTGTTTATGTACAGGCACCTCTTGCTCTGCATATCATTCTGAAGGATCTCAACATCCCAAGCATCTGAAGTTTTATTTTTACAAACGTGCTGATGATTTTATTCTGATTGTGTGTAATATTTCAGCGTTAATCGTTTTGTACAACTGTCACAATGTAATTCAGCCTTTGGGAAGAAAGAATAATGACAGCAAACACAATTTGCGATTAAGCTGTTTATTATTTTTCAAGTAAAGATGGTGTTTAAATTAAAGTCTTAAAGGCACAGAACCAAAATAAAGACCACACTGTAAAAAATTCCCAGACATTTACAGGATTAAAGAGTATTATTTTACAATAAATTACTGTTGTCAAGAAATTTACAGTGAAATAAATTTTCTGCTAATCAACAGCAAAATTATGCTGACATCACAATAATTTCCTGCTCTTGTTTTATTCACATGATAAAGTTGTCTTTAACCATGCCACTGTAAGAAATGATATTGTTTAGTACTGTAATTGTTTTGAAGTCACCATGATGGTGATCAGTGTTCCATTCACTTGATCTTGGACCCTGTATTTTCATATTCAAATTTCTAATCTAGCCAAGTCAAAAGTGTAGAAGTGTAAAAAAGAGTAGAATATAAAATATATAAAATAGTTAGTCAAACTATACTATTAATAGCGTTATTTCAACATAAAGATTTATTAGTGTCTTCATCTTCAAATTCATAATTGTTTGTAGATGGATATTTCACAATAGTAAAGCAGCTGCTGAGATTTTTATTCAACACAAGTTTTTCACAAGTTTCTACATATGCACTGTAGAAATACAGTATGATATTCCAAGAGTGCAGTCATGTAAAAAAGTCATGCAATTATTAACCTGGAATACACTGTAATTTCACACAAAAAAAATGTTAACAGTGTAAGGGTCAGAGAGAAGGTGTAACAGTCACTATCATTATAATCCTATATCACTATCAACCTCAACAACGTATACACTGAAGGATTCTTAATGGCTTGAACGTGAAACGTAAAAATGAACGTTCAAACTTTGCGGCTTGTGTATTTTTAGCCTGTCATATATCATGACATTTGTTGTATCATGCATCAGGAAGCCAATGTGTGACTCAAAGGATGTTTGTAAAAGTAAGACCGATCGCACCCGCTGTTTGCTCAAGTGTGGTAATCCATAGCTCAGTTTGCCGAAAGTCAAAGTTCATCTTTCTTATCATTGCCAGGACTCCAGATCCTATAGCACATGAGAAACAGACATAAAACACCCCACCACCCCACCACCACACACACACACACACACACACACACACACACACACACACACACACACACACACACACTTCCCAGGTCTGGGTTTGAGTAGCTTTTTACTTTTAATCAGATTGGCCTAATGCCTACAGGTCGCCCACGCAGCTTGAGCAGAAGAGACAATTGATACATATGCTTGTCCCTTTCCCCCTCCTCCTCCTCTCCGGAGTGTGACAACAAAGCGTCTTTGTAACCCCTAGGAAGAGACACAGTGGACCTTTATCTGTATGTCTATTGCATCCAAAAAAAAAGAAAAACCCGCAAAACCTTTGTTCAGTCGCCTTCCTGTGAGGTCATACATATTACATAAGAGCTTGCTTCCTGTTGCACTGACCTGGTGATTTTAGGCCAGACGTTGTTTCTCGGCAATGGCCCATGTCTGACCACCTTTTGTTGCAATGTCCTGTGGCAACATCCAGTAAAGAGCACATTCAGTCACATCTTTTTCCTTAGAGACAAATAGAGTTCAAGGACTAGTTCACTCGCAAATAAAATTCACCTATGATGTTCTCCTCCGGAACACAAAAGCAGACATTTTCAAGAGACAAGCAGAAAAGTTTTCCACGCTCTACCCATGCAATTACAATGAAAGTTTAAAAAGGATACAAAGGCAATTCAATTAAATCATAGGTAGGTGTGTGACTTTTGAACTGTTGCAAATTAGAGGTCATTGAATTCAGAAAGAGAAGGTAAATGCAACAAGTAGTTGATTTTGTACACAAGAACGTACCATGTGTTCCACTCCCACAAAGTAAATTAGCAAGAGCAAGAGAAAGACTGAATGAATACAACAAAAATTTGGATATGGGAACTAAACTAGAAATAATCTTATCTAGGAGCGTGAGAGAAAAACATCCACATATATACATATAAACAACTATACCGATGTACAAATTTGTACATATTCCTATTTATGGATATTAAAATCATGGCATTAATGTTTTGCCAATTTTCATATCAATGACACATCTACTTAATAAGAAATTAAAACATTTCGCTCTGTTCATGACTTCTGCTGCCAACTCGATTCGGTGTATTAAATAATGTTAAATAATACTACACTTTCAAACCTTAAAATGAATAACATTTCTTTAATCATTGAACTATTTTGTATCATTTAGTTTGTTTGCTGTGAGGCAGTGCAAGGAACAGATCCAAATTCAGCCCTTTATCCAGCGATCTTCATCTCTCCATTCTCAGCAGCGACCGTAACGTCAAATCCTGTGCTCACTGATGAATTAAAATTCAAAAATTGCGCCCTCAACAAATGTTTTACGGCAGGGATATCAAACGCTCATTGGCTCTAGCCTGTTTTGTCACAGATTGTGACATGCCGTGTTTCAGTCAATGTACGTTTGAAATTGGGAAATGCACGCTTGCAGAGTGAAGCCGGATTAACATTTTCATGGATTGATATCCATGATTGTGTATTTCAATATTTCATGATTGTGATTACACTTGTCTGTATGTTTTTCTTCATAACTGTACATAGTTTTAAGAAATGGGCATGGGTAGGTTTAAAGTAGGATTAGCGGATCAAAACTAAAAATAAATTTTTTTACATATATCTGTCCTTTAAATGTTATTATTTTTATTTTCTGTATAAAATGAGTATGTTTAGGTTTAGGAGTAGTGTTAAGGAATCTTACATTTATCTATTCATAACATAATTTTATAATATGAAAGATTTGTAAATATTTTAAGTTTTTTAGTTGTAAAAATGTAATAATGCAATGTTTAAATGTTGCTGATACGTCCATTTTAGCATATATCCAAACGTACAAAAAGTATGTTTTGTGTCTTTGAAAATTGCATATTAATATTAACAATGAGACCAGGCTGGTCTTTCACATTACCTCTTGAATAATCTTTAAAGAAGGCTATGGAAAGCCTCTCTTTGATTTAGCTCTAGTGCTCTCTTCTTATCACAAACTCTCCTGCGTCACATGATCCTAAATGGCAAAATTACTTTCACACTTCCTTGAAGTGACTAAGAATATCACCATGAGGGAGGGCGCATCGCGGAGGGGTTATGTTGCTCACTTTCATTTGAAATGACACTTTGTATGGCGGTCTCTTTCCACAGTGCCCTTCAAGGCCACAAAAACGCTCTGAATGTGCAATGCTGTGAGTCCCCAGAACCAGGATTGGAAACCACTGGATTAGCACATTGTACAGCAGGGCTTCTTTACTCTGGCCCTTGAAGTCCACTGTCCTGCAGAGTTTGACATAAAAAATACAACTGCATTACACCTTTTTGTCAGTGATACCACAATAAAGATGCATTAACTTACTTCTATTGTGGTCCTTGATATTAGAAAAGCTCCAACCCAAATCAAACACACCTGAACAAGCTAATCAAAGTCTTCAGGATTACTCTAAAGTAATACCCTTCTTTTGCATACAAATGCACAACCTCACCATTTCCCTGCTGTATATTCCCAAATGAGCACAATGCACTAAACAAATTGTGCCACTAGATGGTCTTTCTGATAAAGATTAGAGAACACAGTGAGATCTTAAACCTTTGGTTTTTAAAACTGGATTACTAAGTGCAACCTCAAATACAAGCCCCAACATCAAAGGAAGATTAGCACAATCCTTCCGAATGACTACCTTAATGACCAGCATTAACTAAATTCTTGAACTCATCAAATGTCTCTAGTAACCTAAAATTGCCAGGTGAAGCTCTATCTCACAACTTCATGCCCTGTTGCATACTGTGGCGTTGGGGGTTACAATGGTAGAATGTTCATTTTAGGGTGAACTATGCCTTAACTCTTTTATAGCTAGAATGTATTTAAATGAGACTCAAAGCTAACGTTTCCCTGCTGCGTAAGTTCCTTCCACAAACTGATTGTGACACTCAATCAGCAATCTTAAATCTTTTTTACAAAACACTATTGGAAAAACCAACTTAAAATGGTAGGTTTTAGTATGAGGCTACTTACACCCAGTCTTGCTTGATGGAAGATTAGTACACGCTACAGAGTGTACACCTGTTTTTTGCATAAGCTGCTGAGCTCTTCTTACCACAATGTGTCTTACATCCTAAAACCATTCTCCAGGTGGGGATCCATCTCTGCTTTGCTCTACACTGCCTTTGTGTGATAGATTACACTACTGGAGATGCCTTTATTGAAACCTACCGAAACCAAAAATCATTCACAAGTCTAAACCTCAAAGAAAGATTAACACACATGCTATGTATATTTGTTCACCTTGATTGGAAATGGCTGGCCAATGTTACACCTTTTTTTTCGCATCAGCTCAGATCTTCTTACTTCAGATTGAACAGCCCTTGCATTCGTTTTGTACTACAATGTCTCTTGTATCCTAAGATCAAACTCCATTTGCATCTTATAAGCACTGTGCATTGACAGTTTGCACCACCAGAGCTGCTATCAACACCATGGGATAAAGGTGAGGCTTAGGTGAGGCTCAAACTCAAAACCTCACAACCACAATATAGCAGTCATATTTTCATTTTTTATGTGAATTTTTTTTAACTAAATAGTAAAATATACACTCACCTAAAGGATTATTAGGAACACCATACTAATACTGTGTTTGACCCCCTTTCGCCTTCAGAACTGCCTTAATTCTACGTGGCACTGATTCAACAAGGTGCTGAAAGCATTCTTTAGAAATGTTGGCCCATATTGATAGGATAGCATCTGGCAGTTTGTGGGATGCACATCCAGGGCATGAAGCTCCTGTTCCAACACATCCCAAAGATGATCTATTGGGTTGAGATCTGGTGACTGTGGGGGGCATTTTAGTACAGTGAACTCATTGTCACGTTCAAGAAACCAATTTGAAATGATTCGAGCTTTGTGACATGGTGCATTATCCTGCTGGAAGTAGCCATCAGAGGATGGGTGCATGGTGGTCATAAAGGGATGGACATGGTCAGAAACAAAGCTCAGGTAGGCCGCGGCATTCAAATGATGCCCAATTGGCACTAAGGGGCCTAAAGTGTGCCAAGAAAACATCCCTTACACCATTACACCACCACCACCAGCCTGCACAGTGGTAACAAGGCATGATGGATCCATGTTCTCATTCTGTTTATGCCAAATTCTGACTCTACCATCTGAATGTCTCAACAGAAATCGAGACTCATCAGACCAGGCAACATTTTTTCCAGTCTTCAACTGTCCAATTTTGGTGAGCTCGTGCAATTTGTAGCCTCTTTTTCCTGTTTGTAGTGGAGATGAGTGGTACCCAGTGGGGTCTTCTGCTGTTGTAGCCCATCCGCCTCAAGGTTGTGCGTGTTGTGGCTTCACAAATGCTTTGCTGCATACCTCGGTTGTAATGAGTGGTTATTTCAGTCAAAGTTGCTCTTCTATTAGCTTGAATCAGTCGGCCCATTCTACTCTGACCTCTAGAATCAGCAAGGCATTTTTGTCCACAGGACTGCCGCATACTGGATGTTTTTCCCTTTTCACACCATTCTTTGTAAACCCTAGAAATGGTTGTGCGTGAAAATCCCAGTAACTGAGCAGATTGTGAAATACTCAGACCGGCCCGTCTGGCACCAACAACCATGCCATGCTCAAAATTGCTTAAATCACCTTTCTTTCCCATTCTGACATTCAGTTTGGAGTTCAGGAGATTGTCTTGACCAGGACCACACCCCTAAATGCATTGAAACAACTGCCATGTGATTGGTTGATTAGATAATTGCATTAATAAGAAATTGAACAGGTGTTCCTAATAATCCTTTAGGTGAGTGTATGTAATAGAGGCAATCTCTATTACATATAGACATTTATGTAATAGATCTACAGAACATAATACAATGTTTAATAGTGAATATATGTTCCCCCTCAAATTTAGTAAACGTCAAGAGATGTCGCTGCAAGAGGGAGGGGAAAGTATTTGATTAAATAATTTTTATTAAACTGCAATATCCATTTTGATTTCATGGTGACTTTACCACTTTTTCTGTCTTTAAAACACACTTTCTTTATAACTATAATGCAGTAAAAATGCAATGGGTCGAGGACTTGTTGAGCGGGGTGCAGCTGTCTTCGGTCTGAGCGCCATGCATGTATGAAATGTCTCTGCGGTCGTGTCGGTCTGTACACTAGAGGAAGTGTTTGGCTTTTGACAATGAGCTCCCTAGGAATGCACCACTGTCGAGGCCAAGTGGGCGTGTTGCACTTCTGATATCGAAAGCCAAGTTTGGTTGGCTCTGTCCCCTCCGGCGCCTGTGGGGGGCTGCTGCACTCAGTGAAGGGGCTGTTTTCACACAGCCCGCAGATAAGCAAGCACTGTGAGTGTGTGTTTTATGTGTGTGTGTTGCTTGCGACAGTACTTGAAGCATGAAAATCTGCAAACTGTAAAACACAGATAGATTACACATACTATAATGTTAACACATAATACAATGTTTCTAAATGTATGCATTCTCGTTTTGCTTGTTGCATCCTGTTGTCCAGTGACAAAAGACAGGGCTTTAAGAGAAAAGGAATTTCATCATGAAGAATCTTTCCATTAGAACATGGCAAATTTATGGGGGAAATGGAAAGGAGTTTTTGTAAGACAACCCTGCTATGCATTTTACAACTCTCTGCATTTGGAGCACTGAAAATCCATTCGGGTTGGGTGTTAGCAACAGACCAGGCCTCTGATACAGACCGGCAATAAATGGTGATAAGAAGTGCTTTCCGGAGCAGCGGTGGAGAGGGGAAATGATGCAAGACAGTAGCCCTTTGTTTTTAAAAGTTGCTCGCTTGGGTCCGTGCCATGCAGTTTGCAAAATTAGTGTGGTGAGCCCATTCAAGCTGAAAGATTGGGCCATCTCTGTGTCTGGCTTTCCTTCTTTCTCACTTTTCCTCGTTGATGATTTTATTTGATTCTTACATCACATTTACATTTAAGCATTTAGCAGATGTGTATATCCATGCAAGGTGTACGGTCCATGGTTACCATATATTCTGCCAAAATTTCATTGATATTACCGTAAAATTCTGGTTGATATTAGGCACTAAAACAAGTTTTAAATTATATTAATAATAATAATAAATATACTTATTTATTATATTTACATTTCTTGGCAAAAAAAAACGAATAACATTTAGTTAATAACATTAAAAAAAATACTTTAAATGAGATCCAGCATGATGATTTATTTGTCAACTGTTTTAACCTTTTAAAAATTAAATCCAAGACATGGAGGTCAATTACTTGCTGTTCTGTATCATTGAGTATAAGAGACGATATTTGTAACTGATTAATAAATAATCATTTTTAATGTATTTATTCTAGTTGATTTTATAGGCAATTCGATAATATTGTAAATAGTTCGCTATTTAATAACACCATTTAGTAACAAGATTAGCTTTTAGATGAGTTTTTATATAACTGAGACCATGAGGCTACTTGTTGACTGAACACATCAGACTGGTCTATGGCTGTAGTTGTATCGAGTAGAGACTTTCTGACTAAAGTGTGAACCACTACCTAATGCTAATTCAAGTATTTAAATTCCCACACTGAGAATTTATTTTCGTTTATATTCACCTTAAAGAGCTTTTAATCATGATGGCATTTTTATTTAACATTTCTTATTACAGAAAGAAATTTACATAGAAAATACTTTGCAACTCTGAAATATATAAAATAATTTTTAGCGTATTTCAAGCATAATGCATGTGTATGGCTAAAAGATAGCATGGCTAAAACTGCTCAGAAAACCTTAGCAATAGCCCTGGCAACCCAAGAATGACAAAAAAATTTAATAAGATGTGAAAATTCTGTCATTAATTACTCACCCTGATGTCGTTCCAAACCCGTAAAACCTTCCTTCCTCAGAACACAAATTAAGATATTTTTAGCTTTCTGACCCCCTATAGGCAGCAATGTTATTACCACTTTCAAGGCCTTTTTGAGCGTCAGACTCTTTCGCTGTTCACGTAGTAAATACAGTGCAGTGCTTACGGGTTCTATCTCAGAATGCCAGCTCGCTATTGGCCAAAACTGTTCATGTGAGCACAATTACGCATGTGTGTGATGCTGACGCAGGAGCTGGCCAATCACTGGCCAGTACTGAGCTGGCGTTCTGATGTAGAACTCGGAAGTGCTGCAATGTGGGTTTGAGGTTTGGGTTTTGGGGGTTTTATTTTGTGCACAAAATGACTACCTTTCTGCACTGTAAAAAATGATTTTAACGGTAAAAGACTACGGTGAACAGTTAATTGGTTAACAGAAATTTTCCGTACTATATAGGGTGAATAACTGTAATAGATCTAACCTTACCTTTAATGTAATAATACAGTAAAATACCATTACATTTACAGTTTTTGGAAGTGAAAAAGAACAAGTCGTTGTGTACTTTACAGTGAAAAAACTAATTTATATTCCAGAATTCCCTGCGTGACACTTCACATTTGATGTATTTTTCGTTGAAACAACTGAACTAAATAAAACAAACTAAACAAACAAACTACATTTCTGGCAACCACAACTGCCAGTTTTTTTATATTTGTAAAATATTTTTACAGTGTACACATAATTATTACAATATAAACCTTTTAAATTATACAGTTTTGAACTATAAAAAAGCCATTAAACTAAGTGCTGTCCTGTAAAACCTAAAACGTTGCTACTGTATTTTTTACGGTAAAGTTCTGGCAACGACATGCTGCCATTTTTTACCGTTACATTTTACAGGATTTTTTTTACAGTGTGGGTCTTAAAAGTGGTCGCTGTGTTGCTGTCTATTGAGGGATCAGAAAGCTCTCAAATTTCATAAAAATATCTTAATTTGTGTTCCGAAGATGAATGAAGGCCTTACGGGTTTGGAAAGACATGAGGGTGATTAATTAATGACGGAATTTTCCTTTTTGGATGAAGTTCAGTAAAAGGCTCTTTTTAGGAATTCTTTGCTGTACATTAATCAGATTGTATCTCTATGTGCCAGTATTAAGGTAACATTTTGAAATACCCTGAACTTGATGTTCCCATCGATCCCCTGCTTCAATTCCAGCAGATTTGCACACACACATGAACCAGAGGAAGTTCCATGAACAGTCTCACCACCCAATTCTCCCCTGCCTTGCAAATCACTGAGCTTCACTCTTGTTTGCCTCTCTGGTGCATTGCATTCATATCCGAGCCTGGTGAGGGAGGGGTGTGTGTTGGGAGGGGTGTGTGATTGGGGGGAGTGACAGAGAATGAGAATGAGATGGAGGGCATGACTACAGCACCAGATGTGCTCAGGAGTTTTGCAATATGTCATTCACAAGAGGACATTTTCTTGAACCAAGACACCATGGATGAGTTCACTTCGAATTGAGACTGAATTGTACAAAATGACTTAGCAAGAGCAGATGCCAGATAGAGCAGCTAGGAGAAAGTTCAGGTTTTTTGATGCATGCAGTGAGTTGCCGAGCTTAGGGCCAATTATGTGAAAAAACATTTGTGTTACTTAGTGATGTTTGTTAAGACAAGTATTTCTTTTGCTCATACATCTACTACCTTCTATAAATATTAGACGTTTTGTAACCCACCTTGCACTGATGACATGAATGACACATTATATTATGTGATTTGTTGAGACGTGTGCTATCACTCTTCTGAACAGTGGTCAGTTTAACGATTTTCAAATAGCTGGCAAATAAATTATGTTTTATTAAATGTTTTTTTATTAAAGTTCAGGTGGAGCACGTTCAAAGAATCAATCCAATCAGCACAAGGAGGCCTATATATAAATATCTCCAGCATCCCACCTCCACCTCAACTGTTCCTATCCCAGCCAGGGATGGGGGAGTACTCTGGGTTCAGGCCACACTCAGGGCTCGAAGCCCTCACCCCGGACAGCACAAATACACCAAATACACATAATCATTGCTCTATTCGATTATATGTAAGTGTGAACTTGTGAAGTGGGATGATTAAAAATCCTCTAGACATTGAATGAGGGACCCAAGCCATAATGTAGACATCAGAATGTCGAATTGCAATTAGAAATCAGATTGATGGCCCAATCGGACTGATAAGGCTTCATGTAAACACCTCAATCGATCCAGTTAAAGTTGATCTGAATTAAATTTTGATCGGATTGAAAGGGGTGGTGTAAACCCAAAGAAATGTAGTCAATAGGGGGGGAAAAGCATGTAAACTCTTGAATCCAACTAGTTTCAGGTTCAAATACCTTGTGCATGGCAGTGCAGTGATTTTCACGTCTCACAAACATGCACATGTTTATTTACATCTTACGAGCTGGCCAATGGAGGAGACTTGGTAAATGTATTTACTAAATATTTCCATCTCCCAGTTTCCCTCGACAAAACCCGATAGGATTTATTGGTAACACTTTAATTTAGTGTCCAATTCTCACTATTAATAGTTGTTTATCAGCATGCATATTACTAGGATATTTGCTGTTTAGTACTTATAAAGCACTATTTATTCCAGCCCCTGGGTAAACAGATTAGTACTTATAAAGCACATATTAAGCACATATTCTGCATGACCATATTCTACATTCCTTAATCCTGCACAATACCTAAATTTAACAACCTTACCAACTATTAACAAGCAGAAATTAGGAGTTTATTTGGACAATAGTCAGTTAATAGTGAGAACTGGATCCTAATCTAAAGTGTGACCGATTTTTTTATTGGTTTTTGGATTATTGCAGAAAATAAGCTCTGTAACCAACAATAGTTTGTAATTCTTAGTTTGTCATGATAATCTTCACAAATTAAAACTATTCATACATTTTGAAGCCTAAATACAAATGACCAGAATTAAAAATCTAAACGTAGGCTGTCACCACCATAAGCAGCTCTTTTAGTCTTAAACTGAAAACCTTTTTCCCTGAATGTTTGAGTTAGAATAGTTATTAGAAACACACCGTGTTGATGAGCTTACCTGTTCAGCGTGATGGCGTTTTATTTTCCTGACAACCTCTGTCCCATTTAGCCACTTGTTAGCAACCTCCTTTTACATGACAAAGCTTTTAAAAATCACCGATGTATTTGATGTTGTAGAATGAAACATGAAAATATCTTGAGCTTGTGTTCACCACAAATTATTTCAGGCCATTGGCTTCTATGGAACAAGAAGTGCTAAAATGCTAGTTTGTTTCTGGGTTTTGACCTACAAAATGACATCATCCCTGCAGCACTCTATTTTACTCATGGCAGTACTGCACTTATGCACATATAAATGAATATGTGAATCAAATTGAAGTTTGGGGTTCTTATAAACAGGACTTTCATAATCTGAAAATGGACTGGATTCATTGACAAATACTTGTGCATGTAAACATACATATAGAGACTTGGAGGTGGGCTCTGTTGACCTGGGTCAATATGATGCCTCCTAGTAACTACCCAGAATAGACCACCCTAGTTATTACCCAGAAACCCTTGTAATAGCATAGCAACCCACCCCGGACACCAGATAAAGACCACAAAACCAGTCATAAGGGTCTTTTCTTTTTCTTTTCTTTTTTAGATGTATACATCACCTGAAAGCTGAATAAGATTTCCATTGATGTATGGTTTGTTAGGATAGGACATTATTTACTATTGAAAATACAATTTGGAAATCTGGAATCTGAGGGTGCAAAAAAATCTAAATTGTTTTTTTATTTAATGCCCTTAATATCTTTTGGCATAAAAGAAAAATAAATAATTTTGACCCATACAATGTATTGTTGGCTATTGCCACAAATATACCCATGCGACTTATGACTGGTTTTGTTGTCCAGGGTCACATTTTTGTGCAAAAATTTCTAAACTGTACAATTCCAAATCTACAATCTCAGGAAAACAATTACAGCTGTACTAATCTCATATCATGTAATGAAATGATTTCAACTCAATATTCCATGTTCATTTATTTAGAAAGCAGCCTGCTGATCACTGGGTTTATATTGCAGTAATAACTGTTTAATTGTACTTGACTGAAAAGTAGTTTTTTTTACAGTAACAC
Source organism: Gobiocypris rarus (assembly GCA_023029165.1). Lineage (NCBI taxonomy): Eukaryota > Metazoa > Chordata > Actinopteri > Cypriniformes > Gobionidae > Gobiocypris > Gobiocypris rarus. Next base: position 7,775,341 of record CM040930.1, on the reverse strand, counting down.
TTTATTTTAGAGTGTCCTTATTAAATATGTTAGTTACTATAGTAATAACTATAAATTATGCATGATTACATGCAACTATCCCTCAACCAAACCTAATCCCAACTCTATAGTAAGTACACATAGTTCATTCATATTACTCCGTAAATATATAATTACACTGTAACAATGACACCTTAAACAAAAGTGAAACCATATTAACCTTTTTTATCATTTGAATTTAACGAATGAAAGTCAGGATTACACATTGTTTTAGATTATCATGTTTTTCAATAGCATGTTCTGTATGAATGCAGGGACCATTGAAGACACAACACAAAGAGTTTTATATTTAACAATATATATTTTCCGATTTCAATGTACATTCCGTTTTGACATAAGCTTTTATTCACAAACAAAAGTAGGCATCTAAATAAATACTATATAAAATAGAACTTCAAAATAAATATATCTATAAAGGGACATTTTCATATGTGTGAGAGATTTTTTTTTTCTTTTTGCTTTTTTAAACAAAACAAAAGCACATTGCTCTTTTCTTTAATTCTCAACATTAACAATGACGCCAAAAAATGCAGAGAGTACAAGCCCAGTTTGGAAGGCAGCTTAAAGTGGGTTAAAAGGGAATAGGTTTCTAGTGGCCAAGAAACTGTACCACAAATAGACATAGTGTCCCGATGAAAATATCTCAGGAACGGTTTGATAGAAGGAAGATCGTTCAATTCCGCTTAGGCCAGATTATTATGGGAACAACCATAAAGTCTGTGCTTTACAGCTGTATCGTTCTCTGTGGTCGAGAGAATAGTGAAAGATGAAAAATAAGGTGGGCCGAAAAAGCAACACCGAATAGGATGGAATGGAATGTTGCTTGAGAGGGATCCCCGTTCCTCCCAGACAAGTTCACGCACAGCAGCTGTATATGTCAATCAAGCACTGAAGATGTTGCACCATTTTAGAAGGAAGGAGGAAAAACAAAATGCTTGGCCACATTCGGGTAAAAAAAAAACAATACTTTGAACGTGATAAATTGCCGTTCCTTCGGTGAATTCAATTGAATCTACAGTTTCAGGGGCACTGAGGAACCGGGAATTAGCCTTGCCTCTCTCGTGCTAATGAGGCATGGCTAGCATTAACAGAGGTATTTTTATTGCCTGGCACACTTTTCTAAATCAAGTGCTTGTAATTGAAATACCTAAACACCCTACCTTCTACGCCACAGCCACATAATCTTAACCCCCACCCGCCCCCAGCCCTCCCAAAAATATAATAATTCATTTATATACTTTTGTACTGAATTGTAATTAAATTGTACCATGCAATTTTTCAGGACATTTGAAACATATTTTAAGATAGCTAGTTTCTTGAGACTATGTACAAGAATGTGTAACCTGCATAGGTTCAAATCTAAAGATATCTATGGTACATTTGCAACTCTTCCCTATGCAGCTATGCAAGCTTCTCCATTCAGAACTACTCTGGCACTTATCCACGGGTTAGATTGCAAACTTAAACTTAAACCCTAGCCTTATACATTCAAGACTAAGAACAGTAGTGTATTTCTGCTTTTCTGAATTGTGCAACAAGTACAAACGTTGGAGTATGTGGGACTAAAATGAGCGAGGTCTTAGTTCGGTATAAATGCGTGAACCGTGGGTTTGTGTTGAGCAGGCAGAAAACATTCCCTCGTGCTCCAAGACTCTAGGAATCCTGGGAAGTAGAGCACCGTACCTTTAAGAGCTTACTGTCGCACTAATTGGCTAGAGTACAACAATGCATGCCCACTTGAAAACAAGCAATTAGAATTAAAAAATGGTCAATGCAAACTCCATGGTGCACTCCTTTGGCAAAATCTCTATACTCTACATATAACAAAAATATATGTGGAGCAAGCAGTTCGATACTAGAGCGTTGTGTTTGGTGGTGTTATGGTGCGTAGTAAACTAGAGGAACTTTTCCTACTACAGTGAAACACTTTGTACATGCTACTGTACATAATACTGTGCTTTTGCCTCATTATAATGGTGATACAATTGGCATGTTTAGTTTATTAGCGGCAGAGCAGTATAAGCTAACTTTATAGCTTCTCCTTTTCCCGTAACTACTGGCCCAATTCTTCTCATAGCTTATGAATGCTTGGTGTCTGAATTGCTGTGTATTGACTTCCCCACAAACAATTCCACTGCCTGTTTCCTTAACTTTAGTCACCAAACTAGTTCCAAGCTGAATTCACATGCTCTACGTAATTCAGATGAACTGATGATCCCTGAGGTCATTGTCTACAACAAATTGAACCATTAACATTTGGAAGAATCATTGTGGAAGTTCATGTATGCTATGGCATGTCATCAAAGGGACTACTTATGAAAGCTATTCACCTATTTGCCGTCAAAAACAAACAATCTGTCCCCACAGAAGATAGAAACATCCTGCCACGCAGTTATGGGTGGTCACCAATGTCTTTCGCAATAGTACACATCAAGGGAACTTAGAATCCTTCAATGAAACAAAATTACCTCCTATGTTTGCATTTCAAACAACAGAAGAAATAAAGCTCTATAACAAGCTTGTAAATGCACTGTGCACAGAGATGAAGTCTGGTTATTTTGATTGTGACATGTTATCAGCTTGGAATTCGATGCAACCTTTCCGCAGTGCCAGATCCGGAGAGGGATTGCCAAAGTGTAGTGTGTTCTTGAATGGGTGATATTTACTTTGACTTTTCAAAGCCACCCAAAGAGAAAATAAACTTCAGAGAAGAGATTGGAATCTACTGGAAAAAGACGTTTTGCTAAAATGCAGCATTCTGTGTTAGCGAGTTCTTTTACTAGGGGCTGAAATGGCAAACACTTTGATACCACAGCCATCATATGAGAACCCCAGGAGAAGAAAATGCAGGCCTCTCCTCTGTAGTACTTAATAAAGAAGTGAAATAATGATTTGTGCCAGTTGGTCAGTCAAACACTGCTACCGATTTACGCCGTGAGGATAATGCGTGAACCTCAAGTACCATGATTTTGGGATGTACACCACTACTGGAGAGGGTCCTGCAAACTTTGCCCACGAGTCTCTTTGTACTCTCCATTTCTGGCACGCCATCACGAGGCTTGTTTTTCCAGCTGACAGGCCTTGACCTCTGCCACCTTGCAGGTCTGGGTGCTTTTGCAGCGGCAGCCCGGGCGGCTTACGCCATCGTAGCACTTCTGCGAAAGCTTAGCGCAACCAGTGGCGGGTAAATAACACATCAGGCAGGGCAGCACCAGTGAAACGGCTGCCATGAAGGACCAGCGTGCGCAACAGTTCGAGTGCGAGCAGGAGCATGGCTTGTCGGCGCAGGAGCCTTCCTCGTCCTCATCAGTGCAGTGGTAGAAAACGCCCTTGACTAGACACATGCAAGTGACCGAGTCCACTAGGTTCTGAGCTGAGCACAGGCACGCCTGGTTGCAAACCCAACAAGAGGGCAGGGCCCGAGGCAACGTGCACTCTGTGCATCGGCATTTGCCGCACTTCTCACACAATGGCACATGCTTCTTCTCCACTGGGAAGGCCGCCACTGCCTTTATGTTCTGAGTCTTGGAGCTCATCACCTTGGGTTGCTCTGCACCTAGGGTCCTGCCATGGCCATTGCCAGTAGTGTATGGATCCACAACAGGGGGGGGGGCTGCATGGTCCAGCAGCCGTTGGTCGGAGGAGGTACTGCTGCTGCTGCTGATGGAGCTGGGCCGACCGCTGAATGAAATCCACGGATGTGTGGTGGCATCTGGGACCTCGCAGCGGGACAGATGAGGATGGTGTGGGGCTCCCAGCAGGACTTCCTGCCCCCTCGTGCTTGCCTTGTGGCTTGGTGGCTGTTGTGAGATCACAGCAGGGGTGTCAATGTAGTCATTCTCCAAATGTAAAGATTTCATTTGGTCAATGGGGTAGATAGTTAATGGGTGCTGGAGCCGTCCGTAGGGAATGCGGCTGTCCAGCAAAGGCTGCACCATGATGGAGGAGGAGACTCCTGGAATGTGGTGAGGAACCCTTGACTCCATCTGTAGGTTATGTTCCTCATATACCAGAGATCAGGTCAGCATTTATCACTTCTGCAAAGATAACAACACAACTTAGTACTGAAAACCACCCTCATGGGATTCACCCTCATATTCACACTTTTATTTTCTTGCAGATAACAAAGATTGGTTTTGTGTATTGGAAACATCTACACAGTCTAAAAACATGCTGGGTTGTTTAACCCAATTTTGGGTAAAATATGGACAAACCCAACCGTTGGGTTAATAATTTAATTTAAAAATGTAACCCAACAGTTGATTTTGTCCATATTTGACATTTTTTAGAGTGCATCTAAAATAAAGTGTTAATTTGCATAACAGAGAAAATTATATGTGTACAATAATTAGGGTTAACTCTAATTCGTTATTAGAAGTAAAAAAAGAGAACGTGCTTAAACCTTCAGATTTATTTGTATTAAAGTACAAGCCCGCACTAGTGTTCTGAAGGGAGGGGTTTATTCAGAATAAATCCAACACAAGTTGAGTAAACCACACATAAATTAGGATTTACAGCTTTTTCTAAAAGGATTACATTATAATTCACTACAAATTGAAGTCAAACCGGGATTAATTATGATTAAATTGACATTATTTGACGTAAAAGCCCTGTCTTGAACGCAGATGCACGTTTGAAACAGTTCATCCAGTGAAATATTTTCGTTGGACGGTCCTGTAAAATGTTACTCAGCCTATTTGTGTCTCTGTATGTTTGCTACAAAGCACTGAAGAAAACTGTGTATGACGTGACATAATCAACCTGTTGCAGGATTTTTGCGCGAGAGATCTTATATATTATATTGAAGAGGTCGTTGCGATGTCTTCTGTGCCTCTCTTATAAGCAATTGCTCGCAGCCTCTAAAGTACTGTCGTCTATTAAAACCACCGTTCACATGCTGACGTGCCTCAATTACAGTTTCATACAAAGCAGCCGACGTTCAAACGGCGTTTTTAACACGGACAAATGTACTTGAATCGAAAAACGTAAGTGTTTTCCTCATAAAAACAGTGTTAATGGTTAAAGATGATATCGCGAATGCGCGAGCTGCAGTGAAGCGTCACGCGATGATATTCGACAGAACGCACGCGAACAAACGCGCGAGCAAATGGCACAGAGTCGCCATACGCAACCCGAAATGCTGTTGTTTCTCCGACCAAATGGAACGACCTGTATACGGTTCATCTCGAATTCTCACCTGTTCTACGCGTACATTTCATTCTTAAATCGCCCAGGATCATGTCGCGGTTAGTGTCCATAGTTAAATATTTACTCAAGGCACATACACCTACAATGCGTTGCTAAAGAACGGCTGTATCGGCGCTTTGTGACAAACCAGCAGAACGACTCGATTCCAAACAAGAATATGAACTCCATGTTATAGATTTGACATTTGTATTATAGTATTACATTAGCCTACACAAATACATGGCGCATATATATAAATATATATATATATATATATATATATATATATATATATATATATATATATATATATATATATATATATATATATATATATATATATATATATAAACTGAAAAACTTACTTGTATTAGAAAGCAAACCATTTCCTTCTCAGATGAACAGATTATTGCTATATATATTCCAATAGATAGGTCCAAACGAAGCAACGAAGGAAAAAAATCCGGACGACTATCCGTGCGATGTGCACTGCAGTAAGGACACAGTCTTCTTCTCCATACGATGTTGCAACTACATGAGGGAAATGGCTTTTTATGAATGGGAGGGTAAGAAACGTACTGCGCAGATGCTTTGACAGATTTTTTTTGTGAATGGGAGGGCATTACGACTCGGGGGTTACACTTTTATGAATGGGAGAGCTCCGGATTTTACGGCGCATGCGCCATTTCAAGATTCATGAATGGAAGAATGGGGGGCTTTTCGTGACAAGGGCAATGCCAAAGCGGATTACATGAAGAAGGCGGCTACAACTGCTTTAATTCATGTTTTCTATACATTGCCTTATGTGTGTCTCCTTAAGGTCTTGACCTGCTATGGTATGGATGTATTCTTACATTCTCCTGCAAATAAATTAAAGGCAACATGGACATTTTGAACTGCTGTGTTATTGTTTGATATGACGCACTGGGAATGTAAATTGTAGGACAGTGAAGGATAACGTTTTAGTCCAAAACACGTCCGTGTTTCATCACTACAGGTTAATTTGTAAGCCTCGTGCACTTTATCCTCATTTTGGGTAATCGGAAAACAGGTCAGGAACAATCGGTATTGCTTAAAATGAAGAAAGAAAGAAATAAAGTTTAAAGAGTTTAAACAGCCCCATTTTGATTTCCGATTTGATTGAAGCAAAAACACGTTTATGACGCAGCAGCATGAGGTCATGCAGGATTAACAAAAGAACAGGATGCTGTCGATTTGTAACGATCCCACAAGCAGGAAATGTGTGTGAATTTCCTTTTTAACATCCCCCTGTCTGCCCTTCCCCCCACGGATAATTCCCAGCTTGTGGCTTGACTAATGCTGTCAAATGTTAATGGGCAGCCTCTACATTAGCACACATTTCCATGACAACATCTGCTTTCATATTAAAAATACAATCACATTATTTGATGTGCTAAATTTAGATGAGAAAGGTTTTCATTATTATTACTATTATTATTATAGCTTTGTTGTAGGCTAGGTAAAAAAACAAATAATAATACTGTGCTAAAATGTACCTAGTACATATCCTTCTAAGAAAGAAAAAAAGCACGTTCAATATTGATTAGATGGAAGCCTGAGGGAAAGAGAAAGAGCTAAATATAGTAACCACACTCTTTGAACGCAGTGTTTTCCATTTGGTGCAAACGACCACAAACCGAGAACAGGATTATCAAATGGGGCAAATTAACATCTTCAATACACAATGAGTTCTACACTATCCACACCATGGACAATACCTCTGCTAAATGTCATAAATTAATATATAAATCTAATGATGAATCTTTATTTATTTATTTACGTTCTGCTTAATGTCATAGAAATCTAATGATGACTCACTGATGAATGATTTATTTATTTACTTTCTGCCAAATGTCATGTAAATTTAACGATGACTCACTGATGAATTGTTAATAAATTGTATTTATTTATTGATTTATTTTCTGCCTATTGTCATATAAATCTAATGGCTCACTGATAAATGGTTTATTTATTTGTGTTTTTATTTATGTATATATTTATTTATTTATGATTTGCCTAATCATATAAATCTAACTCACTGATAATGATTAATTCATTCATTCATTCATACATTCATGAGTCCATGTGTCTATTTTTATCACCCTGCTTTTTTATCACACACTTCTCTGACTTTAACCTTTATGTTTCAGTGGTTAAGGTTAGATAGTTAGAGATTTATTTTTACATTTAACATTCATAAATAAAAGATAATACATTTCATTGGATTGGTAGTTTGTAACACCAAAAACTCTCACCCTCAGCTTTTGCAGTTATTAACTGCTTAAAGTTTAATCACCTGGAGCCTTTCTTTGTAAATGAAAGCAGCACATAGCCTAATATGAGTATAATTTTTCATCAGTGTTTTTTCCCTACCTTAAATCTGTGAAGTTGATTTTAGGCTAGACTTGAGTAGTGACCTGATTTAAAAAGCAGCAGGCTGTGGCCAATTGGGGGGTCCCTCAGCTTCAAGCCAAGCCCACAGGAAGGAGCTTGTGTGAGGGATATATGCAGAGAATGCACGCCTTTGGAGATCTAGGCCTGTGTGGGAAGAAGGGGAAGGCCCCTTCTGGTCCCCTGCTGACAGAGAGGGGAAAGCCGAGCTCTTGGTGAGATGGTGACCCTCGACCCTTCTTCAGAGAACTGACAGGAGCGGCCCTGAACTCTCACCTATGGGACAAACTAGCGATGAAGCGTGACCTGTTGCTGGGGGCGTGGACCTGCCATTCAGTCCGCAAGCATTCTGGGCATTCCACGCGTCATTCCCCTTACATAGCAGACTTCCCCCTCCCATGAGAACACACTCCAGTACCCCACAATCCAAAACACAAAGACCCCCATCACAAAGTTCCCACTCCTCACCATCAATGCTATCATATCCAGAATTTCCCCACAAGCCTTTTATAGGAAAGGCACATTTAGAAATAAATGTGTCAAATCAGAGATGTTTTTCAGCCTCTTTATATGTGTGTTTGCATAATGACAATCCCCACTTCCTGTGACAGCAGCTGGTTTTCGGCTTGCAGAACTGGATAAAATCAAAAGAAATGTGTGAGGCCTGTAATTACATGTCAGCTGTTCTTCTTGTTAAACAACCGGATCTTATCTACATCAAAAGTATAGCAGCATCTAGAGTTTACCATGCTCACATGTTAGGCTTTTTACCATTTCTTATTGAACAGTTATATGTTGCAATATGCACTCTGTCAGTCTTAAGTCAGCAGTTATGCATCTGGCCATAATGCCAGTCAGTGCAGTTGGGTGGCAAAGCAGGAGGTCAACCTTCATGCTGTCCTCAGCGCTCCTTGCTGACATGAGAATGCCTGACCTTCATTAGTAGTGCATCATGGAGTCACTAACAGCGGGGAGCTATATTTGAGACCTGAATCAGCAATGCTGGCCCAAGCAAAGCACAGTGGATCAGCATTATCCATCCCAAGGAGGCCTTTGTTGACAAGCTATCAGCTAAAATAAGCTCCAGCCGGGAGGAGGCACACATTTCCATCAGCAGCCTACTTCCTGTGAGACAGCAATTTTCTGAATGATGAAGGAGAAGCTTGGACACATCCCTGGACATTACTCTAGTTGTCTATTTGTTTTATGAATAAATCAAATCAATGATTAATGAGAAGGAGTGTCAGTGTCAGTCAGTGAAATACGATTAAGAAATTAGGGGCTAAAATCCAGTAATATCCACATAATTTGCATCCTTAGGTATGTGTTACATTTGTCTTAGCAGTCTGACCTGAAATCTCTGATATGTTCAGAGTTTTAGCTGCTTCACTGCAGTTTCCATTTTGTTAATTAGCCCTATTGTCTGCTTATCACTCAGATTAGCGCTGGGGGATCTAGGTGGAGGGTGCTGAGTAGAGCAAGTTTACCCAGGAGGAAGTGCAGGGCTTTGATCTCTGCTAATGAGCTGCCAATACTGCCCTCAAGGGCTACTTCCTGGGGCCAGCTGGAAGCCTGCAAGTTAGGCCACCTGAAACAACACGTACTCTTTCCCTTTCCAAGTGCCCTCACCCCACCTGCCCTTCCCCCATTTTTCTTCAATGGTAACCCTTCCCCCAAATTGAACTCTGTGATAATTGGAGATAGAGGTGGGCTACAGTCACCCAAGGTTTTATTGTCCCCAGTGTATTTATGTCCTCGTTAGCCAGACTAGTGGCCTGATATTCTTGGTGACATTTAGCTTTATGTTTAAATCAACTTTTCCTCTTGGGAAGTGTTTGGTGAATGATGGATGCAACATTCTGTTTGTTCTGTCACTCTCCTCAAGCTCAAGAAATGTTCATAATCAGTACTTTGAATTATGAAACCCTCAGACAGATTACTTCACAGTTTCAAAACCAGACATCTCCATTCCATGGACTGTCCAAACAGGAGTGCGTGATTCACTCCAGAACGCCCCTTAATCCTCACCGCTTCCAGTAAACCTCTCACCGCTGGGTATCCTCTCACTCCTTTGTGACCGTGGGAGAGGGTTGAAACAGAAAGCTCAGCCAATCCTCAGAAGCTCTGTTTCACATCCATTCTCTTCCTTGATCCAGCTCAGGTACCTGCAGTCCTGGGAAAGAAGCGACTGGCCATGTCTTTCCCCACTGGACATTGAGCCATGCTGAGGTTGATGGCGAGCACACAGCAGCCCCTTTCATGGGCGTGGGGACAGGGCAACACGGGACACTTCCTGGGCTGAATGGCGCCCCGACACTCGACACCTGGGACAGCGGTGCTCCGACGCTGGCCCGGTGCCAACCTCAACGAGGTACCTTTGTGCTCCTGGTCTCAGTAACCTATCCGGAAAGATCTCTCAGTGCTGGTTCCCATGCATCACTCCACTCTACTTCACACTGCCTTTGTGCCCAACTGGCTCGGGACTCTCCTCACTTCCTTTCGCCTCGATCCAGGCTATAATTGCATGGTCCCATTGAAAAGCAAGTATGAACTTGAAATGAGGGGTCTAACTCTTGCTTTGCAGTAGCCTTGGGGATCGGGGCACTGAATACAGATTCTTGTACATGTAAAATCATTCTCCAGGATTAATTTGAAGGCTTTGTTCAAACATGGCCTATCTGACGTCCCACTGTCTTTACTGCTGCTCTTTATATCTTCCTCGCAATGAGGTACAAAGTGCTACATTCTCCACATAAAAAGCGAACACAAGGATCTCTTGTTGTGAGAATACACTATTGATCTTAAAGCAGGACATCGAACATAACTAGAAAATATAAAATTTTTGCAAGAAATGATAACCTCTGTGATCCAGGCATAAAAAAACTGGGGTGTCGAGCCTGTTGAGATGTGAAATGGCTAACCACAACAAGCCATACGATGGCAACATGTGTACAGGAGACTGGGTTTGCTCGTTTTGTGGTGCTGCCGCCAAGCCCTGGGCGGCTCGGTCCAAACCCACCAACCCGTCTAGCTTGTCAGACGCACAAGGCTGTCTCCCCAGGATGGTTTAGTGCATTGTACAAAGTGACAAACCCATCAAAGCAGCTGGGCCCAAATAAAAGGTCTTTTTATGACTTTCCTTCAAAGAGCGGCTAGGAGTTCAAAGCACACACAGTGAGCGCGAGTCGATGGAAAGTTCAGAATCATACGGAGAGGCAAAGAGATGTGGGGGTAGGGGGTGGTGGGGGCCTCAAAGGGGATTCAATATTGCTCATGAAAGGCCTCCCCCAACCTGCCATACTCTGTGTTCTCCTAGGCAGTAAATCTTCGACATTAGGTTATCATTCTCCTGTACACACCACCTTGTCGCTGCACTAAATATATTTCAATTTCATAAACATATGACGTATTCATGGTATCTTCTGGAGCATATGGCGTGTCTTTTGAAGGCGAAACAGTCAGTGGCGGTACAGTTTAGCCTGCACGGCACAGATAAGAATGCAGCTCAGAGTTGGGAAAAATGATTTTGCTTCCTGCCCTCAATTTGTGCCTCGCTTTTCAGAAACAGAGAAAGCTCTTTAATTAAAAATGGATGTCACTTGTGGTAAAAATCTTTATTTATGTGCATACAGTTGTATGCCTAACATCAAATGAGTCTTTGATGCGAAGGCATGTTAAGCCCCAATTCGGTCTCAATTTACAGCGTAATATGAGCTTTCAATAAATGTACAGCTTTGATGCAGCACTGCATTTTATATTGCATTCTGAATACAGTTTATGAGTAAACCTTGCCATAGTTTCATTGGAATTAAGTGAATCAGCCCAGATTTCTTTGCTATCATGCAGTGGTGAGGAATGATGTATCATCAAGAACCATGTGTCCAGTTTGTCAACGTGGATTTATTTTTGATGAGTCATGTTGAATCAATGTAGAGCACGTCAACGTGACTTGTGCGCAGACAATAAGTACATTATATGGACAACTTTACAAGCAGAAACCCTAGTACTGGGGCAAACTTACAATGACCTAAATCTGCGTATATATCTGACGCTCAGGGATGAATCCATTGTTCTGCTATATGTGCCAGTATTTATAGTGGAACATGTTAGCATGCTGGTGGGACAATAATAGTGACTGAATAGTGAGCCACCTATGAAAGTTTTTTTTCATTTGGTGAATTACACAAATAAGAGTTTAGAACAATCTCCCTCAACCGAGTCTGGGTAACTCTCCAAACAAACATTAACAGTGAAGCAAAGAATCAACTCCAATCAAATGCAAACTATGAGCATGTGTGTGTGCGGCCTCACTAATTACAAAGCAGCCTGAGTTTACGTTGGCTGAGCGACAGCGAGCGCTGCGGGCTGATCCACTAACCAGCTGACAGATTGGCCATCCTAAAGTTTATCGAGTGTCATTCCATTCGCTCTGTGCCGATACCATATCAAGTCACCTGTGCCATTGTATAAATAAGGGTATGATTTCCGCTTGTAGATATATAATGCAGGTATCTCCTTACCGAGCCCTCCCTTCCCACTGGCTTTGTGCCTCAACAGTGCTCCTGAAATCCCCCAGCCCTTTTAATCCCCACAGCAACAAGGGTCTGTTTCTCTGCTTTATACTGAAGTAGGCCTCTGAGGCCTGCTGTATGCCTTGGCCTGTTGGCTAGAAGCCTCCTGTTTACAATTTCCCTATTCCTGTTTTTAATGTTGCTCCGAGAGCAGCCACAAAGGGCCAGTTTTGTCCAGCATGAACAAGGGAGCCATTAGAACAGAGATGGAGGAAGGAAGGAAAGCAGATTTGGGAGGGTTGGGTTTATTGGGCAGTGCAGGGGTTGGGGATGTGGAATCAGGTGCCCCAGGGGGGATTAGTTATCCCAGCTGCTCCCTTTGGGGTAAAATATGGAAGGCATTTTTTATTTCAGAAGGAATCAAAATGAGGGACAGATAGGATGCATTGAGGAAATTCCAAAAATAATGATTTGTCCTGGTGTCATGAATAAGAAGCTTATTCATAGAAATCTGGAGAAGTTTGCATGTACATGTGTTCTTAGAGGTGTCCTAAAGACATGGGATGATAATCCTGTCTATCCATCCATATGCAGCTAGCAAGTGAGTTTACTTTAACATTTGACTTTTGCCCAAAGCATCAGTTCTGACTATAGAAATACAGACCTATGGCTTTTCCAGCCCTGTTTCACAACAAATCGTATGTACTCTATGAATTTGACCTCCCCCTAAACCGCCCCTAAACCTACCCGTCACCGGAGTTTAGACAAATCGTACAAATTCATGTGAATAGCCACCTCGTAAAATACGTACAAATTGGTTGTGAGATAGCATTGGCTTTTCTCTGGTCCTATCTATAATTCTCTAGGGTAACCCTGGACTGGCCAGCCCTCATAGTGGAACAGCACCATGAGTTTTTCTTTTCTCCATATGGCAGCCATTTGTCTCAAAGAGCTCTGTCAAACATAAATAATATGTTATGAAAAAAGGGGCAGAAAGCATTACTTCCTCTGGGATAGGATCTCTGGAGGCCTGGTGTCCTTCACATCATTGTCCTTCACAGAAACAGAGAGCAAGAAAAAAGAGAAAGAGAGACTATTACAGACTGGCTGCAAGTAAGTGCACACATACAAGTCTGGAGAACGCATGTAAACCTTAATCAAAACAGGCCCTGAAAACTCAGCCCATCTGTTTGTTTGTGCTGCATACTGGACTCAAGCTATCAGGAAATGACAGCAATGGGAAAAAAATCTGCTGAAATATTACACAACTCAATTGTCGACAAGACACCAGATATCTGTAGATCTAACTCATTTAAAATGCAACTTAAAATGAAAATTACATTTGAATCCCCCGGAAATATATAATTTAGTCAAATGCTGCTGTTTTCAACAATAATGTATATAGCTCAATGCAATTTGCTTTAATTTTTGAACTACTTTTGTTTCAAAGTAATTTCCTGAACGATGGACATCTCAGCACTGATACAGGTGAAAAGAAATTGTGAACAAAATTAATTCTTTAACTTTAACTTTAACTATATCAATTTCTCCCTTTCCTTCTGTTTCTTCACCAGCCCAGGCTTAAAGCTTTCCGTGAGTGCCGAAGGGATCATGATTAACATTCGTTCAATTCGCTGAGGGACACGCATTCTAAGCCCTTCCTTCCTGCTGCAAGTGGAATTCTCATTAAGTCATAACTACTTTTCAAGAGCAGCATTCCTGCTTAGGAGTCCCTCCAAGATTCCAGCACAATGATTTTCTTAGCTGCAAATTAATTGCTGAAAAAGACAAAGAAAGAGGGTCATTTTTCTTAGATCTGACACATGGCAATTTATTAAAAGAAAGAGCTAGTATGACTGTCATGCATTAACGGATGAGGTCTTGTCAGAAAGTAAAATCATTTCGTATTCAGATATGAACAGTGTTTAAACTTCTGATATGTGATATCCATCATTTCATTTGTTAAAGTCAACATGGAGTCAAAATGGACCTTATTTACTTTCTTAAAGGTGCGGCATGTAAGAATGACAGCTATGGTTGAAATGGGCACTGCAGTCCAAATTCAAAATATTGTTTGCCCCGCACCCTCCTCCTCAGACTCTATGCTCACACAGGTTGCCAGTTCATGGACACACAACAGGAACGAGTGCAATTGACAATGGGAGGCCAGGAAACTTACACACTGTAACTTGCTGAGTTGATTTATCTGCATATTAATGTGCTTTTTTGATTTTTTTGATGGATGCCATGGCTTTTTAGGTCGGGTAGAATCTGCGATCTCTGACCCAGTTTGTTTGCTTGCTGGCTTCCATGGCTGCAATGTGCTGTGTTTTACGCCAACTGGCAACCTGTGGTGGCGAAATACTAAAGTGGCAACGTGCATTATCGCACAGGCCAAAACAAAAACTGATATTCCGACACAAAATGCACATTTTAAAGTAAAATAACTGGCTGTTTTCTGGTTTTTCAGAGAAACGAATATGTGATCTCAGCATGTTTCCTAAATAACTGCAAACATATGATGGTATTTTTGTGCTTTAGAGCAATTAAAAACATACATACAGCACCTTTAAAGCATGTTCCTGTCCTCATTGTGTATGTATAAAAAATTATGTCTTCATAATTTTTCATAAAATCCACCTTTTTTTCAAAAAGGAAATAACTTTCCTTCTCAGCCGATTTTCAACCCTCTGGCTTCAGTTCCCACTTTTCATGACCCAACCAATTCCCAATGGATAAAATCAAGACCCAACCTACATTTTGTTTTGGTGATTATATGGTTTCATTTGTAAATGTGTAAAATTGCTTGCAAAGAGGCTGCATTTAATGCTGACTAGAAATTCTAATTCTAAGCAGGAACAGGCCAGATGTTCCATAAACACAAAAGACAGCCCTAATGGAATCCTATACATAAAAATGCTTAGTTTTACTCTTTCAATGGCCTGAGGAAAGTGTGCTTGATTTCACTGACTGTTTAGTGGGAAGGATTACCTGCGTGAATTAATTTGGCTATTGAAAACAGAGAAAATAACTGACGGAGCCGCCTGTTCCTGGGTTTCCTTTCTTTGGCACTGCAGGGCTGGGAACGGGCCTTCTCGCTCTTACCTGGGCTGAATGGCTCTGACTGGGGTAACTGAAATTGTGTGCCCCCCTACTTGACTCATTTAGTAATTTGTCTGGCTCTTTTCCTTCTTCCCTACGGCTTGTAAAATGATCCAGCAACTTAATTTCCCCCTTCCCAAAAAGATGGATGCTAATCCTATAGGAGAATAAGAGGAAAGGGCTGTAGGCACTTAAAATCAACCCTTAAAATCTAAAGATTGAAGGCAACCTCTTAATGTAAGAGGGCCTCTCACAAACACACATGCATGTGAAATTGCATGGCAAATATTAAAGGTCCCTGTGTCTTTACAGTTTACACAATATTTTCCTTACAAAAAAAGAACTGTGGCATACTATGGTGTCAAATTATGGTACAAGGGTATGGAATGCTTACCATATTTGGTAACACTTTACAATACGGGTGCACTAATATGCATTAATTCATGCTTAACTAATGCACAGATAATCATGAGTTAATGTGTTACTAATGGTTAACTAACCCATTTATTAATGATTACTGCATCAGCAACTAATGAAGATTCTACATGATTAATAGAGTACGTAATTATTAAATTGTTATTAGTTAAATGTGTCATAATGTATTAATTCCTTAATAACATATTTTATTAACTAATAATGTAAATTAATGTGTTAATTACCACGACGGGTCAAAGCCATGCATTTCAACTTCCAGGTGTCTGCTTTAATTAATCATTAGCTAATGATTTGCAAATGTGTCTTTCTGTTATGACTGTACTTGTTGGGGCACATGATTATTAACTAATTCAAAATGAATTCAAAAGTCATAACCACAATTACATATTACTTAATCAATTAGTTAATAGTCATGTGCCCCAACAAGTAAAGTTATAACATAATGATACCTTTGCAAATCATTAGCTTCCAGAGTCAATCTTCGTCAGTCCTATCCAATGGTGAGAAGAAACCATTCCCTCCTCCAATGTCTCCGCTCCTACTCCGCCGGGTTGCCCCCAGGGCTTGCAATACATCTCATGGGCATGACGCACTCCACTCCTGCACTCAGTTCACTCTTCACTTGGCACTGGTCACCCGGGGGTCAATGAAACCCTCTCGCTGCTCAAACAGCGCTTCTGGTGGCCCAATATGGCCAACGACGTCAGGAGGTACGTGCAGGGCTGCAGGGAGTGCGCCATCTCCAAAACCCCACGCCATCTTCCCACCGGCAAGCTACTTCCTCTGCCCGTTCCTGAGAGACCCTAGTCACACCTGGGAGTGGATTTCGTCACGGATCTCCCAGAGTCTGACGGTCACACATGCATCCTGGTAATGGTGGATCGTTTCTCCAAAGCCTGCCGCCTTATACCTCTGTAAGGTCTACCTACAGCACTGACTACGGCGGAACTAATGTTTAACCATGTCTTCAGTTAATTTGGAATACCTGAAGATTTTGTCTCTGACAGAGGACCTCAATTCATCTCTCAGGTCTGGAAGGCATTCCTCTCCCTCCTGGGTTTGACCGTCAGTCTATCCTCCGGCTACCACCCTCAGTCAAACAAGCAGACGGAAAGGAAGATTCAGGAGATTGGCCGCTTCCTGCGTACCTTCTGTCACGGCCACCAGGACTCCTGGAACCAGTACCTGGGCTGGGCTGAGAACGCACAAAACTCCCTCCGACAAGCCACAACTGGATTAACTCCATTCCAGTGCGTACTCAGCTACCAACCCCCACTGTTCCCCTGGGATAGGGAACCCTCCAACGTGCCAGCGGTCGACTACTGGTTCCGGGAGAGCGAGAGGGTTTGGGACTTAACTCACCATCAACTGCAGAGAGCCCTGCGCAGATGCAAGATGACAGCCGACCTTCGGCGCTCCAACGCTCCCAATTACCAACTGGGGCAGAAGGTCTGGCTGTCCACCAGAGACATCAAGATGCGTCTGCCCTGCAAGAAACTGAGTCCCCGCTTCATTGGCCCGTTCACGGTCGTTCAACAGATAAACCCGGTCACTCATCGTCTTCAACTTCCCGAACAATACAAGAGAATTCACCCTACATTTCACGTTTCACTGTTAAAGCCTCACCATCCCTCTGTTCTTCCATCCACAGAACCTGATGTAGCAGCTGTCGAGCCCCCCCTTCTACTCCTCCTAGATGATGGTACTGCCTACGTGGTTTGTGAAATCCTGGACTCCCGGTGGCGTGGTGGTCAGCTCGAGTACCTGGTGGACTGGGAGGGGTAATGACCTGAGGAATGCTCATGGGTCTCCAGGAATTATATTCTTGACCCTGAGTTACTGCAGACATGCCACGTCATCCACCCGGACAGACCTGCCCCACACCCTAGAGGACGACCACCACGACGTCGGGGTCCTCGGCCCTCAGGAGCGGGCCGTGGGAGGGAGGGTACTGTCACAGACACATCCGGTTCCAGCGCACTACACTACCCACGATCCCTTTCACCGGCCTTCTGATCACCGCCACCTGCAGCCACTCAATCCAACAATCACCTGGGACTATAAAACACCCAGACTCACACACACTGACTGTCCTGTCTCGTTTGCAAAACGCTGTTAGTTTGCTTACCTCAAGGACTCCTTTCGCTATACTTACCTGTCTCCATCGTCTCCATCGCTCCCCGTGTTCCAATCTGCCTGTGTGTGTGAGTGTTCCTGTTGTCTGCCTTCTACGCCGCATCTTCTCTGCAACCACTGTTCATCTAAGGATTTCATTCCATATCATCTCAGTCTATTCTAATCTCCACCATTTCATCGTTAACTCTGCTGATTGTTCGCAATAAACATAATTTACTGCTTTTACCCCTGCCTCCGTGTCTCTCCCGTAACAGAAGGCATAAAAGAAAAATCTATAATTTTGACCCATACAATGTATTGTTGGCTATTGCCACAAATATACCCATGCGACTTATGACTGGTTTTCTGGTCCAGGGTCACAAATGATAACATTATTTAGATTTTTGGTTCCCCTTTGTTTTGATGGTCCCTTTAACACATTCTGTTGACTATAAGTAACAACGCACCTAACTCTCATTAGAGTGTTATTAGAGTATTAGTAGACTGGTACGGTTAGCGTTAGAATAACTTAAGAATAAGAAAAGTTCCTTATAGTTAGTAGAATGTCTGTGGGAGAGGACCATCACAATAAAGACTTAGCAGATATTAAGCAGAAAGTACTACTAATACTGCTCTACTAATGCTCTAATGAGAGTTAGTAGACATGTAGTTGCAGACTCACTTATAGTGAACAGAATGGTCAAAAGGGACCATCCAAATAAAGTGTTACCTTCCCTAAAGTGTAACTATCAATTTAAAATTAAACCCATGGTATGACCATGAAATCATGCCCATGGTAATTATTTAACACCCTCATGCAGTATGTACAATGGTAAAATACAAACTGAAATGCAAAGAAATTATCAACAAATAAAACATAGCCACTTTAGCATTGACCTAACAAAAGAGTCATAGTTGGTCTTGGAGACAAATTTCACAGAAACCATGTGATAGTGATAGATTGTCACTGTCATGTTTTGCCTGAAATGTTTGATGTCAGCTGATCAAGTAGCAGTTTTATTCCACTCATGGCCATGGTGCATGCTGACCGTCGTTTTGCTGATGTGAAGTGGTGCCGGGGACCGGAGGCACACTTCTAGACTTGTGGATGAGGCAGAAAATGCATTATGGTCTGTTATGGTTGGCTGATCGCTCCCATTCAAACAGTGAGCTGCTCACAAAAGGACCAGGGCTGAGTTCAAATAATGGATCGACTCCCACCCCCCTCTACACCCTGACCACCCCATTTAGATGATCATGAGGCACTTTTGGTGGCAGGGCAGAATCTGTGCCCCCTATCCTGGTCTTGTTGTTGCATACTGGTGGTGAACAGCAGGTCTATTGGTTGGACTTCCTGTGTTTCAAAGAGGGTGTTGCTGACCATCAGGAAGTGAAGCCTGAAAGGCGGAACATGGATGCAGTGTTGCTCATTCAGATGGAGAGGAGCCCTTGGGGAGGGGGAAGTTGGGGATTTAGTTCAAAGCATCCACAGACAACTTTTCAGAGAGTTTAGAAGTAATGGCATGCATTTACCAGTCAAGCAATTCTCAGTTAGTGTGTCCCTTGCAGCCAAACTAGCTGACAAGACTTGTTCTTTTCTCTAAGGTCAGGCTAATATGACTATAAACACTTGACTTTGTTGTTCTTTTTTTTTTTTCTTTTTTTTGAAAATTATTTGCAAGTCCTTCGGGTTGGGGTGGGGTTGGGGGTGTTAGTTCCACTGAAATCTTTGCTAGTTTGCTGGTCAAAAACAAAACCTTGAATATAAAAATTATTGGATACATTCCAGGTGTGAATATTATATAACTATTGAAATTTTAATTCCTCTTCTGTATGTTGCATGTCTTAAGGTATCTTTTATGCCCTCAAGCCATGTTCTTAAATGTCTGACTTCATCAGAGCATTTATGAGACAGCTTCCTCCAAGGCTTAACTTTAATTTCCACCCTGTTTTGCTTAAAAGTAATCTTTTGCTTTTCTAAATGTGAATTGCTCTCCCCTCGAATAATGGTATTATAATCTTCTTCGTGAGAAACACACTTCGTTTGTGCCACCACTTCGTTTGATTCTCACCTGGTGGTTTTCTACCCAAAATTAGGTTACGTGTTCTCTGAAACATACAGGACCCCTAATATTTTTTTCATTTATTTATTTTTTTTGTAAATGTGATAGGAGGAACAATTATATTTCAATTATTTTGCATTCGCTCGTGAAACTTTTGCTATCCCCCAAGATTTATTCATCCACAAAAGTGCAACTCAATGCTCATTTGGCACATCCTGATTTTGCAGAGTTAGACACGTTCCTGGGTCAACATATATTGCTGATCCTGGAACAACATTCCTATCCGAAAATGTAGTTCTAGCCAAATCCCTACACCTAAACCTACACATAATGTATCCCTAAAATCAGAGGGAAATTAAAGGGGAAATAACACTGATGTAGAAACACCTAACCCTGGCTGTAAGCCTAAACTTGACGTAAACTGTAAACTTGTCCCTTAAAACTGATTGGTGTATTGGAATGTTGGGACCCACTTTATATTAGGTGGCCTTAACTACAATCTACTAACATTTAAATTAATAATTTGATACAATATTCTTATTGTGTACATACATGTTTTTACACTGTACTTACATTAAAAAATTACCTGCATGTAATTACATCTGTAATTATTACATTTACAATTACGCTGTTGACACTTCCCTTACACCTAACCCTACCATTAAACTTACCCATACCACCACACTTGACCCTAACTTTACCCTTAAACTTACCCATACCACCACACCTGTCCCTAACTCTACCCTTAAACTTAACCATACCACCACACCTGTCCCTAACTCTACCCTTAAACTTACACATACCACCACACCTGACCCTAACTTTACCCTTAAACTTACCCATACCACCACACCTGTCCCTAACTCTACCCTTAAACTTACCCATACCACCACACCTGTCCATAACTCTACCCTTAAACTTACCCATACCACCACACCTGACCCTAACTCTACCCTTAAACTTACCCATACCACCACACCTGACCCTAACTCTACCCTTAAACTTACCCATACCACCACACCTGACCCTAACTCTACCCTTAAACTTACCCATACCACCACACCTGTCCCTAACTTTACCATTAAACTTACCCATACCACCACACCTGTCCCTAACTTTACCCTTAAACATACCCATACCACCACACCTGACCCTAACTCTACCCTTAAACTTACCCATACCACCACACCTGACCCTAACTTTACACTTAAACTTACCCATACCACCACAGCTGTCCCTAACTCTACCCTTAAACTTACCCATACCACCACACCTGACTCTAACTTTACCCTTAAACTTACCCATACCACCACACCTGTCCATAACTCTACCCTTAAACTTACCCATACCACCACACCTGACCCTAACTTTACCCTTAAACTTACCCATACCACCACACCTGACCCTAACTCTACCCTTAAACTTACCCATACCACTACACCTGTCCCTAACTCTAGCCTTAAACTTACCCATACCACCACACCTGACCCTAACGTTACCCTTAAACTTACCCATACCACCAAACGTGACCCTAACTCTACCCTTAAAGCTTACCCATACCACCACACCTGACCCTAACTCTACCCTTAAACTTACCCATACCACACACTTGACCCTAACTTTACCCTTAAACTTACCCATACCACCACACCTGTCCCTAACTCTACCCTTAAACTTAACCATACCACCACACCTGTCCCTAACTCTACCCTTAAACTTACACATACCACCACACCTGACCCTAACTTTGCCCTTAAACTTACCCATACCACCACACCTGTCCCTAACTCTACCCTTAAACTTACCCATACCACCACACCTGACCCTAACTCTACCCTTAAACTTACCCATACCACCACACCTGACCCTAACTCTACCCTTAAACTTACCCATACCACCACACCTGTCCCTAACTTTACCATTAAACTTACCCATACCACCACACCTGTCCCTAACTTTACCCTTAAACTTACCCATACCACCACACCTGACCCTAACTCTACCCTTAAACTTACCCATACCACCACACCTGACCCTAACTTTACACTTAAACTTACCCATACCACCACAGCTGTCCCTAACTCTACCCGTAAACTTACCCATACCACCACACCTGACTCTAACTTTACCCTTAAACTTACCCATACCACCACACCTGTCCATAACTCTACCCTTAAACTTACCCATACCACCACACCTGACCCTAACTTTACCCTTAAACTTACCCATACCACCACACCTGACCCTAACTCTACCCTTAAACTTACCCATACCACTACACCTGTCCCTAACTCTAGCCTTAAACTTACCCATACCACCACACCTGACCCTAACGTTACCCTTAAACTTACCCATACCACCAAACGTGACCCTAACTCTACCCTTAAGCTTACCCATACCACCACACCTGACCCTAACTCTACCCTTAAACTTACCCATACCACCACACCTGACCCTAACTCTACCCTTAAACTTACCCATACCACCAAACGTGACCCTAACTCTACCCTTAAGCTTACCCATACCACCACACCTGACCCTAACTCTACCCTTAAACTTACCCATACCACCACACCTGACCCTAACTCTACCCTTAAACTTACCCATACCACCACACCTGTCCCTAACTTTACCATTAAACTTACCCATACCACCACACCTGTCCCTAACTTTACCCTTAAACTTACCCATACCACCACACCTGTCCCTAACTCTACCCTTAAACTTACCCATACCACCACACCTGTCTCTCACTCTAACCTTAAACTTACCCATACCACCACACCTGTCCTTAACGTTACCCTTAAACTTAACCATACCACCACACCTGTCCCTAATTCTACCTTTAAACTTACCCATACCACCACACCTGTCTTTAACTTTACCCTTAAACTTACCCATTCCACCACACCTGACCCTAACTTTACCCTTAAACTTGACCATACCACCACACCTGTCCCCAACGTTACACTTAAACTTACCCATACCACCACACCTGTCCCTAACTTTACCCTTAAACTTACCCATACCACCACACCTGTCCCTAACTTACCCTAAAACTTACCCATTCCACCACACCTGTCCCTAACTTTACCCTTAAACTTACCCATACCACCATACCTGTCCCTAACTTTACACTTAAACTTACCCATACCACCACACCTGTCTCTAACTCTAACTCTAACCTTAAACTTACCCATACCACCCCACCTGTCCTTAACTTTACCCTTAAACTTAACCATACCACCACACCTGTCCCTAACTTTACCCTAAAACTTACCCATTCCACCACACCTGTCCCTAACTTTACCCTTAAATTTACCCATACCACCATACCTGTCCCTAACTTTACACTTAAACTTACCCATACCACCACACCTGTCTCTAACTCTAACTCTAACTCTAACCTTAAACTTACCCATACCACCACACCTGTCCTTAACTTTACCCTTAAACTTAACCATACCACCACACCTGTCCCTAACTTTACCCTTAAACTTACCCATACCACCACACCTGTCCCCAACTTTCCCCTTAAACTTACCCATTCCACCACACCTGTCCCTAACTTTACCCTTAAACTTACCCATACCACCACACCTGTCCCTAACTTTACTCTAAAACTTATCCATACCACCACACCTGTCCCTAACTTTCCCCTTAAACTTACCCATACCACCACATCTGTCCCTAACTCTACCCTTAAACTTACCAATACCACCACACCTGTCCCTAACTTTACCCTTAAACTTACCCATACCACCACACCTGTCCCTAACTGTTCCCTTAAACTTACCCATACCACCACACCTGTCCCTAACTGTACACTTAAACTTACCCATACCACCACACCTGTCCTTAACTTTACCCTAAAACTTACCCATACCACCACACCTGTCCCTAACTTTACACTTAAACTTACCCATACCACCATACCTGTCCCTAACTCTACCCTTAATCTTACCCATTGTGAATATGCACTAGTAAAGCATTGTATTTAATTCAAATAAAAAAATGTTTTAGCTCAAACAGGCTGTTTTCCTTTCAAAGTAAGACAACCGACAAGGCAGCCATCTTGCTAACCTCCAGTTAGTTGGTGTGAACGCTGCCATTCGAACCCTGGTGCGCACCAAGCAAGTGGACCAAGACCCTTGAAAAGATGGGGACTCTGGGAAGTCTGGTGCGGTTTGACTGAAATATGAACGCAACAAGGACCAAAGACATCTAAACGAACCAAGAACAGGGCAGGATGTCACAGGATGCGACCCTAAAACGGACACGCATACCTGTTTTTTCTCATCTTAGTCACAATGTTGCCATTAAGTTTGGTAGAGGCATCGAAAATGTTGTCTCCTTGCAGCTGATTTTCATTTGTGTGCAATGGAGGAATTCCTGCCACTGTTTTGACAAAAGTATTGGGACACCTCCAAATCATTGAATTCAGGTGTTCCAATCACTTCCATGGTCACAGATGTATAAAATCAAGCATCTAGGCATGCAGACGCTTCTACAAACATTTGTGAAAGAATGGGTCGCTCTCAGGAGCTCAGTGTATTCAAGCATGGTACCGTGATATGTTTCCACCTGTGCAATAAGTCCATTAGTGAAATTTCCTCATTATTAAATATTCCAGCATCAACTGTTAGTGATATTATAACAAAGTGGAAGCAATTGGGAACAACAGCAACTCAGCCACGAAGTGGTAGGCCACATAAAATCAGAGTGCGGGGTCAGCACATGCTGAGGTGCACAGTGCACAGAATTCGACAACTTTTAACAAGTGTAAAGTTTGTTGGAGGGGGGATTATGGTGTGGGGTTGTTTTTCAGGGGTATGTCAGCATTATTTTGGACAATTTTTATGCTCCCATCTTTGTGGGAACAGTTTGGGGATGGCCCCTTCCTGTTCCAACATGACTGCGCAGCAGTGCACAAAGCTAGGTCCATAAAGAATTGATGAGCGAGTTTGGTTTGGAGGAACTTGACTGGCCTGCACAGAGACCTGAACTCAACCCTATAGAACATCTTTGGGATGAATTAGAGTGGAGACTGCGAGCCAGGCCTTCTCATCCAACATCAGTGCCTGACCTAACAACATCAGTGCCTGACCTAAATTCTAGAAGAATGGTCAAAAATGCCCATAAACACACTCCTAAACCTTGTGGAAAGCCTGCCCAGAAGAGTTGAAGCTGTTGTAGCTGCAAAGGGTCCAACTCCATATTAAACCCTACGGATTAAGAATGGGATGTCATTAAAGTTCATGTGCATGTAAAGGCAGGCATACCAAAACTTTTGGCATTATAGTGTATGTGCGCACATACAACGAGCACATTTAGCCTAGCGCACAGCATTGTTTTGGATGTTTGGTAATTTCCGTCGCAAAATCTATGTCATACATCCTTTTTTTTAAGGTATTATGTTGGGTCACCAGTTGATGTCAAATTCAAAATCTATATTCTGAAGCAAAACCAATTGAGAAATGCTGAATGTTAGTTTTCTCCTAAGTAACTTAACTCAGCCCAACTGTCTACTTCTCTCCTGTCCTCTGCCCTCTTCTTCTCTCCTTCTCTGATTACAGAGCACAGGTAGTGAATGAAGTTGATGTTATCTGGTTTTCCTGCTCTCCCGTCCGTTCTCCTCCTGTTCTTTCCTCTCATTTACTGTAAAGTAACAGTGGCGTCTTTCAGCTCTCTGAGAATAAATGAAGTTGTTGCCCTCCCTGGCCGAGTGTTGTGGGTCCAGCCTGGAGACAGGATTCACGGCCCACCTCAAGCTCTCAATTGGAATACAGATAATACAGAGCTTCTGCTGGACACACTGTAATAAAGCACACATGTGTGAACCAGATCCTCATCCTCTCTTTCGCAACTTCAATATTTTCCCCACAGACTTTTCAGGAGGATATTGGGTCGGTTGTTACATATGCTGTCAGATATGCTGACATGAAGGCATCAAGCCAGTTTTGTAATGGCGCAAAGTCAAAATCTATCTTTCTGCAATGCTGGATTGCAGTATTGTGTAATCAGCCTGTGTAGGTCATGCTTAGGTGAACTATGCAATAGAGCTGGTTGTTTTCGAAAAACACATAATTTTTAATGATTACTCATAGCTGTACAGGGGGAATTTGTTATTGTAGCTGTGCTATTATCCAAATCTGGGGGTACTTATGGTGTGGAGGTTTGCTTCTATTATGTAATGAGTACATCTGAGTTCAAGTCCAGTGCTTTAAACTAGCAGGTCAACATAGAGTAGATTTATCAATTTCATTTTAAGCAAAGCAATACAGTCATTTTTAAACAATAGGTGAGTTAAATAAAATCACCCAGCACGTTGGGCAAACATTTAACCCAACTGCTGGGTTTGTCCATTTTCAACCCAATTTGGGTGGTTTTTAACCCAGCATTTTGTGTGAAATCTCCATATTTGGCTGATGCCTTTATCCAAAGAATCCTAAAGTGCATTAAATCTGTACGGTTTATCACTACATATGTGGCCCAAACAAGTTTTTGACAGATTTCACTCTTCAGTGTGACTAAGCAAATTTCAGCAGCTTGACGGATTGCATTGCTTGTGCTCTGCTCTGTGTCTTCACTAATGTAAAACACCTTCGTAATGTAAAAAATGCAAAACAGTCTCAAGCCTTCCTCTTCCTCCCCTTGTAATCCATCTCACAGCCTCTCCTGTCTTCCTGCGCTCCCCCTCCTCTCAGAGAGGCAGAGAGTTAGTGGCTGATAAGGGTGATGTCATACCTCCGCTTCCTGGGGATGTGAGTAACTGTATATGCTGTGCTGAGGGGCACGGTGGGGAAACCTCGCCAGAGCTTCAAACACACACACACACGCACCACTCCATGAATGCCATGTCCACCTCCATCTCGAAGCTTTGCAGAACATTTCATGCTCAAACATCCTGTTTGTCTCAAGATGCAAACACGAATGCAGATGCACAGACTATGGGTTTGGTGAAAATCTCTCTCGCTCTCTCTCTTTTCATTGGAAGTTCTGGTATTACAACATGATCTCATTATTTTTTGCAGGTTTTAAGATACTGTCCATATGTTTATATCGTGCAAATCAGTGTTTAACAGCAGAACTACGCCTAATACTGATTCTGTTGGTTATTACGAAAATTCTTAACTTATGCCTCTGTCCTTTTAAAATAGGGATGTGCCCAAATGCCTAAATCTGAATTGGGAAAGGCGCAGAAAATTAATAAAGCATTTTACGGAGCCCCTAAAGGGACATGGATAGGCTTGCTGTGGTGGTCGGTTACATTACAGAACATCAGATTTCACTGATCACATGACGAGATGACAATGGCGAAGGATTTGCTGCAGCATCATTGACAAATATCTTGTAAAATGGGCGGTCAGTACCGCAGCCTCCTATACACAGAGTATGCGCAATTGCGAATTTGAATGTGAAAGTGAAAAGCGAGTGTGCATTTAAAAGTGATTTCATTTCAGGACAATTGAGGCACTCAAACACAACTATTAAAAAAGCTGCAGTCATTCACTAATGCATTAAGAGACGGGGGGTGAAAACTTTTAAACAGGATGAAGATGTCCAAATTTGTCTTATTTTGTTTAAATATCAATTTCCTCATTTAGTATTGTCCTTCGGAAGCAACAGAAGATATTTACATGTTTCCTGGAAGTTAAATTAAGTACAATTTACCTTGATTTTCAAATTCAAAAAGTTCAAAATTCAAAACTTTGAGTAATTATTCAGATTCTGCATGGGGTGTGTAAACTTTTGAGCAAGTTTATATGGTATATATTCCCATCCTTTTTCTCTCACTTTAATATCCTGTTTAATTTGTAAATACACCATAATACAGAAGTAAAATGAGTTTCGGAATAACATTTCATGTTTACTTTGACCCTGAATCGCCGACTGAGAACGGCCAGTTATCTTGTACACATTCCTCTCATTCTACTTGCACAATTCTCTGGATTATGTCCTAAAAGGAGGCATAAAATAGAAAACAATTCCTTTTGTCACTGTCAAACGATAACCTAAGCCCTTTTAAGAGTGTAAACTGATATTTCCCCATTTATGGTACGGAAACGTGAGTCTACATGTGTCTGTCAGCAAGCTGTCCTGTGCCAAGTATCTCTTTCCTGTAAGAGATTACTGTCTTGGAGGTTTGCTATGTAGGTTTAAAAAGATCAGGATGTGGTCCATCTTGTAATTTACACCATGAAAAAAAAAAAAAAACGAGCAAAGTTGCTCACAATGGGGAAACCAGCAGAATGTAAGTCGTTTAAAACTCAGTGTTTCTCTCTTGAGAATATCTCGAGTCAATCGTGTGTGTGATTTAAAGAGTGAATGGACAGAAATTCTGCTTCTGCTCCTCACAAACTTTCACCCACATCCTTTTAATTCCACTTGCATACAAAGACGCAGGCGAGCAGTGATGTGTGAGCTCGCCTCCGCTGGCGGGGCCCCAAAGGCTGCTGTTCTTCTCTAGTCTACCGTGGAACTGCTCCTTTCACCGGCTCCAAAGGGACCTCTGATTAGAAATCCTTCTCCGCTACTGAATCTCCTGTCCTCCTCTTGCTGTGGCGTCTGACAGAAAGACGGAACTGAACAGACGCAAACACAAGGACAAAGCAAACATTTAGTTTTGTGAGCCATGTCTTCACTGGCCTGGTTTTATTGGGATCTTACGGAAGATTCTGACATGATCATTTCTTCACTGCACAGGTTACAGCAATGTATACAAAGAGACAGAAAACAAAATAACCTATATTAAAACTTTAAACATTTAAACTTGCTTGAGAACAGTGTTAGCTTTAGGGTGTGAATCAGAATAGATTTGCTGTTGTCTTGACACTCAGTGGGCTTTATTTATTGAAGCGCATGGCGCAGGTGCACTTAGGGCATGTCCGAATCCACTTTTGCTAGTTTAACGACAGAAAAAAACAGTCTGCGCACCAGGCTCATTGTCCAAAAGGGTTACACCTAGTCTCTTAATGAGTCATGGATGTGTTTTGGGCAAAACCAATAAACCAATCAGAGTCTCATCACCCATTCCCTTTAAAAGCCACTTGTGCTTTCATAATGTCAGATTCACTATTTACATGGTGGAATTTGTGAGCGGAAAGACTGAACACTTCTCCAGAGAGGAATCTTTTTATTTTTAATATTTAAAAAAAAAAATGTGTGTGCTGCTGCGCATCCCTGTGTGTGTAATAAGCAGAGTGTACACACATTGTGCACCCGCCTATAGACGCACATTACTAACGTGCCTTTAAAATAACACAAAAAAACTGCGCTATTGACTTTAGACCAGGTTTTTGTTGGTCAATGGTGAAGTCGTGTTCAGTTCCTCAAAATAGCAACACGCCAACAATGCTCCTGAACACACCTGGTTTTTTTAGACCAGCACACCCATGACTGAACAGATGAGCGCGAGTGCATTTGCTATTTAAACCGTGTGGCACTGGACGGGAAAATGATAACTATGTCGGGCTGAAACTAGCAAAAAACACTTGCGTCATGCCTGCTGTCGCATCAGTATGCTAATAAATAGTGATGGAACCTTCAAAACCTTTGCAGATCATTTCGAACCAGTGATTCGAAGCTCGTTTTAAACTACTAAAGTCATGTGATTTCAGCGAACAAGGCTTTGTTACATGTCAGAGCGATCTCATGAACCAGTGTTCATATATTAGTTTTACCTGATTTCTGTTCAATTTGTAGTTGTATTTAAAAGTTTCTTTTTGGTCTGTTAAACCAAGCTATACATAAAATTAGCAAAACAAGCCCTATAATTTAATAAAATATAATATATTATAACGACACTTCATATTTAATGGTATAAGATTATTTATTTATTACATTTAATTGATTACACCTTCAATAAAACTTTTATAAATGTTTCGTTATAAGAGAAGAAGAGCTTACGGCATCAAGCTTACGCTACTGCCACGTCATACAATCGCGTCAGCGGCTACTATTTTGCGCAAGTCAACTTGCGTAGGCCGTCTGCCGGTAGCTAGTTATTTTAGTTGATAAACTTTATATAAATATAGATATTTTTCCTACAAAAACCCTTGATTTTGCTCCAGAAGGCCTTTATTAACCCCCTGGAGCCGTACAGATTACTTTTATAATGGATAGATGCACTTTTTTGGACTTCAAAATCAGGACCGCCATACACTACCATTATAAAGCTTGGAAGAGCAATGATATTTTTTAATATAACTCTGATTGTGTTTGTCTAAAAAAAGTAATATACACCTATCATGGGATCATTTTCATTTTTGGCTGACCTATCTTTTTAAGCATGCAAATCAAAAACATTAAAATCATTGTCAATTGCCAGTATAGGGTCGCAAGAAGGCAGAAATAAAAGAGCTGGATCTATTTGCAAGCAATTTGCTTTAAGCAAAATAAACTCAAAATTGCACTTCTTTAAGATATATGGAAACAAAAACACAGGAAACAGACCAACACCTAGTGAGACGAGATCTGACAAAGAACAAATGAAACTGAGGGCTATAAACACACAAGGAAACACTCAGGAGTAAACAAGATTATTAACAAGACACAGGTGAGACACATGAGGGCAAAACCCATGGCAACAGACGAGCATGAGATAAGAAAACACAGTAAACTGAACTGAGAACATTGCAAAACGAACTCATGACTCCATTTTCAACAAATGCACTTTGGCCAATCATTTACATGACAACAGCGTTTTGGGGGCCTGTAAATGCAAACTTTTGAAAAAGGGATTTAAATTGCTAGTTAACTGTCATCGTCTTGTGTAAACTACAAAAATGTGAATTTGTGAAAAAAAGTGACGTCATGAGCAAGCGTAGTGTTTCCTTACAAACTGACACCAGCAACTATATAATACAGTATTTTTTTGTATGAACGGGGATCATTTTGTCAATGTTGTCGTCTGTACAAAATACAAAAAAAACACAAAAGAAAAACTTTTCCGTTTTAAGTACATGGCTGTTGTCATGTGAACATACCCTAAAAGTGCAACTGAAGCGAAACACAGACCTGACGTGACAGCAGAACTCAAAACTTTAAAGTGTAACGTTTATGAAAAGCTTAACAACTACAACTTTTGATCATAATAATGTACTAGTAAATGCTCAAATTAACTTTTTAGATTAATAAGTGCTGTAGAAGTATTGTTCATTCTTAGTTCATGTTAGCTAATGAAACCATATTGTAAAGCGCTACTGGCTGATGATAATTCAGTATACAGATAAAAAAAAACATCAATTGCAATCAATTTTCCAAAAATGACATTGAAACAAACACTGATGGTTAGATATTTAAGGTACAGTTACATTTATTTTTCACAAATTGCAGACAAAATTTTTACCATTATCTATGAAATTATCTACAAAAAACTGGATGGAGTTTAAGTTGAATTAATTGCAGAATAAAAAGATCACTCTTCCGAGCACTGTAAAAACAAACAGTCACAGATGAGTAAAGCGAAAAGGATTCCTGAAAGGAAGAGTACGGCACACAGTTAGACAAATAGGGATAAAGAGATCTCTCGGGATACAGGGACAGCTCATCTCTCACACAGATCTGTGTCCGGAGCTCTCAGACACTTCCAGACAGGAAGCGACACGTCTCCCCTGACGACTCCTTAAAGGGCCCTGCCAGAATACGGCCAGTAAGCCTGAAAATCCCCTCTAACCACCTCTTACCACACCCACTGCAGCTCTAAGGCACCTTTATTACACTCCCAGCAGCCTGTCCTACCAGAAATTAACTCTGAATGCAATGCCAACAACACCTGCAGGCTTCCTGACCAACCCACTGCTGTGAATACACAGATGTGCGGTGCATTTACATACACAGGCCAAGCGTTTTCTAGGCTGCTTCCACAGTAAAACTTCCTAAACTGGAAGTGCTGTACTGGTCTGAGACACACGTGGAAAATACTGGATACTGACAAATAATACAACATTTTGCAAGTGTCTTGGATTGTAGGTAAATGTCCACCTCATCCCTCTTTTTGTTTTCTGTTATATCTTGTTAAAATTTTGGTATGAGAAATCACAGCAAATGATTCATGAGTAACCTGTCTGAATGACTAAATCACGAACAAATTCAGACTTTTTTGCAAACCTGTTTTTCAGATTAGATCAAAATCTGCCATCATTCTGATACTAAAGACATGACAACAAGATTGCTAAAGTATTATCAGTAATGTGGTAATACTCCAATGTCGTGGGCTCACAAAATGTAAATGCATAACTCTGACTGGCCAGCACATTGTGTTTTCTTTGTCACTGTTAAAAGGATATGCTAATTTTCAGGTGGCTATAGTTATAAACACACCAACTTACCTTACTTCAAGATCTCTTCAAAATGTTGCTCTGCCATGGCAGTGGTTAATAATAAGAGAAAACAGCTACCGTTACAAAACACAAGTACACTTCAAGTTAATTTTATAAAGTATACTTAAGTTAAAATATACTTTATGTAGTAAGTATACCAATATCAATGTTCTCATACTGTTTCAATACTACTTGGGACTAAATTGGCCCACTTTTTAGTGTATAAAAGTATACTTTTAAGTACAGTGTAAACCCTAACTCTCAAAATAATGAATTGGTTTAAGAGCCAACTCAAATTAAACAAATGAGTTCAAACAAATGAACTTTTATGAGTAGTTAGAAGTTTTTATTTTGAGTTCACCAAACATTTTAAGCAATCTGAATTGTTTCATTGTTTTGAGTTTTATGAACTTGTTTCTTTTCATTTAGACTAACTTAAATTAAACTGAAACTGCGCTGGGATTTCTATTTCCCAGCATGCATTGCCAAGACACTCAAAAGGGACAGTAAATGAAGCCAAAATGAAGTGTTATATTGTGTTTTTTGTGCAAGATTAACATTAAGTGGGAGATTTACTATAGTGTTTAATGTTTTGTTGATGATGTTAATGTTCATAACACCTTAATGAATAATTGTTCATTTAGCAGTTTAGAGCGGGGCTTAATAGTTCCTTTTATTAGATTTGCTAATATATTGCTTATATTATAAAAAAATATATATATATTCTGAAATGTACAAAATATCTCCATGGAACATGATCTTTACTTAATATCCTAATGATTTTTTGGCATGAAAAATGATAATTTTGACTCAATATTCAATATATTGTTGGCTATTGCCACAAATATACCCATGCAACTTATGACTGGTTTTGTGCTCCAGGGTCACATTTAATGTTGGATAATGGAGAAAAAATAACATTGGGAGAAACCGGCTACACCAGTGGGCCGTTTCTCCTCTGGCTATACAGTCAAAATGTAATATTAGTATAATGTGTAATATTTCATATTATTTGATGTTAGTATAGTGTGTTATGCTTTTAGGATTCTGTGAAAGGATGTTACTCTTTTATGTCACACTAATCTACTTTTATAAGAACTACATGCATCTATCCTCCCAGGAAGCATCCGATTATCTGTCCTAAAATTAGGACTTTGGTCATCAGGGACTTTTAGGGTCGGGGGAGTGCTTGCGTGGCTTCACTCGAGACATTCCGTCCACAGGAAGCTACTCCGTGCCTCCTGCGCTCGACCTGATCCACTCCCACATTGAGACAATGGGCCGCTTCAAAAAGGCCTATTTGTTTGGACATTCCTGTGAATAAGGGAATAATTACAGCAGCTCTCCTGCTCTTTCACAAGAGAGGATACAGCTCAAAAAGAGGCAATGAATAAAGGACAAAAAAGAATGGGTGTGTGTATACATATATAAGTGTGTGTGTATCCTGCAGCATTGACATCATAAAGGGAAGGAGATGCCTGGGTTATACTTGGTATGTGAGGCATTCACCATAAATAGGGCCACGACTCAGTGGTTTTTGTTTGTTGTTAGGTTAGACAGTGGCTATTTTAATTCCAACGGGATTCTATCTAAAGAATGGGTGGAAAAGGAAAAAGGAAGTGATGATGGATGTTAAACCAACGACATCCAGAGACCACTTTTTTATATAGCTGACGGGTCTTCTGATGCGTTTTATGTGGAAAAAGGTGGGTGTGCATTTTTTTCCCATGAGAACATTAAAGGCATACTTCACACAGGTATGAAAATTTTGTCATCGTTGACATATGTTGTTCCAAATTGGTGTGATTTCCTTCTTCAGTAGGTCACAAAAATACACAAAAAATGTCTGGAAAACATCATAAAATGATCGTTAAAGTGGTCCTTACTCATGCTCTATTGTTGTACAGGCAAGGCTTAAGACTAGTTCCAGACTAAAATGCATGTTTGAGCTGTTTTAACTTGCACTTAAATATCTTAAAATATTGAATTTTTTTGTTATTTTTTATTGCATATACCTTTAAATGACTAGATTTTATCAATAAACAATAAATAAATAATAATTCAAGCACATTCTTTTACATTCTTTCAACTTCAACAATTCAAATTTCATGCATAACCCTTTTAATTTAGCTCAAAATATCTTACATTGGGTGTCTCTGCCGACCTCTTGTGAAAAAAACCAAAATATATATATGATGATATTTCATGACTCTTGCCATAGATGGCAAATGAGCTGTTCCACTGGGTCCTAAAGTCAGTTTCTCTTCTGTATGCATTCAGACCCACATGTAGATATTATAAAATCATTTTTGGTAAAGTTTTAGCATATTTAGTTTGAATATTTGGCATTGTTAGGATTTTCTATACGCATTCATCGCATTCCATTCATTCATAAGGGGGTTTTTGACCTCAATTGACCCTTCGAGGAAGGATTTGTTGTTTGTGTGTGTGTGTGTGTGTGTGTGTGTGTGTGTGTGTGTGTGTGTGTGTGTGTGTGTGTGTGTGTGTGTGTGTGTGTGTGTGTGTGTGTGTGTGTGTGTGTGTGTGTTCGTGGTTCAAGTGCAACAAAAGTCCTTGGGTAACACAGCATAATGGGTTGATTTATTTATACTATAATACTAGATTCATCTTTTACTTCATAAATGATTTAATGTTTACAGATTCATTGGTAACACTTTACAATACGGGTGCACTAATATGCATTAATTCACACTTAACTAATGCACAGATAATCGGATAATCATGAGTTAATGTGTTACTAATGGTGAACTAACCCATTTATGATTACTGCATCAGCAACTAATGAAGATTCTACATGATTAATAGATTAAGTAATCATTACATGATTACTTAAAGGGCACCTATTACGCCCATTTTTACAAGATGTGATATAAGTCTCAGGTGTCCCCAGAGTGTGCCTGTGAAGTTTCAGATCAAAATTCCTAACAGATCATTTAATATACCATTTTGAAAATGGCAATTTTTGGGTTGAAGAAAAATTAGCTGTTCTGTGCGTGGCTCCTTTAATGCAAATGAGCTGCTGCTCCCCACCCGAGAGGGCGGAGGCTCATTCACAGCAGTGAACACTGAATAAAAACTGAAACATGATCTCTGTTTGTTTTTATGATCATCTCTATGGCAGACACGTTCGTGTGACATTGCAGTTCTTCATCATCATGAAATATTATCATCTGCATGCGTTTTAAAGCCTTATTGCTCTCAACTTAACACACACACATGCTCCTGTTGCATGCACACAGAGCTGGATGTCAGCATGTCTATTAAACTAGACTAGTTCTCTATCAAACAACAGAAGATAAACAGAAATTCTCTCACTGCTCTCGACTGACTGAACTTTATTAGCTTTAATAAGAACACATTTCTTACTTGAATGCTGCTGTTAATGCTCTGGCGAGGAGATAAACATGGCGGACTGTGAACAGCTCAGCTCTCTGAGGGAGGGGTCTGTGCTAGTATGTCAGTGTCCATCAACATGTGTGGGCGGGGAGCCCGATCTCACGAAAATGCGTATAAATAGTACGAGTGTGCAATCTCGTAGAATGTATACGCCAAAACTCATTTTGGCGTGCATATGGTACGCCGTTTTTGGCGTGCATATGATACGCACTTTATGGCGTATTATATGTACGAACCCCCACACCCCACCTCACCCTACCCAAAAGCGTGTCATATACACGCCATAAAGTGCGTATCATATGCACGCCAAAAACGGCGTACCATATGCACGCCAAAACTCATTTTGGGGTATACATTCTACGAGATTGCACACTCGTACTATTTATACGCATTGTCATGAGATCGTGTTGGGGCGGGGCCTCTGCAGTGCGACGTCACACTGCAGGAATCTGGAAACGGCTTGTTCGGAGACACTGCTTATGATTTATGGGCATTAAAAAAAAGGAGTTTACCATTATAGGGTGGTTGTGTACCCAACACTGCCAACACACATTTATGTTCAAGCACCTTATAAAAGTGAATTTTTCATAATAAATCCTCTTAACCTTTTTAAAATACTCTGTACAAACACTGGTTTGCATGATAATTCCTGTATTTATAATTTATATTTTTAATTTATATTTGTTTAAAACATAGTGCAAACATTCAAGCTCGTTTAACAAATATTAGAGGTCAAATAATAAACATTTACAAGTAATTTAAGTATAATTCAAGGATCAGGGTAACACAAAAACTACCCAAACACTGGGTTGTTACTGGTTGTCTGACTCAGGAGCTAGGTCACACAAAAACTACCTAAACACTGAAAAAATAACCAAAAAATTACCCAAAAGGCCCAATCCAGGATTTGGGTAGAAATATGACCCAATGTTTTTTAGGGTGCATGTTTAAAAAAAGCTACTTAAATTTCCAAATTGAATTAAGGCCTAATCCTGGCTTAATCTAAACCCTGTCTGTGAAACCAGGCCTATATTTCTTTTTTTAATCATACGATAATTTGAGTTGTTATTCACTAAAAAGTTGGACACCTAGACGTCAAACCTGGTGTACCAATATACACAAACATGAAACAGAGAGAGCTGAGAACAAAGTCATCAGCAAATAGCTAAAGGGACAATTCACCCAGAAATCTCTATTCTGTCATCATTTACTCAAACTCATGGTAAACCTAACCTGTTTGACTTTATATTTTCTTCTGTGGAACCCAAAATAAGATATTTTGAAATGTTTTCATTATAGCCTACTTTGAAAGACAATAAGGTCTGTGAACACAAAAGTAGATATTTAGCAGAATGTTCATGTGACCTACTGAAGAAGGAAATCACACCAATTTGGAACAACATATGTCAACGATGACTGAATTGTCATACCTGTGTGAAGTATGCCTTTAACCTTCTTGTCCCATGCTGTTTAAACCTAAAAGTTCTTTCAAAATATCTTCTTTTGTTTTCTGCAGTATTTTGAGTAGACAATCTGTTTAAATTTCCTCACACAAAGCTATCTTATTTCTTCAGTAGACTTTTCATTTCAAAGTATACAGGTATGTACCACATTTATGATAAGTGATTTTGGAGTTTGAAAGCTCCTGGTCACCATTCGTTTTCATTGTGTGGAAAAGAGCAACGTGAACATTCTGCTTAATATCTACTTTTGTGTTCCACGAAACAAAGATTCCTTTGCATCGTTTCAGACCATTTTCCCAAACCCCAATGACTGGGCTTATCTGCAGAAAAAATTTATTATCATAACGTGCTCTATATGACCCAGTTTCATGCCAAAAATAAAACTCTTCAGCACACATCACATAAGAGTGCAGTTTAGATGAGATCAGTCCCTCTGACGGCCACTTAATTATTGAAACTAATGTCAATATCCTATTTCCTGAGGATGTATTACAGCTCATCAAAGAAATGGGACAGGGATAAAAGATTGTAATATTCCATTCACACTCTCCTGCCAAGAGGGTTTATAATCAGGAAGTACGAAAGACAGGAGGTGGACTTCCTGTACTTCTGGATGGCGATGTACTGTATCACATCATGGGAATATCGAGAACGCATCCTGCAGAGAGCTCGTTTGTGTTAGTGTGACGCACAAAGGGAGAGTACAGCTGCCATGTATTTGTTATCATAACACCACACTCATTTTTAGATACTTCAGAGGGTGAGAGTCTTTATTTAGCTCTTTCCGTCAATGAATCAGTCAGTGTAAGAATGGGAGGTGTGACATGGGAATGTGGTGGGCTAGCTGGGATTCTGGTTGTTATGGAAATCTGACTGATATCTCACAGGAAGAGGAAACGGTGACCAACACACTGTAGGAAATACACAAGTTATTAAGCACAAATGAAGGACATCAGCTCTTAATGCATATAGTCACTTCATTTCTGTTATAAACGTTCTTTGTGTCAAGTTTATGAAATCATCATACAATCCAAAATATATCTATTACATCTCTCTGTGCAGTTTGGCCCAACATTTCTCTAACCTGGCAGGTCTTGTATAACACAACATCATTTGTTTTCAAAAAGGTGATTTGGTTTTCTTCGCTCGCTGCAATCAGTCATCATGAAACCTTCACAATCTTTTTTACTTCCATATTCGTACGTATTTTTGAATTTTTAATGGAGACTGTTTGGTGGGTGTTGATTTTTTCCATCAGAAATTGATTGGATCGTGAAATGTGGTTAATACATGACAGGTGGTTGGAAGGAAGGGATAGATGATGTCTTGATGATGTCAGCTGAAAAGAAAGTCATTTCAGATGGAGAGCAAGTTAAAATATGCATATCGTTCACCAAGAATGGCATCTACTCTAATATTAGTCTCTCTGTTTATCCCAAGGTTTACAGTAGTCTGCCAGATCCGGGCCGTATCCAGATCAGATGGAGGACCTGCGCCTAGACACGACCACAATGCATCCCTGAAGTGTCATCAGAGGCCGTGTCAACTAGACTATCCCCTGTGTAGGCCTCATTGACATGTTTTTTGGTGTTTTTTGATGGTGAGTGTTGCACATGCAAGCATCACTCATACTACATTTGAAGTTATTATTCCAGATTTTAGTATGAGTTTTTATCTCACTGTAGAGAGCTGCTGGGAAAGTCCTGTGACCTGGGATAAAATATTAATGAGTTTGCTATAATGAGTGCTATAGACTGCTGCAGGGATGGCTTATTTTCGTAGGCCAAAACCCAGAAATGAGTTAGCATTTTAGCTTTTCTGGTTCCATCGTCCTAAAGTTAAAGGCCTGAAATAAGGTCAGTGATGAACACAAGCTTAGTATATCTACATGTTTTATTCTTCAACATAAAATTGATCAGTAATTGTGATTTTTTTACGCTTTTACTTGTCTTGAAAAAGGTGGTTGCTAGCATGTGGCTAAATGGTAAATGGACTGCATTTATATAGCGCTTTCAACATACCCGTGGCCACCAAAGCTCTTTACATATTGCCTCACATTCATCCATCCACTCTCTCATTCAAACACCGACGGCGGTGTCAGCCATGCAAGGCGCCATCCAACTCGGGAGTAGCTGGGGTTAGGTGTCTTGCTCATGGATACCTCGACACTTGGTCAGGTGGAACCGGGGATCAAACCACCAACCTTCCAGTTTGTAGACAATCTACATGAACCACTGCCGCTAAATGGGACATTAAACATCATCACACTAAACTAGTCTACTCACTAGTCTGATTATGTTTACATTCGTGCTCTTACAAGCTATTCTAACTCAAACTTTCAGGGAATTTTTTTTAATTAAAGACTGAAAGAGTCAAAGCTTAATGGTGGTGGCGCTGAAGATCATGCGACCGTGCTGTAGTTCGTTTACAGCCTACCTTTAGCTTTTCACTTCTGGCGATTGTATTTAGGCTTCAAAATTCATGCAAGTGGTGTTGGTTATCGTGATGAACAAAACATGTAAGAATCGTAAACTTTTGTTGGTCACAGAGCTTATTTTCTGCAACAATCCAAAAGCCAATGGAAAAATCCTAGAGGGTTTTTGTCGAGGGAACCACAGGGATGCCAACTTCTGGGTTGGCCTACAAAAATATGTTATCATTGCAGCACTATAGAGAACCTCAGTGGGCCCAGCAGACGACATCCCTATGATAACAGTATAAACGAACGTTTAAAGAATGATT
Organism: Gobiocypris rarus; assembly: GCA_023029165.1. Taxonomy (NCBI): domain Eukaryota; kingdom Metazoa; phylum Chordata; class Actinopteri; order Cypriniformes; family Gobionidae; genus Gobiocypris; species Gobiocypris rarus. The sequence continues at coordinate 7,735,532 of CM040930.1, read as the reverse complement.
TATCTGAAGAATGTGTCCACGTAGCCCAGAACTGCAGTTTTGAAAACTAGAAGGCCTGGATCCTAATAAGCCGCTCTCCGAGGCCCTACCGCAAGCATGCGAGGCACACCGTAAGGAATTCTCCATTCTACCCCAATGCCCCCTTTCTTTCTTCCTCCCTCCATCCTCTTCGAATCCTCCCCCCTTCAGCCTCATAGCTTTTGCAGCCGCTCGGGACGTTGCAAAGTGTTTCAGCAGATGGAAAGCAGTCTTTAATTACAGTGGAATCAGCTGACCGGCATGCATCCCCTCTTTCCGTCCTGGATGGACGGAGGCTGAACAACAGCAAGGTAGAAAAGTAAGGCCACGCACGCATGCATTCACGCAAATGTCATCAACACACTCCGGTTTGAGATTCCTCCGGAGGCATGTTGCAGGGGTTTGTGCGTGTGTGTGTGTGTGTGTGTGTGTGTGTGTGTGTGTGTGTACTCGAGGTAATGAAGAAGTGTTTGTACAATTTTTAAAGGATTTGTCTTCCGCTTTGACAGAGGTCTGTCAAAGTGCTTTATAATGCTGGTATCTTGGCTGCAGTTGCGCCGGGGGAGTCCCAGAGGAAGCTGTTGCTTGTTCAGTTTACAGTGAATGGCTCCCTTCCTGCTCCAACCATGGCCCCAAAGGCTGGAGGCCAGGGTGCAGGGCTGTGTGTGTGTGTGTGTGTGTGTGTGTGTGTGTGTGTGTGTGTGTGTGTGTGTGTGTGTGTGTGTGTGTGTGTGTGTGTGTGTGTGTGTGGACTGGTAATCCCTACGGTATGGGGACAAAATGTCCCCACAAAGATGGCAATATCCAAATTTTTGTCCTTGTGGGGACATTTTTTTGGTCCCCATGAGGAAAACATCTTATAAATCACACTAAGTGATGTTTTTTGAAAAAGTAAAAATGCAGCATGTCTCCTGTGATGGGTAGGTTTAGGGGCAGGGGCAGTGTAGGGGATAGAAAATACGGTTTGTACAGTATAAAATGCATTACGCCTATGGAATGTCCCCATAAAACATGGAAACACAACATGTGTGTGTGTGTGTGTGTGTGTGTGTGTGTGTGAGAGAGAGAGAGAGAGAGAGAGAGAGAGAGAGAGAGAGAGAGAGAGAGAGAGAGAGAAAGAGAGAAGAGAGCTCTCCCTTGTGCTTGTGTGGGTGGATATGCAGTCGTACATCTGTTTGTTTGATAATGTGCATGTTTGTCGTTTAAACCTCGCAGATTTGCATTATTAAAACAGTTCTTGGACTTTATTTAATTCTTCAACTTTTAACTGTTTACAGAAGGGGGTCTCATTTCCTATCATTACTGCTGCAACTGGCCATTTGCTTCAGCTGTCTTTGCGTAAAGGTAGTGAGGTACCTTTATATGAGCAAGACAGCCCACCATTTGCATTTTTGCCCATACTAAATATCAATCAGCAACCTGGAAATAATTTACACTGAAACTCTTACAAAAAAGTTTCACTAATATATTCTGAGGTTACTCTGAAATGTGTGGAGTGCTGCATCTCAAGTCAACTGAAAAGTGCCTAATTAGATACATTACTGCCATCTGCTGGGGAACATACAATCTGTGTTATGCTCAAAACAATGTGCCCTGATCAATTCTACATTATATTGTAACTCAGTTTTCTGATTATACATTTGTAATGTGCATGTTCTGTTTTGGTTTTATTCTAGTTCCAGTCTCATTTGTTCTCATTTTCCCGCCACTGGTTTATTTCTATGGTTGTTAATTAGTTCCTCACAACTGTTCTGTTCTCCCTTGATTACCTTGTGTTTATAAGCCATGTGTTACTTTATTTATTGTGATTTATTTATGCAAATTGCTTAAAAAGTTAATGCTGGTTCTGATAGAAAGGTGTCAGAATACACAGTTCATCACAGTTTGATGTGTATGGGGCTGCATAGCTGCAGACCAGTCAGGGTGCCCATGCTGACCCCTGTCCACCGCAGAAAGCACCAACAGTGGGCACTAAAGCATCAGAACTGGTCTGAAGAATCACGTTTTCTTTTACACAACGTGGCTGGCCAGGTGTGTGTGCATCGCTCACCTGAGGAACACATGGCACCAGGATTCACTATGGGAAGAAGGCAAGCCAGCGGAGGCAATGTGTTGCTCTGGCCAATGTTCTGCTGGGAAACCTTGGGTCCTGCCATCCATGTGGATGTTACTTTAACATGTACCACCTACCTATGCATTGTTGCAGACCATGTACACCCTTTCATGGAAACAGTATTCCCTGGTGGCTGTGGCCTCTTTCAGCAGGATAATGCCCTGCCACAAAGCAAAAATGGTTCAGGAATGGTTTGAGGAGCACGAGTTTGAGGTGTTGACTTGGCCTCCAAATTCCCCAGATCTCAATCCATTCGAGCATCTGTGGGATGTGCTGAACAAACAAGTCCGATCCATGGAGGCCCCACCTTGCAACTGCTATCATCTTGGTGCCAGATACCACAGCACACCTTCAGGGGTCTAGAGGAGTCCATGCCTCGACAGGTCAGGGCTGTTTTGGCAGCTAAAAGCAGACCAACACAATATTAGGTCATAATGTTATGCCTGAGCAGTGTATATATATATATATATATATATATATATATATATATATATATATATATATATATATATATATATATATATATATATATATATATATATATATATATAATTATGTTCAACATTACCCTAGGGCTAGGCCGAAGAAAAGTTATTTTGTTTTCCTTGGTTCATTTTGGTTAAACTTCTGCTTAAAATACATTCTAATTGCTGGTGGAAACGTTCCAAAACCACTAAAAGGTGGGAAGCACAAAGCAGAAATATTTAGCACAATTCCCAAACTTGTGCTGTTTTCTATGTACACAAACCTCCTCAAAAAGAGTCATTGACAGGTCTAGTATGAAATGTATTAATTTGTCTAGTTGGCTTTGTTCCTTAAAAGTGTACAACTGTAGTTTAAATGACTGAACCTTGTCTGTTATTTTTATGTTTTTATGATACATCTTATGCATTTAAATATGTGATTTGACAGTGTGTTCACAATCATTCTAAATAATAAAACCATTTGTTTTTAACAACAATATCAGTTTTATTGCTTTTTATTTGATGTTAAAATTACATAATTTAATTTGATGTGCATCAATACATAAAATTGTGTATTGTTGAACTATTGAAAGTACTTTTCACAGTGAAGCTATGCAATTTGAGATATATTTCAATCCTTTTGTACAGCATAAATATACAGTATGTGAAGTTAAACAGTAGCAGATACAGTTTACATAGGAAAGGATCAGACATTATATTTCTTAAAATCTTTTTATAGCAAAGGCTCCAATGATATCAAAATACTTGTATTGGTTGAATACAATACAATAGTAATATAAAAAAACATTTTCTATACATTCACCTGTACAGACAAAGAATATAAAATAAATATAAAAATATATATTTTTTTATATATATAGACATATAATGGCTAACTCAGCATTGTGTTCTTAAGAAATGTCTAATTCTTAATAGTGCGTGGGCTGTTTTGAAACATTACTGTATGCTGCCATCCACTGGAATTGGCAGGAAGTAGATTGCATTTTGGCCCTTGTGTGTTTTGGAGCCGTTTTTTGTCCGTCCATTCTTTTTGATCCCCACGTACCAGTCTCCATTCTCCTGATGCCTCTGTGATCGGTATGTGTTGTAGTGGTTCTCCTCTATCTTCTCAATGAAGTAACACTCGTCGTTCAACATGGCCTGACACATATATAGGACAGAGATTAGAGGTGTGTTACGCAGTTCTTTACAACCATAATTTTAATGAATCAGAGTTCAGGAATTTAACATGTTTAAACATTGAAGAACTCATATCGATAGAGGTGTTAATATAATCATTTTAATCTGTAGGAATAGAAATAATAATTTGAAACGTATTACAAATGTGAATTTGTTCAAAATCAAACTTTATTTAAAACCAACAACTACTTACAGTGCCATACAGTCTTCCACATTTGTCCATTGCCAGGTATAGTCCAGTCTCATGACCCCTGATGGCAACCAATCCTGCTTTCACAGCTTTTACCTTCAAAAGAGCTGACATACAATAATCATACAACATTTATATTGCATTATAGGATTATTCATACTGTTTATTGTACACACACACACACACACACACACACACACACACATATATATATATATATATATAAATTAAATATAAATATATATAAATATTGATATATAAATATCAATTCATTCCATTATGTCTTTCATAACACACTTTTGACCTAAACATTGCTGGCTTGTTTCAATCCAAATTTGGGTCAAAAATGGACAAACCATTATATGGACAAACCAACGGTTGGATTTATATGACCCAAATATGTGTTTAAATAACCCAGCATTTTTTAGTCTTTAAAATTTTTTAAAAATCACATTGTTTTGCCTATATACATGTGATTTCATACCTTTTTTATTTTTTAAACTCCACACCTTTTTTATTTTTTAAAGTCCTGGTGTCCTAGACGAGGACATAGCATAAAATCCCTTCCAAAAAGCTTTTGTTTCTCTAAACAATGTAATGACATGAAAATATATGAAGATATTTTAGCTAACATTTTTACATTTTTCTCTGTGTTAGAAAATCGCAAGAGAACCTCACGTGTAGTCAAGTATGCTTCAAACAAACATACTGCATACTAACTGTAAACGTCGTCATCTTGACGACTCGCGTCCACAGTCCCGTTGTGTTGGATCCGGAGATGGTATCCTCCATTCCTGCAGTAGAGTTTTTGCAGTGAATAATGTGTTGGCTCTTTCTGGTCGGTGGTCGCCGGTAGCAGTGTGAAAGCGGGGATATCCCGCTCGGTCATGGCGCAGAGTGCAGCTCTGAGACGCGCTGTGCCCACGAACACCCCTGTGAATGAAATGGATCCGTCTTCCGAGCTCAACTACCACTTATAACGAATATGTGTCATGCTACCTCCTTCACACTGTCTTATTATAAACAGCCAAAAAGGTTCTGCTATTTTGAAACATAATTATAATTATAGTCTTTATATTTTTTTGTTTATAAGAAGTATATTACAAATTCGTACATCGCATCAAAAGCCCTCAGCCAGACAGCGCATCTGAAGTGGGTTGGAAAGCTATCAGAGGCATGTTTGAAAAGAAGAGAGAACAAACAGCACAGGAATGTGTTCTGCCTGCACCAAGCCTATTTTCCAAGCAGCCACTGCACGGATACATTGTATTTATTGGAAATAGAGCCTTAGTGCCAGACAGGTTGTTGAGAACACTGTGCAAAACAGCCAGTGTGAATAACGCCCCTCAATGGAGTGCTAATGAACTGGGTAGATCAGCAACAGTTGAGACTTACCTGTGACTTTGTTTCAGAGCTGCAAAGAGAAATGCTGTCTCATTTTTGAGTTTTGTCCTTTTGTTTTGTTTTTTGACTCTGGATACCAAAGTTCTTCTTCTGTGGCCTGCAGTCTGTGGGCAGGTTTCTTCTTCTTCTTTCTTCTCTCTTTTTCTGTTGAAGGATGACTAGTATTACCAGATACTCGTCAGGTCAAAAAAGCTAGCTTTTGCACGTGTGTGTGACGTGGGCCTACGATATGTTCGGAAAACCTGCCTGTGTAACATCGTCTGGTTATCAGCTGAACTGAACTCTGAACACCATGTCACTACTGGCACTACTGCAGAAGATTCGGTCAGATCTGGTAGAAGATATGTGACCTCATCTTGCCCAGACAGTGAACTGTGTTCATTTCTGGACATTCTATATTTAGGCCTGTCTGTATCATCTCTATTTGTTGCACATTTGTTTACATGCCCAGTTTTGCTGAACCTTTGACATACAGTAAAAGTTTAACTGTGTAGTTACTATATGTACAAATAAATGACGAAGGTTTTTAAACTTTCTGATTTTCCATTACTTTTCCAGTTATATGTTTTCATATTTGATTACTGGATACAATATAATAATAATAATTTAGTAAAATAATTTTTAAAACTTCCAAATGAATTATATTTGATTAAAAATGCAGAAAAAATAGTAATATTGTAATATTTAAAAAACTGCTTTCTATTTGAATATATTTTAAGATTTAGTTTATTCCTGTGATGGCAAAGCTGAATTTTTAGCAGCCATTACTCCAAGTCAAGTCACATTTATTTATATAGTGCTTTATATAGATTGTTTCAAAGCAGTTTTACAGTGATAAACAGGACAATAATGATCAGTGAAGCAAACAGAATTCATTTTGCAGTTAAGCAGCTCTAAAAATACTTAAAAGATCTGCAATTCTGCATTACAACAAAAGAATACACAACATTGTGGCAATCATTAGAAGTGGGAATATTGGCAGCGTGTGCCATCTCCCCCGTAGCCTTTACCATGGCAATGGAATTGATCATTCGAGCTTCCAAACTGGTTGTAGGAGGAGAATGTCTGCAGTCCGGACAGTTGCTTCCTCCTATTCGTGCCTACAAGATTGACCTGATCACCCTGACCTCAACTATCGCATGTACAAAACGTCTACTAAAACAGCTAAATGCCATTATAATGTGGGCACGGATGAAGTTTAAACCCAGCAAATCCAGAAGCATACCCATCGTCAGAGGGAAATTCGTAGATCAGAGATTCCACATCCATGAAACATCCATCCCGACAGTGTTGGAGATGTCAGTCAAGAGTTTAGGGTGCTGGTGCAAGCCTCAAGCTCTCAGACCAGAGTGACCAACTGAGGGAGGAAACCACCAAAGGCCTTGTTAGCCTTGCTTCCTGGTGCCTGCATTGTGGTGCCTGCAATTCTACAACATCGAGAAGCTGGAGAGAACTGTCAGTTCTTTATCAAGAAGGTGCTTGGACTCCCAGGATGCCTCAGTAATACCGGCATGTATGGGAAAAGTGTTCTGGAACTGCCTGTCTCTAGCATCACTGTAGAGTACAAATGCACCAAAGTGAGACTGGACATAAACCTGACTGAGCCTCAAGATGCTATAATACAAGCAGCTGCTCCCAGACTAGCAACTGGGAGGAAGTGGACCCCAACTGAGGCCACACAGCAAGCAAAATATGCTCTCAGGCATGGAGACATTGTAGGACAGGTGCAGGAGGGAAGAGGGGGTTTTGGACTCGGAACAAGACAACCCACATGGTACAAGGCAACGCCAGAGAAGAAAGCTAGTAGTAGCCGAGGACTGGCAGCAAGAGTAGGCAGAGAGAGGTCAAAAAGGCAGTCTCACAGTCCAGACAGGGACAGTGGACTATCAGTGGAAGTGGAAGGATCTTCTGGAGATGGAAGCAGACTGAGCTTTGTCATTAGAGCCACCTATGATGTTCTTCCCACACCCAAGAACCTAAACCAGCAGATTGGAGAAGATCCATCATGTCCTCTCTGTCAAACCCCAGCAACGAAGGCACATCCTCGTTGGCTGCAAAACATGTCTTTCCTAAGGCCGCTACACCTGGAGGCACAACCAGGTCCTGAGACAACTGGCGATTATCCTGGAAGGGAGGAGAACCACCACCAATACCCTCTCTCCTCCAAAGCCTGGATTCTCAAAATCAACTGCCTTTATAAGTGCAACTTCCAGTGAAACCAAATACAAAAATGGAATCGACCCTGCTGGACGCTGCCCGGGACTAAAAAATGCAGGTTGGTTTAGACTGGAAGCTCAGCTTTCCGCCTGAGGTAATCACAACTAAACTCAGGCCAGACCTGATCCTGTGGTCAACCTCGCAAAAGTCCCTGTTCATTGTGGAACTAACTATGCCATGGGAGGCTACAAGTGGTGCCTCAAATTAATGTAAAAGGCCGAAGTAGTACAAGGGGGATGCCAAACCCAGTTGCTCCCCATAGAGGTTGATTGCAGAGGTTTTGTAGCCACAGCAACCACCAGGCTACTGAAGGGGTTGGGAGTAAGAGGACAGGCCTCTTTCTGCAGTCGAAACACTGATTGGGCGATTGCATGAGTCATGATACAGATTTCGGTAAGTTGTACTGTATCTTTCAACATACCTTTTGATATTCATGCATGTTTTTCAAGATATAACTTGTATTAAAGTGGAAGAGATGACTCGCGCTCTGCGCTGCCGCTTGGACATTTAGGAGTGTCAAAACAGCATTTATTGTTTAAATGTCATGATAAAATGGACAAAGATGAGACTTTGTTTATTTTTAAAAGTAACAAAGCACAGTGCTATTTGCCACATGGATTAGAGTTGCGCTACAAATAATGTTTAGTCTAGGGAAAAACCACAGACCTGGCAACCCTGGCTTGAACTACAGGTGATTTATAGGGTCAAAAATCGAGCCTGATTTTATGTAGCTTTTTATTTTTTAACTGTTAATGCGCTATTGTCGTGTTAACTTACTCTAATTTCAACATGAGACATTAGTCTCCCCTCTGAAATTTCCTCATCGACATGGCATCCTCAATAAACCCGTCTCCGGCATGATGACTACGATCCTTCGAATATTCCTATTCAATAATTGTTTAATCGACATGTCATTATCAATAAACCCGTCTCCAACGTAATAATCATACGTTGTTTGTTAATTGGGCAGAGGAAAACTGGCACCCCGACTGAGCGCGGTTTCTCCCATGGTTTATATTTCTCCATTATGCCACCTGATGGAGTTTTGGTTCCTTGTCACTGTTGCCTTTGGCTTGGCTTGCTCAGTTGGGGACACTAAATTTTGGAATAAAATGAATTACTAAACTAAATTAACTATATCAACTAAATTACTGAACTGCCACAATTGTCGCTATATGACAATTGAAATGAGCTAGAAGACATCACCGTTTTCTCCGGAGTGGCTGTACAGCCGAATCAAAATCTGTTGCATTATTTTCCTGTTTAACACTGTGAAGTTTCTTTGAAACAACCAGCATTGTAAAAAGCGCTATATAAATAAAGTTGACTTCACTTGACTTCACACACACACACACACAGTATGAGTTGCAGTCGGACATGTTTTTCCGCACCCTTTTGATTGACAGGATACCGTCGGCCCTGATTATCGGCTGTTCCCTTTCAGTCGGTCACGTTCGAAGTATATTTAATTTATATATTATATAATTGGGGATCTACTTTGAGTGTAAACTAAACGATCCAATGAACATTGACATGCGTTTACAGTATTCCCACCATGCAGGTATATACAAGTTCTTCTCAAAAAATTTGCATATTGTGATAAAAGTTCATTATTTTCCACAATGTAATGATAAAAAATTAACTTTTATATATTTTAGATTCATTGCTCACCAACTGAAATATTTCAGGTCTTTTATTGTTTTAATACTGATGATTTTGGCATACAGCTCATGAAAACCCAAAATTCCAAGATTCACAAGATTCATCTCAAAAATTAGCATATCATGAAAAGGTTCTCTAAACGAGCTATTAACCTAATCATCTGAATCAACTAATTAACTCTAAACACCTGCAAAAGATTCTTTTAAAAACTCCCAGCCTGGTTCATTACTCAAAACCGCAATCATGGTTAAGACTGCCGACCTGATTGCTGTCCAGAAGGCCATCATTGACAACCTCAAGCGAGAGGGTAAGACACAGAAAGACATTTCTGAACTAATAGGCTGTTCCCAGAGTGCTGTATCAAGGCACCTCAGTGGGAAGTCTGTGGTAAGGAAAAAGTGTGGCAAAAACACTGCACAACGAGAAGAGATGACCGGACCCTGAGGAAGATTGTGGAGAAGGACCGATTCCAGACCTTGGGGACCAAGCAGTGGACTGAGTCTAGAGTAGAAACATCCAGAGCCACCGTGCACAGGCGTTTGAAGGAAATGGGCTACAGGTGCCGCATTCCCCAGGTCAAGCCACTTTTGAACCAGAAACAGCGGCAGAAGCGCCTGACCTGGGCTACAGAGAAGCAGCACTGGACTGTCGCTCAAATTTTGCATGTCATTCGGAAATCAAGGTGCCAGAGTCTGGAGGAAGACTGGGGAGAAGGAAATGCCAAAATGCCTGAAGTCCAGTGTCAAGTACCCACAGTCAGTGATGGTCTGGGGTGCCATGTCAGCTGCTGGTGTTGGTCCACTGTGTTTTATCAAGGGCAGGGTCAATGCAGCTAGCTATCAGGAGATTTTGCTTTCTGATTTGGAGCAGAGCGATTACTGTTCCTTTCAACAGTAATCGTGTCAACGACAGTGTTTAACTACAAGACAAGTCTGCTTTTCAGGAGGATGCTCTTCCAGTGTGCTGCGGGTGTGACAGAGCGTGCAGTGGTGGTCGCAGTCACAAGAGCAAGTGACACAAACAGCTTTTCAAAGCTCTCTGAGAGTGCGCGCTGGTTGCGGCTTCAAAAAGAGTGAGTGCTCACAACAGGCTTGCACTTTAGTACTGTTGTGCAGCCACGGCCATCTCACAGAGTGGTTTCCTTCTAAAAGAGCTTACACGGTTTGACTGTGCATATTTTCCAAGATGTCATTCAAACCGTGTGTTTCTGGATGGGCTCACTCTCTGTCCCCGGCTGATGGTCATGTTCACTGTCTCTCATGCTTGGGCATTAGGCATGCTGAGGTGGCGTTCATGGAGGGTTCATGTGCCCACTGCGGGGACATGACCATCACAGTATTACGGTCCAGACTCGCTAAAGGAATTGCACAAGGGTAGTTCGGTGACGGACCTCGCTCTCAGGGCAACGAAATTCACCGCACACTCCCTTGGCCAGGCGATGTCCACAGTGAAGTGGTCAAGGAGCACCACCTGTGGCTGAACCTGGCAGATATGCGTGAGCCTGATATGGTTTGGTTCATCAGTGCCCTGTCCTTCAGGCTGGCCTCTTCGGTGAAAAATCATTTGTTAAAAATTTTGCCCAGCAGTTCTCAGCAGCACAGAAGCAGACCGAGGTGATCAAGCACATCCTGCCCTTATGACCAACTGCTGCCTCCACCCAGTCATTCGCTGCAGCGCGCCGCCTGCTCATAAAATGGGCATGCATGTCTTGGGTCTGTGGATGGGGCCTCAACTGCATTGGCACATCAACTGCCTCGAGTTGCTGGCAGTACGTCTTGCACTGGGCCGGCTTAAGGGGCCACTACGTGGCAAGCACGTTTTTTTTTATCTTTACAGACAACACTGCGACCGTTGCGTACATCAACCGTCAAGGTTGCAACTCACCCACCATCTCCACCTTTGGAGTCAGAAGCATCTGAGGTCACTTCGGACCATTCACATCCCTGGTGTGCGTAAATGTGCAGCAGACGAGCTGTAATGATAGCCCACGCTTCCAGGAGAGTGGCGACTCCATCCTCAGGCATTCCAGCTGATATGGAGACGCTTCAGAGCCGCACAGGTAGACCTGCTCTAGACTCGACCCATTGCCAGTTGTTTACTCCCTTATCGATGGCTGGGCGACACCCAACATGTTTGCTAGATTCTATAGCCTTTGCATAGAGCCGGTATCCTCCCGTGTACTCGTCCCGAGTGGCCAGTAGCGTGAACAACCTGTTCCAGTGTTGGCTTGCAACTCCACTCCCGCCCGCTGGGCCGGATACGTGTGTCTATTTGCTCTAGTAGACTTTTCCAGAAATGGCTAACCCTGTTGAGTTCCTTTGTCACCGAGATCCTTCGTCGTTAGACAGCAATGTCATTAACACTTTTAAGGCCAAGAAAGGTAGTAAAAACATTGTTAAAATAGTCCATGTGACTCCAGTGGTTCAACCTTAATTTTATGAAGTGACAAGAATACTTTTGTGCAATTTTGTCTAGCCTGTGTCAGTCTTTTACGCAGTTACTGCATAGGAGACTGGCACATACGTGAAGTAATTGTTGAATAAAGTTGTTATTTTTGTTTGTTTTTGCACTCAAAAAGTATTTCATTAAAAGTATTTCGTATTTAAAGTATTTAATCAAAAAGTAATTACATTGCTGTCTATGGAGGGTCAGAGAGCTCTCGGATTTCATCAAAAATATCTTTATTTGTGTTCTGAAGATAAACGAAGGTCTTACAGGTTTGGAACAACATGAGGGCGAGGAATTAATGACAGAATTTTCTTTTTTGGGTGAACTAACCCTTTATGACTTCCTTATATGTAATGCATATTTGATATATTTTTGATTATAATCATGTTATGCTTATCTTGCTATAATTTTCATGAAGGGTGCACTCTGAAATATGCTGGGTTGAAAACAACAGAAAGTTGGGTTGAAAAAGGACAAACCCAGCAATTGGGTTGTTTTAACCCAGCAGTTGGGTTGCTTTAAGCAAACATTTAACCCAACCGCTGGGTTAAAACCACCTATTTACTTTGTTAGAACAACCCAATTGTTGAGTTTGTCCATTTTCAGACCAACCTGGGTGTCAAAAAACATCACTCTGTATGAATTATAAGCTGTTTTCCTCATGGGGACCAAAAAGTGTCCAAGGATTTCAGATATTGCCATCATTTGGTCGCCATGTAGGGTTTACCAGGACACACACACAGACACACACACCTGGGTCACAATTAGTATAAAGGATGATAAAAAAGACCACATGACAAATGCTCATACATTACAATACTATAATTTATGTCCCTTTTCAGACACATGGTGGCAGTATAAACCACGTCAGAGATGTAGACAGTAGCGTTGGACCAAAACATTCATGAATAACCAGACCAGCAGGTATGAAAATTATACAAGGCAGTTCTTATGCCCAAGGAACCATGAACATTTATCAGCCATCTGAACTGACTCTTCCAACACAAGATTCAACAAGTGTCCTTTATATTAACCGATATATTCATACTTTTTGTATCTTCTGCCTTGTTCTTCACTGGTTTAGACTTTTTTTGGGAATGCAATTGCTTAAGGACCTAGTGCAAAAGTCAAGTAGGCCTATGTCTCATGCAAGCATACATTTATATTTTTTTTTAATGTTTTCAATAGGCAAGGCAAGTTTATTTATATAGCACATTTCATACACAATGGCAATTCAAAGTGCTTTACATAAGAAATAAGAATACCATGTGTAAGAATTAAAAATAAAAACAAGGATAATTAAAACAGTGTAAAGAGAATTTGAAAAATAAAAATAAAATGTGGATAAATAGATCCCTATGTGCCTGATTCTCTAAATGCGGTCACCCCTATCTGAAATGGAAGAGATGGTCATATTTTCTGGTTCTGCTCAGAATCCTGGCCGCAGCGTTCTGTATGAGCTGCAGATGTCTAATGGTCTTTTTGGGAAGGCCGGTGAGAAGACCATTACAATAGTCCACCCTGCTGGTGATGAAAGCATGAACCAGTTTCTCTAAGTCTTGCCTGGAAACAAAGCATCTGATTCTTGCAATATTTTTCAGATGATAGTAAGCTGATTTAGTTATTGCTTTGACATGACTATTGAAACTCAGGTCTGACTCTCAAATCACACCCAGATTCCTGACTTGATCTTTAGTTGTTTTACCCCTAGCTTCAAGTTAGGCGTTCACCTTGAGAATTTCATATTTGTTTCCAAATGTAATGATTTCAGTTTTGTCTTTGTTTAACTGAAGAAAGTTTTTGCACACCCAACTGTTAACTTCATCAATGCATTTGCACAGGGAGTCAATGGGGCTATAGTCATTAGGTGATAGTGCTAAGTAGATCTGGGTGTCGTCAGCATAGCTGTGGTAAGCCATTTGGTTCTCTCTCATTATTTGGCTCAGTGGGAGCATGTACAGGTTGAATAGGAGTGGTGCAAGAATTGACCCTTGTGGGACTCTGCATGTCATGGATGTCCAGTCAGACTTATGGTCACCTATACTCACATAATAACCTCTCCCTTCTAACTACGACCTGAACCATTTAAGGACCATCCCAGAAAGCCCGACCCAGTTTTCCAGCCTGTCAAGAAGTATGTTATGATCAACAGTGTCGAATGCAGCACTGAGGTCGAGTAGTACCAGAATTGTTGTTTTGCCTGTATCCGTATTGAGGCGAATATCATTTATAATCTTTATGAGCACTGTTTAATACAACAATGCTTCATTGTGCAGCCCCTTTTGTGCAAGTTCAGCGAAAAATTATTAATGCAACCAAATCTTTCAGTTCCTCTGCAAGTATAGCAGCACCAAAGTGAACTTCCTCAGCAGAGGAGGCAATATGGTATCTGTTCTTCTTTCAGTGGATGTTATAAATATCTGTTCTTTTCATCAGCATTGCCTAAATGGCTTCAGGAGATGCTGACAGGTTTGAACAAGATTCTGACTGAAATATATTTACAGCGAAAGTGGGACAAACCCTGGAGCAAAGTGGGAGCAAGGAATTCAGAATAGTAAAAAAAAGGACTGTCCCCGTTTCTATTTCAGTAGTTGTAATCTCAGATTTATTTAACTATTTTTTTTTATTTTTTTACTATTTATCTTTGTAGTGCACAGATTCATTTATGAGCACCGGGACAGAGATAGATAGATAGATAGAAAAAATGTGAACTGAACTGACATGAAATCCCCGCATCGTTGTGACATCATCGCTCTCCATCCAACCAATCACGTTCTTATCCCGTCGCATACAAAGCGTGCGTGCCGCGTTCACAGCCCGCCCCGGAATCCCGCGACACGATTGGCCGAAAGACATGTCAATCACAGGATTATCCGCTTCAGGGTAGGTTGGTACAGACGCGTTTAAAAACGCCCAAGCAGGAGTCCGCAATTACCGCGTTTTGTTTTATCATCATCACCCCACAGAGGAACATTATGACGCCGTCATGAGAAGCGCAGGGGTATTCCGTGGATTCCCTCTATAGACAGATCGCGCCACAAATTTGAGCTTTTTTCTTCCTTTCAGCAGCGGCGTTGTGGAAGAGATGCACTTGTGATTTTTGTCAGCATCCGTTTCCGACTATAGCTATGTAGTTTCCACTTCTATGCCTTTTATTATTAGTTAAAGTTGCGTTTAACTTGCATCTGCATTGCATTACACTCTTGTCCTGGGCTGTGGATCTGGAGGAAACATGGGATTGCCTGCGTTAGAGTTCAGCGACTGCTATCTGGACAGCCCGCAGTTCCGAGAGAGGCTGAAGTCTCATGAAATGGAATTAGAGAAGACCAACAAGTTCATCAAGGAGCTGATTAAGGATGGCAAAGCTTTAATTCAAGCCCTGAAAAGTAAGATATGTTTGCTCTGCTTATGAATGTGGACTTTGTTTATTAATCTGTAACAGTTTGTTTATTACACAAGAAACAAAGTTCGATTAATATATCTAGAGTCACTGATTGTTACTTTATGTCAAGACATAACAGAGAGCTTAACTACTTTTAAGTGTGTTTGGATACAAAATCCTTTTATTAATGTCAATTTTAAGACAACCATACATTCAAAATCACACCCACTGGCCCCGAAAATATTCTTAAATCACACATAAAAATGTCTGAATGCCATTTGCATTAACAAACTAAATGTTCTCAAACATTTTTTTTCCCATTAACTTTTCCCCCCCAATTATTTTAATTAGTAATTAAAATAGGAGTCCAAGCAGAATGACCACACATTTTCATCACATTAACTTTGAACAGGTTCAACTAACATTGCAGAAGTGCATCATGCTGTCACCCTAATCTCCAGCAGTGACCCACATATACACCCGCCTGAAATTTCCACTCCCCATTACCTTTCAAAACAAACACTCTGACCCTAGCAGAACAAGCGCTTACTAGAACTCACATCCAGTTGGAACTGATACCAAACCGGCTCTCTGTGTTGACCCTAGAGACATGTCCTAAGACGTAAGGTGTTGAATACAATACTGAGGCGTGTCACGACTCCCAAGTTTGACAGCTTTAAAATTCCTCTGGGTTTGTTATGTAAAGTTGTATAGCTGGAAAAAGCCTCCTCGCTGATGTGGTTTCTAATACTGGAATCATCAGTTTTACTCACATTTGTCAGGGCAAGTCCTGGTTAAGCCCTGAAAATTAAGACGTTTGCTTGTTAAGTTTCACTCTTTTGCTAAAATAAAATAAGTCAGCTTGACATTTTATCAACCTGATCTCACTAGGAAACATGTCTTACGAAGTTGCAATTTCGTACAATGTAGGACTGTAGGAAACTGAGCATGAGCCTGCACCCCTGGTCGTATGAAAATGTACCAATGACATTGTACCGATTTGCCTCCAATTTGCCAAAATGTAAAATAATTGGGTCAATGACGTGGCGTGTCAATTCTGGTCTCCAAAGCATATTCATAATATTAAAATATAAACATTTTTAAATACACTACATTAAATGACTTGACTTCCCCTTCTTAATTACTCATGTGAATATTCATTATAAATAATTCATCTTTAAGGAACTATTGAGCTCAAAAGTCCCAAAATGTCATTCCGGGTAACTGTCCCGGCTAAAAATCTGAATACAAAAAATATGAATAAAAGTATTTAAAATCGACTTGGGCATAATTGTATTGATTATGATACCTACAAATATAGTGATAATACTAAGCTTATTTACCTTTCCATGACAGAAAGACTTTTGTCTCCAAATTGTGATTTCTTTAATGTCATTCCTGGATAACAGACATCAATGACCATTTTGGACCATTAATATATTTTGGTATGTCATGTGACATAATATTGTATGAAAAAGAAGACCCTGAAGGAGCCCCAAAATGTGCAAAGGCCAATAAGAGTCTCTTAAAATGATGATATTTTGACCTTTTCGGTCACTGGTGCACTTTGTGGCAATATCATGTGTCCTTTTGGATAACGCTAATAAAACATTTATAATGTTTTTATGTAAAAAAACGAACTATTTGATCTAACAGATTACCTGATGATAGCTAAATTGTAGTTTTCCTCAGGTGGTTAAGTTAGTGCCTGATTATAAAGAAAATATTGTCATTCCTGGATAACAAAAGACCTCTGTTAGCCAGGACATGTCATCCGTTATCCAGAATGACTTATGTATAACAATCTAGTTTTTAATTAATATTTGTAAACTTTTAGGCATAGTTATTATTAGGGATGTGCGAGACTAGTCGATACTGCTGCTAATCTTTTACCATCATGTTAATGTTACATCTTGAAACTAATATATTATTTTTTAAAGTATATATATATAATATATAATATTATATATATTGTATTATATGCAATATATATATATATATATATATATATATATATATATATATATATATATATATATATATATATAAAATATTATATGCAATATTTTCAGGATTACCATAAAAACCATCCTCATATTTATATATATATATATATATATATATATATATATATATATATATATATATATATATATATATATATATATATGGTTTTATGGTTTTATATGGTTTAGGATGGTTTTTATGGTAATCCTGAAAAATATTGCAGAATGTCCTTTCGGCTAACAATGACACAGGCAATTAATTTAACCAATATTTGTGGGTTAGATTACACAATTATGTTTTTTGTTGAGTTAAGGATAAAACATGTCTTATTTACTTTATTGGAAAACATTTTTAAACATTTTCCAGCTTTTTTCAATTTAGTGCTGAATTTTGAGTTAAAATACTTTCAGATATAAGCTTGCTTGTAACATACAGGATTTATTTAAAACATTGTAATTAATTAGTACCACAGCCTCTCTGCTTCAACATGCTTCTCTTTGTGTTTGTGATGTGAAGTCTCTAAGTGTGGTCTTAACTTGTTCGGCTTCAGAGGTCAGAGGTTAATACTTTGAGGCATACACTGTGGTCTCTCTTCATTACTCACCGTTGTACCGACCGAAGGCGAGATATGTCCTGGCTGGGCATCAGTTTACTGTCGAATTAGCCGTGTCACACCACATTCAGTGTAGACAGCATTACTGATTATAATGGGTTCTATTTGCTTTTGTCGCGTCACGCCACACCGCTCTCATACCTGAGCCCATATGAAATCCCAAATTGATTAAAGGGTTACTTCAGCGATTTAGCATATGGCTTTGTATCAGTATATTTGAATGATCTTGCCTCCCCCCCTCATATGACCCTGAGACGAGAGATATTTTATTTCTGGAAAAAATCCTCAGATGACGCAAATATCGTCATTTTGTGTAATCTGAGGATGTTTTGGCCAGAGGCTAGAGACTGCAGCCAGTAGAAGGAGCTATTTCGGCTCGGCGGCTATTCATGTAAACGGAGCGGTGAGGAGCAAAGTGAGTGTTTCAACTTTTCAAGTGAATTCCTATGAAAGTTAAGCTTCCAAAGACATGATCTGAAAACACGCCAGACTGATCACGCGCTGTGAATGTATGCCGTGGCCGCGCTAACCTCAGCTGTAGTGATGAGTGTAATCTGACTCCTGCTGCGTTTGTGCCGTGACGCTCAATCGGCTCATTCGCATTATATCGAACAGACACGTTCAGTTTTTGCTTGTAGTGTCTGTTCTCTAACTGAACTGATTTTATGAAAATAACCGCAGTGTGAAAGTTATCCAGTAATCCAGTAGGTGGCTTTGGGAGTGGCCTAGTAGAGCAGCGAAGCAAGTGCATTCTGGGAATTATCTTTCATCCCCATGAGACAAAAATACATTTTCTGTGTTTTCTCAGTCTAGAAGGCACCAAATTTAAAAATAATTTCACATTTCTACAACATTAATGACCCAGTTTAAATACAAAGCTTAACGCTAAATCACTGAAGTAACCCTTTAATAATTGTGATTAAAATGTAGTTTTTCAAGCACTAATTGTTTGTCAAACTCCAATTATGTATTCCAGTTAATTTGCATATGCCAACAATGGTAGAAATGTAATTAATTTCAAAATTCATTACCGTTACCCAGGAATGACATTTTCATGGGGAGAAAGATCTGACTCACCAAAAAAACTGGTTCAGTTTTAAATCCTTATCCGTCATTCACCCAATTACAAACTGTCACTGTGTTGGATTTCACATGAGACCAAACTCCTCCTGTCCTCTTTATCCATTGCTAATGTTTTGACAAAGCCCTGATCCACTCAATAGCTATTGCGATGTGTGACCTGTCATGAGCGAGAGACTTGCTTCATAAATACTTATTTTGTGTCAACATTATAGAGCTTCTTCCCACAGCCTGAGACCTGAGATCATGTTAAATACCCCCACGAACACTAATCACAGGTCTTGTACGGCAGACAGATGTATTTTTGATATCCTGATTGACATTAAATGGCAGATAGTGAGGTGAGGTAGGTTCTTCAGAGGATAAAAGCAAATGTTCACAGCGACTCATGTTTTGGCAACACCCAAATAATGGCACATGTAAGGAAGGACTGTTTATAAGGGAAGCATGTCATTTTTTGACATGTATAGCAGTAAGTGCTAAGGTATAAGTTTTTAAAAAATTTTTTGTCAGTGAACCAAGCCTTTTTTCTTTTTAGTTAATGTGTACCAATATCACTGCAGTGGAGTCACATTTCTTTGAATGATTCTGGCTTGTAAAGCTGTGAATTGGAGTTTAATCAGTATTGTGTGGTTTGCTATGTCCAAAGGGTAGACATTTCACACTTTTTGTATCTTTGTTACTCAGTACTCAGTATATCACAATGCCTGAATTCTCTATCGCTTTACCCTTCCTCTTTTTTCTTTACTTGTGTAAACGTGTGTATGAGATTGCTTTGTTTAATTCCTCCAGTGACTCATTTGTGATTTCCTTTGAGGTTTCTCCTGTTGTGCTGAGAGGGCTGATCACCTCTGATCCTCTGTAGAACAGTGTGAATCGCTGCTCTATATCACTGCGTCACCGCTGTCGGCTGTGCTTGATCGATGAGCCCAGAGCTGCAGTGCTATGACTAATTCACAGACATCAGGACACCATAACCTTCAATGGGCCTGTGCATCGCTGCAACTCACTTTTTAGCATGAAAATCTTTTTCCTGGAATCATTTTTATGTTGTTTTTTTTTGGAGTGGCTAACATGATGTTGTGGTTCACGGATTGTTGTAAAGTCAGGATGCAAATATACAGGGGGGACTGACCCGACTAAATAATGTTTGAAGGAGTGCTTAATCCTTTATCCTTTAAAACTCATCTTTGATAATCAAAATGACATATTTAAAAGTTTTTTTCCTGAATAAATAGTTTCTTCTTGCCTTAAAGGGATGGTGAAATGAATATTCTGTCATTAATTACTCACCCTCAAGACTTTCGTTATATCTTCAGAACACAAATGAAGATAGTTTTGATGAAATCCAAGATGTTTTAAAAAGTTCATATAGAGATCATAAAACTAATCCATATAAATTGAGCGGTTTAGTAAAAATTTTCTGAAGAGACATTATCAATTTATATGATGAACATAATTTTGGCTATATTTATATATATGAAAATTCATCAACTCACACATCGGGTTGTGGTAAATGGAAGCTCAAGCATGTTCGTTTGGCATGTGAGAACCAATGAGGTTCATTCTCGTGTTACGAAGCACGCTTGAGCTTCAGCGAGAACCAATGAGGTTTATTCTCGTGTTATGCAGCACGTTTGAGCTTCTGCAAGAACCAATGAGATTCATTCTCGTGTTACGCAGCACGTTTGAGCTTCAGCGAGAACCAATGAGGTTTATTCTCATGTTACGCAGCACGTTTGAGCTTCAGCGAGAACCAATGAGGTTTATTCTCATGTTACGCAGCACGTTTGAGCTTCAGCGAGAACCAATGAGGTTCATTCTTGTGTTACGCAGCACATTTGAGCTTCTGCAAGAACCAATGAGGTTCATTCTTGTGTTACGCAGCACATTTGAGCTTCTGCAAGAACCAATGAGGTTCATTCTCGTGTTACGCAGCACATTTGAGCTTCTGCAAGAACCAATGAGGTTCATTCTTGTGTTATGCAGCACATTTGAGCTTCAGCGAGAACCAATGAGGTTCATTCTCGTGTTACGCAGCACATTTGAGCTTCAGCAAGAACCAATGAGATTCATTCTCGTGTTAGACAGCACGTTTGAGCTTCAGCAAGAACCAATGAGGTTCATTCTCGTGTTACGCAGCACGTTTGAGCTTCTGCAAGAACCAATGAGGTTCATTCGTGTTATGCAGCACGTTTGAGCTTCTGCAAGAACCAATGAGGTTCATTTTCGTGTTACGCAGCACGTTTGAGCTTTTGCAAGAACCAATGAGGTTCATTCTTGTGTTAGACAGCACGTTGAGCTTCTGCAAGAACCAATGAGGTTCATTCTCGTGTTAGACAGCACGTTTGAGCTTCAGCGAGAACCAATGAGGTTCATTCTCGTGTTAGGCTGCACGTTTGAGCTTCTGCAAGAACCAATGAGGTTCATTCTCGTGTTACGCAGCACGTTTGAGCTTCTGCAAGAACCAATGAGGTTCATTCTCGTGTTAGACAGCATGTTTGAGCTTCAGCGAGAACCAATGAGGTTCATTCTTGTGTTACGCGCTTGAGCTTCAGCGGAACCAATGAGGTTCATTCTCGTGTTACGCAGCACGCTTGAGCTTCTGCAAGAACCAATGAGGTTCATTCTCATGTTACGCAGCACGTTTGAGCTTCTGCAAGAACCAATGAGATTCATTCTCATGTTACGCAGCACGTTTGAGCTTCAGCGGGAACCAATGAGATTCATTCTCATGTTAGGCAGAACATTTGAGCCAACACAGAGTTTTCACTTCAACTTAATAGATTGAGCAGCATAGATTGAGATGTTCGGTGAATCTAAATGTTTAGTGAAGACCTTAAGCTATAATTAGTACAATGCATATTTTTGCATGGGGATAATTATTTGTAAGTCATTTATTGTAATTTTCAAAAGTTTTCTAATGTATTTCTTTTTTTTCATTTACACTCCCTTTTGAGTGTCGCTGGGAAATATAAATCCCAGCCCAGTTTAAGTAAATTTAAATTTAAGTTTGTCTAAATTAAAACTCAAAACAATGAAACAATTCAGACTGTCGGCTTTGTGAACTCAAAAGAAAAAGAAAGTTCTAAATACTCATAAAAGTTATACTCAAACCAATTAATGTGATTGTAACAGTAATTCATATGATTAGGCTTTGGCTTGACTACTTTATCAAACAGCTAATAATGTGTTAAACCATGTTCCTGTTTGCCATCTCAGAGACAGACAGCTGAAAATCAGCATCTTTAGAAATATTGATATGAAAAGCCCCGCCCCACACGTTGACGGTATTGGTTACAAGTTTGTGACGGTAGGAGAGAAGGGCGGTTTCAAACTATGTTTTTTAAAATGCCTTTGGTTTTAATGAGGAAATACCGCACATGGTTTGTCTTAAAGCATCTTAAAAACACCACACAGACATATAAACAACACTAAAAACTTGATTTTCACCACAGGGGGTGTCTTTAAAAAGTTGTCACTGTTTGACTGCAGAGTGTTTCACAGGTTATGAATGGAAAGAGAACATGCTATCTCCCGGGGGATGAGGCTGTTTTCACACTGCACAGCTGTGAATGGGGAGAAGATCCATTCAGTAGTGCTTCCTATATCAGGCCACATCCACAGATTAACGCATGAGAGGAGAACAAAGAAACAGCGTGTGTGTTTTGCTTGGTTTGTGCTCCGTGAGGAGTGGGCTGGAAGGGAAATTAGGGCAGCCTCCGCTTGATAATTATTGTCGCTCTATAATCTCAGCCCTCTGTGTCTGGAGGCAACCTACGATAGCTGACGTAGGTTCAGTCTGCCGTGTTGAGCATGAGTAAAGCAGGATTATTGTTAGTAGGATTATTACATATCCTCTCTAATAAAGAAACTCGGATATACTACGAGATTATAATGGCATGAGGTGTGCTCTAGACCTCAGGATTACAATCAATCAATCAATCAATCATCTTTGATGGAGGCTCTCTATTGCTTATTACTTAGTATGCTTGGCACGTTCCTTCTCTTAAAGGATTAGTTCACTTTAAAATGTAAATTACCCCATGATTTACTCACCCTCAAGCCATTCTACGTGTATATGACTTTCTTCTTTCTGATGAACACAGAGTTATATTAATAATATCCTGATGCTTCCAAGCATTATAATCACAGTGATGGGGTCCATTGAGTTTGAAGATCAAAAAAGTGCATCCATCCATCATAAATGTACTCCACACGGCTCCGGGCGGTCAATAAAGGCCTTCTGAAGTGAAGTGATGTTTTTGTAAGTAAAGTAAGTAAAATATCTAGTTCCGCCAGACCACCTTTCATATTGAACTTACTCTGAAAGTGTAACAAAGTTTCTTTGGTAAATGGACTGCATTTATATAGCGCTTTTTAACAGACCAATGGCCATCCAAAGCGCTTTACATCTTGCCTCACATTCACCCATTCACCGACGGCGGTGTCAGCCATGCAAGGCTCCATCCAGCTCGTCGGGAGCAGCTGGGGTTAGGTGTCTTGCTCATGGACACCTCGACACTTGGACAGGTGGAACCGGGGATCGAACCACCAACCTTCCAGTTTGTAGACAATCTACATGAACCACTGAGCCACTGCCACCTCTTTCTTCTGTTGAACACAAAAGAAGATGTTTTGAAGAATACTGTTAACCAGACAGTTGACGGTAGTCATTGAAGCCAAAATCTACCAACATCTACACAATCTATATTCAATATTTTTTACATTTTAACATTTTCTTTAGAAAAGATATATCAGATTGATATTGGTTATAGGCTGATATTAGATGGTTGATACTGGGCATGCTCATTTCTAAATTTTAACATTTAGATTACATTTGCTGTCATAAAACACTCACATAAAGTTAATCTTGAAAAAAAAGCAATTTAAAGCTGCAGTAGGTAACTTTTGTAAAAATGTATTTTTTACATATTTGTTAGACCTGTCATTATGTCCTGACAGTAGAATATGAGACAGATAATCTGTGAAAAAATCAAGCTCCTCTGGCTCCTCCCAGTGGTCCTATTGCCATTTTCAGAAATACACCGCTCTCGGTAAGAAACAACCAATCAGAGCCAGGAGGAGTGTCTTAGCAGTGTCAATCAAGCTTGTGTGCGCTGATCACACCCCTCTCATGCACAGCGCATACAGGCGTTCAAATTCTAGATTACCGGTGTGCCGCAGCTTTGCTTATGGCGGACAAACAATCCAAACTGCCAATTCCTCGAGTGGCACCTGCTCATAAAATAAAGACGGCTAAACGGAAAAAGACAGATGACGATGATAAAAAAAGACAAAAAGAAAGAATTAGAGCCCGGAATAAAACGAGGGTAAAAATCGGAGCATCTTTTCCGAGGTTGCGGGAACTACATGTCCTGAAAGGATTAAAAACCGATGCAGAGTTAGCCACGTCCCCTGCCTGATGCTCCGCGCACACCACTGTTTCCTCTTCTCCCAGCCCATTGATGAGGAAAAACTTCGAACACATCTTCTTTTCTTAAGAATGACTTCAGTGCCGTTCGTTGTTCTTTTCTCAAAGAAAAGCTTAACTCCAAGTCTTCCAGAGTCACGGTCAAAGCTAATTCAAAAGACCGTTGTTTGTCAGCTTCTTTGTTTAAGAGTAGCACGCAGACACTCTGCAACTCTGCTGTACCATCATTAAGTTAAGCCCGCCCACCGACTCTACACACGCTGTGATTGGCCTGACCAGAGTTTGGTTTTTCCAGCTCTCAGGTCTACCGAGAGTTGCTAGACTACACTCGCGGCGGCAAAATAAATTCTGCCACTAGGGTGCATCTAGATTTCTAGGCTAATCGGCCGTAATGCATCCTCATAAAATTAAAAAAAAATATTACTTTAATTGTTATAAGTTTGTGTTGGTCTTTAGGCAGTTTGAAGTCAAAGTGAAAAAAGCAAGGGGAATCATCATGACCTTGCTGTGTTCATTTTAGACCATTATGCAGTATTCTGCGCACATCTCTGGAAAAAGGTATAGAGCCCCACAGTTTTCAACATCCCCTTCACTTGCTTCATTCGAGACTTTATAAGAATGTTCCGTTTTTAGATTTTTTTTTTTAGATATGCTGTTGATAGAGCTTAACTTGTATTGAAGCAAAAGCATTCCTGAATATTTAGGCCTGATTCTTGGATGCAGAATTTAGCCTACAATCATTTTATTTTCTCATGAGTAAACAAAAAAACTGATGGTCTTCATTCGGCTCACAGCTTCTTTTGAAGTGTCAAGAGGCATACATTTGTGGAGAGGAGGCAATATATCAACTCATGCCTACTTGTTTGTGGTTTTAGGCCATCTGCTCTGGGATAAGCAGTTTTTTCTTGTATGCTGTGAAGTACGAGTCCTTTAGCGAATGGGCTGAGATTCAGGAACACTCATAAAGAGGGACCATTCCACACTTTTGAGGCATTGGTCCCGCACACACTTTCTCACTGGTTAAGACTTCCTGTTTAGTTCAATGCTCCACATTTGAGTGGCCTCTTTGACCAAAACATCCTTCATGAATTCATAGCATGTGTCACAATCTCTCCATGATACAAATTGAGCTACCAATCTTGCCATGTCTGTCAGCCTCAAATGGGTTGATTTAAATTTTAACATTTTATTTTTTCTGCTTAACGAAATGGAACAGTTCTCACAAACTTTAAACAAAAAATCTTGTTATTTACTCACTCTTGTTCTTCCAAAAACCCAACCTGACTTTCTTTCTTGAGTCAAACACAAAAGGGGATATTTTGCAGAAAGAAGGGCATACTGCATTAGAACAACACCAGGGTGAGTAAATTATGACTTCGTTTTTATTTTAGGATGAGCTATCCCTTTTATTTTAATACAATGGCAAAAGTGCTGTCAAGCTCAAAAATAGATTTGTTAGACCGTGGAGTTAGACTGTTAAACAGTTCGTCATTGCTGTGTTCAGGATATTTTGGCCCCTCCCCTAACACTGTCATAACTGACGATGATGCACTGGAGCCACTGAGCCTGGCCCCTCCCCTAACACTATCATAACTGACGATGATGCACTGGAGCCACTGAGCCTGGCCCCTCCCCTAACACTATCATAACTGTCGATGATGCACTGGAGCCACTGAGCCTGGCCCCTCCCCTAACACTATCATAACTGCCTATTTTTAAAGATTTTGATAAGCTATTTTATTTTCTTGGCGGATCTTTTTATGATTTAAATTTGGCTGGGTGGTTAATAACACATTTGACATTTGAATTTTGACTTTACAGGGACAATTTTGTTAAGTGACTGATATACAATTTTTGGTAACATGTTACATATACTTACCATAGTAATAACAGTAATTTATTCATAATTACATGCAACTAACCTCAACCAAACCCTAATACTACCCTACCTCTATAAGTACGTAGTTACTAAATATTACTCAGAATTTAATAATTACACTGTAACAATGACACTGTAAAATAAAGTATAACCCATTTTTTCTTCATAATTTTGTAGAGCTGCATGATTAATCGTTAAAGAGCACCTTTTATCGCATTTAAAGTGTTCCAAATATTGTTTTAGAAGTCCCCAACAACAGTTTTGCATGCATGCGATGACAAAAAGACTTTAGTTTTCTTATAATATGCATTTATTTTTACCTGTTTTGACAGCGATTCTCAAATGATTTGTTTAGTGATTCACTTTTCAAAACCCCGCCTTTACATGACGCTAATCTGCGGTGATTGGTCCGATGACCCAGTCAGTTGTGATTGGTATAGTCTGTGCAGATATTTTCGGAAACGGAACACCCATCACCATAAATGGTTTTCGGCGCATATAAAGTTTAAACGCATATAAAGTGTATGAACAAACATGGCATCAATTTTACCCTATCAATTCGAGCCTGAATATGAAGGGGAAACGTCTGGAGATGCAAATGATCAACAAACTCAATCGCAAACACCACGACTGGAGCAGGATATTTCTCAATGGTAAGCATGTAAGGTTAGTTGTCACTTCAGGCCAATGGAGCGTTAACTCGATGCATAAACATAAAGTTTAACATAGATCTATGTTACACACTACATGAAAGGTACATTTCAAAATTCCATGATAGGTGCTCTTTAAATCATTATCATGATCTCGATTCAAATACCCATGCGAACTTATGACAGTGATTCGCCTGTGTTTCTTAAACCTTTAAAAATTCAAATCTGCAATTGCCTATTTGTTTTGAGTCACTGATCCAGAGAGAGCCGTTGTCATGTAAAGGTATGAAACAGATTCACATACAGTCTTTTCAATCACACAATATCATTATTTCTTTGTTAAAAATATTTAAGTGATCAGAGAATTACTGGGATAAAAGTTTATAGTTTACAGCAAATCACCTTCTTAAAGTAACTTGGCTCTTCAAATAACGATTGTATTGATTACATAGTTACACCAGTAGGTGGCGACAAGTGACTGTTAAAAATGTATTTGTTATTGAATCATTCATTCAAGAGACTCGCTCAAAATCGCTGATTCATCCAGTAATGAAACTGGTGAAGTCATTGAATCATTCACTCAAACCATTTAAAAAAAATATATATATTCTAATTAATTAAACATTTTTAAATAGATTGCAGCAATTATTAGTTATAACTTATAACATAACTTCACTTATGCTCTTTATTATAACTTTTAATAAAGAGCAGCTTGGACATTCTTCAAAATATCTTCTTTGTGCTTCAAAGAAAGAAAACGGCTCGGGTTATGTATATAACCCTTGTTCCCTGAGAAAGGAGAACGAGCACTGCGCCGAACGACGATTTGGGGATGCTCCTAAGCATCAGCGAATCTGAAGTCTGAATAAACACTAGTCCAATCCGATTGGTCGTGCGTGATGACGCCATTGTGACGGCATACCCGGAAGTATAAAAGGGGAGCCGCGCGTAATGGCGGCAGCTATTGCTCTGAAGCATGCGCTCCAGGCGTGCGAGGTGTGGCGACGCGACGCAGTGCTCGTTCCCTTTCTCAGGGAACAAGGGTTATATACATAACCCGAGCCGTTCCCGAGGAACTCACACTGCGTCGGAACGACGCGATTTGGGGAACGAGTACCCACTAGGCCACACCGAGGGTAGCGCCTGCCCTAGTGTGAAGCCGAGACCGGGCACAGCTAGGACTGGAGCACCCTAGCGCCAGGCGTCGTAGGAGATCTAGGCTATAAAACCTAATGAAAGTGTGTGGGTAGCCCACCCCGCCGCCTCGCAGATATCCTGCAAGGGGACCCCAGAAAGGAGGGCCACCGAAGAGGCCATGCCTCTGGTGGAATGAGCCCTCACGGCCATAGGTGAAGGCAAACTGCGCACCTGATAAGCCATGGTTATCGCCTGGACAATCCAATTACTGATTGTCTGAGTAGACGCAGGCAATCCTTTCTTGGGTGAGCCAAAACACACCAACAGTTGTTGGGACCTCCTCCACTGTGCTGACTTCTCCAAATACACTCTGAGTGCTCTAACCGGGCAGAGCAGGTGAAGCCTCTCCTCTTCTGCCGTCACGTGAGGCGGAGGATGGAATGCCTGTAGGACCAAAGACCTGACCACCCCTGATGGGCCTTAGGCACGTAGCCTGGCCTAGGGTGTAAGATGGCTTTACTCCACCGGGGCAAACTCCAGGCAAGTTGGCGTTACCGCCAAGGCCTGGAGGTCACCCACTCTCCTGAGAGGTAATAGCGAGAGAAAAGCCACCTTAAGGGTCAGGTTCTTTGGCTCAGCCGACTCAATGGCTCGAAGGGGCCTCAGCCAGCCCTCCGAGAACCACTGCCAGATCCCAAGTTGGAACTCTGGATTGAGCCACAGGCCTCATCCTCCGAACCCCACGGAGGAACTGTACAACCAACTAGTGCCTACCCAAAGGCCCATCACCCGTAGGAGTGTGGAAAGCCGCAATGGCAGCCACGCACACCTTAAGTGTGGACGGGGTTAGACCCGCAGAGAAGCGATCTTGGAGGAACTCCAGCACTGAAGCCACCGGGCAGTTAACTGGGTCCACCTCACGCTCTCTACACCAAGTGGAAAATACATTCTACTTGAGGCTGTACAGTCTCCTTGTAGACGGAGCCCTGGAACTGAGTAACGTCTCTACCACCTCTGCCGACAGGCCAGCCTCTAGGTACCTGGCCCCTCAGGGCCAGACCCAAAGGTTCCAAATCTCGGGCCGGGGTAAAATATTGTACCCGCCGCCTGAGACAGGAGATCCCTCCTCAGAGGAATCTGCCATGGATGACCTGCCAGCAGAGCTATGATATCCGAGAACCATACTGGTCGGCCAACAGGGTGCTACCAGAAGTAGGCTGACCCCTTGTTGACGGACCCTCTCCAGGACTCCCGGGAGCAGAGCAATCGGAAATGCGTACAGACGCAGTCTCGGCCACGTCTGCACCATGGCATCCAACCCCAGAGGGGCTGGATGCGTGAGGGAGAACCACAGTGGACAGTGGGGCGTCTCGAGACGCAATAGGTCCACTTCCACTGGGCCGAACCTCTTGCATATGGCCTCCACCACCTCTGGGTGGAGCCGCCACTCCCCGGGCCTCAGCCCCTGCCTCGACAGGATGTCTGCTCCCTGATTTTGGACCCCCGGGACATACATTGCCCTGATGGACAACAGTTTCCCTTGGGACCACAGGAGGATTAGATGCGCCAGTCTGCACAGAGGGCGCGACCTGAACCCTCCTGATGATTGAGGCACGCCACGACAGACGTATTGTCTGTCCGCACCAGGACATGTTGGCCGCGGAGGTCTGGGAAAAAGCTCCTGAGAGCTTTGTAGACCGCCAGCATCTCCAGGCACTGCCAGGAGGAATGACGGCCCTCCCATAGGCTCCTCGCAGCGGCCGCCCATGACCGCGCTTCAACTAGTGAGGGAGGCGCCTGTTGAAACGGATCTCCGGCAACAGGACGCTCCCAACACTGGCCCTGGGACAGAAACCAAGGTTCCTTCCATATGACTAGGAACGAAGGCCACTGCGCGTTACCCTGATCATACAGAATGGATTTCCTCAAGGAAAGTCACCTGGTTTACTTCTGTATCAGGACATGGTGGCCGCGGAGGTCCGGTAAAGCCCCTCAGAGCTTTGTAGACCGCCAGCATTTCCAGGCAATAAAAGTGCCAGGAGAAATGCCGGGTCTCCCACAGACCTCTCGCAAAGCGGCCGCCATGACCACGTCCCAGCCAGTGAGGGAGGCATCCGTTGAAACGGTCTTCCGGCAACGTGATGCTCCCAACACTGGCCCCTGGGACAGAAACCAAGGTTTCTTCCATATGACTAGGGAACGAAGGCATCTGCGCGTTACCCTGATCATACAGAACGGTTTTCCTCGAGGAAAACCCCCTGATTTCCAGCCACCACTGTAGGGGTCTCATGCAGCAGGCCAAAAGATATTCTGTTGGACGCAGCCGCAATGAGCCCCAGCAGTCCTTAAAACTGCTTTACAGTGATGCTGTGGCCTAGCTTCACTTTAGAGACCACCGCCCGTATGGACTCAATACGTGCGGGAGACAATTGTGCCCACAACGTAGAGAATCCCATACGACTCCCAGGAACACTGTTCTCTGAGAAGGCGTCAACACGCTACTGCGTGTAGAGTCTCACCCCAAGCACTGAGAGCAGCCAAGGACGACATCTCAATGCCGAACTGCTGCTACCACAGAGGGGAAGGGCTGGGCCGTATGGGCCGAACCCGATGTTGGTACGCTTTGCCCCCAAAAGCGAACCTCAGGAACTTCCTGTGACACAGAAGGATGGATACAGGAAGTCTGCATCCTCTTTAGACCGTCGTGACAGACCAGTCCTCAGACTGGATCTGAATCACAACGGAGGAACTGTAAGCATCTTGAATCTGAATCTCCTCAGAGAACGATTCAAGTACCTCAGATCTAAAGTTTGGACGCAACTCGCCATCCTTCTTAGGAACTATGAAGTGCCGGCTGTAAAACCCGGACCCCCTGTCTGGCGGAGGAGCACATTCTGTGGCCTCCTTGGGAGTGAACTTCCTGTTCCATTACCCGAACCTGCAGATATATCCGGAGGCATAACCCTGCGCCAAGATAATCTGCTAAGGGAACCAGCCTCTCGAGGCCGGCCTCGGGTGTCAACCGAGCCTCCTCCCGACCCCTGAAGCGGCTAACCGGCAGGGCGAAATCGAGGAAGATTTTCGGTGTGCGTACGCGTTCGCTGGACCGCCGCAAGTCTTGCTAGAGGCGGCTGGTGCAGCACGCGTGCGCGGGGAAGCGATGTGGCCCGAAGCATACTAGATGGCGGGAGCACAGCATCGATTCCCGAAAACTCCACAGGGGAAGCGACCTCGATCGCTCGACCGGGAGAGGGCGTCGGTGTTACGAGCCTCGCCCCCAACCCCTGAAGCGGCTGACCGGCAGGGAGTAGTTGGGAACGAGCCTCTGTGTGCGAGGCCAGCCGCAGGTCTTTTCAGAGGCGGCTGGAGCAGCGTGCGTTCGCGGGAAATCGATGTGGACCGAAGCGTCATAGACGGCGGGATTACCACATCGATTTCCCCAGAGCGCCGCGGAAGAAGCAACCTCAGTTGCCCCTTCGCGGGAGCCTCATCTAAGGGAGCAGCTCTACAGGGCCGCACGCTAGGGCGGACACTGGGAATAGCAATTGCCTGAAACTGATGTGTCCCGCAGGCCACAAGGCGGCGAGAACGACATCAACTTCAGGAGGGCTCCACCTAGATGAATATCCAGACAAGTCACCTGGTCTGAATGATAGGCTGAATAAAAATACATCTAACTCCTCAAAGTCAGATAATATTTTAATTTAATTCCTTGGAATTAAATACAGCCACAATAAGGTGAAACAGGGTCTGAATGATAGGCTGAATATCTAACTCCTCAAAGTCAGATCATATATTATTTAATTCCTCAGAATTAAATGTAGCCATAATCCTCAGACGACACTGTTTTATTGTATTTATACGGACTCATAAACCACACGCGTTGCCTCAGCAACGTGGTTCAACTCATAATACAATTGGCTTTCATCGCTCGAGAAAAAAGCCAAACAGTATCACGGTGAAACATGGTCTGAATGACAGGCTGAATATCTAACTCCTTAGAGTCTAATAATATTTCATTTAAATCCTCAGACTTAAATGCAGCCCTAATCATCAGGCAATACTGTTTTATCGTCAACCAGTATTCCATGCACACCGATCGTGTTCACCTTAATAGCAGACCCATACCTGCACGCTGCCTCGCAATCGTGAGATTGAGTCTTGCATATAAGAAGTGGCGAGCTCGTTATAACCGACTGCCCGATGCTGAGCACGTCTAATTCCCCAGAATCAGACCGTTCAGGCATCGGGTCCTCCGCCCCGGGGGAAGAAGCCGCATCGCGGGCTTCCACACGGGAAAGGAGAACATCTGAACTGACAGACAAAGACTGGGAAGATGCCTCAGCAGTCCCAAATCTCGCTGACAAGTCCATCCGTGAGCCCAGTGACCGGTCTCGCCGCCACCGCCTCGGCGAATGCGGGACCGATCCACGGGGCTCACGAGGCTGGCCGGCCTCTATCGAACACGGCCAGCCGAGAGCGGAGCAGCCTGAGTGTCAGCTCTCACAACGCTCACAAGCGGCTCCCTCGAGCCGCCGAGCATGCTGAACACCCAGGCATTGCACAAAGCAGGTGTGCATCCGAGCCCGAAATGTAGTGGGGACACGCACACACTGCTTAAACTCTCTTGCTTTCTCGCCTACTTCTTTCACACACTTGCACAACTGGACAAACAACAGTAAATAGACAGACAATTTTGACAGAGGCGCTATGCTGAAGAGCAATAACTGCCGCCATTACGCGCTGCTCCCTTTTATACTTCCGGGTATGCCGTCACAATGACGTCATCACGCACGACCAATCGGATTGGACTAGTGTTTATTCAGACTTCAGATTCGCTGATGCTTAGGAGCATCCCCAAATCGTCGTTCGGCGCAGTGTGAGTTCCCTCGAAGGGAACTGAGAATGAGTAAAGGATGACAGATTTTTTTGTTTTTGATGAACCTATTCTTTAATGTTGAAACAGAACCACCAACAAAGGTAAACTGATGCAGGAGCTCTAGATGAACAGTTTTGAACCTGGTCTGTGGACTTAGATGCACTCTTGCTTGAACATGACCTGTGTTGGCTCAGAGGCAGGTTTCATTGGTGAGCTTTGCCAGGGCTTTATAATTAGAGAGCCTCAACAGTCAGGGGTCGAGGAACCGTGTGTGGTTTGGAACCTAGCTCAGTCTGTGTGAGATTTTGTGTGCGTGTGCCACAGCTTAAGTTCTGTTACACATTGAATTGATCTTATTTTAACATTCTCCTGCTGTACCATAAAAGTTAATGAGTTGGGGGGCAGAGAGAGGACACAGGAGATGTTTTCTTGGCTTGCTTCATGACTGTGTCCTCACTGCTGTCCAGCTGGTTGTGAAATGCATTTAGGTACCTGCACAGGAAATTATTCCTGCAGTTCAATGAGTTTAAAGGAATAAAAGAGCCAAAAGAAACTTTGGAAGCCTTTATATGAGAGATTCCTTTTGGGAAAAAAAATCTCATATTCTGCTATAGAATTCTAGTACTGCTAATATAATAGTATTACTAAAACTTGAATTATAAAATGGATATTCCTGGTCCTTCATTCTGACTGGTTGAGGCATGTTCAATAAGCACTGTGAAGCCGTAGTTTGCAGTGAATTTAAAACAGCTAAAGGGTGTTATTAAGTACAATATGGAGCAGAGTTGGGGCTTGTTGCTTTATTAACACTCAAATAAAAAAATTTATAAGGCAGTATTTTTACAGAGCCCCTAAAGAGACATGGTCGTGGAAAAAAAATTAGATGGGAGGAAAAATAATAAATCATGCTTTTGCATTCAAATATGTCAAATGTTTTGCTTTCCCCCGAGAAACTTTGTGTGAGAGCGCAAAAGCATTGAGAAATAATTCTTTCTCCATCTCAAATTTTGTTTTCTTCACAATGTCCCTTTAGGGGCTCTGTAGAGTTTATATCAACTTTTCAAATTGTGTTTTTACTACAATTTGCTGTTGAAATATATAAACATATAGGGCCCTATCATACACCCGGTGCAATGTGACGTCAGACGCAACGCAAGTGTTTTTTTGCTAGTTTCAGCCCAACTCAGATTCAGTTCATTTTCATGTCCAGAACCACATTGTTTAAATAGCAAGTGCAATCACGCACATCTGTTCGCCCATGGGCGTGCTGGTCTGAAAACCAGATGTGTTCAGGTGCATTGTTTGCACGTAAATGAAGTAATCAAATGTAAAATAACACTGGATAGTCTTTTAGTCAAGTATAAATTAAATACATAGACTGCTTATCCTGATTCCTTACAAATAAAGCTATCTTTTGTTGTTTTATCAAAATTAACATACACTCACCTACAGGATTATTAGGAACACCATACTATTACTGTTTTTGACCCCCTTTCGCCTTCAGAACTGCCTTAATTCTAAGTGGCATTGATTTTGACTGTAAAGGTGCTGAAAGCATTCTTTAGAAATGTTGGCCCATATTGTTAGGATAGCTTCTTGCAGTTGATGGAGATTTGTGGGATGCACATCCAGGGCACGAAGCTCCCATTCCACCACATCCCAAAGATGATCTATTGGGTTGAGATCTGGTGACTGTGGGGGCCATTTTAGTACAGTGAACTCATTGTCATGTTCAGGAAACCAATTTGAAATGATTCGAGCTTTATGACATGGTGCATTATCCTGCTGGAAGTAGCCATCAGAGGATGGGTACATGGTGGTCATAAAGGTATGGAAATGGTCAGAAACAATGCTCAGGTAGGCTGTGGCACTTAAACGATGCCCAATTGGCACTAAGGGGCCTAAAGTGTCCCAAGAAAACATCCCCCACACCATTACACCACCACCACCAGCCTGCACAGTGGTAACATGGCATGATGGA
The DNA here is from genome assembly GCA_023029165.1 of Gobiocypris rarus. Classification (NCBI taxonomy): domain Eukaryota; kingdom Metazoa; phylum Chordata; class Actinopteri; order Cypriniformes; family Gobionidae; genus Gobiocypris; species Gobiocypris rarus. The sequence continues at coordinate 7,700,774 of CM040930.1, read as the reverse complement.
TCCATGTTCTCATTCTGTTTACGCCAAATTCTGACTCTACCATCTGAATGTCTCAACAGAAATCAAGACTCATCAGCAGGCAACATTTTTCCAGTCTTCAATTGTCCAATTTTGGCGAGCTTGTGCAAATTGTAGCCTCTTTTTCCTATTTGTAGTGGAGATGAGTGCTACCCGGTGGGGTCTTCTGTCTTTTGTAGCCCATCCGCCTCAAGGTTGTGCGTGTTGTGGCTTCACAAATGCTTTGCTGCATACCTCGGTCAGCCCATTCTCCTCTGACCTCTAGCATCAACAAGGCATTTTCGCCCACAGGACTGCCGCATACTGGATGTTTTTCCCTTTTCACACCATTCTTTGTAAACCCTAGAAATGGTTGTGCGTGAAAATCCTACTAACTGAGCAGATTGTGAAATACTCAGACTGGCCCGTCTGACACCAACAACCATGCCATGCTCAAAATTGCTTAAATCACCTTTCTTTCCCATTCTGACATTCAGTTTGGAGTTCAGGAGATTGACCAGGACCACACCCCTAAATTCATTGAAGCAACTGCCATGTGATTGGTTGATTAGATAATTGCATTAATGAGAAATTGAACAGGTGTTCCTAATAATCCTTTAGGTGAGTGTATTTAACACAGCATGTTCTCTTTTGTTTTGACACGCTCGAATGGTTTAAAAGTAAAATGAATAAGAGCGTGATCATATAATGTAATGCCAGTCCAAGGATGACAGAAAAAAAACTGATGCTGCGTTAAATATTTTTAACTGAAAAAATTAAACGCAGGCGTTAACACGCTATTTTTGATAGCACTATTAAAAACACATTACCTGAAACAGCCACATAATTTTAGCTTGCTTCTACATGTATTTGAGCTCTTTTATTATTACTCGTGTTTCACATGATGCTTGAGCGTTCTGTATGCAAGCCCATGAAAAAACATATAGATATTTGTAATATTATAATTTGGCAACAGGTAAATTAGGCTGCTGTCACTTTAAGACCTGATGCACGGATCCATCATACTGTTACACACGTGTTTTCTTTCTCAACTATTTACATTCACTTAAAACAGTTTATGTGGATATTCACTAAAGGCCCTTTCACACCGGACGCATAATGAAAAAGTGAAGCGGAGAAGTGAATATTTTGTGTGCAAATAGTTTGCCTCAAAACCATTCACATCACCCGCAACACGAATTTGTGACGTCTGTGACGTTACAGAGCTCCAACATTCCAAAACATTCGCGGCGACAACAACTTAGAAAACATGGACACTTCATCCAGTGAAGATGAGCTCTTCATTTTATTTAAAAGACTGAAAATAAGTTTTTGGGTTCATCCAGTTTTAAAAGAACAGAGAGTCTGAAGGGGAGTATGCTAATCTTATACAGGAGCTAAAACTTTATCATGGCCGGTTCCGCACTTACTTTCAAATGTCCGTGGGACAATTTGAGGAGCTCCTCCAGAGACAGTAACGTTTGCACTGCACATCTGATGAGACAAACACACACTTCAGTGAACCAATCAATCCGGAGCAGCTCTGTTTCCAGTTGAGTCACGATGTAAACATTTAAGTGCCACAGACGTTCTGACGGAAACACATTCACTTTCCAATAGTCGCAGACACAATTAGGTTTAGAAAAAAATTAACTAGTTTTAACTCAAAAGGTTATGGAAATGCTGTATGTAGCCTTTGGTGGGCAAACACAGCTACATCTGTAACTATAACTACATCTGTAATCTCATGAGAAATGCGATACCTGGCAAAGGTTAATGTTGGTTGAATAGCTAGTGAAATCAACTGGACATTGTCCAGTATTGTTCAAAGAAAAAGTATTTTTTAATAATCATAATTTGTTTTGAAAAATAATAAAAGTTGTTGCCGTTTTACTGCCTCCAGTGTTCATCTGAAAACCGCAGTGAATTGTATGTATAGGTATGTTTTTGAAGTTCTGCAAACATGTAGGTAGAGACATGTTTTTGCAATGGGCCTGGGTTGTGGAAAAGAGTGTTTAAAATAAGCTTCTCTCACTGAACAGTTTACCAACACAATGGAAATTCAAACCCATGTTTTGGCCTCAAGCCAAGACCTAACTTGTCTGACGATGAGTAACCAATGTAACTAATAGCATGGTATCATTATACCACAGGCTCTGTTTAAAATAACAAGTGTCCAAATGGTTAAATGTTCTCTTATATGTTGAAGTGCAGCAAGGCGTAGAGTAGAAAAAAAAAATAAAAAAAAATTCAGTTGGTTAAAGCACTTCTGTATTTTGCTCACAGCTCTAATTGCAACCCGCCGCATTTGGGCTTAATTAGTGTGTTGCTGAGACTTGCTGTAGGTGTCACGTTCAGCATTTTCCAGAGTTTGCTGTCTCATCTGGAGAGGAAAGCTAACTGCAGGTGTTTTTGACATAGGAAATTCAGACAGATGTTGTTAATCATTATTTTTCCCCATCATTGAGCCAAATATTGTCTGACTGTTCCACGGTATACAGTGAAAACCTCTTTTTGGCCTGTTGACGGCACAGGAACAAAGGGGAAGTGGGCGTTCAGGCATGAGACAGTACTGACTATTGCTAAGAACACAGGCCTTTGTTCCATCTGACAATCCCAGAAATAGCTGTAAGCACTTTGGAATTTCGGAACGTATCTCTCAGAATCCTTCGAAACTTTGATGGATTTAGAGATGAACATTACTGTTTGTCCTGACTGTGAGTTTTGCCTGCATAACATGTAAATTCTTTCTCTTACTCATCAGTCTTGTAGTTCACAGTCACTGTCCCAAATTCCTCTTTTTCTAAAGCTGTAAAATGTGTGGGCTTTGGGTAAAGTCCCCTTCGGTTATTTAACTCTCTCTGTCTCTTTCTGAATGCTGACCATTGTGGCCCGAGGCTGCTCTCCCATGTCTTAACTCCATGAGTGTAGAACCAGTGAGTCCCCAGGAGGAGCGCAGTAAGACAATGGGCCAGTGTTCACAGGGCCTGGCTGGGCCGGACAGAACCGTTGAGGTTCTTGTCTGCTTGGAGATGAGGCACGGACTTGAAATGTCCTGTCAGTGTTCGATAGGTGATCAAGTTTTTCTCATTAACTTTTCAAATCAGTGCTTGATTTTGCTGCTTTAGTTTACATGTTACACTTAGGCTCAACCAATACAGCTAAAAGCTGCTGATAGAACTGTTTCATGTGGCTGTTTCATTAATTAGCTTTACATAAAATAGAAGCACTGTTTTCATGTAGTATATTGTCCTGAACTTTTGATAGGTGCCCGAAAGTTTTCAGTTCACACTAGAAGAGTTTCACTAATGAACTGCTGGTCACTTTAATTTAGCAGCCTTTGTATTGATATTGGGTGGATTTTTAGGTCAGGCACTGATGTTGGACGAGATGGCCTGGCTTACAGTCTCCGCACTAATTCATCCCAAAAGTGTTCGTTCTGTCGGGTTGAGGCCTGGACTCTGTGCAGGCCAGTCAAGTTCCTCCCCTCCAAACTCGCCCATCCATGTCTTTATGGACCTTGCTTTTTGCACTGGTGTGCAGTCATGTTAGAACAGGAAGGGGCCATCCCCAAACTGTTCCCACAAAGTTGGGAGCATGAAATTGTCCAAAATGTCTTGGAATGCTGAAGCATTAAGAGTTCCTTTCACCGGAACTAAGGGGCCAAGCCCAACCCCTGAAAAACAACCCAACACCGTAATCCACCCAGAGCTAACCCAGTTCTTTGACCTACCACCGTGGCCGACCACTTCGTGGCTGAGTTTCTGTTGTTCCCAATTGCTTCCACTTTGTTATAATACCACTAACAGTTGATGGTGGAATATTTAGTAGTGAGGAAATTTCATGAATGGACTTATTGCATAGGTGGCAACTAGGTGTGTGTAATAATTCACTCGTTTTCTCGATCCATCGATTACAAATCCTGATGATGCATATGCATTGATCTTGAAACGTGTCGATTTAATAATGCTAAGAATCAAATTAATTGCTATTCGATAGCGATTCAGTGCTAAAATAAACATTAGATTATACTACATGCGTGAATTGACGAAGAAATGTTAAATGTCATCTGCCAGTCACCGGGGTCAGTACTGTTGAAATAAAACACTTTCATTGCGTGGAAACGTCACCGTTATTTTATATAAAATAAAATACTGAATTTTACGGAAATGGGTCATACAATGCCTGAACAGTTAATCGTTCTTGAATCGAATCGAAAACCTATGACTCGTGACTCAAACCGATTCGCTGCCTACCAAAAGATTCACAGCCCTAGTGGCAGCCTATCACAGTACCACACTTGAATTCACTGAGCTCCTGAGAGCAAACCATTCTTTCCCAAATGTTTGTACACCTGTGGCCATGGAAATGATTCGAACACCTGCATTCAGTGATTTGGAGGGATGTTTCAATACTTTGGCAATGTAGTGTACAAATACATGACAAACAAGTTTCAATAGAACATACAGCTGCAAGCATCAATTAAGAGGCCAAGCACAAAGAAGGGATGATAAGTCATACCAGTATGACTGGGAGCGTCAGACCAACTGCAACAATGAGCAAATAAAGACATCAAGATGATTTTAGGCAAAATGGCTGAAAAATCATAAATAAAGTCACTAGTAATATGATTTACTGTTTTATTACTTTTGACCCAAAATTGACATGGTGTGGTCGGAGTAAGGCGACAATGACACATACAAAGTTTGGTTTCAATATACCAAAGAATTGCAGAGTTAATGTCTCTGAGTCATTTTGGCATTGTGCCATACTTTTTTCATGTCTCCTGACCACTAGGTGGCACTGCATTGGAACTGGGCAGGTACTCTCAGGTCATGGTTGTCATAATATACAGCAAGTTTGGTCAGAATCACGTTAAAGTGTTGTGGAGATATAGCCTCACGTTAATTTTGGTGCTCTTTATCAAATTCTTTCGCAATGGCCTAGGAGAAGTTCGGAAAAGTAAAATGCAAAATGGCCAAAATTTTCATGATGGAAAATTACGTCATGGAGCGCAATCGTCTTAAGCCACGGATTCAGAGTTCTTACGATTCAAAAGTTATTAACATAAACTTTAGTGCAAATTTGGAAAATTGCGCTTGAGGGATTGAGTTAGAGACTTCAAAATTGCTCTTGTTAATGTTCAGCCAAATTTCAGCTTTCCCGCAAGGGCTTCTATTGGTTCTATAGACTCAAGAAGAAGAAGCAGAAAAAGACTAAAAATAAGAACATTAACGATTACAGTTGGTGCCTATGCACCTTCAGTTCTTGGCCTCTAATTGCATGAACATATATTTTAGTTTGCCATAAATGCTTGTCAGTACATTTAACAGTGCATTTTAACCATATTTCAAAGAGAATAGAATTATAAAAAAACATATAAATATATAAAGATGTATAAAGATGTACTTAAGTCTATAATAAAGGGGCCAAAAACATGATATTTAGTTTGTGCTTAGTTATATTATTTTAATATATATTATTTCATTATCACAAGGGTTCTCCTTATCTCAGGTAAAAATTCATCCCATTTTATAGTGAGGGAATTGATGATTTGCTGGACTGAGGCAGTGTGAAAAGGAATTCACTCTGCAGGACATTCTGTGAGGGAAAAGGATGAATAATTAACCAGGATTGTTGACTGGGCTGCAGAGGGTCTGTCATCGGCTCTTATCTTCTCTTACAGACTTTACTGGCCGGGCCATCAGTTTGGACAAAAGCGCTGTGTCAGCAAGTAGTCACAAGGGGCGGCGATCAGATACCTGATCCCGTTCAGCCACAACGCAACTGTCATTACTGTACAGACTAAAAGAACTCTTGTATAGGATATGGAGTCAACATGGGCCAAATGTCAGCTATCCAAGGCATTTTCTTTCTTGCACAGAATCATGAGATTGGTTCTAAAAGCTAGTGAATAGACTTAATGACTACTGTAGGAATGCAGTACCTAACTGAAACTAATATATATATATAATATATATATATTCCTAGGTAAAAGTAGTTTTTTTCTAAATATCATGAATTATTAATTAATAATATCTCTGCATCGAAAATGTATAAGAACATGCTGTTGCATAACTTTAATAACTTTTGAGCCTTATTTGGTGGAGTTTTTATATGCCGTTTGGTCAGTTAAATGCATCTACACTCACAGTGTGGAACGTATGCAACGCATAAACTCATACAAAGCTAAAAAAACACTTGTATGCATCTCTCACTTACTGTTTGGAGCGCAGGGCTCCAGACTGTAGCCGAATATATACTAGTGTCTGTGAATATTAAACTGCAAAATACTATTTAAATATTACTCCTGCATGTTCTGCGTCTGTGTGTGAATGATGGGCGCCGACGGGCGCACACACACACACACACGCGCGCGTGACACTCGCTATCTTTGTAGTCTCTGCCGTGTGTCACGAACGCATGAACCGTCACTTCATGAGCATTTACTCAACACAGACACTCAAAGCTCTTCACGGAAACCCGTCAAAATAAAAGCTTGGTTTAATGTGAAGAAATTGACAGAATATATTAGGCTACTGTTGTACAGTAGATTTAGCCATGTCTCTATGGAATAATAATACACCTCTACTAATAATAATAATTATGCCTAGATTGTTGCTTAGTTTTCACTTGATCTTTTTTTATAAACAATGTTTACTTTTAAACAGCATACAGCCTTTAAATGTTTATGTATTATTTACTTATAATGATTATCATCATAAATAATAAACTCAATGAATTGAATGACATTTAAAAAAAATAGTTAAATAAAATAAAAATAAAAACATTTTGCTTTGGTACCAAAATTGGTACCGGTACCGTTAAATTTTTACGGTATTGGTACCGACTACTGGAATTTTGATACCGTGACATCCCTACTTCTGACTAATAATTCTGACCATGACTGTAGTATGCAATGAAGTGTCTGAAAACATTGCTTTCAGTTTGCACTTACACTGTAAGTATATATTGTTTCTGTTAAAAGTACTCTTTTTAAACGTATGCCAAGTGCACTTCTTTTTCCACAAGGGAAGATTACACTAGTTTTTAAAGAATTTCATTTTTAATTAAGCTTTTTTTTGTCACCCTGACATTTTTTGGACCCTTAGACAAAAATAACAGATTGTCTAAAAACAGAATTCAAAGAATTATTTGCACTAATGTTGCTTTTTTAACGCCGCTCTAATCTAAAGCCAGAAATGGCAGATGGGTGGCACCCCACATGAGGAGGTTTGCATTATCTCGGTGGTCTCTGGAGGAGGCAGGGCTGATGGCTGTGGACTGTGATCAGGGAGGCCCCAGTGCTGCTGCTGGCACTCCACACGCCAACTCAAACAAACCACAACACACTGGCAATGAGAGGGAGAGCGCAGGCAAGCTCCTGGGTCATTTCCCTCTCGTACAGCTCCAAAAATAACCCCTGCTGACAGTTTTTTAATCTCCACACAACCCCCAATAGGGGTTGGAGGAATACTGTTGTGCAGAGAGATTTTCAAAATTCAAGCCTTGTGCTTGCTTTTGAAAGAAACTTTGAGCCGTGAGTGAAATCTGGAAGCGATTTGAAGATCAGCGCAGAGTGATTTGGTGATTAGCACCTGTGCGCTGATCCAAAACCTGTAGTCTAAGACCTTGCCTAAGCTCAGTACTGACAGAGCTTTTCTTGATGCATAACCTTATTAAACAGTTTACAAGATGAGATGCATTCTCAAATGTTCCATATTGGTCAAAAGTATAAAATCACAGTTTTTATCACAGTATAAAAAAAAACTAAAAAAGATATCCGAAGCCAAGAATTTGGCCAAACCAGGGGTGTCAAACTCATTTTTGGTTGAGGGCCAGATGGGAAAAAATATTACCATGTGCGGCCTTTTTTTTTTTTTTCAAAGACTTTTTAGATATTTTTGATTTTTGTGGCCAGATGGACCAATTCTGATACTTTGTTCTATTCATAGTTTTAAGTCACGTGACTGTCGCGGATCCTTGGGGTAAAACCGCCATAGAACTCCATTGAATTGAAGCACAAATCTGTCAAATTTCCATCTTTAAACAAAAACATGTGAACAAGATCCACGTTTTGGGCACTTATGATCCATATACAGCACCTGCTGCAGTATTTCAATCACTAAAAACAGCAGGACGCTTTTAAAACGCTTAACGTGAAAAACACTATAGGGTGAGTCGCACCAATAAGGATTCAATTGAGCAAAGTTTTACGCTAATCTAGGATTTGTTGACATGGGTTTTATTTTAAATCGAGTTGTTGCACCACTTCATTTTAAACACAGATTAATTACGCAGTAAAACCGTTATAGAGCTGATCGAGCAGCAGACGGAGGGTGAACCGACTCCAGGCTAAAGAATCCTTGTTAGTGCAACCCACATTTAAAGTGCCATAATGTACTAAAACAGTGATATTAAAAGATCAAATTCAGTTTACATCTTTTTGATGATGCATACTATGTACAGGTTATTAGATGAGTCAAGAATATGAACGAAACACATTTTCTTAATAATGGGTTTCGATGGGGAGAACACCTAACGAGAAATCTCGTGTTGCACTAATATTCTGTGTTTATCTGCTTTCCAAAGTATGCAATATCAATAAGCTGTATATTGAATTTGGTATTTTAATATCACTGTCTTACTGCATTAATACTGACTACAAACCTGGTAAAAATGACTGGTGGGCAATGGAGGAAAGCCTTGTTTTGCCCTCCAGGTGGGCGTTCCTATAAGCGTGACGACGCGTGAAAACTATGAATACTGACCAAAAAAACAAAAAAATATATGTAGCCATCACAATCCAAACAAAGATGACACATGAGCATGAGTTGATGTTTTTTATTTAAATTAGATTGGATAATTTTAAGATTTACAGCAAAATCAGCATGGTCTGACTTTGGCTTTGTGAAATGATGATACATAAGGACACAGTCCTGCACAAAACAACAATAGCAGACAGACTGAATGAAAATGTGAATTCCTTCTCTGCCTTCAGCCAGCGTTTCCTTGGTTACCGCTGTACACAAAGCAGTGCTGTGCTTATTAATAGGCTACAACTTATACGGAGATAAGAGGAAAAGAAAATGCCTTCAAAACTTTTCTGAAGACAGTTCCCTTTAGAGATACATTCATATAAACCCCAATTCAATATTCATATTTTTCTTTCGTGAACGGTGAGCGTGTTCCTGGTAGACTACAGTATTTTCTCTGCTGTCGCATCTGCTCTCATTTTTGCGTCCGTATTCAGCGTGTGCCTGCCTTAATGTCCTGTTTTCAGACTTCGTAATATTTTCACACAAATTACATTTTGGAAAATGATTGCAAAGCAGTTTGTTTGCAAGTCAAAACTGCGGAAGAGAGTCCGGAATAGAGATTGGCCAAAATAAAACTAAAACCTGTTCGAATGGCCAGCTTCGCTATTTTATATTATTGTTCAAATCATACCCCGGGCTGGATTGGACACCTTTTTGGGCCGTATTCGGTCCGCGGGCCGTTTGTTTGACACCCCTGCTTCAAACTACGCAGTCAAAGGAATGCCAATCTCCCATCTATTATTGTCTCATAAACTTTATTGGATCATATGATTTTCACCATATATAATTTCATTGTGTATACAGTGATCAAAGGTTGAAACAGACATAGTCCATCACAGCAATATTGACATGGCATGGCATGAGCTTGGGGGGTGGACTACCTGAATGTTTGACTAATGCCGGAAAGTGTTTGAGAAACACGTTTAAAAAAAGTTTAGTGGCACAGAAGTTACACTGTAAAAGGAGGCAACCTGCAGAGAGCTTTTCTACAGTGTTATTGGTATTAATGATTGATAATATTTTTTACTTAAATAATGTTACCATTTTTAAGTTACCATTTTCTTTTTTCAGCTGCCAAAAACTGACTAACGGTCACAGGCGTGTAGAATGATTAAGGAAAATATGTCAATTTAAAGCATTATTAAACTTTATTAACATACTGTACAGTATCAAAGTATTAGGTTGCACTTTATGTTCAGGCGATGTTGTTACATTTTCTCAAATACATACTTGTTTACACTACATGTACTTACTATGGAGTTAAGGTTTGGTTTAGGTTTAGTTACTTGTAAGACATCATTTACTGTTATTACCATAGTAAGTTCATGTGTACGTCACCTTATAATCAAGTGGGTTACACTTTATTTTATGGTGTCATTGTTACAGTGTAATTATATATTTAAGTATTTAGTAATATTAATTAATTACATGTAATTACTATAGGGTTAGGGTAGGATTAGGGTTTGGTTGAGTGTTTGTTGCATGTAATTATGAATAATTTACTGTTATTACTATGTTAAGTACATGTAACTTAACAAGGACACTGTAAAATAAAGTGTTACCCATTTTTATTAACTAACATTAACAAAGGTTAATTAGTGCTGTTAAAATACCGTGCTCATTGTTAGTTCATGTTAGTTGTTAGTTAGTTCATACGTTTAAAAAGAGTACTTTTAACAGAAACAATATATACTTACAGTGTAAGTGCAAACTGAAAGCAATGTTTTCAGACACTTCATTGCATACTACAGTCATGGTCAGAATTATTAGTCAGAAGTAGGGATGTCACGGTATCAAAATTCCAGTAGTCGGTACCAATACCGTAAAAATTTAACGGTACCGGTACCAATTCCGGTACCACAGCAAAATGGTTTTATTTTTATTTTATTTAACTATTTTTTTTAAATGTAATTCAATAATGTTAACAAATGAAACGTGAAGTATTACAAATATTACACTTAATGTTTTAAATTATTTGGGTTTTTTATATTACATTTAAGCAAATTTAAATGACGTTAAATGTCATCTTAAAATGTATTTTTTTGTTTCTACAAAAACAAAAACTTATTTTTCTCAAGTTAAATATCTCAATATAAATGTATTGTGTTGCTCTTTAGCAAACATAATCATTGCCTAACATAGAGATGCTGAAGTCTCTACTCTTTTCTTTTGCTTCAGTTTAATAGCTTAGTATAAAAAAAATTAAGTATATTCATCGATTTGTTGTATAGCGAACTTATAATTATGGCCAAATCTTTTTTATTATTATTCTAAAGTATTAAGAGATGCTTTTCAAAGCAATTTGGGCCTCCAGTGAGGCATGAAGACAGCAGCTGACCTACTAAAGCTTGTCTTCATTCATCAAGTCATAAATGGGCTTATTTGACCTGGAACAGAGGATGCTAAAAGTACAAATGAACGTGGCTGCTTTTTGAAAAAGGCTGGTTATTTCCTTCATGTGCCAGCAGCCGGCTCTGAAAGAGCCAGTGAAGTTACTGAAGCGTGTGAGTTAGCTCTTCCGGCCTGTTATTCCTGTGAAACCTGGAGTGCCAACAGCTGAGGATACAGTCCGTTTACCTTTGAACTTCAGAGCTTACTCAGAATTTTGTGTTCACATCTATATAAATATAAATGAGGAAGTGCGGGTTATTGTGTTTCAGAAAGGGGAAGAAGCAACTTTCAAGAGTTTCTATTGCTATAAACGTATTTGTTCAGTAGCGTAGCTCAGCTGTTTCAAAATAGCATGCCACAGCAACCAGCTGTTCTAGTGAAGTAGTGGTGTAGCAGGGCAAAATGTTGCATTGCTGTTACAATTTTGCAATGCTCTTTTATATCAATGTGCACGATATTCGATAATGAAACACTCTTGAATGTATTTCATTTTTAAGCAGGCCTGAGACGTTTTAATCACTGTAACCGTGTTTAGGACTGGGTTAGCGTTAGAAGTTCCTGCATAGCATGTTATACCATGAGAGGACATATGGTTCTACTTATCAGTCGATATTAGAGATGATTTATTGCCGTTAGACTATCAGTCAGTAATGGACATTTAATTGTGCAAGCTCATTTTCTGTATTTTCTGTATTTTTACCTCTGCTTTCATTGAATGCTCAAAATGAATTATTAATAATGGTAACACTTCAGTAAGGTTTCATTAGTTAACATTAGTTAATGTATTAACTAACATGAACTAACAACACATTTGTTACAGTATTTATTCATCTTTGTTAATGTTAGTTCATAAAAGTACAGCCATTCATGTTAGTTCACGGTGTATTAACTAACGTTAACAAAACAACATTTGATTTGAATTATTTATTAGTGAATGTTGAGATTAACATTAACTAAGATTAATAAATGCTGTAGAAGTATCATTCTTAATTCATTATCAACTAAAGTATGTTAACCAATTAAACCTTATATTGTAAAGTGTTACCATAATCATAATAATAATAATAAATGTAATCTTTAGCAAATCCCAAAATTAACATGCATTTGTGAACGTATATTCACTTATGATATTTTAATGTTATGATGCCTTACTTGCAGCATCTATTGAATTTAGTTGTTTTTATTCAAAATAGTTGAATCTTAATATTGGTTGTCAACCATGATCTTCCAGAATTTTAATATTGGTGCAGTGGTTTTAAATGCTGCTCTTTATCCCATACATTGGGTGATTTTATCAGTTGTAGTATAGATTTTATGTTTTCATAATAAGTGAGATCTGTATCATTTTTGTGCTCTGTTTGTATGATGTGATATAGTTAAAAATATTTTTTACATTTTATAAGGGACATGTAAGTCATGTAAAAAACGTAGCACCATGAAATCGGCTGTTGTGGGTGGTTGCTAGGGCATTGCTATGCAGTTGCTAAGGTGTTGTTAGGGTGGCCCAATACAGAACAGCCTACCATGAAGTCTTTATGAAAATACAAGATTATTATATTTTCTAATCAAAGAATGCTTGGAAAAGTAAAAGCATATCTCTCCATTTTATAAGTTACATTACTAATTTACTATTTTGACTGTAGTTGTACTACAAGTATCTTGGTAAGAGTTTGAAAGCAGCTTCCCCAGGACTGAATTTCATTGCATTCTCCTCAAATGGACAGACATTTGGGTTTCATGTAACGCTCCAAGTCTTTCAGGCTTTCCTTTGGGGTGTTTGTTTGGAACAGGCACCTTCCTCAAGCCCTTCTGTCTCGTCCAGATAACAGCGATCACCCACCGCCTGCTTACTAACTAGCAATCAATCCCAACACGTCCGTTGGGCAGGTGTTTTTTACATTCTGACCGAGGAAAAAGCAGCTTATGCTAGCAAACGTTCAGCCCTCCATAAACACAGCTAAACACACTCTGCAAGTGCTTGAACAGCACAAAAGCACACAAACACAAGTGAGCGCAAAAGCACATGCATGTAGGCTTAAAGTTATCCGTCACGGCTTGCCGTAATAATGGGATTTCCCTGCTGACCTAGAATCCTCTTCCTGGCGAGCAGAAGCGGAGATCCCAACACCCCCTCCAGCACGCACACTCATCTCGGGACGTGTGCTGTCAGTTTTTGCCCTCCCTTTCTCCTGCAAACATCACACACGCACATGTTCAGCATGTTGGCACGCCGATCTCATGAATAATTTGAATGATTAATTTCTGCTTGGGGAAAGCAAGTGATGCTTGAAGGAGTTTAAAGAGGATGAAAGGGAATATTGATTATCCACTCCAGATTTTTTGTGTCAGATGTTATCTCCTCAGAGTCTAATTTGCTGTTGTATCAGTTAAAATCATCAGTGATCATTAGCATAAACATTGTTTTTTTAATTAATATAAATTACAAGCTTAACTAATTACTTGAATTAAACTGTAAAAGTCAACATGTTCCCTATTTTATTCTGGAGCTCTTCGGTCACTTTATTTGAACCTCCCCATCCTTGTCTCCATCTGTTGTGGGAAGTACCGCGACAATTACAGCATTGGTCTTTTTCTTCTTCTTTTTTGATATAAACCTCAAATTGGGAACACAACTTGTTTAGATTTATGGCTTTGATTTTCTGACAGTTTTTAAAGTAATACATGTTTTGGAAAATATACATTTCATATGCAAATTGAAAATAGTTTTTAAATAGCCGCTCCACACTTACCTGTCGTGCCCGCCTTGACGCATTGATTGACGGAGTGTGGGCGGGATCAGCTCTGAATGCATTTTAATCGACATGTGGCATTCATTAAAATGCATTTTTCAAACCTCTCAAGAGTGAGTGTCAATGTATTAAAAAGTCATTTAAATCAAAATTTTGCTACCATTTTGCTATATCTTTGGCTCAGAATGCATTTTGAAATCCACACTGAATTTTGCTACAAATATCACATGGCATTTTGATGAAAATGCAATCCTAAATTTCCTAACTGTGAGTGTAAATGCATTTAGAACAAATAACATTTAAATGATCATTTTGCAGCTGTTATGGCTTGGACATAGACACATACCAAATCAATTTGAGTAATACATTTTCATTTTCATTTTGCAACTGTTGTGGCAATAATTCAAGTCAATCACTGAACAAAAGAGACAAATCTTTGAATATAATAAAGAATGATTTATTTCCTTGCAAGGAAAGAGTACACTGTCGCACAGCCACAGATGACTGTATGAGAGCGGCCTAAAGACTAAACAATCAGGTTCCCTTTTATACCATTTACAAGGTCAGAAACACAGACAAGTGCTCCTGTAAATTTCCACCCATGGTAAAACTTCAGTTCTCACACAGAAATAACCCTTTCAGTTAAATTCTAAGGACATGTAGCAACCTTCATGTTAAACATACTACAATAATGATTATATGTGTTAAAAAAATTCATACATATTGTTAAAATCACTCTCCTCTATGATTATATTTTCTTCTATTGATGATCAGTCACCATCCGCTCTCGGGGTCCAGAAGGCACATCCAAGGAATCCCACTTCTGACACCAAAATTGTTGTGGCAATAATTCAAGTCAATCACTGAACAAGAGACAAATCTTTGAATATAATAAAGAATGATTTATTTCCTTGCAAGGAAAGAGTACACTGTCGCACAGCCACACATGACTGTATGAGAGCGGCCTGAAGACTAAACAATCAGGTTCCCTTTTATACCATTTACAAGGTCAGAAATACAGACACATGGTAAAACTTCAGTACTCACACAGAAATAACCCTTTCAGTTAAATTCTAAGGACATGTAGCAAACTACATGTTAAGCATACTACAATAATGATTATATGTGTTAAAACAAATTCATACATATTGTTAAAATCACTCTCCTCTATGATTATATTTTCTTCTATTGATTTACATAAATACATTTTTTCCATTACACAACGTATAAAGCATTCAAAATGAATATATAATTTACATTTTAAAATTACTATTGGAAATGGCAAAAGTAAATTATATAATTTAATTTTCATTTTCATTTTGCACCAACTTGGCACATATGTAATCGAAAATGTAATTTTAAATAGAGAAATACATTGCCATTTTGCATATTGCATTGCAAATTGAATTCTGCTACACATAAGCTTCCATAGTTACTGGGGCAGTCTTTGTACCTTTTTCACCCTTAAAGGGATATCAGCCCACAATTTGAAGCCAATAATGGATGGATGCACTTTTTTGGTCTTAAAAATTTGCGCTGCCAGTCAATATAACTGATTGTGTTTGTCTGAAAGAAGAATGCATATACACCTAGGATGGCTTGAGGGTGAGTATATTTTTATTTTCGGGTGAACTATCCCATTAAAAGGTGCATATTAGTACCTTAGAGTAGCAATAGGTACTACTATAAACCTTTTAGATGTAAAAAAGAGTGTACAAAAATTTAATTTTAAGGGTACTGTCCCAGTGACAAGCTTGTACCCATAAAGGTACAATATTTGCAAAAATTTTCTGAGAGTGTTACATTATTTCATTCTCATACGCATTCAAAAAGGCGTAAACTGTGAATACCCAGACACCCCACAACCACCTCTGCTTGCGAAGTTTACTTGACACATCCACAGTGCATCCATTGTTGACCTGTAACGCCAACTACTAACTGAAAAGACTCTATGCACATTTATGTGGAGCTCCTTTTCCGAGATTTGTCACAGTTTCCCCATTCATAATGGGAGCTGACGGAAAGAGGTCATGGAGTCACCTCGGTAACCTGTCAGCCGGGATAATGAATGCAGTTCTTTCAGGTCAAGTGTCATATAGATCCAGCTAAAGCTGTGAGCCAGGTGCAGGAATGCTGTTTACACCCAATAATTGTATTGGATTAAATGACTCGGTTTAAATAGTTCATAATGACTCTTTTGTAATCCAGCTGGGCCAGAATACTGTCCTTCCCTGTTGCAAACGGTGGCGGACTATAATAATGCAACATATGATGAGATCACACGCCTGCAGAAGCATAACTGATCTATATCACGCATCATAGAAATGATACGACGGTTCATTTAGCAACTGGGAAAACTAGCAGTTTGCATGCTTGTTTGTTGCTTCTTAGTGTTGTCTTACAGTTGTATCCATGTACGTTCTATTTATTTGTTTAATTCATTCAATATATTAACTTGAATCCTACATTAGATATTTACCCCCAAAAATTCTTCATAATTTATGGACCCTTATGTCGTTCCAAACCCATTAGACTTTTGTTCATCTTTAGGACACAAATGAAGATATTTTTTAATGAAATCTAAGAGATTTCTGTCCCACCATTGAGTACCGAAATCTCTTAGATTTCATTCAAATATCTTCATTTGTGTTCTGAAGATGAACAAAAGTCTAATGGGTTTGGAACGACACAAGTTACATAGTTCTGTAAATTATGACAGAACCTTTATTTTTGGGGTAAACTAACCCTTTAAATGGGTCATTTAATTTCATGCCCTCATTCTTAAGACTGTTTTATTGTTCTGTGGTGTTATATTTCAACAAGGCAACTTTAAATTCCCCATGAACAGAATAATCGAGTGCTTCAATTATCATTCATGTGACAAAAACTATTTTACTATGTGTGTGATTAAACTGTGAGTGTGTGCTATATATGTGAGAATGGTGCTTAACAGCACTGTTGCCAAATATAGTTTTAGCAACTATAAACTTACATTTTTGGGGCATATAGGGACCAGAATATCAAAGTGTTTTGACTTTGCGTGACTATGTACCTAATGTACTGACAAACATGTATGGACAACTAAAATATCATGTAATTTCTATTGAAATGTGCATGCAGTGTATATTAATATTTGTAATAACACATTTGTAATGATGAAGTTACAATTTACCCACTTTAAACAAAAAAGCGAATGACATATAGTTCAAATTAGTATGTTAGTCAACACATCAAAATTGGTGTATTCATTTAAAGCACAGCTAAAGAATAATAAAGCATAATGATTTAAAATGTACTTTAAAGCAAAACTTTTAATTTGACAATAATACAAAGTACACTTTTTAAAAGTGATCCAAAACTTTTTGATGATCCAATGAGCAAGTACATAACCAGCAAGTGTTCAAAACGATATTCTTACGTTAGCCCGATTCACAGTGGTCAGCTTGTAATAATTTGTTATAATTTGAGTGGTAAATGTTGAGCATGCCGGCGTGCGTCTTTGCGCCATTACATCACATCTGTATACGTAAAGGAGTCCGGCTAGTAGTATCGCATTAGGGCTGTAATGATGATGCGATTCAATTTGAGTAAATCAATTTTAAAATTTTTGCAATTTACCCCTGTTGAGTGAACATTTGAATACCACAAAAAAATATCTAATTACTCGATTAATCGTCAGAATAACTGATAGATTACTTGATTACCAAAATAAATGCTAGTGACAGCCCTATAACGCATGTGGTGGATCATTTATAGCCTTTTCTCACAGCAGCTGGAATAATTATCATTTTGATGGTGAATCGTAATCCAGAAAGATCCAAATGACAATCATCAGTGATAACTGGAGATTCACCCGTAATCAAAAGCAAAAGATTAGACTGTACGGAAATCAAAATCAATGCTAATACAATGCTAATAATTAGTAATGCTAATACACACTAAATACACCTTGTCATAAAATGCTGATTTTATTAACATTAACAATTTGAAAACAAAGCATAATAATAACAATAATTTGCACGGTTTGATGTGATATGAGCTAAGCGATCGTTAGATTTAATCATCATTTGTAGCGCGATTTATTGTAATGCTTTTTTTCTCAGTTGGTCAGAACAAAAGTGGAAGACAAGTTACTTGTTTAGATAAGAAATTCTTATTTTGGTCGCACTTCCAAGACGTAGAATCTGTGATCCCGAAAAACAGTATCAACACCAGTGCGGTGACTGACAGCCACACTTATGGCGCTTTTCCATTACCAATCTCTGGACAAACTATTTAAAAATGGCGCGGTTTTTCAGGATACTCCGTCTGGCGCGTGCAATGATGACGCAATGAACAGTGACGATTCTCTCTGATCAATCAGCAGTCTGCGGTGTTTACATGTCACACTTTAGAATCGCCTCAGCTCGCTCAGAACCTCGCCGGAGGTGGTACGGAAAAAACTTTTACACAGTGGAAAACCAAACAAAGGCGAGTCGAGCCGAGCCGAGCTGGTACTGTGAAGTGGAAAAGCGCCAATACTCTTCAAAACATTACATTCATCCACATTGGATGCCCTACCCAGTAAGGACGATAATTCAGCAAATAACTGCAATTGCAGGTTTCAAACAGAGATGGCGACAAAGAGGCAAAATTTATGGACTGCAGCTTTAAGAAACAGTCATGACTGGCTTTAAGTACACTTAATTAAATTTATATATCTTTAATTTGATATTATCTGGAAGTACAGTTTTGTATTTACTTTTAAGATTAAGTGCACATTCAATACTATTAAGCACACTTCTTTTTCACGGAGGTAAGGTCATTTTATATCAACTTGAACTGAGGAATTTTACTTTGAGGAAACCATGCATGCATAACCATCTGTTGCTCATACGGTTTTGTGCACTTTATGGTTTTCCTGTTGCAGACCAGCATCCAGTTTCATTGTTGCAGCAGTGTGAACAATGGCAGAAGTCAACACAGCCCGAAGTGAGGGGGGAGCGTGCTGCGCTACCGTGCAGAACTTAGTAGTGATTTCATTTTCTTCTTTTAGTGTGACCTCCAAACCTCTTTTTAACTCTCTGGGTGCCGTGTCAGCATCAGCCATGGCAAAAGCCTGAATCCCTAAAGCAGTATTCCGTCAGAGGGGGTAAACAAGGAAGAAAGAAATCTTCCTGACTTTGTTAGGAAGCTCTTTGTCGGGGTTGCTAGGAGACTGGAGCTATGTGGCCGAACACTGCAGCGAGAACAGGATGGGGAGGGTGGAGAATAGATATGGGACAGGCCGAAGGACAGAATAGTAGAAAGAATGAAAAGATGGGGGAAGGCTTGAAAGAAGAAACTCCATTGAGTCAAACTCCTTATTTATTTGTTTTTGCATCTTCACACTAAGAAAAGTCCTTAAATGTGTTTGCTGTCAGAACCTGGACATGAATGTGTCCTCTCTGTCATCATGCTTGAAGGATTGGGCTTCTGATAGGCCTTAGAAATGTCTGGTTCACTTGTATTGAATGTACACTTGTAGTGGCATTTAAGTATGCAGTATGTATAATGTTAATGAAATAAAAAGGCATTTAAATGTACTTATATATAGTAAAAAATACTTCATTATATTTTCAACTGTAGTGTTTTTTGATTACATTTAAAGTTTATTTACACTCACTGGCCACTTTAATAGGTACACCTTGCTAGTACTGGGTTGGACCCCCCTTTCCCTTCAGAACTGCCTTAATTCTTTGTGGCATAGATTCAACAAGGTGCTGGAAACATTCTTCAGAGATTTTGGTCCATATTGACTTGATCGCATCACGCAGTTGCTGCTGATTTGTCGGCTGCTCGTCCATGATGCAAATCTCCCATTCCAGCTCATCCCAAAGCTGCTCTATTGGGTTGAGATCTGGTGAATGTGGAGGCCATTTGAGTACAATGAACTCACTGTCATGTTCAAGAAACCAGTTTGAGATGATTTGATCTTTCTGACATGGCACGTTATCCTCTTGGAAGGTGTGCCAAGAAAATATCCCACCATCACATCACCACCAGCCTGAACCGTTGATATAAGGCAGGATGGATCCTTGCTTTTGTTTACACCAAATTCTGACCCTACCATCAGAAATCAGGACTCATCAGACCAGGCATTATTTTTACAGTCTTCTATTGCTACATTTCGGTGAGCTTGTGTGAATTGTAGCCTCAGTTTCCTGTTCTGACAGTAGTGTCACTGGTGTGTCTTCTGCTGCTGTAGCTCATCTGCTTCAAGGTTGGACGTGTTGTGTGTTCAGAGACGCTCTTCTGCAGGCCTTGGTTGTAATGAGTGCTTATTTGAGTAATTGTTGCCTTTCTATCGCCTTGAACCAGTCTGGCCATTCTCCTCTGACCTCTGGCATCAACTGGCCATTTTAACCCATCCATTCTCTGTAAACCCTAAAGTTGTGCGAGAAAATCCCAGTAGATCAGCAGTTTCTTAAATACTCAGACCAGCCCATCTGGCACCATAAACCATGACACGTTCGAATGACATTTTTAAATGAGGTTCGGGAGGAGCATTTTCAAAATAATTGAAACAGGTGGGCAGCACTCAGCTAATCAACAAGAGCTGTATATATACGCAGCAGTCTTACCTCCGTTTGTTAACAGTTTATCAGCATCCCTCCAGCACCCCTTCTCCACATTTTGCTCTTTTTAGTTCTAACCAGTTGCATACACGGGGGGTACTTTGGGTTTCGGGTCAGGTCCCTGCTCGAAGCCCTCCCCCCGGACAGCACGCCAAATATGCATTTAAATGTACTCTATAAATTATATGTAAGTGTGAACTCGTTAAAGTCATTTAAAAGGTTACTTCAGCGATTAGCATTAAGCTTTGTATCAGTAGAAACCCAGGAGTATATTCAAATTATCGTACTTTCCCCCCTCATATGACCCTGAGACGAGAGAATTATGTATTTTATTTCTGGAAAAATTCCTCCGATGACGCAAATATCGTCATTTTGCGTCATCGGATGATTTTTTGGCTAGAGGTTAAAGACTACAGCCAGCAGGAGGCGCTATTTCCACATGTTTTAAACATCGCACTCACAGCACTTGGCTCGCGGAGCTACGGAGATTCATGTAAACGGAGCGGTGGAGAGCAAAGTGAGTGTTTCAACTTTTAAAATGAACTTCCTATGACAGTTAAGCTTCCAAAGACATGATCTGAAAATGCGCCGGACTGATCACACGCTGTGAATGCAGCCGCTGCCGCGAATCCCGCGATTACCTTAGCTCATGTGATGAATGTAATCCGATCCTGCTGCGTTTGTGCCGTGACACTCAATCGGCTCACTCGCATTATATCGAACAGACACGTTCAGTTTTTAATTTTAGTGTCTCTATCTGAACTGATTTTCTGAAAATGAACGTGGTAGGCAAGTGATCCGGTAATCCAGTAATCCTGTAGCCGACTAGCCGTGCCTAGAGTAGGAGGGCAGCGAAGTGCATTCTGGGAGTTGTTGTCTTTCATCCCCATGAGACAAAAATACATTTTCTGTGTTTTCTCAGTCTAGAAGGCACCAAATTCAAAAATAATTTCACATTTCTACTACATTAATGACCCAGTTTAAATACAGATTCATCTTCCCAGCGCTGAAGTACCCCTTTAAATCACCTTTCTTCCCCCTTCTGATGCTCAGTTAGAACTTCAGCAGATCATATTGACCATGGCTACATGCGTAAGGGTACTTACCTGACAACAATGTACTAAAAGCTGAAACGTCTTTCCTTTGCGTTTTTCACGTAGAGATGACAACATTATCAAAACGATCCCTGTTCACACGGATCAGCAAAAACTACTAAACATGTTGTATTATGACTACATAAAAACACTACATTAAAGACTGAACACATAATACGCATGCGCATAACATCACCGTTTTCACAAATTCACCTTTTTGTAGTTTACACTCAGGCAATAACGGTATCATTTTCAAAAACTTGCACTCTGAAACCTGTTATCAAAATGTTGATTTAGATGTGTGTTTTTGAATCGTTGTCATGTTGAAAGGTGAAAGTTCTCTTCATCATGAGCTATTCATGATTCCCTCCACCTTCACTAAAGCCCCAGTACCAGTTGAAGAGAAGCAGTCCCAAAACAAGATGCTGCCATCACCATGCGTCACCGTTTGTCTGCACCAACATTTTTCATTTTTGGTCTCATCAGACCATAACACTATTTTCAACATGGTTTAAGGAGACCTGGATATATGTTTTTGCAAAGTTTAGCAAGGCTTGGATGCTCCTTTTAGTCAGAAAAGGCTTGTGTCTTCCCACGCTGCCCAATAACCCAGACAGATGGAGAATATGGGAAACAGTAGGGAGCAACCACCCCTCACCCCTCTCTTCTGTTATAGATATTTCCACCCCAAATGCTTTTTTGTTGGGAAAACAACCCACAAATATCTTACTTTTACTTTTCTCTGCTTATTAATAAACAAACAAACACTTCAGGTTTAGGTGTAATAGTGAATGACAGTCATGTTAACTGTTAATGATATTGTCCAATGTCGTTCACCGTATACAATTTGCTTTCGTTTTTCCATGCACACACAAACACACCTGCTCACTGCTTTTCATGCTGACACTTGCTGGTTGAATGAAAAGCAGCTTTAGCCGAGACAAAGGGTGTGTATCCAGCACATGTTGGACTGCTCTCTTTTGTACACCACCAACGGATCCATGTCACGAGATCCCTCCTGCTTACCTATCCAGCACGACATGTGATGTTGTCTGTGTCCTCACTTATCACACTTTGAATACACAAAGCAGCTACATCTGTCTCATATACTGTTTTTTGCATCTGCATACTCATACAAAGAATACTCATTGCTGAATTTGACCTAAGAGCTTTACACATTCTCTTTATCATACTCATTTTTCCCATAAGTCCACTATGTTGAGACTGTTTTAAGACTAATATATATAAATGGTCGCTGTTATGATTGGCTGGCTAACTTATTTGATTGTACAATTTAGTGCAGTTCATCATTGGCTGAATTCTGAATAGCATTTGAATTATTAATGTGCACAGACTTTTGTTAATGTTCATGGTTCATGGCAACTTGGTTCTAATAAATGGCAAATTTGGATGTTTGGATGATCATTTTGGATGAGCTTGGAGTAACGAACGTTACAAAGACAATCAAGTTCTTTTATTCAATAGAGCAAGAAAATCCTGTTTTTCGTGCTATGCCGATGTTAGTTTTCATCTTTGTTCATTGTTTTCTCCATGCTTTTCATTCTTGTTCTTTGTGCGATCAATTCTTTGAGCGACCAATTGACTATGTTTATAAGTAAAATTAATTAAGAGGATATTGAGAGTGATAAAGAGAGTGTTGGGGGTTACAACCTTTTTCTTTGTGTGGTGATGATGCCTGATGTTTCTTTTTTTTGTTTCTGTGTTGATTTACCTTTTTGGCCTTCAGGAAGCAGCTGCTGTATTTCCTTTTTTAACTGATGTACTGTGTTTGGCCTTCAGCCATCTTCAGCCATCCTGATATCTTTAATGTGAAATAAGGAAGTGTTACTTATCGAACAGTAATGAGGTGGCAATAAAAGCAAACTGTGTGATTTTGGGGATTTTGGATTTGTTTGTTTTTTCCTTCTGGCAGCTCTACAAGTAAGGCATTCATTGGCTGATTTCCTAAACGTGTAAACTCTGTGGTGTTCTGTTTGTTTGAGCATCCCAAACAGCTTGACTTGACCAGTGGCATGAGTTTGGAGCAGTGTTATCAAGAAATCAATGACGTAGTGGTTAAGAAATGACATGATTCAATTTTACATTTAGGAATAGAAAAATTGTCAAATCAATCAAATATGAATGTAATATACTAGATATACATACATGAAAACATGTATTTGACCATAATCAAAAAAGGCATAATTTTTGATCTAGCTAAAGGATGAGCCATAGGAATGCAGGATTAGAGTGACAACGTAGACACGGAGGACCAGTGTGGAGCTGGAGAATTGGTGGACCAAGGTGAAGTCGGTGGGAGTGAGGACAATGGTGGCACTGGAGGGGATGAGGGTCCAAGTGCAGCCAAAAACCCGGAAGTCAATGGTGGAGCCAGGGGGACAGCAGACCAAGGCGAAGACAGTGGGAAAAGGGAGCCCGCTGGAAACAGAGGAAAGACGGACTACGGTGGAGCCGAGAGATCAATGAGCAACGGTTGAGCCACAGAATCGAAGGGTCAAGGCAAAGTCATGGACCCCCAAGACCATGGTGGCTGAAGAGAGCTGGTAGAGCAGGATAATGAGGAGGAGCCAGGGAAACTGGACAGAACCAGAAAGGGCCAATGAATTGGATGAAATCAGAGAGTCTAATGGCGCTTTTCCATTACCAGTACCAGCTCAACTCACCTCGACTCGGCTCGGCTCGCTTTTCGCTCCGTTTTCCATTACAGATAGTACCTCCACAATAGTACCTGGTCGTCATAGTGACGCCGCAGGAAACTGCCATGACATAATCTTCTCTCGCTGGATCCGCTTCGGCAACCAAACAAAGGAAAGTCTGCACCTCCTTGTTTGACCACGGTGTATTCTTCCGAGTTACCATAATAGTAAATAACACGCAATCTCTGGCCAAACTATTTAAAAATGGCGCGGTTTTTCAGGATACTCCATCTGGCGCGTGCAATGATGACGCAATGAACAGTGCTGATTCTCTCTGACCAATCAGCAGTCTGCTGTGTTTTCACTTCACATTTTAGTATCGCCTCAGCTCGCTCAGAACCTCGCTCAGAAAAAAGTACCTGGAAGTAGGTACAGGTACAACTTTTACACAGTGGAAAACCAAACAAAGGCAAGTCGAGCCGAGCTGAGCTGGAACTGTGTAGTGGAAAAGCGCCATAACAAGCCAGACAGGACCGGTGGAGGAGGAAGAATTTTAGGGGTGGTTTTCAGGGTAGGAACTAACTCCTGGGAGGACAATGAACGCTGGCTCCAGGACAGACATGGCAGCTGGCTGAAGGCCAATGACGGGTGTGGGCGCTCAGGGTCTTGAATTCTCCTCCTCACCTACTGTGAAAGGGGATCCTCATAATTGAAGGAGTACTCACTCACGGCTCAATCCTTGAGCAGTCATGCCTTTGTGGGTGGTTTGGGTCCAGCACAAATAACACACAGAAGCAATCACCAGGGTAGTAAACGATGTCACGCATGTGGTCCTCAAGGGAGTAATCTTCCTGGGTGAGCAGGAGGATTTGTGCCACTGCTAGATCCATTCTGGTAGTTATTCTGTCACATGTAGGCAGGAACAGTTGAGGTGAGGATCTAATAAAAAAAATGAATTGAGAAATTTTGCCCAAAAACAGCTTTTATCAAAACCAATCCTCCAAAATGACTGGATTTTGTCTCAGTATGACGTAATAGTGCAATGAAAGACCTCTTCTGCAGGAAGACCTCTTTGCAGGAAGGACTGCATCTTTAGCTACGACCACCAATTTGCGTCTGTCATGAGACAGACGCAAACTCAGCATTACTTGAGCAACAAGAAATTATATAGATGTCTCGTTTTGATAGAGATAGTGTTTTTGCAGTGCCAGCTTGTTGAATATAAAAAAGTCATGGCATTTTATTTTTAACAAAGTTCAAGATCAAATGAGTAAGGCACTGTTCGTTTGTTTGCTTCATTTTACTGCGGATTCGATTCAGGACACAGTTCATCACAGGCTTTTCAGAGAGACTGAAAATAAAAGATCATGCAGTGCTGATACTGGATTCGACAATAATGTAGTGTGAGTAGGAATGTTTTTACCATGTGTCACTATTGCTCTGTCTGTCACAGATCATTTCATATGTACTCGTTTTACATTCATTACTGAAAAGGATAAACTATACATATAAGAATGAGATTCATCCTCAATGATTTCGCCATTTATCCTCATCTTCCCATTGACTTTTAAGATTTGAAGTACACTACAAGTGCACATGTAATACAATTAAACATATTTTTCAAGAGACTTAGCCACTGTAACGCAGTTCGTTGTTGTGAGAAGAAAGGAGGCGGGAACGGGCAAACATTCAAACAATTTTAATAAAATGAATAAACCAAACGAAAGAAAACCGCGGGCAGCCCCTCACAGAAGACTCCCCACACACACATAACAAAAACGTAAACAAAACTCAACGTAAATCCAGGCCTGGCTCTCTCTCTTGTCCTCCACTGGTATCGCCCGTCCTTATATGCCTCCGAGCTCCCTCATGAGAGGACTTGAGACCGGTGTGCCTCACTGCAGGTGACGCTCATTATCAGTCACGCACCGGTCTCCACTTGCACCTCCCATGTTGCTCGTTCGTCCACCTCGCCACAGCCACCATTATGCTACCAACATACGGTAGGATAACTCAGTTTTTCTAAATAACAATAATAATTTAAATTAGTATTTTTAGAGAATGCTATACTATATATAACACCTTGGAAATGTCATGTCAACCAGTATTTCACGAGTAGACATTATATTTGCATAACATGCATGCAAATATTTTTTGATCATATGCATATGCTAATGACTCTGATTACTGTCTTCTGAACAGTCATAATCTCTCCACTAAGTGCTCTGTGCTGATTACAGTTTAATTTTAATACCATGAATTATTAATGTTGCAGCGGCCATTCAAAGGGATTATGCAAATGTAGGTTCATAATGTGTGGCATGCAGACAAAAAAAGGCGAATCTGACTGTTCTGACATGTGTGTGTATATGACAATAGGCTCATTGGAAAACCAAGCACCTACATTTTTGCAAAACTCCAAAACCGAACATACAATTTGCTGCAGTTTCTAAAATGAACATTAGGGGCAAGAAAACACAAACAATTTTTGTTTGTTTTCACCCAAATTATGATTACAGGGAAATTTGATCAATTATTTAAGATTGGGTTGGATCGATGACCCCCTCCCCTACCAAAATATTTACTGAATTTTATTTATTATTATGCAAAACAGAAATACGACAATGCTTTTTTTACATAGTTGTGAACTGTAACAATGTATCTTACAAGGGAAGACAATGTAACCCGTGAAATGTGTTCCCATATTAAGTCCTTGACTTTGAGGGTATTGGACCTGGAAAGTCCTTGAAAGGTCCTTGAATTTGAAGTTAACCAAGGTGTGGGTACCCTGCTACTAGTGGGACAGTGCCTTTAGTGAGTTTGTTGCCGTGAATGCTGAATGTGTATTTGCTGACATTGCAGGGATTAAGTATCCGGTTGTAACTCACTTCCTAGCCTATTATTCATTTCCTTTTCCTGTGGCATACCAACGTCCTCCTTTCTGAAGGACGTGTGCATCACTGTCGGAAATCCACTTTCATGGTCCATCGGTACTCCATCAAAATCCACTTCCTGTATGCATGTTACTGCAGCAGAGCAAACACAGGCTTTATTTCATTGGTATTTAAATTCTCTTGACAATTTCACTGGAAAAAAAAAAGGTTTGCCTTGAGGGCTGCAAATGCAGGAAATGTATTCCAGTGGACGTTTCTGGAAGGTTAACAAGCCATTTCATGCTCATTGAGTTGCTAACACTGCTGTAACTGTACTTCAGCTGCAAGCGCAGGCAGCGTCAGTCAGCACAGCCACCACACAAATCCCAGCTGGATGCAGCTTTCATCTTATCTCGCTGACTAAACTAAATGAGCAGAAATTGTAGTGCTCTGAAATTGACCCAAAAACAACAAGAGTCAATTCCACAGAGGTCAATTATAGAGGATGTCGAGTGAAACTGCAGGCCTTCATTCTTTGAGCAACTGCTCATGTCTGTTTACTCTGTTGTCGACAAAGGTGTTGATCTTAAAAATGCACAATTGGCCTTGTTTAAAAAAGATGTAATTTTGTGTGCTAAAACAATAAAACTTATAAAAGCTAAATCTGCCATAATGTGCACAATGAATCAAAAGAAAAATCCCCTTACTTCTCAATAGCCTTCTCTAAAAAATGACATAACATACACATGTAAAGATGATGCAGACAAATTCACCTCAGAGCAACTGTTAAATTACAAAGTTACTAAACAATTGTTGTTGCAACTATTATATTTCATCTTATGCAGTCTGTAGTTTTTTTTGTAGATTTGAAAAAGAAATGTAGCATGCCTTAACAGTGTGATCTATCGCAGTGACATCATTATAAGTATGACTTAATGTTTATTTCTCCGTAGTTTATGCGAATTCCTGTTCGTATGTGCAACATGTTTGGTCTTTGACAACCCTGTTATGGTCCATATGTCAGAAAGGGTTTGTTTTGTTATGAATGAATGAACTTGAATGCATATCTGCATCTTCTTCTTATTATATCTTAATTGATTTGCACCTACCAGCGTTCCAAGTAAAATGTCTCACTGGACAGTATAATGTGTGTGTCCAACAGTGATGTGGTTGTGTTTTGCTGAGTAGACTTTGGCTTCTGACTAGCTCTCGCTGTGTGGCCCAGTACAGCTCCCTGCTGGTAAAGTGCTGTGTGAAATGGAAGCTCTGCCGTTTGGAACATCTGGAGAGATATGTCTTCTAGGTCTTCACTGGCCTCCATCACAAAGGCTTTTGTCAGCTATACTGCCCTATATGTGACATTTTTCTGAAGAATAAATAGGTAGAATCAAAATTACCCACAAAATCATGTCTTAGTTATTTATCATTATATTGTATATTAATATATGAAAAATTCTGTCATCATTTACTCTCATGTCGTGCTAATTTCTTTACTGTACCACCATATAGTTTGCATTGACACTATATGAGAACTGAACTGAGCTGGATTGTTTTCTCCAGAGCTGCTTCTGTTGCATTATTTTCCTGTTAACACTGTGGAGCTGCTTTGAAACAATCTGAATTGTAAAATGTTATATAAAGAAAGGTGACTTGACGTGATATAGAAAATATTATTTGAAATAATAACAAACATTTCTAATAACATTCCTCTTTAATAACAATGTGCAGTTGCAGCATCTAGCAGGTTTTAGCATCTAGCTTCTGACAGTAGCCTATCTGTTTAACAATACTTGTGGGTCGTACAAAGTGACTGCTAAGTGTCTTCTGTAATGGTCTTTAGAAACAAATTACACTCCTTTACTTGGCTGATGCTGAGTTATGTGCTCCTGGACATCAACCAATGGCTCTGTTCATGACATCTTTCTGTTAGCATTCCAAAACGCTTCCAGGTTACGATGCAGAGAGTTGCATTGCAGAAATTTTGGTAAGCATGAGAAATACTGTACATTGGGAAGAAACTGTAGTTCTGTCTTGACAATTCTCAGGGTGTTTGACAGGGTTAATGGGTATGACAATGTTGATATATTTGCTCATGGTGGAATAGATATTCTATACTGCTGCTGTAGGTTATTGCTGCTGCTGCTGCTGTTTATTGCTGATGTAGGTTATTGCTGCTGCAGATTATTGCTGCTGTAGGTTATTGCTGCTGCTGTAGGTTATTGCTGCTGCTGCTGCTGTTTATTGCTGCTGCAGATTATTGCTGCTGTAGGTTATTGCTGCTGCTGTAGGTTATTGCTGCTGCTGCTGTAGGTTATTGCTGCTGCTGCTGTTTATTGCTGCTGTAGGTTATTGCTGCTGTTGATGTAGGTTATTGCTGCTGTAGGTTATTGCTGCTGCTGCTGTTTATTGCTGATGTAGGTTATTGCTGCTGTAGGTTATTGCTGCTGTTGATGTAGGTTATTGCTGCTGTAGGTTATTGCTGCTGCTGCTGTAGGTTATTGCTGCTGCTGCTGTAGGTTATTGCTGCTGTTGATGTAGGTTATTGCTGCTGCTGCTGTTTATTGCTGATGTAGGTTATTGCTGCTTTTGATGTAGGTTATTGCTGCTGCTGCTGTAGGTTATTGCTGCTGCTGCTGTTTATTGCTGATGTAGGTTATTGCTGCTGTTGATGTAGGTTATTGCTGCTGCTGCTGTAGGTTATTGCTGCTGCTGCTGTTTATTGCTGATGTAGGTTAGTGCTGCTGTAGGTTATTGCTGCTGTTGATGTAGGTTATTGCTGCTGCTGCTGTAGGTTATTGCTGCTGTTGATGTAGGTTATTGCTGCTGCTGCTGTTTATTGCTGATGTAGGTTATTGCTGCATTAGGTTATTGCTGCTGTTTATGTAGGTTATTGCTGCTGCTGCTGTAGGTTATTGCTGCTGTTGATGTAGGTTATTGCTGCTGTTGATGTAGGTTATTGCTGCTGCTGTAGGTTATTGCTGCTGCTGCTGCTGTAGGTTATTGCTGCTTCTGATGTAGGTTATTGCTGCTGCTGCTGATGTAGGTTATTGCTGCTGTTGATGTAGGTTATTGCTGCTGCTGATGTAGGTTATTGCTGCTGCTGCTGTAGGTTATTGCTGCTGTTGATGTAGGTTATTGCTGCTGCTGCTGCTGTTGGTTATTGCTGCTGTTGATGTAGGTTATTGCTGCTGCTGCTGCTGTTGGTTATTGCTGCTGTTGATGTAGGTTATTCCTGCTGCTGATGTAGGTTATTGCTGCTTCTGCTGCTGTAGGTTATTGCTGCTGTTGATGTAGGTTATTGCTGCTGCTGCTGTATGTTATTGCTGCTGTTGATGTAGGTTATTGCTGCTTCTGCTGCTGTAGGTTATTGCTGCTGTAGGTTATTGCTGCTGTTGATGTAGGTTATTGCTGCTGCTGCTGCAGGTTATTGTTGCTGCTAATGTAGGTTATTGCTGCTGCTGTAGGTTATTGCTGCTTAGTGTTGCACGATATACCGGTACTAGAAAAGTATTCCGATACCCTGCTATTACAAACGGTACGATATGGAATTTTATTAGTACCGGTACTTTAAGAAGGAACGCGCGTTAATAAGAGCTGTATTTATTTGTGTCGATGAGTCACAGCAGGAGTGTGTCCAGAGCTCTGCTTCCACCGTTCACTAAACATTGGAAGCAGAAGAGTTAAATATATACGCGCAGTGCATGAAAAAGAAAGCAACAGAAACAGGCGCGCATGAGAAAATAATGCGCGGCGCGGGACGTGCTCGTACTGCCAGACTTTGATCTGAAGCGCGCGCACGCCTTTCAGACAACATGCGATCGCGATTCAGTTCTTTCGGATTATGGATTTCAATTGTCAAAAATATGTAAAAATGCACATCCTGTGAGTATACAGGTAAACACAGTCGGGGGTGTCTTTAGTGAACGTGTACAGTTGAGGTAATTGGATCTGTTAAGCCGGATCTAATATTCTGTGTGATTAATGATTAATCAAACAACAATGAAAAAAAAAGAAAACCACCCCATGACTGGCTAAATAATTTTAATATATTCATTAAGAATCAGTGTATAGTTAATTTATTGAGTGAAGACTAAGCAGTTTTTTTTATTTCTTTCTTGACTTGCTATACTGTTAAATAGACCTATAGCTGAAGAATAAAGCAGTTTTTGTCATATTGTTTGTAATTTGCATTTTTAGCTTATTTTTAAAAACAAAGATAAAATAAAAAAATTGCAATTAGAAGACATGGTCAAAACCCAGGGCAGGAACATGCTGGCCAAGTGAGTTTTCAGTTAAAAAATTAAATAAGACTATGATTAATAAGTTCTGTTGTCATATTATTCAATTACTTTTACTGGGTGGTATTTTGACCGTGGTATCGATTTAGTATCGGTATCGAGGTATTTTAGTCTGGTATCGTATCGAAGTCATAATTTTGGTATTGTGACAACACTTTTGCTGCTGTAGGTTATTGTTGCTGCTGCGGATGTAGGTTATTGCTGCTGCTGTAGGTTATTGTTGCTGCTGCGGATGTAGGTTATTGTGTCTGCTGCTGCTGCTGTAAGTTTTTGCTTCTGCTGATGTAGGTTATTGCTGCTGCTGCTGTATGTTATTGCTGCTGCTGTAGGTTATTGTTGCTGCTGCAGATGTAGGTTATTGTTGCTGCTGTAATTTTTTGCTTCTGCTGATGTAGGTTATTGCTGCTGCTGATGTAGGTTATTGCTGCTGCTGTAGGTTATTGTTGCGGCTGCAGATGTAGGTTATTGTTGCTGCTGTAAGTTTTTGCTTCTGGTGATGTAGGTTATTGCTGCTGCTGATGTAGGTTATTGCTGCTGCTGCTGATGTAGGTTATTGTTGCTGCTGATGTAGGTCATTGCTGCTGCTGCTGTAGGTTATTGCTGCTGCTGCTGCTGCTGCAGGTTATTGCTGCTGCTGCTGCTGATGTAGGTTATTGCTGCTGCTGCTGCTGCTGATGTAGGTTATTGCTGCTGCTGATGTAGGTTATTGCTGCTGCTGATGTAGGTTATTGCTGCTGCTGATGTAGGTTATTGCTGCTGATGTAGGTTATCGCTGCTGCTGCAGGTTATTGCTGCTGCTGCTGATGTAGGTTATTGCTGCTGCTGCTGCTGATGTAGGTTATTGTTGCTGCTGATGTAGGTTATTGCTGCTGCTGCAGGTTATTGCTGCTGCTGCTGATGTAGGTTATTGCTGCTGCTGATGTAGGTTATTCATCATCATCATCAACTTTTATTTTCAGACTCATGGTCCATTTTGAGACAGACATAACAAGTGACATACATTTAAAAAAAAAAAAAGAGATACAAAAAAAAATACAATACTAAAACATTACTATAAAAGACACTTATACCAATACTTCCACAGCAATGATTGGTATCGTATGACACTAAACCCCGGATTAACTAACTGCATAACAATGCTGTTCAGGGAGTCATTCAGACGACCAATAAATTTGTAGATAAGTCTCCTCAACAACGCCTGAAAGGTACTGACCCCTCCATTACAAAACAGGTCACTTGCACTAGAGCACCTGGGTTTATTGAGCAATAGCCTCATACAGTCATTATAAGCAACCTTAAGCTTCTGCAAACTTGCCTTTTTAAACTTTGTCCATAAAGATGCAGTGTACATAGGAGTGCAATATGCTTTAAACAGACTAATTTTGACATCATCCGTGCACATGTGGAATTTTCTTACCAGCAAGTTAGCTTGGGCATATAATATGCGACGCTGCCTGTATATATCCTCATCATCAGACATCTGATCAGTAATGTAATGACCCAGATATTTAATTTTATTACAGACACTCAACAATTGTCTTGTTGTTGCTGATGTAGGTTATTGCTGCTGCTGATGTAGGTAATTGCTGCTGCTGATGTAGGTTATTGCTGCTACTGCTGCTATATGTTATTGTTGTTATTGTAGGTTATTTTTGCTGCTGCTGATGTAGGTTATTGCTGCTGCTGATGTAGGTTATTGCTGCTGCTGATGTAGGTAATTGCTGCTGCTGATGTAGGTTATTGCTGCTGCTGCTGATGTAGGTTATTGCTGCTGCTGCTGCTGATGTAGGTTATTGCTGCTACTGCTGCTATATGTTATTGTTGTTATTGTAGGTTATTTTTGCTGCTGCTGATGTAGGTTATTGCTGCTGCTGCTATATGTTATTGTTGTTATTGTAGGTTATTGTTGCTGCTGCTGATGTAGGTTATTGCTGCTGCTGCAATAATATTTTATTTTAAATTACAAAAGTGTTTAAATTAAGAAGTACATAATTAAATGCAGAAAGTCTGGCTGTGCTTAATGGGTACATGTTATTGCTGCTGCTGATGTAGGTTATTGCTGCTGCTGCAATAATATTTTATTTTAAATTACAAAAGTGTTTAAATTAAGAAGTACATAATTAAATGCAGAAAGTCTGGCTGTGCTTAATGGGTACATGTTTGTACCCTTCACACCCCTGTTCCCATTAAGATCACAACATGTCTTTTTTTTAGGAAAATTATTGTTTATTTTAAACAACATTTTTAAAGAATAATTTTATAAAGATTAACTTGAAGTGAAAACCATGAGTTAATATTTAAAGTCTGTTTATGAATATTTACACAGATGTGCAATGTGGATGAGCTTAAAGGGAGCAAATATATATATATATATATATATATATATATATATATATATATATATATATATATATATATATATATATATATATATATTATAAAGTAAAATATCTAGCTTCCTCCATACCGCCTTCTGTATTAAAATTATGAAAAAAGCGTAACTGGCGCACCGCTGATGTCAGACTTAGCGTAAGAGTTTTGAACTGTGAGAGGAGTTACACATATCTTCATAAATTTAATACGGAAGGAGGCCTGCCGGAAGCTAGATATTTTACTTTATTTAGTTTTAAACATTGATATTTTTCTTAAACAAATCCATCAATTCACTTCAGAAGGCTTTTATTAACCCCCTGGAACCGTGTGGAGTTTATTATGATGGATGCACTTTTTTAGCATCACATTTTGGGCTGCCATTCACTGCCATTATAAAGCTTGGATTAGCCAGGACATTTTTTAATACAACTCTGATTATATTTGTCTGAAAGAAGAATGTCATAAACACCTAGGATGACTTGACGGTGATTAAATTATGAGATAATTTTTTGGGTGAACTATCCCTTTAAAGAAGCGAAGGATACATCCGAATGAAGTACACACAACTAAGTCTGCCATCAAATTGAGATGGCCTTCAGTGACGTTTGATGACATGACAGCAGAGATATGCAGCCTTCCGTTTGAGATCCACCCATGCATCAGACATCTGTAGGTCTTTGAATGATTCATTCATCTCATTTGAGAGATTAAAAAAATGCACATGTTCAGTAAAATCCGAAAAAGTGGATAAATGATGATGAAGGATTTGGGAGGACCGATCCTCCCTCACATAAATGGAAGCTCCCTGCAGACAGCAGCTGGTATCCGTTCCACACCAGCAGCGTTTTGTCTCATCCCAGAGCAGGAAACTTTCAAAACAAGGCCAGATTACATACAGCAAGTGTTTCCATTGTCTCACTCCTCCACTGTCACTGTGGACATGCTTGCACTTCAGGTTTTGGGGGTGGCACATTCAAATGCATGTTAATGGTTGTCCCTTGTGTGTGCAGAATACAGGAATCAATCCAAATATTATTTTTTCTGTGTATGATATTTTAGTATTTTTTATGCAATTGAAAACACATTAAAAGATACAATGCTTTTCACATGTACAATGCCTTGAATACAGCTCTTCCGTGGTGAACATTTCTGAATTATTTTAATATTGTTGGGGGAGCATAAAGTAAAAAATGGCTTGAGTTCCACAAGTGTGCTGATATGATGTTTCAGTAAAAAAAAAAAAAATAAATAAAATAAAAAAACCTCTTTAAAGGAAAAGAAAATATTTGTTTGGAGGAAGCAATCCATTATTATTATTTCGTAGACAAAAAAAAAAAACAAGCAATTTTGTTAAAGGGATAGGTTACCCAAAAATGAAAATTCGGTCATAATTTACTCACCCTCAATTTGTTCCAACCCTTATGTATTTCTTTCTTCTGCTGAACACAAAAGAAGATATTTAAGTAGGGATGTCAAAATTCCAGTAGTCGGTACCAATTCCATAAATGTTTTACAGTACTCTGTAACAATTTCGGTACCACAGCAAAATGTTTTTATTTTTATTTTATTTAGCTATTTAAAAAAATTAATTCAATTCAATGAGTTTATTATTTATGATGATAATCATTATAAGTAAATAATACATAAACTTTTAAAGGCTGTATGCTGTTTAAAAGTAAACATTATTTATAAAAAAAGATCAAGTGAAAAATAAGCAAAAATCTAGGCATAATTATTATTATTAGTAGAGACATATTATTATTACATAGAGACTATTACTGATTATTACATATGTACACACACATGTATTCTGTCAATTTCTTCAGATTAAACCAAGCTTTTATTTTGACGAGTTTCCGTGAAGAGCTTTGAGTGTTGTGTTCATGATTATGACATTTTTATCAAATGAAACGGTAAATGCTCATGAAGTGACGGTTCATGCGTTCGTGACACACGGCAGAGACTACAAAGATAGCAAGTGTCACTCATGTGTGTGTGTGTGTGTGTGTGTGTGTGTGTGTGTGTGTGTGTGTGTGTGTGTGTGTGTGTGTGTGTGTGTGTGTGTTCGTGTGTGTGCCCGCGCATCGGCGCCCATCATTCACACACAGGCGCAGAACATGCAGGAGTAATATTTAAATAGTATTTTGCAGTTTAATATTCACAGACACTAGTATATATTCGGCTACAGTCTAGAGCCCTGCGCTTAGATAAACACAGGATACCGGATATACTCGGGAGTCTGTATT
The DNA here is from genome assembly GCA_023029165.1 of Gobiocypris rarus. Taxonomy (NCBI): domain Eukaryota; kingdom Metazoa; phylum Chordata; class Actinopteri; order Cypriniformes; family Gobionidae; genus Gobiocypris; species Gobiocypris rarus. The sequence continues at coordinate 7,664,680 of CM040930.1, read as the reverse complement.
ACCGGTACTACAGAAATGCTGGTATCGTCACATTTTAAAAATGTCAGTAACGTTACCGACTTGGTACCGAAGTACCGGTACTTTTGACATCCCTATTTTGAAGAATGTTGCTAACCAGATAATCATGGGTCCCATTGTCAAAATATTTGAAAAACTTTAATGAGTTGTTACCAAAAAAGCCATGTGATGCCCCAAACATGAAGGAAAAAAACAGAAACGGGTTCCATCGAGAAGACTAAGAAGTCTCTTATACTTTCAGAAAATGAAATGGAACTTTTTTATGTCATGGCATGGTTAGATTAGATATAAAAATACTTCTAACTAAAACGCAGAGGAAATTTACTGTGCAAGTAAGCAGCATGTTAACTAAAGTTTTTCGGGTGCACTCAGACATCACATAATGGAGCGTCAGCAGCATTCCACTGGAGCCTTTGGAAACAAAAATCCTGCATCTTTTGATTTGATTTCCTGTCTTGTTGGCTTGTATTTGTGAGTGTTTGTGCATTGTACATACACAACTGTATGTGTGCATTCTTTCCGGGCGCTTGGACGGCACCATTGTGTCACTGGGCAGAAGGCAGGAAGCACTGGAGAAGAAACATTTTGGGGAATTCTGTGTTCTGAGAGGACATGTGGAGGAAAAAGCTTGTGGATGTTAATAGAAGCTGATTATTTTTAGCGCTGGTTCATTCTTGGATTCCCGAGTGCTAAAATAACCGTCTCCATAGATGTGTTGGAAAGTTGTCGTTTTACCAAAATATCAGCAGTCGATCCCAATCAATGATCACTGATGCCAAAGCAAAACCCATGAGATGGCATTACTTCATTGATAACTGGTGTGAATTTCTTTTTGTAGAGATTAATGCAGATTTAACAATTTTACAGTTTTGTTCATGCATTTTAAAACATCATGTAACCTTGTAGCTTGGTAAGCCAAAGCAAGCCATTGCCAAACAGAGTAGTATTTCTTTCCGTGCATAACTGGGTCAATTTGTTTCACAAGTAAATGTATGTACTAATGAATTTGTGTGCTGGCAAACGTATACACAGAGTTGATTATCACTTGTGTCATTTGTATTTGAGAGAGTTCACACACAGGGAATTAAGGTTGGCCAAAATGTGCTTTTGATTTCGAACACTTTGACAGTGCAGTCGTGCAGAATTGTTTGTATGATGCACAAAATTATCACTACATCCAATATGAGTTTCATCTATATAAACTTTTCATTAACAGTAACTGCCTTTCATAATAGTAATACTATCAAACTTTTTATTTGTGTCTCTTCTTGTTCAATTTAATGCATTTTAAAGGGCACCTATTATGCAAAATTCAATTTTACATGGTGTTTAAATATAAATGTGTTTTGGCAGTGTGTGTACATAACCACCCTATGATGGGAAAAATCCACCCACTCCTTTTTTTTTAAAATCCCAATAAATCATAAGCAGTGTCTCAAACTAAGCCGCTTGCATGTGACATCACATTATACAGGCCCCGCCCACGAGCTTTGATGGACTCTGCCGTATTAGCATAGACCCCGCCCTCAGAGAGCCGTTTGATTCATATTAACAGCAGATATAGCGGTACTGTATATCACAATGCTTTCACTTTAATATACAGATCTAATATACACACAGGGTTTCTGTACTTGCTGCATAAGTGCACAGACATAACCAACTGTTTTCAACTTTGCGTTTCTGACATAACCTTTGTGTGCATTTGACAGTATAATCGCAATAACACATGAAAGGGAACTAGTCTAGTTTAATAGCCTATTCACAGACGCGCAACATCCAGCTTTCTGTGCGCATGCGTCGGGTGTGTGTGCTCAAGTTGAGAATGATAAGGCTTTAAAATGCATGCAGATGATAAAATTTTTTATGATGATGAACAACTGCAATGTCACGTGACCGTGTCAGGGTTTTTAAAATGGTATATTAAATGATCAGTTAGGAATTTTGATCTAAAACTTCACAGACAGACTCTGGGGACACCTGAGACTTATATCACAACTTGTAAAAAGGTCATAATACATCATTTAATCCAAGTGATCATACTGATTAATCATTTATTTGGAACTAGGGGTGTGCGATATTGACAAAAAAAGATATCTCTATATTTTCTGGGATTTTCTCGATAACGATAATTAGACTATATTTTGCTGAGTGTGTTATTGTGCTGGTACTTTGGCAGGTGTAGGACTGCCATGGTCAGCTGACTCCTAAAGTTTATGATATTCTTCATATTCTGTGTGGTGGTCAGTTTACAGAAGTGACAGAAATAATATTTTTACCTTGATTCATTTATTTTTTTTACATCTTTTGTGTCAATTTCATAAAATTAATAAAAATCAATTATAATAAGACACACTAGGGCTGTTACCATCAAATTAAATAATTTTATCAACAAAATGTATCTTTGCAGTGCACAGGAAACACAGAAGCTGCATCTGAAGTGGCATTTAGATCATTTACACAGCTCAGAAGTGACAAATTAATATCCTGCAGTTATGCATAAATAATGTTTTGATGTTTAAAACAAAATGTTGAATAATATTGATATTTTAAATTATTTAAAACATGAAAATAATACTTTAACTGTGAAATTCAAACCGCCAGTAGGTGGCAGCAAGTCACGTTTAATGAGTGAGTCATTGAGATTCAACCGATTCATTCAAACAGCTGATTCATTCAAGGAACGAAGCATTGGACTCTCTTAATCTATCGTAGTCATTGAATCATTGATTCAATTGATTCGTTCAAAAAGCTGATTCATTCAGTATGAAAACACCGCTGTGTGTTGCTCAGATGCAGATACAGTGATGTGTGTTTGTTTTGAACAATTTTTCGGTGGCGAAATAGAGCAAAAACAGGAAGTCTAAACTGTAAGTCACTTAATTTTAACTTCTTGTTTAGTAAACTTGTATAAAATCAATATCACATTAACTATATTATATGATATAAATATAGCACGCAGTGAAAGCGGAAAGTGAAATGCACACCTGCATTAGTCTAATCAACAAACTACATCACGTGGGGTATGCGTGCACTCTCTGGGTGTGTGTGAGGGAAATACTCGATAATGTCGAAACGCACGTCGTTAAAACAACAATTACGATATTATCGCAGACGGTATATAAATCGCACACCCCTATTTGGAACATTCTATAGATTCTATAGAACTTGGCAATTTCCAAAATAGATTACCAAATATAATGAATTATTGTTAAAGTATATGCAATTTACATCAAATAAAGTGCCACTGAGGTTGACATCCTGCTCGGCTCCTTTGCGTGCAAGTTTTTCATTTGTTTGCAATTTTGAAGAAGAATTTTTCCATAGTTATGACAATCTAAAACCAAGGGGCCTGCCTTCGATTTATAAGCTGATCTGACCAGCCAAATTCCCATTCCATGACAAACAGCAGTTATTTTTAGGGTCTTTTGGGCTCATTCTGTCTCTTCTTGGCTTTCTTTTTAGGACATTTTCCCCTTGCAGTCTCCTTTTCTTATTCCCTCACTGAACTCTTACTCACTCACTTTGTCAGTCTTATGTCTTGAAAGACCCAGACGCCACAGAGTTTCCAAAGTGCAGCACATGCTCTTAGTCTGTCTGTTTCTGACTGACAATTTGTGGTTTTGTCACCTTGTGTTATTCTCGTCTCGTATTCTTTAAACAAATCTCATCGCATCTTTTACAGACTTGTCCACGGCGAAGAGAAAGTTTGCTGAGTCGCTGAACGAGTTTAAATTCCAGTGCATTGGCGATGCAGAAACAGATGATGAGATATGCATTGGTAAGATCACAACATTGCTTATTTTGAATGTTTATTGAATAAAGAACCAAGAACTTTAACTTCAGCATGAAAACAAAAAATGTCAGTGTATGCTATTATACATAGGACATTCATAGTACGCATATGAGATCTGTTAACTCAACCTTAAAAGCATTGTTTCTGAAGAAAATCGGTTGAGTACAAATGAATCCATGGCCATCTGATTCCACTCCAGTTCTTACACAATATATTCATTACAAGCTTTTAACTCAAATAGACAGATTTTACTGAGCGCCATCCACATGACCATATCATTGAGCCTCTACTATGCCACAATTAAACTAAGGTTTCAGCTTAACTTTTATGTATTTGCCATAATTCCTCTTGACTGTGTGGCATCAAAGGCCTAAGTGTTGGAACCTGTGGGAATTTTTGTGGCTTTCTGTAAGTCCTGGCACCTTACATGGAAACTTGCTGAAATCCTGCTTGGCTGAATCTGAAGAAGGAACAAGTATTGACTTGCCTTTCTTCTGATCTCATCTTCAATTGCTGCCTTGCAGTCCTGCAGTCTCTTACTTTTTGTTGACATTGTTCTTTATGAAATTGAACATAAAAACCATAGGCCACAGCAGAGCCCACTTTATTATATCTGGACTCTGGAGTTTTCTTAGGAAATGCATCCATTGCACGTCTGAGGTTGAGTGGTTTACCTTGAGAGATTTGATGAGTGAGCTGCTTTAGTTGAGGTGTACTAGTGCCAAGCAGTGAAAGCCAAGCATCACTATTGCTTTTTCATCACTATCACTAACACTATTACTATTACTCATACACTGTTTGTTCGTCGGCCAAAAGAGAACCGGCACCTCGACTGAGCCTGGTTTCTCCCAAGGTTTTTTTCTCCATTCTGACCCTGAAGGAGTTTTGGTTCCTTGCCACTGTTGCCTTTGGCTTTTGGTTTGCTCAGTTGGGGACACAACATTTTTAACTATATTACTGATCTGCCCGCATTGACACTATATGATAATTGAAATTAGCTGGATAACATCACCGTTTTCACCAGAGCGGCTGAACAAATTCTATTGCATTATTTTCCTGTTAACACTGTGAAGCTGCTTTGAAACAATTGGACTTGTTAAAAGCGCTATATAAATAAAGATGACTTGACTTTTGCACATACTTAGACATGTTCTATTTGGAGTGTTTAAGTAGTTTTATAATATATATATGTGTTCATATATATGTATATATGTATGTATGTATGTATATATGTATGTATGTATATATATATATATATATATATATATATATATATATATATATAAAATGTACATTTATGTGTTTGTTTTTTTACATTGCAGCATGCAAATGCCAACCTAAAACCTTAGCAACGCCCTGGCAACAGTCCACCCCTTCTGAAAAAGAAGTGAACTTAATTGTATCGAATGTGCCCATGTAGTGTAGTTTGAATCTTAAAAATATATATATTTTTAAATCTGTACTTAAAGATAATATTCATGAAATAAAATGCCACTTGACCTCCTTAGCTCTGGGACCATTTTTGGGGATTTCCACCTGGATTTGGCCTACCCAAATTCGAAAAGCTTCCCATATCCACTTAGAGTTTTGGTGTCGTTTTACAGGAAACCCTTTGAAGTTCCATAAAAACTGCTAAAAGTGATAAACATTTAAGTATACAGGTCCTTCTAAAAAAATTAGCATATTGTGATAAAAGTATTTTATCCATAATGTAATGATAAAATTAAAATTTCAAATATTTTAGATTCATTGCACACCAACTGAAATATTTCAGGTCTTTTATTGTTTTAATACTGATGATTTTGGCATACAGCTCATGAAAACCCAAAATTCCTATCTCAAAAAATTAGCATATCATGAAAAGGTTCTCTAAACGAGCTATTAACCTAATCATCTGAATCAACAAATTAACTCTAAACACCTGCAAAAGATTCCTGAGGCTTTTAAAAACTCCCAGCCTGGTTCATTACTCAAAACCGCAATCATGGGTAAGACTGCCGACCTGACTGCTGTCCAGAAGGCCATCATTGACAACCTCAAGCGAGAGGGTAAGACACAGAAAGAAATTTCTGAACGAATAGGCTGTTCCCAGAGTGCTGTATCAAGGCACCTCAGTGGGAAGTCTGTGGGAAGGAAAAAGTGTGGCAAAAAACGCTACACAACGAGAAGAGGTGACCGGACCCTGAGGAAGATTGTGGAGAAGGACCGATTCCAGACCTTGGGGGACCTGCGGAAGCAGTGGACTGAGTCTGGAGTAGAAACATCCAGAGCCACCGTGCACAGGCGTGTGCAGGAAATGGGCTACAGGTGCCGCATTCCCCAGGTCAAGCCACTTTTGAACCAGAAACAGCGGCAGAAGCGCCTGACCTGGGCTACAGAGAAGCAGCACTGGACTGTCGCTCAAATGTTGCATTTCATTCGGAAATTGAGGTGCTAGAGTCTGGAGGAAGACTGGGGAGAAGGAAATGCCAAAATGCCTTAAGTCCCGTGTCAAGTACCCACAGTCAGTGATGGTCTGGGGTGCCATGTCAGCTGCTGGTGTTGGTCCACTGTGTTTTATCAAGGGCAGGGTCAATGCAGCCAGCTATCAGGAGATTTTGGAGCACTTCATGCTTCCATCTGCTGAAAAGCTTTATGGAGATGAAGATTTCGTTTTTCAGCACGACCTGGCACCTGCTCACAGTGCCAAAACCACTGGTAAATGGTTTACTGACCATGGTATTACTGTGCTCAATTGGCCTGCCAACTCTCCTGACCTGAACCCCATAGAGAATCTGTGGGATATTGTGAAGAGAAAGTTGAGAGACGCAAGACCCAACACTCTGGATGAGCTTAAGGCCGCTATCGAAGCATCCTGGGCCTCCATAACACCTCAGCAGTGCCACAGGCTGATTGTCTCCATGCCACGCCGCATTGAAGCAGTCATTTCTGCAAAAGGATTCCCGACCAAGTATTGAGTGCATAACTGAACAAAGTTATTTGAAGGTTGACTTTTTTTGTTTTTATTTCAGTTGGTGTGCAATGAATCTAAAATATATGAAATTTTTATTTTATCATTACATTATGGAAAATAATGAACTTCTCACAATATGCTAATTTTTTTAGAAGGACCTGTATGTTGTCTGAGCTGTAATATTACCTTTTTTAATGTAATTTCCGCCTACCAAAATCTCTCCAATATACATGTCTCCCCAGATACAGTGGTATAAATACAATATCCCAGTGTCAATAAATATTTTTTTCAGTGTTTGCTGAACAGCCAAAACTGTCTGCAGGGTGCTAGAGCACACAAGGCCTGTCCATAATATATTTAGCTGTACACTTTAACAAAGAGAAAAATTGTAAAATTACACATAAAGATGTACTTAAGTCCTACTTAAGGGTTAAAAAGCCCTCTTAAGCAACTAATTGCATTTAATATGAATGTGAACTATAATACATTTTCATTTAAATGCAAATAACAAGCAATTGAGTTTCTGAAAAGATTACATTCAGTTCATAACTAAGCTTAGTCTTTTAAAGTATATATATTTCTGTAATAAGTACTTTAAAAGTATGCTTAAGTATACGGGACAACACATTAGCATTGTGTTTTGCCTGGGCAAGTACCACACATTTTCTTCAGAAAAATAACAGAACAGTTGGTTTTGTTGTTGTTTTACCATAGGTACAGATACAAACATTTGGTTAATTTTAGGAGAGTTTTTTTCCCTGCCCCTTGTTTTTCTATTCGTATGTGTTAAACACAGTCTTTGCAGAAGTTGTTTTTTGGCCACTGGTATTTTGTAAGAGCACTAAACAAATGGTAGATCTGTGTTGTCACCTTTTTCATGGTTGTCACACAGACATATTATGCTTGTTAAACACAAACCTGATGCCCGGGTTTCCGTGGTGAATTATAAAATGACAAATGTCTGACTTCAGTGCTTGTATGCAAATTAACATAATATGTTTAAGATGATGTGTGATCACCAGTCTCATATTTTTTCTTTCAAAGCTAAATCACTTCAAGAGTTTGCTGGAGTCTTACAGAACCTGGAAGATGAGAGGACTCGAATGGTGAGCTTGTTTCTTCATCATCATCATCATCATCATCAACTTCATTATCATTATGCTTATCACTAATAGTTTAAAGGAATAGTTAAAAATGAATAGTTAAAAACCCATGCCATTCCAAACCTACATAAATAACCTGTTGGACAGTATGATGATATCAAATTATGATATACACACCGATCAGGCATAACATTTTAACAGGTGAAGTGAATAACACTGATTATCTCTTCATCACGGCACCTGTTAGTGGGTGGGATATATTAGGCAGCAAGTTTACATTTTGTCCTCAAAGTTGATGTGTTAGAAAACGGGCAAGCGTAAGGATTAGCAATGTAACAATACACTTGTGTTACGATTCGATATGTATCTCTATACTGAACTCACAATACGATATGTATCCTGATATTTTAAGCCAAAATAACTTTTTTTCTACTATTTTTTTAATATATATATATATATATATATATATATTATATACTATTTTTATCCATTTTAAAATAATATTAGGACCCACAAATATTCCCCTATGCCCCCACACATAGGACCCACAAATATTCCCCCTATGCATTATATTTTATTCAACATTATGTATAGTCGTTGTATGAGTCTTTGTAATAAGATTATTAATGTAATAATGTCACTGAAACTCTGTAAACTTTATTTTTTTCCCTCACGTATTACTCGCGCTTTCAAAGCAGGCAGCATTCTCACCCCATGCTCTCAACTCTCCCGTGCTCGCTATGTCCCACCTCTCTCGCCATTAATACAGTATGTAAGAATGAACCATCTAAATTGCTTTGAATAATCATACTACTAAAACTAAATATGATCTGGTAATTTAAATGATGTTTGTGCTTTTACTTTGAAGAGGGCCGTTCCGGCAGCGCGTGCACTTCAGATGATCAAAGCAATCATAGTTCTAATCGCAAGAATGTGTGTCAAAATCATCGTCACGCAATCACTTGAACGTCCGTGTTTACTACAGTATGCGTGTCGTGTTAAATATATTCATCATATAAAGCCATTGTGTCTCTTCAGAAGACTTTAGGACTTCATAAGATTTGGATTAGACCACTCGATTCATAATTTTTACGATGCCTTTATGACATTTTTTGCATCTTTTAAGTTTGAGAGGAATGGACTTTAAAAATGGAGGGACAGAAATCCCTCAGGTTTCATAAAGAATAATGCTAGTAATCCTAGATTTGAGCCAGTTTGACAAGGGCCAAATTGTGATGGCTAGACGAGCCAAAACTGCAGCTCTTGTGGGGTGTTCCCGGTCTGCAGTGGACAGTATCTATCAAAAGTGATCCAAGGAAGGAACAGTGGTGAACCGGCCACAGGGTCATGGGCGGCCAAGGCTCATAGATGCATGTGGGGAGCGAAGACTGACCCATGTGGTCCGATCAGACAGACAAGCTACTGTAGCTCAAATTGCCTAAGAAGTGAATGCTGGTTCTGATAAAGGTGTCAGAATACACAGTGCATCGCAGTTTGCTGCATATGGGGCCGGATAGCCACAGACCAGTCAGGGTGCCCATGCTGACCCCTGAGCACTTGAGCATTAGAACTGGACCACAGAGTAATGAAAGAAGGTGGCCTGGTCTGATGAATCAAGTTTTCTTTTACATCATGTGGATGGCCGGGTACATGTGCATTGCTTACTTGGGGAACACATGGCACCAGGATGCACTATGGGAATGTTCTGCTTTGGGCAATGTTCTGCTGGGAAACCTTGGGTCCTGCCATCCATGTCGATGTAAATTTGACATGTACCACCTACCCAAGCATTGTTGCAGACCATGTACACCCTTTCATGGAAACGGTATTCCCTGGTGGTTGTGGCTCTTCCAGCAGGATAATGCACTGTCACAAAGCAAAAATGCTTCAGGAATGCCTCATGGATGCCCCACCTAGCAACTTACAGGACTTAAAGGATCTGCTGCTAACATCTTGGTGCCAGATACCACAGCACACCTTCAGGGGTCTAGTGGAGTTCATGCCTCAACAGGTCAGGGCTGTTTTGCCAGAAAAAGGGGGACCAACACAATATTAGGACATAATGTTATGCTTGATCAGTGTATATATTCTGCTGTAGCACTTGTACCTTGCTAACTTTCACATTGTAGGTATCTTTGTGAGCTTGTGGGTGTGATTTTTTTTCACACTTTTCTGATGTAGATACTGTGTAACAGCAAGTGGTTCACAGTTTCCAAGCAGTGTTGCAACTTGCTGATGTGTGCTCACACCATCATATAATGTTTATCTGGTATCAATATGTATGTCCAACAATCTAGGATTTATGTACAGGTCCTTCTCAAAAAATTAGCATATTGTGATAAAAGTTCATTATTTTCCATAATGTAATGATAAAAATTAAACTTTCATATATTTTAGATTCATTGCACACCAACTGAAATATTTCAGGTCTTTTATTGTTTTAATACTGATGATTTTGGCATACAGCGCATGAAAACCCCAAATTCCTATCTAAAAAAATTAGCATATTTCATCTGACCAATGAAAGAAAAGTGTTTTTAATACAAAACAAGTCAACCTTCAAATAACCATGTTCAGTTATGCACTCAATACTTGGTCAGGAATCCTTTTGCAGAACTGACTGCTTCAATGCGGCGTGGCATGGAGACAATCAGCCTGTGGCACTGCTGAGGCGTTAGGGAGGCCCAGGATGCTTCGATAGTGGCCTTAAGCTCATCCAGAGTGTTGGGTCTTGCGTCTCTCAACTTTCTCTTCACAATATCCCACAGATTCTCTATGGGGTTCAGGTCAGGAGAGTTGGCAGGCCAATTGAGCACAGTAATACCATGGTCAGTAAACCATTTACCAGTGGTTTTGGCACTGTGAGCAGGTGCCAGGTCGTGCTGAAAACGAAATCTTCATCTCCATAAAGCTTTTCAGCAGATGGAAGCATGAAGTGCTCCAAAATCTCCTGATAGCTGGCTGCATTGACCCTGCCTTTGATAAAACACAGTGGACCAACACCAGCAGCTGACATGGCACCCCAGACCATCACTGACTGTGGGTACTTGACACTGGACTTCAGGCATTTTGGCATTTCCTTCTCCCCAGTCTTCCTCCAGACTCTGGCACCTTGATTTCCAAATTACATGCAAAATTTGAGCGACAGTCCAGTGCTGCTTCTCTGTAGCCCAGGTCAGGCGCTTCTGCCGCTGTTTCTGGTTCAAAAGTGACTTGACCTGGGGAATGCGGCACCTGTAGCCCATTTCCTTCACACACCTGTGCACAGTGGCTCTGGATGTTTCTACTCCAGACTCAGTCCACTGCTTCCGCAGGTCCCCCAAGGTCTGGAATCAGTCCTTCTCCACAATCTTCCTCAGGGTCCGGTCACCTCTTCTTGTTGTGCAGCGTTTTTGCCACACTTTTCCTTCCCACAGACTTCCCACTGAGGTGCCTTGATACAGCACTGTGGGAACAGCCTATCGTTCAGAAATGTCTTTCTGTGTCTTACCCTCTCGCTTGAGGGTGTCAATGATGGCCTTCTGGACAGCAGTCAGGTCGGCAGTCTTACCCATGATTGCGGTTTTGAGTAATGAACCAGGCTGGGAGTTTTTAAAAGCCTCAGGAATCTTTTGCAGGTGTTTAGAGTTAATTAGTTGATTCAGATGATTAGGTTAATAGATCGTTTAAATAACCTTTTCATGATATGCTAATTTTTTGAGACAGGAATAGTGGGTTTTCATGAGCTGTATGCCAAAATCATCAGTATTAAAACAATAAAAGACCTGAAATATTTCAGTTGGTGTGCAATGAATCTAAAATATATGAAAGTTAAATTTGTATCATTACATTATGGATAAAATAATGAACTTTTATCACAATATGCTAATTTTTTGAGAAGGACCTGTATATGTAACACATTACAAGAAACACAAGTTATATAATCAGATTGCTTTTTAACTAGTAGCTTGTAAAGGAATGCATTACTTTTAAATTTACCAAAAATATCTGAGTTACTTTTTCACTTAACACAAGTTGCATTGTATTGACTGACAGCTCTCCTGTGTCCATGTTGAGAGGAATCAGAAGTGCAGAGGCATTGTGTGCGCTGGCTAGACTTGATGGTTATTGCAGTTAAATGTGAGCAGGCATTTACTAATCTCACTTGCACAAAAACAGATTCAGTATTCCCCAACATGAAGAAAAAGGTGAAATGCCAACTCAGAATATTACGCAACCCCTCAATAATTAAATATATTGCATTACTCAAATACTTTATCTGTTTAATTTCACTTTTTTAATCAATGTCTTTGCTGCTGACCTTTCATGATCTAATTCACTAATTCAACCATACGAATACGCGAAACAAATTTCACTTTTATTGCTGATGTAAGAGTGTTGAACTTTCTTCTCCTGCATGCTATTCTTCTGCTATCCAGAATGGCAGCACAGCTGAAACGTTTCTTTGAGCTGTACCCTCTACTGTACAGGAGTGAATTTGCACTTCCTTCAGCCTGTGGCTTGTTCATCTCACTTTTGGTGTGAAAGGGCCTTTATATTAGCCACAAATATACCTTTTTTTGTTGTTATTATCAAACACACAAACTAACAAGAAAGCCCAGCCGAGGTCTTGATGATTGAGTGTGTATTTTCAGACATGGCACATGATGATGTCATGATGGTGAATAAATGTTAACAGAAATGTCAGTTTTTGGGTATAAGTAATGAACTCTGTGACTTGTGTCTGTTCAGATTGAAAATGCCACTGATGTGTTGATCTTGCCGCTGGAGCGCTTCAGGAAGGAGCAGATTGCAGCTGCAAAGGTGAGAGTAGAAGTCCCTGAAACTGCTTTATGATGTTGTGGTATTTATAGCAGAGAGACACTTAACTCTAGGCATCACCATTCTTAGTTATCAATGCTATAAAAAATACCCTGTTCAAAGGGGAATTTATGATTAATGTTACAGAGTGAAAACATGCAGGTTTCATGTTGGCTGAGCAATTAATTATCAAGTGTTTCTAAGAAACTGCCTTAACTTTTTAAACAGCGCTGCCATCTGTTGGCTATGTTGTGTAAGCACTCATTTTTGTGTTCATGATTAAAATAAACAGATTCATTAATATGCTTAATTTTATACATATAACAGGTTGTGCATTTCTCTCTCTTTTTTTTTTAAAGACAATGATTAAAGTTGAATGCCAGTGTTGAGATTTTACAGCTCATCCACTCTGCTGGCTATTGATTCCCGAGTGACAAATCAGATTTTTGCTCACCCTAATGGCATTTGTCCAATGCTGTGGATGTTTGTTTGGTTATTAGACAATTACAGGAGTTCAAGGCCCTTAAGAGTGCTTAAAGAACAGGAAAGCAACAAATGAAAAGAACGAGCCATTGTTCCTATTCAATATTGTGAAAAAGAATAACACTTTAGCATCATTTTTAAAAGAGTACTTATTATTGACATAATATAGCTAAAAATATTTTTAGACACTAAACTATTATGCTTTTTAATTTTTTTATTTGACCGTTTCTTTTAAAGTGTTAGTTCAATGAAAAACAAATTTTCATCATGTCGTTCCAAACCCGTTAGACTTCAGAACACAAATGAAGATATTTTAATAATGAAATCTGAGAGCTTTCTGTCCCTCCATTGACAGTCTATGCAACTACCACTTTGATGATTCAAAAAGTTCATAAAGATATTGTAGAACTAATCCATATGTATTGAGTTTAGTCCAAAATGTTCTGAAGAGAAACAATCACTTTATATGATGACAGATTAACAGATTAAATTTAGGCTTTTATTCAGATATAAACATTCATCAACCCACACATCAGTTGTGGTAAACGGAAGCTCAAGCATGTTCGTTTGACATGTGAGAACCAATGAGGTTCATTCTCGTGTTACGCAGCACGTTTGAGCTTTAGCGAGAACCAATGAGGTTCATTCTCATGATACGCAGCAAGTTTGAGCTTTAGCGAGAACCAATGAAGTTCATTCTCGTGTTACGCAGCACGCTTGAGCTTCAGCGAGAACCAATGAGGTTCATTCTCATGTTACGCAGCACGTTTGAGCTTTAGCGAGAACCAATGAGATTCATTCTCGTATTACGCAGCATGTTTGAGCTTCAGCGAGAACCAATGAGATTATTTTTTCTTGTTACGCAGCACGTTTGAGCTTCAGCGAGAACCAATGAGATTCATTCTCGTGTTACGCAGCACGTTTAAGCTTCAGCGAGAACCAATGAGATTCATTCTCATGTTATGCAGCACGTTTGAGCTTCAGCGAGAACCAATGAGATTCATTCTCATGTTACGCAGCACGTTTAAGCTTCAGCGAGAACCAATGAGATTCATTTTCATGTTACGCAGCACGTTTGAGCTTCAGCGAGAACCAATGAGGTTCATTCTCGTGTTACGCAGCACGCTTGAGCTTCAGCGAGAACCAATGAGATTCATTCTCGTGTTACGCAGCACGTTTGAGCTTCAGCAAGAACCAATGAGATTCATTCTCATGTTACGCAGCACGTTTAAGCTTCAGCGAGAACCAATGAGATTCATTCTCATGTTACGCAGCACATTTGAGCTTAAGCGAGAACCAATGAGATTCATTCTCATGTTACGCAGCACGTTTGAGCTTCAGCGAGAACCAATGAGGTTCATTCTCGTGTTACGCAGCACGTTTGAGCTTCAGCGAGAACCAATGAGATTCATTCTCGTGTTACGCATCATGTTTAAACTTCAGCGAGAACCAATTGAGGTTCATTCTCATGTTACGCAGCACATTTGAGCTTCAGCGAGAACCAATGAGATTCATTCTCGTGTTACGCATCATGTTTGAGCTTCAGCAAGAATGCACTTTAAACAGAAATGACTTAACTGCTTTCAAAATGTAAAATATATTCAATTTCAAATGAAAATACATGTACACATACAGTACATGCATGCAAGTCTCTCCACATATGCTAACTTTATTGCTGTTGTACGTTTGAATTGACTCAGATTTTACATTTTTATCCCACAGGAGGCCAAAAAGAAATATGATAAAGAGACGGAGAAGTACTGTACAGTGTTGGAGAAACATCTCAGTCTCTCTGCCAAAAAGAAGGAAGCACACCTTCATGAAGTATGTTCTGCTCTCAGTGCCAATTTATGTAGACTGAATGACCTTTTGCATGCTGTGGTACTTAAATACTAGCATTTTTTTGGTTTGATGAATGTTATGTTGATATACAGTATTAAAAGGTTTGTCTTCATTTGTAATAGCCAATGCCTTTGGTTTACACACTGCCATTGTACATAGTGACTAAAATCCACAAACTCCCAGTTTGATTTCATGGTTATTTGTTCAATTGTGTATTTTGTCTAATTCTCTAAACAAATTTTCCCCCAGGCGGATAACCAGGTGGACCACGTGAGGCAACACTTCTATGAGGTCTCGCTGGAATATGTCTTCAAAGTTCAGGAAGTTCAGGAAAGGAAAATGTTCGAGTTTGTGGAGCCGGTAAAACATCATCATATTTTATTGCAGTGGTTCTTCAAAAGTACTGTAGCACTGCCAAAAACATGGTATCCCATGATACACTTTTTGTTAGTAAAGTTCTTATAATTTTAAATTAAATTAAATTCTGGGTTCATACAAGGTGCTTAAAGTGCTTGCATTTAACTCTTTGAAATTTAAGTCCTGGAAAACCCTTGAAAACAGCCATATTTATGAAGAGGTACTTCAAAAGTTTTATATTATGAAATGAGCATTTTTTTTTTTAGATGAAACACAAAATGTTCATGCTAAATTAACACTGCAGGCTATTTATAAATAGATATAAATACATTTCGCACGACCATGAGCGTGATATTGCTCATATCCAAGTATATAATACAGCTTTCATTCTTTCATTCTCCATTATATATTCATGAAAAAATATACTCACAGCCATTGCATACATTGCATGTGCTACACTTTATTTCTGCCATTTTGTTTTATTAGTATATTTTTATTTAACTGTTTACCTTTTTTAGCATTTCAAAGATAATAAAGATCTTGTTTTGATAAGTGAGATCTGATTGTAGTCCTTAAAAAAACCCCTCAAAAGTAGTGCTTGCAAAGTCCTGGAATTTCATTTTACAGTATCAGTACTCTGCAAATTTGTGAAATATAATTGCAATTATGCATCTTTAAAATGATATTGTATTCCTCTTCATGACAGTTGCTTTTCTCTGTGTTGTTGTGTGTAGTTGCTGGCTTTTCTACAGGGTCTATTTACATATTATCATCATGGGTACGAACTGGCTAAAGACTTCAACCATTTCAAGACAGACCTCACAATCAGCATTCAAAACGTGAGTACATTTCTTACAACAGACCCTCACAGATACTGATATTACACATTACAAAAGCAGAATTATTTTGGTTTATAGCCTTTTTTAATGTTGTCTATATGTCTATAGGGTGTTTTTAATATTTAAGATGTGCAAATTCATAATTCAACACTATTTCTGAGTATTTTCTCCTTAAAACTCTAGTGAACCAAAGACAGTCTAACAAAATGTTTGATATCGCTGGTGTTTCGTACGTCACAAACTAACCTGTAACCAATCACGTCAAGCTTTAGCACATCATTAATGATTATCTGAAGCAGGGGAGTCTCAAGAGAAGCCAGGTTATCCCAGGATATTTTTTTGTTGATATGAAAAATCGGGTAAATTTAGTATTATGTATATGATTTATATTACGATGTTATGATAAACTATATGCCTTTCTGCACTGGTGTTCTAAGTTGTTTCTAAGGATACTGATTTTTAGAAGGCAGACTGAGATGGCGAACGGGAACATGGGTTGTGTAACATTGGCAACACATTATTAGCTGTTTGATAATGTAGTCAAGCAAAGGATAACCATATTTAAAACAAAATTTAAATAAAGAAAAACGAGATGAATTTAGATTGATAATAACGGGTAAAAATGCTAATACATTTTGTTTCTTTTATTCTATTTTTCCACAATGTCAAAGCAACAAAACACAAGCTCAGACATGCACTTCAGTCCATACAAACTCCGCTGTTCTGCGCTCTAGCCAGAGAACACTCCGGTTGCTGGAACACGTCGGTTCTATTTCTAGTATGCGTGCGTTTTCCGCGTGTCTCAGTGTGCAAACTCCAACCTGTTAAATATGGGAGCCGAAATAAAAACAGACACGCCACGCAGCCGAGACGCTGACTTATTCAAGCGGGAATAAGAACCGTTTTGCGGGGGTCAATACACAATAAATAAAATACACAATAGTCGTTTGGATATTTCATCCCCTTTTATTGAATCATATAATTATTTTATTTCTTATTTTCCATATTTTTTTATATAAATAAACCCCATTGTTAACTTCTTTAAACTTACCTTTTGCCTTGCTTGAGGTTATTCAGGGCTGGGTTCATTTTCACACTGTTTAAGAATATTGCTTCAGGAGCATAAATATATTTAATCTGGGTTAAAGAGTCATATAATGTAATAGGAGGAATATTAATATATAGTCTGGAGACATCTGTCAGAACCCGGTGCTCCACCCTTTTAAGGTCAAGGGCAGGGGGCGCTACATAGCCTACAATTCGAATTTCATTTTATATTACGAGTATCTGGCCCTTACAGTGTCTGCAGAGAAAAATTCTGGCCCTTGTACAAATATAGTTGATGACCCCTGATGTAGAGCCTTTGAAGCCCTTCGAAACTGCATTGATCTGGACCTTCAACCCGTTGGTTGCATTGAAATACATTATATGGAGAAAAATCCTGGTATGTTTTCCTCAAAGAAACTTTATTTCTTTTTGACTGAAGAAAAAAAAAACATTTGCATCTTGGATGAGATGGGGGTGAGTAAATTATCAGGACATTTTTATTTTAAAGTGAACTAATCCTTTAATTAACAACGTTGAAGAGAGTGATTCATAAAACATTACCATTCTGATACATGGACTTGTAGACAAGCCTGTTTAATTCACTGTCCCACTTCTTCTTCTGAATCAGCTCGTGTAGCATTTATCACAGTAAAGTTGAGCCAGCGAATCTCTAAGCTGGTGTGAGTGCGTCGGTGCGGGGATCATTTGCATATCCATGGTTCCCATATATTTTGGTGATCAAATGAGTTTTAAGGGATAAAATGATTGACTACAGGGGGATTTTAATGCATTAAATAAATTGCAAGTGAGAAACATCACCGTGTCATGTTCTGTCATGAGTGTATGTTCACTGGACAGGATATCAACATGACTCAAACCTGACCCCTGACAGGAGCAGTCAATGTCCGTTTGCCAAAATACAAATAACAACTATCATAAAACTGGCCACTTCACAATGAGCCTGGTCATTTAGGTGCAGTAGTTTCATGTAAGAATTTTGCACTGTATTTTTTTTTTACAGCGAGCGGCAAGTTTTCACAAGCATTCTCGAATCTTCACATCTTCTCCTTAAATTGTCTTTGTGATCTTTCAGACGCGGAACCGGTTTGGGAGCACACGTTCAGAGGTGGAGTGTTTGATGAAGAAGATGAAGGAAAACCCACACGAACACAAAAGCATCAGTACTCACACAATGCAGGGATACCTGTTTGTGCAGGAGAAACGTAAGTTGAAAAGTGTGGAGTGTGGAACTGATCACACTGACATGTGCCCTCTGTAGAAGTTAGTGTGACCTTCTTTTTAATTGTGTTTAATTTCCAATTACTAACTAACTACACTTCCCACAATACTAAATGGTGACCCAACATTCAGAAAAGTATGGACACAGAAATTGTGGCAAAACAGCTCTACCGTGAAGCATTGTGAATGACGTCATTGAACATTATTGATCTCCCTGCATTCTCAAACTACTTTATATTTGTGTATATGTAGTATCTTAAAAGAAAGACTCTAAGGCCGTGTGTCCACCAAAGCATTTTTTACGCGCCACGTTTTTAGAAGGCCATGAGTGCAACGAGGCGCTGAGCGCTCAGGTTTTTTACCTGGCGCCGAGAGTTCAAGAATGTTCAACTTTTACTCAGCCGTCCAATCACAGAGAGGGGTGGAACAAATCTCAACTATGCGGCAACCTCCCGCGGTCTCTCTTGAAACCAAAATGGAATTGACTGCAATTGATCGACTGGCCGCTAGAGACAGGCTCCAAAAGGGAGTCAATCCCATAGACCTCCCATGTTAAAATGCCCAACTTTACAGCAGAAAAAAAAAGAGTTTAAAGTTTGGTACAAAAAGTAGTTTTGGTCTATATATAACCAAATTATATTTAGCCTTAAAGGAACACTCCACCGTTTTTAGAAACAGGGCTTATTCAACATATTTCCTACATTTAGAAATGGGCAAATGCATTTTTGTCTCAGTGCATGCATTGTTTTAGTTTGGCAGGGTTGCCGCTAGCTAAGCTTAGCATGATGAATGGAATACTATGTTGCCAGCTAGCATGTCCCGAGTAAAAGTGATAAAAAAAATGTAAAAAACCTGCCTAATTACTTCTTGTGGCCTGCGTATTCACAACGAGTACAAATATCAATTAAGGCAGATATTGATTTGGGACTATATTATGGGGAAGCACAGGCGAAGCACTGCTACTTGTGTGCAGAGATATCACGCAACACATGAAATCCCCAAACTTCCGTCAACATACCGGCATGCAACGCAATATGTGTTGCATTAATATCTAGCTAGAAAATCGCCTAGTCTTAATCTGCATCGCTATTTGTATTCGTTGTGAATACGCAGGCCACAAGAAGTAATTAGGCGGGTTTTTTTTTTTTTTGGATCACTTTTACTCGGGACATGCTAGCTGGCAACATTGGATTCCATTCATTATGCTAAGCTAAGCTAGCGGCGACCCTGCCAAACTAAAACAATGCATGCACTGAGACAAAAATGCATTTGCCCATATCTAAATGTAGGAAAGAAGTTGAATAAGCCCTATTTCTAAAAACAGTGGAGTGTTCCTTTAAAGTTCTGCATAATTAAGGGCATGGCCACTTGAGTGACAGGTGGATTGCCACTATGGTCTAGACAGGCGTGGTTTTAGCAATCAGGCCCCTCAGCTCCACCCACGTCCCGCCTCTTTGCCGATTATCTGGGAGTGACGCGCGGTGATGCACTGCCAAGATGGCAACGGCCGGATTTTAGGCTTCAAAAATTATCTTCGGAAATCTACGGGTGACGTCACGGACACTACATCCATATTTTTTTACAGTCTATGGTCTCAACTAAAAAAAAAACAAAAAAACACTCTCAAGTGTCCACAGCAAGGCGTTTTCAGCAGTGCCTAGCGTTTTCAGCTGCCCAAAAACACTTTGGTGGACACACGGCTTTAGTCAGCTGTTACAATGTTTTGTTAAGGTTAATATAATTCCTTCATTCTAATGCCATTTCTTGTCACTGGTAATGTACTGGGTAGTGTACGGTTTTACAGGACATTCCATGAATGAAGTGTTACTGACCGGCATTACCTACATTAATGTTTCATTACTTCTAACATTCTAACAGCAGTGTTTTATATTGTAGGCTACTGTGTTTTTTTATATTCTGTTTCACTATTCACAGTGCTTTGTTATAATCCAGACAAAATATGTGCTTGTGGCATCATTTTTGTGGAAAACTGCATCAAAAATATTACGTAGTTTTTTTTGCACTGTTCGTGGCTGTTTCAAAGTGAAATGTCCAGCGAGTGGCGCTAAAAAGCATGATGTTTCTCAGAAACATCTAAACGTGACTGTGTGTATTAACATTTCATTACATAGATTTATGCACCATTGTGCCAGTTGGAAATTGAAATGTGCAGCGAGTGGCGCCATAAAGTTAATGCTCTGTCGGGTTAGAAGGTAATGCAATAAAGTGCTTTAGGAAGTTTGCCTAAAAGCAAAGTGGAACACACTAGGGTTATTTAAGAATAATTTATATATTATAGCAGTGGTTTTCATTCCTGGTCCTAATGTAAGATCAATTCCCGTCTCCTGAGATCCCTTCATCTGATATATTTTTGAACGCAGCAAAGATGTATCCTGCGCTGCCTTTGATATCCCACAATCCTGCGCTTTCCATTCTGTGACAGTTAAGTTAAAAATAAAGATGCGGTTGGTGGTCAGTTTGTGTGTAAATGTACGTTTTTGGCCCATGTTTTCTACTTCGGATGTAATTTCTAGTGAGAAATTACTATTGTAGTAATTGAATATTTGTTTAGTTATCACCGAAGCTCATTCGGGTTTGTTGTAGATCATTAAATCGTTACGCTGCCTCAGAAGTTTCATGAAGGTCCTGCCAGTGCAAACGCTGCCTGTGAAGTCATTGTCTGATAGGGCAGTGCGACAACTACTCTGCTGCCTCAGTTTTCCAATGCAGTCTCCCTCAGGATTAGTTCACTTCAGAATAACATTTTCCTGATCATTTACTCACCACCATGTCATTCAAGATGTTCGTGTCTTTCTTTGTTCAGTCGAAAAGAAATGAAAGTCCCACTGAACCGGAAGTAGCAAGTGAGTTTTCTTCAGTGCTGTGACGTATTTCCAAGTGAAACGGAATATTGAATAGCGGGCAGGGTTTACTTCAGCGCTCCTCCTCTCCATCTCTCGCTCATAGCAGACTAACGGTTGGAGGGGAGTGGTTACGCATTTTCAAACCTAAAGCCGGGTACACTGTGCGATTTATTATAGTCCTTTAAGATTGTCAGACTGTATGAACATGTTTCCCTCTGTAAGCCATGTCACTCTGTAAGATCAAAGTTATCATAAATGTCAGACTGTACGATAGTTGAGGCGCGCTAAAACGGACGCACGCAAGAAAATCATCCATAGTTTTATATCATCAATGAATGACGCGTTCGGTGACAGTGAGCTGCATTACACGCAGGATTTAAATGGTGGCTACAAAGAAATCTCTAGCGCTCATTTTGGTCATAGTTTGTCTTGAAAAACAAAGACAATTTGGCGGTCGTCGTAGGAGAAGTCACACCGCAGGATTGTGCGCCAAATCTTCTGACACTGCTGGAATTTCGTCTGAGGGAAAATTTGATCGCAGCGGTCATTAAGCGGCTGTCGGTGAACATGCCAAACTAACGATCAAAGAC
This sequence comes from Gobiocypris rarus, assembly GCA_023029165.1. Taxonomy (NCBI): domain Eukaryota; kingdom Metazoa; phylum Chordata; class Actinopteri; order Cypriniformes; family Gobionidae; genus Gobiocypris; species Gobiocypris rarus. Next base: position 7,642,752 of record CM040930.1, on the reverse strand, counting down.
TTCAGATTTTAGTCTAAGATCAGAGGAATCAATTAGGATTTGCTAAATTTGTCTCAGACGGCCAAATCGTGGCCAAAATTGCACAGTGTGTACCCGGCTTAAGACATCATCTGAGAAGGATCGCCGTTTCCAGACCGGAAGTAACTTTTCAGATTTTGATTAAAGATTACCGCGACAAACAACTTTTTCTGTGTATTAACTTGCACAGATTAATTTTCACCCTAAGACCTTCAATATGTGCTAACAAGGTAAATAAGGTCAATTTTGATTTCATGACGACTTTAAGGTTTTTGAGGAAAACATTCCAGGGTTAACAGACCAACGGGTTGAAGGTCCAAATTGCAGTTTCAATGCAGCTCCAAAGAGTTCTACGCGATCCCAGACGACGAATAAGGGTCTTATCTAGCCAAACGATAGTTATTAAAAAAAAAGAAATCATTTTTGTGTGACATGCCGTTCATCAGTATACTCAAAAAGTAGGGTAGGAGCTTTACTTGCAAACTACAATTCATGTTCATCAATAAGGTGAGAACCAGGACCGTTATAAACCTAAATATACTTGAATTAATTGAAAAGTGTATCCAAGTAGTAATAGTTTGGTGTTTGCTGGCATAGTGATGACATTAGTGGCATAGTGGCATAGTGATGACAGTAGTGCACAGCTGTTCCGTGCCCTTGCCCACCTCTTCCAAGCGCCGGAGCACTCACAGTATTCAACCGAACCAGACTTTGGGGGTCAAACGCGCCCGGGCACGGTTCAGATCGCCTAGTATGAGTACACTGTAAGTCACGCGTGACCTTTCCAATGTGATTACGTAATGCATGAACTCGTGGATGCTTGTGCAAGATGAGCATTTGTGGTTAAAAAGTATCATTTTTATTTTTTTAGAAAATGAATGATCGTTTGGCTAGATAAGACCCTTATTGCTCGTGTAGAGCCCTTTAAAGCTGCATTTAAACTGCAATTTCTATTTTCATTTTGTTTTCATTTTAGTTTGTTTTAGTAAATTTATGTTTTTTATTTCTGTTTAGTTCTGTTTCAGTTAGTTGCCAATGCAACATTTTTAAATTTTTTTAAATTTAGGTTTTTCATCTGACATCTATATTTTATTTATTTATATTTATTTAATAACTGAAAACATTTGTTTACAGTTTTAATCAAGGGAAAGTAACAGAATGAATGATGCAAACAATCAAATACAAGACTCAAGTTCAAATTCTGCTGTACAGCAGCTGTAGCAAAATAATAGTGTCATTATTCTGCTCTATTCAGTGCAGTTTAATAACTGTGTCAAGTTCAATCATTATGAAACAAGTTGAGTTCAGCTAGAAGCAGCTCTACTGCAGAGTCATTACACTCAGCTCAAGTTTTGTCCTCACCTGGTTGTGTGAGTGCTGTTAAATCAGTAATATTGCTAAATATTAAGGGTTTGTTTACACGACAACAGTTCTTAATCCTCTATTTCGGGTTTATTGGAAATGAATATGAAATACAAAAAACGCAGAACTGACACACACACGCACGCACACAAAAATGCAAAATAAAATTAATTAAATTTGTACATTTCTTTTACAAAATATATATGAATGCATAAACAGTTTTATTCCCATATTCAAGGTGATTTGCTCTATTTAGAACCTCCCTCTAGTGGCAATTATCACAAGATGTAGATTAATGTCATTGTTTTCCATAAGAGGTCAGCAGAGACACTCAGTGTGTGCATCTTGTGGTCTAACTGTCTTGTTCTCATATGGATTTATACCAGGTTCCTTCGTGTCCACATGGGTGAAGTACTACTGCTCCTATCACCGAGAGCCCAAACGCATGACCTTGATGCTGTTTGATCAGAAGTCTGGGGGCAAAATTGTAAGTTGTTCTACTCTCTCTCTCTCTCTCCTCTCTCTCTCTCTCTCTCTCTCTCTCTCTCTCTCTCTCTCTCTCATACCCTGTCGCATCCTTTCGCTCAACAGCATGTGTAACCTTTGGGTTGGAGAGTGAATTCTGGCACTGGCCACGTGCTTGTTCCTGACACGACTCTTATCCTGCACAAAAAGCTGTGTATCGCATGGTTGAGCTGGCACTAGTGTCTGCGCCTGGCGCTGTGCCTGTCCCACTCTCCACAGCCACAGCCACACACACACACACACACACACGCAGGGTCAATAGCACGAATCTCACACCAGGGACTGCATACGGCCTGATTACATTCTGACCACTCTCAACCCAACTAAACAAACAAACATGCAAACCGCAAGAGAAAAGCAAACAGAAACTTGTATTATTGTGTTTATAAATTCAATACAGTATCAAATTGTTTCTTGATTTGTATGGTTTGTGTTACTGCTGACATATTTATTTAGAAATCTACAACATTTGCCTACATTCAAATGTTTTCTTCTGTCCGTCTGAAACGAAAACCTTTAAAGTGAATGTGGGCAAATTGCAGAATTAAATCATTGCTTTTGTTTCTTGAGCTGGAATTTTAGTTGCTGTCACCCAATGCATTTTAAAGTGGAATGGCAGGAAGAGTAATATACAGAATTGCAATTTTAAACAATTCAACAACAGAGGAATTGCATTAGTCCAACACGTCTAGCTTCATGATTAATCGTTAAAAGATCGCGATCTTGATTCAGTCACCCATTATTATCTTTCCTTATTCCTAAATGACAGCGAAACGCCTGTGTCTATTTAACCTTTGACAAAATCACAGCAGAACATTCAAATCTGCATTCGCTGATCCAGAGAGAAATAATTCAAATGACCACAGAAGTTCTGGGATAAAAGTCAAAATAGAGTAATCACCTTTTGAAAATAATTTGACGCCACCAGGTGGCGACAAGTGACTGTTAAAAAAATTTATATGTCATTGAATCATTCATTCAAACTGATTTTTTAAATAATTCTTTCAGACTAATCAAACAAAAAAAGACAGCAGCATTTAAAGGGATATTTCTATTAAAAATGAAAATGTGATGTTTATCTGCTTACCCCCAGTGCATCCAAGATGTAGGTGTGTTTGTTTCTTCAGTAGAACACAAATGATGATTTTTAACTCCAACTGTTGCAGTCTGCCAGTCATAATGCATGTGAATGGGTAACATTTCTATGAGAGTAAAAAAAAAAAACATGCTTAGACAACATGCACAAAAAACCCTGCTGCTCGTGATGACACATTGATGTCTTAAGTCACGAACCGATCGGTTTCTGTGAGAAACAGAACAGTATTTATTTTTACCTCACATCCAGACAAATCTCATCTAGTATCATTACTTCCTACTAGTAAGGTCAAACCGACGCAATCATATATATATTATGTAGATGCCTCATTCGGCCGATCCGTGCAGCAATATTTTTTCCCAGGATGGTAGGGGAAGTTACCGCCTCTTTGGTCTATGATTGGCAAGAAAGGCTCTCCTCCGATTGGTTATTTGATTTGGCCGTGAAACGTCATCTCACGTTCATGGCAGGCCAGGCTGTATTTTATATTCCAAGTTCATGGTGTATCTAGGTGAGGCAAACACTATGAGGGTAAATCAACTGTACAGTAACTTTAAAGCCACACAGAAATGTGGTGGTTAAGGGCCACTGTGTCATGCCAATGTGCTGATTCGTCCCATCTTCTTCCATAGCTAGCAGAGTTTTATGTCATGCTAATGTCCTGAATCGTCCTATCTTCTATAGAAACAATCTCTTTCCAAAACAAATAACATTTGTTAACCATTTCAAGGTAAGGATTACACAATATTAGTGCATCAAAATTAACTGTATGTTAAACATTACTAGTAATTTTCTTAGGATGCTATGTTGGATTGAACTTCTATTGTTAAGACGATCAAAACCTTTTATTGTCTATGATCAAAACAGACAGAACAGACTAGCTGACAGCCTGCCATGAATGTGAGATATATAACCAATCGGAGGAGAGCCCTTCTAGCCAATCATAGACGAAAAAGGCGGTACCTTCCCCTACCATCCTGGGAAAAAAAATATTGCATCCGCGCAGGCACTAATGAGGAATCTATATATATATCTATGATCGTGCCGGTTTGACCTTACTAGTAGGAAGTAATGATACTAGATGAGATTTGTCTGGATGTGAGGTAAAAATAATAACAAACACTGTTCTGTTTCTCACAGAAACCGATCGGTTCGTGACTTAAGACATCAATGTGTCATCACGAGCAGCAGGGTTTTTTTTTGCATGTTGTCTAAGCATGTTTTTTTTTTTACTCTCATAGAAATGTTACCAGTTCATATGCATTATGACTCATTTGTTATGAAGATACATTATAATTTCAATTATGTATTTTTTGTATGTTTGTTTTAACCAAGTAAAGCATGATACAAACATGGTACTTGCGGCAAATCAAGAAAACGAGATTCACTAACCGTGTTGAACTATATAACAATGATTTGTTTCCTGTCGATAAAAGTATCCAAACAGTTGCTTATCTGTCTAATAAAACGCATAATATTTCAAAGCGTCTTTGGTGTGTCCATGGTTCCACTGGGTTCCACTCATAAAAATGGCCAAATTCTCTGGATTTAAACATTGTTGAAAAGATTTGTGGTTATGTATGTACACAAGTCAACAAAACATATAACACTGGATTTTTGGATGTTTAAATACAAAAATCTTACATATGGTGCCTTTTTTATTTTTATTTTTATTTACTTTGTTGAAATGTCTATTCAGAATCGTTGGTGAATCGTGTAGGGCTGTAATCAACCAAAGAAAACTGAAGTCTTGGTCTACTGAAGTCCTGAAATGTTCGACTAAAAATCGACCAAATGTGACATTAGGAAAAAAAACAACGTCAAATTAATTGGCTGCGCACTGTGCTTGGTAGCCTTGTTGTCTGCCATGAATTATAAATAAACATAAAAAACTAGTAGGCTATTTGCAGTATATTAAATGGTTTTTGACCTGATTATTGTGCACTGAAGTGAGTCTGACACGAGTCTGTCGGCTCTGTTGCATTTGCGCAATATCATAGTCATATGATTTCTGAAAATATAGTACTATGTTGTCAACTAGTGATATCATCACAAGAAATTTTGAGGAATATGCAACATAATTTACACAATTGTTTTTGTCATATCTATTATAATAATTGACAGACACTATCTCCGCTCTGTGCAGCTTGAACATAGGAGCTCCGCTCAGCTTCGTGGCTGAGACACGAATAGACTATTAACTTAAAGCTTTTACTCTTAAACACAAAAGGCACGTCCATTTTAATAAAAAAGTTATATTTATTAAACAAGCCAGATCAAGAGCAGAAACGAAATAAAGTGCATAACTGAAAAAATAATGCATAGATATTAAGAATAAATAATATACAGCAAAGTAGCCAACTTCAACCTGTGTCTCTTCTCCAGTGGGTTGGGCTAATCCAAAAGAAGTGAAAACAAGGGGGTGTTCTGAAGACAGACTGTTACCTGTGAAACAGGGGTACATTCATCTGTAATAAATGCACATGAAATAAATTCCAATAAATAAGACTTTTTTATTTTTCTAGGTTTTTTTCAAACTAATATTTATGTATTGCATCTGGGACATGTTGTCATTTACAACAATCATTGCAGCTAATCCCTCAGTTGGTTAAACGAACATGTTTACAGTAAATAGACTCATCATTTAGCAAGCAAAAGGACCAGAGGGATTACAAACTCATATTTTTAAGCACTTTGTGTGGAAACCAGTTGGCATGATGTTTTAGTGAGGTTTGTATACTGTATATGGATGATATTAACAAAAAAAATATATTTTTAGGAGAGTCAAGACTGGCAAAAAAAACCCCCAAAAAAAACATATATTGAACTAACCATGCAATGTGATAAATTAAAATTATTACTTTACATAGACAGTGGTTGGTAAGCTGTTTGGTCACACCAGTGATAGGAGGTTTTGCTAAGGTTGTTACCAGGGAGTTGCTAGGGTGTTCTGTGGCTGCTTACTGGTCCAAGTCAATTAATTTTGAAATGAAAATCATAAATGTTATCAATTGCAGTAGTAATAGCAACTCAACACTCTCAACAACTCAACACGGTGTGGTTGAATCATGGACCAAAGTGTAATACTTCAGGTTAAGGGTTCAAATACTACCATTAAATAACCTAGAATATTCCTTAAAACATGACTTTGTCCCTAATTGTGCACTTAAAGTCGTGCATACTTATTGTAGACTAGACCACAAAGCAAGGCCATAACCATGTCTTAGAGTGGACCAATGTTTTTTATTGGTTTATTTAAAGGAATTTAGGGAATTTAGTCATTTCTAATTATTCGCGAATTGTCCCCCTCAATGTCTACGGTGGTTACAGCCCTGCCGCTGAGTGTCCCATTTATCATTTTTGATTTCCGACGAGTGCTCACAGTAGCTCAGTTTGTTTAGTCTGCGATCGTTACACTAGCATTACCTTATCACCTTTTCTGGTATGACACGAGAGGAAGAAAACTAGAGAGAAGTCACTCAGTGGAGTGGATTGATAGAAACAATTAGACTGCAAGTGGAGAGTTCACTGAAAAAGAGAACGCCAGCGCTCTGGTAATGAACTCCAGAGGCATGCGTGTAATGTGTTGTGAAGCGGTAAAGGAGTTGTGAAGTGTTGCAATAAAAATAGCTCACCATATTTGAACACCCATTCCTTGGCCAGACTTTGCAGGAAGATATGGAGTTACCTGACACTTTATCATACATTTATATAATCATTTATGTGATGACAGTGCAGTCTGTAAATATAGAACATCTGGTCACATTTTCCTGTCAACTGTCCAGGCTCACATAAAAATCAAATTTGGCGCCTATATTCAAGCATACGTTTCTCTTTCAGGGAGATGAGGAAAGCTTTACTCTCAAATCTTGCACCAGAAGGAAAACTGACTCCATCGAGAAGAGGTTCTGCTTTGACATTGAAGCCGTGGACCGGTGAGTTGACTGCCCACATACCCGCCACCAGATGGCGCTTTAGTCCACATAACATCCAGCGGGAGTCGCACTTCCTGACTGCTGCTCAGGAAAGGGGGTGGAGATTTTAACTAGGTCTGCCAGGCATAGAAAGAGTACACTGCAGATACCTTCAACCGTTCATAACTGTTGCAGTGTCTAGAAGCGGCCAAAAGGGGTTATAGGCAGAAGAAAGCGGACAATTATTTCACACTTAACCTTTAGGGTAAAATATGACCTCAGCCCTCCTCAGAGTGGTGACTCAATGTGGACTGTTAGGTAGTAGCCCACACCACACTTTGCACATAGCATAAATCATTCTCTTAATATTTTAGTCTTGTTTCCCAACAAAATTGTGTCAGATAATATGATCTATTTCCAGAGAATATACTGTATATCTTGAATTAAATCATTTTTTCTTTCCCCACTAAGATTTAAGCATAAACCTTACTAAATTCTGCGTTTAAAGGTGCAGTGTGTAATATTGACAGCTAGTGGTTGAGATGGGTACTGCAATTCAAATTCAAAATGTTGTTTCCCTGCCTCCTCCTCCTCCTTAGTCTCGACGCACACGCAACAGGATCAAGCGCAGTAGACATTGGAATCCGACGAGCCTTACAACACAGTATATTTATCCACGTTTTAATATGTTTTTAATATGGCTCTGGTGATAAAGCTTTTTAGATGGATGCCGATGCTTTTTAGGTCATGTAGAATCTGCGATCTATGATCCAGTTGTTTGCTGGCTTTCATGGCTGTAATGCGTTGTGTTTTCCACCAACTGGCAACTGGGGTGTCGAAATACTATTGGGAATTTTTTCTTAAATCTGCAGAATTTTGATGCTTTTAAAACATTTTTTGATGCATTTAAAAACAATTCGCCTTGTAAAAAAAATCTATTTAATTTATTATGTACAAAACTTTGGAATAATTGAGTTTTAATGTTTGAATGTTTGCAGAGGCTGCATTTCTGCATTTAGCAGTAGAGTAAATTTAGGATAAAGGGCCCTATCATACACCCGGTGCAATGCGACAGCAGGCTACGCGACGCAAGTTTTTTTTTGCTAGTTTCAGCCCGACACAATTATCATGTTCACATCCAGCGCCACATTGTTTAAATAGCAAATGCACATGTGCCCATCTGTTCGCTCATGGGTGTGCTGGTCTGAAAACCTGGAGTGTTCAGGAGCATTGTTGGCACGTTGCTATTTTGAGGAACTGAACTTGACTGCGCCATTGACCAACAAAAACCTGCTCTAAAGTAGATATTTTTGTGTTATTTAAAGGGCGTGTTAGTAATGTGCGTCTATAGGTGGATGCACAAAGCGCGTACACTCTGCTTGTTACTCACACAGGGATGCGCAGCATCACACAAACATTTTGAATATTAAAAATAAAAGGATTCCTCTCTGGAGAAGTGTTCGGTCTTTCCACTCGCAAATTCTGCCATTTAAATAGTGAATCCGCCATGGTGCAAGCGTAACTGGCATTTAAAGGGAATGGGAGATGAGAGATGGGAGATGAAACACACCGTGACTTATTAAGAGACTAGGTACAACCCTTTTAGACAATGCGCCTGGCGCGCCAACCATTTTTCCAGGCGTTAAATTCCAGGCAAAAATAAGTGGATTTTGACTCCTAAGTGCACCTTCAGACCATGTGCTCAGATCGTTAAAATAGGGCCCAAAGGCACACTGGGGTGAAAACCGCATTGGTCTGAAAAGCGCATATGACCCTGAGACGAGAGAATTATGTATTTTATTTCTGGAAAAAATCCTCAGATGACGCAAATATCGTCATTTTGCGTCATCGGAGGAGTTTTTGTCCAGAGGCTAAAGACTACAGCCAGCAGAGGGCGCTATTTCCACATGTTTTAAACATCGCACTCACAGCATTTGGCTCGGGAAACTGCGGAGATTCATGTAAACGGAGCGGTGGAGAGCAAAGTGAGTGTTTCAACTTTTCAAATGAACTTCCTATGAAAGTTAAGCTTCCAAAGACATGATCTGAAAATGGGCCAGACTGATCATACGCTGTGAATGCAGCCGCAGCCGCGAATCCCGCGATTACCTCAGCTCATGTGATGAATGTAGTCGGACTACTGCTGCGTTTGTGCCGTGACACTCAATCGGCTCATTCGCATTATATCGAACAGACACGTTCAGTTTTTAATTTTAGTGTCTCTAACTGAACTGATTTTCTGAAAATGAACATGGTGGGCAAGTGATCCAGTAATCCAGTAGCCGACTAGCCGTGCCTAGAGTAGGAGGTATGAGACAAAAATACATTTTCTGTGTTTTCTCAGTCTAGAAGGCACCAAATTCAAAAATAATGTCACATTTCTACTACATTAATGACCCAGTTTAAAAACAGATTCATCTTCCCAGCGCTGAAGTAAAAACTTTCTCTAATTTACAAGGGTGTAGTTTTGGAATAAAGTAATAGCCTAGTTAACAATTACTTTTTTACATATAATATATGTTGTATTTTATATTATTTAAGCACCTAAATCCTTATCAGTCTGACATAATTTTACTTAAAGAACTTTAATTAAAATGTTCTATACTGAACATGTTTACTTCCTGTCATCTCTGAAAGCCAGGTTTTTCCTAATATCTGTCATTATTAGCAGAACTCCTTTTACACATGGGGAAAATGATTGTTTAGTCAATAATTCAAGAAGGTTCATACTTTAAAGCTCTTTGAAACTTGTATTTGGTCTTATGAAAATGTAACATAGTTCTTGTAATTGTTTAAAGGCACAAAATGTAATTTTTCACAGCTAATGGTCGCTTATTCAAAACAAAGGCGTAGCTTGATGACGCCTTGATTTACAGAGCTTTTATTATGCCATACACGAGCGCTTCTGCTTCTTACGTATGCGTAAATGGGGTATCGCAGCGCTGTTTTATTACATTAGATACATTTGAGTATGTGTTGAAAGTTATGTTATAATGCTTCTCTGTGCGATCGCTCGGCGCTACTATAAGACAGTTGTTGCACACCGCAGTGAGCTAGATCGATATTAGGCATGGTAAAACATGTCGGTGTCCTGGTTAAAATTGCTAATTGCTGATTTAAACATTTGGGACAATGTAAGTACACAAGTCAACAAAATATATAACATTGTTCTAGTGGTTTTGGGAAATTTATATTCAAAAATCTTACGTATTGTGCCTTTACTATAACATTTGTTATAATACGGATATAATCACAAGTAAGAGCATTGATGGCTCCTCATTACCATGCTAAAGCCAATGTTAACTTTTTTCTTTCTTTTTTATCTATAGCATTTGTTATGAAAAATAGCACCATACACATATAGCTACAAACTATAGCTACAAAATGCCACAGTTGTAATATAAATATGTTAAGGAAAAAGATTATCTATTATAAATTCTACAACAAGTTAGTCAAAATGCCCCACAATAGAACGTAATAAGTTCTAGTAAAGGTGGGCATGAGTAGTTTAAATAGCTTTGTAATTTATGTTGGTGCAGGATGATGTTTTCTCTTCTTAGTTTCTAAATAGAATTAAAATGGGTGGCACATTTTATCATCAGTGTCGCGGTAGGAACAGCTCACACTTATCACACTTTTAGAGCACAGTGGTGAACACCTCCCCCACATCCCTGCCGCAAACTACTACACTGCTGATTTGGCATTCAACTGGCTTTTGACACCAGCGACCCTGTATAGCCCCTGCCTATCAATACCTGTTATAGAAAACCACAGACTGTCACATGTGCTGGTCACCATCTGACCTTTATTTATGAACAACAGCAAAAAAGCCATATGGATGTACCTAGTATACAAGTAAAAGCCAGTGCATTGTGCCATGTGTTGGAAAACCTCTTAATATTTCAGTGTGGCAGCTCTATCAGTAAATCAGTAGCACACACACACACACACACACACACACACACACACACACACACACACACACACACACACACACACACACACACACACACACACACACACACACACACACACACACACACACACACACACACACACACACACACACACACCATTAACCTGTGTGTTAGGACAATTGAAGGTTAGGTCATGTCAGGTCAGGCAGAGTTATGGTAATAGAACTGGGCTTGTTTTAATGAGTTTGTGGACAGAAACCCCTGATAGATTTACAGTGTGTTATATGTGTTTGTGTATGTGATGTTCATTTTTTTTATTGGCTAAGCCAGCATATGGGAAGGTGCTTGGCTAGTCTTTTTGTGGGTTTGCAATCAGAAAAAAACAGGATAATTTTGTAAAATTGCAATGTGATTTGTATAAAATACACTTGTGAATAGTTCATGTTTTTTTTCTGACTCACTTAAGCAGGACTTAAATACATATTTATATGCAATTTAATACTTGTGTTTGAAATATGGTTAGTGTACTGTCAAATGTACTGACAAGCATTTAAAACTTATTTGTCATGTAACAAAATACACATTTCTAATGATGCAGTTACAATTTACAACATTTAAAAAATATTTACTTTAAAGGCGCAGTAAGCAATTTCTGAGAAAAGCGGTTGATGATTTAAATCAACATTTAAACAAATCATTTTGCAAATGTTTGCTAGGTGTCTGTTCTGTGTTCTGGCTGTGTAAACAGAAGGGGAAAAAAACGAGCACAAAGTTTGCTTTTTTTCTGCTCGATATGTGAGTGACATTAGTTTGTGCTATGTTTCACTGAACCAAGATATGATGTTGTATGCTGTCGTTGTTCAATCGCAGCTGATTCCTCCACACTTTGGCCAGCTGTCTGATGTGGTTAGTCATTACCTGTGCTGCATATCGTGCAATTTCTTTTGGGTAGGGGTAAGGCTGGTTATCGATTCCGTTACTTTTAGGTACCAACCGAATTGCCTCGATACTATCGAGTATCGTAAAAGGTCTTGTCATTCGATACCTAAGGGGTTAATCTTGTCAATGTCAGTTAGCCAATAAGCATGCAGCATGATTGGCTGTGGTGGAAAAAACATAAGTTTATGAGGGTTACGGCCAGGGATGCGGCTCGCGCGAGGCTGTAGTGTGTAACCCCGTTTGTGGCCATTACAGCTCCAACACAGCCACCAGCGTTGCATTGCATGCATTGTTTTAGTTTGGCAGGGTCGCCGCTAGCTTAGCTTAGCATAATGAATGGAATCCTATGTTGCCAGCTAGCATGTCCCAAATAAAAGTGATAAACACATGAAATCCCACAACTACCGGTATATTGACGGAAGTTTGAGGATTTCATGTGTTGCGTGATATCTCTGTGCCCAATTAGCAGTGCTTCGCCCTTGCTTCCCCATAATATAGTCCCAAGTAAATATCGGCCTAGGAAATCGCCTAGTTATCTCGCCTAGCTTTAAAACATAAATTTGTTTTTTAAAAAAGTATCGTTCAGGAACTGATATTGAAGTCAAGGTATCGATATCAAAAAATGTTGAATGATACCCAGCCCTAGGTAGAGGGGTATGTTTGGGTGTCAAATATCAACAGTGTTTCTCAGAAATCGCTTACTGCACCTTTAGCGCCGGCCACATTGAGTTCTCTTTTGCACTTTTTATACACAAGTATGACACAATGCCCGCTTTGTCAACTGTCCTTATAAGCACAGTCTTAAATGTCTTAAATAAAGTCTTAAATGACCGTAAAGAGTTGTGAGGCCATGGGATATGTGTTAGATCCGCGCCATGTGCTTCAGATCTTAAAGAGACAGCAGCCTAATAAACCTGCTGCTGTCTGTCATTAATGTAAATCAAAGAACAAAAGACAAAGAGAAAATCACTCACTGCTCTTAATTTTGCAGCTTTAATTAGGATTCATCTATTTTTAAATGATAATTTATGCAGTGAAGACTGAAGTGTTTAATAACTTTATATTTTTATTTGGGCTGTCAAATGATTAATCAATCAATTTATGTAATATATGTGTGTACTGTGTATAATTAATATGTAGATTTGAGTACACACACATACATGTATATATATATGTAAGAAGTATTTGCATGTATATACTGTATATTTACTGTTACACTTTATTTTAAGGTGTCATTGTTACAATGTAATTATTAGTACTGAGTATTAAAGGATTAGTTTAGTTCAAAATGAAAATTTCCTGATAATTTACTCACCCCCATCTCATCCAAGATGTCTTTCTTTCTTCAGTCGAAAAGTCTTTGAAAACATTCCAGGATTTTACTCTAAATAATGGACTTTAATGGCAACCAACAGGTTGAAGGTCCAAATCAATGCAGTTTCAAAGAGCTTCAGAGGCTCTGCACGATCCTATGAAGATGGTATTATCTAGCGAAACCATTGGTGATTTTCAAAAAAAATTACCGGCTGTACCGCCCCAAGCGAACGTACATGTACAAAAAAAACATTTACAAAAAAAAAGCCTCCATCTCCAACTTCAAAATCGTCATTTTTTGTTTAAGGATATTTGTATTAGTCTTTGCACGAGCGATTTGTTAACACGTCTGCCTACGTTTAGCGTGACCTTTCTGGTGTGATTACATAAACAATGGAGATGAGCAATTTAGGTTAAAAGGTATATACATTTGCATTTTTGTTTTTTAAATGACCAATGGTTTGGCTAGATAAGACCCTATTCATCAGCTGGGATCGTGCAGAGCCTCTGAAGTCCTTCGAAGCCCTTTGAAATCGCATTGATTTGGACCTTCAACCTGTTGGTTGCCATTAAAATCCATTATGTGGAGAAAAATCCGTGAATGTTTTCCTCAAAAAACTTAATTTCTTTGGTGTGTGTGTAGTTCTGGTAACCCTACCTTATGTGGACAAAATGTCCCCACAAAGATGACCTTATCTGAAATCTTTTTCCATGTGGGAACATTCTTTTGTCCCTATGAGGAAATCAGCTTATAAATCATTTGATGAAAATCAAAAATGCAGAAGGTTTTCTGTAATGAGTAGGTTTAGTCTTAAGGGACAGAATATATAGTTTGTACAGTATAAAAATCATTGCCATGTAGATGGAAAGTCCCCATAAAACATGAAAACCCAACGTGTGTGTGTGTGTGTGTGTGTGTGTATGCATGCATATGGACTGTACCCCTGTGCATGTCTGTGTGTGTTCGTGTGCATGTTTCAGGCCTGGCGTGATCACTATGCAGGCGCTGTCAGAAGAAGACCGCAGACTTTGGATGGAAGCCATGGACGGAAGAGAACCGGTACTTTATCTAAGAGATCGTCAATTTGTTTCGCTCTCAAATCTGATAGGCTTCATCTTAAGGGTGTTTCACATGCTTGGCAATGCTAAGATAAAGTGTATTCTTGTTTTGAATGCATATTCATGAATCTCATTGTGTCTCAAGAATATGTATTTTAAGGTCTTACGCCTGTGTTCTTGATGGATATGAATTCAGAGTGGTTTAGTTGAGTATCGGCTTCATAATTGAATCCCCAATGTATTGCAGGATGTTTTAGGCTCTGTTTAATAATCTAGTGAGCTGCCTTGCTAGTCTGCTACTTATAGACATGCTAACTTGAATAGAACCAGAATCAGTGACTGATAAAACTCAAATAGTGCTTATCATCTAAAAAAAAGATGTTAGTATGCTATGGAAGCCTGTTTCCGCCACAAAATAAAACATTTTAAAGAATAATTGCAACTTTTTTCTCACAATTGTAAGATATAAACTCGCAATCGCAAGTTATAAAGTCAGAATTGTGAGTTATAAAGTCTGATTTGTGTGTTAAAAAGTCAGAATTGTGAAATTACTTTTTTTAATTATTGTGCAATTACTTTTTTTAATTATTATTCTGTGGTGGAAACAAGCTTCCATAGCATGCTGCTAATCTAATCAACATAGAAATGCATAGAGTACACACATGTTTGGTAAAATAGTAAACCTGTTTAATCAATACTATTTGGCTTTGAATTTATTATACATTTATAATCCATATTTCAGTCATCCGCCATGCCTATATAGGCAGCTCGCTAGGTTTTGAAATAATATAATGTGTTAGCATGCTGAATGACTCTTTCAGTATGATGAAGCATGCTTTTAAAAGCACTTGGCAATGAGATTATGCATGTAAAATTGTGGAAATGAGGCATCTGTATTATGTGCTACGACAGCTTCTCGACTGGTAACACAAAATTGTAATTGTTAAGTAGATTTTTCCCAAAGCTGCTTTGTGTTAACAGCCACAAACTTGTCTTCTCACAGGTGTACACCCTGAATCGTGATAGCCAAAATGAAGCCAGTAAGTACGGTGCCATTTCAATCGTCGAAATTTGAAAATCATAATTCAGTTGAATCACAGAATTGTTTGTTTTACCATAAAGTTGTACTGATGTTTTGTTTGTCCTAATGTACTTTCTATTACAAGTGGCCCAATTAGATGTCATCGGCTTCAACATTGTCAAAAAATTCATATATGCCGTAGAAACCAGAGGTAAACCTCATTGTTTTTTTGTTCAGAATTAAAGGTCAGATGGTGACCAGCACATGTGACAGTCTGTGTTTTTGTAACAGGTATTGATGAACAGGGGCTATACAGGATCGTTGGCGTCAACTCCAGAGTGCAGAAACTACTCGGCCTGGCCATGGGTGAGAATCTGCATTCTGATGCTGGTCCTTTTGCTTTATTGAATTCAGGAGATTAAAAAACAACATTTCAGCCGTAAATGTCACCCATACAATTTCTCAGCCTTAAAATGGTTTTGAGTAACACACTAGGCTTTTTCACACATACAGTCTTTACCAGTGGTGGACGAAATACACAAATCAAGTACTTGAGTAAAAGTACAGGTACCCTAATAAGATAATACTCCAGAAAAGAAAAGTACTCCTTTCCAATTTTACTTGAGTAAAAGTACAAAATCTGCTTAAGTTTTAAAAGTAAAAAGAACTGATTAATGATTGTTTATTTAATCTTATTTTATATACTTGTATATTAGGGGTGTAACGGTACTCACATTCGTACTGAACGGTTTCGGTACAGGGCTTCCGCACGTGCACGTTGTAAATCTTTAACAGTTAACAGTCGGCTTGTTTTAAGCACGGAACACACTTCAGTCCGAGTTCCCACACAAACATATTAAGTATTCAGTCAATTAACACTCATTAACGCTCTTTAATGTGACATGACTGATCTCTGTATAGGCGCCGCAGTTCAAACTGCGTCATGGTGCGCGAGTAAACACGATTATCTCTTCATACCGAATAAACATGAATTAATATCTTATGGTTTGTTGAGGATACATTACAATTTACTGAAAGTCGTGTAATCACTCAATCAGTGTTTCAACTGCAGAAAGAAAACAATAAAACAGCTTGTAAATAATGTCAAGTAGCATTACATTTACCTCAGGAGTCATTCAGTGTCACAGCTGTTAGTTCACTAGAGAAATCAACTCTTTCACTAAATATATGACCTATATTAGCCTATATTCATTATATTCTACTGGACCTGTTAGTGATGTCTGGATTATTTAATGTATTTTTTAAAAATCAGCTTCTGTGTATAAATGATTATATTTCAACAACATCATTTTATAATAAGTTATAGAAGTTAATGTAAAACTGCCTTATGTGAACTTTACATGTTTGCATACAATGTGTTATTTGAGTGTTGATTATTATATCTAAAAATAAATAGCAACTGAATTTAGGCTAATCGTTTTGGCTCTGTTGTTAACCTTTAATATTATAGTAATGTGCAAGGGCTCCCTATATAGTTTACAGCATTATCTTTAAGAAACTTTTAGTTATAATTGAATTAATTTAAGGACAGACACACTTTTTTCAGGAAATCACTGTTTAATAAAAATAAATAAAAAGCAATTTTGTAGGTACGTACCGAACCGTCAGTTTTGTGTAACGTTGCACCTATTGTATATTAATTTTATATTACATATTTTATATACAGGTGCTGGTCATATAATTCGAATATCATCAAAAAGTTGATTTATTTCACAAATTGAATAACTGACAACTAAGGGAAATCCCAAAATCAGTATCTCAGAAAATGAGAATATTATGAAAAGGTTCAATATTGAAGACACCTGGTGCCACACTCTAATCAGCTAATTAACTCAAAACACCTGCAAAGGCCTTTAAATGGTCTCTCAGTCTAGTTCTGTAGGCTACACAATCATGGGGAAGGCTGCTGACTTGACAGTTGTCCAAAAGACAACCATTGACACCGTGCACAAGCAGAGCAAGACACAAAAGGTCATTGCAAAAGAGGCTGGCTGTTCACAGAGCTCTGTGTCCAAGCACATTAATAGAGAGGCGAAGGGAAGGAAAAGATGTGGTAGAAAAAAGTGTACAAGCAATAGGGATAACCACACCCTGGAGAGGATTGTGAAACAAATTAAAAAATGTGGGGGAGATTCACAAAATGAGTGGACTGCAGCTGGAGTCAGTGCTTTAAGAACCACTACGCACAGACGTATACAAGACATGAGTTCCAGCTGTCGCATTCCTTGTGTCAAGCCACTCTTGAACAACAGACAGCGTCAGAAGCGCCTCGCCTGGGCTAAAGATAAAAAGGACTGGACCGCTGCTGAGTGGTCCAAAGTTATGTTCTCAGATGAAAGTAAACTTTGCATTTCAGGAGGACGAGAGGAGAGGCACACAATCCATGTTGCTTGAGGTCCAGTGTAAAGTTTCCACAGTCAGTGATGGGTTGGAGTGCCATGTCATCTGCTGGTGTTGGTGCACTGTGTTTTCTGAGGTCCAAGGTCAACGCAGCCTTATACCAGGAAGTTTTAGAGCAATGCATGCTTCCTGCTGCTGACCAACTTTATGGAGATGCAGATTTCATTTTCCAACAGGACTTGGCACCGGGACACAGTGCCAAAGCAACCAGTACCTGGTTTAAGGACCATGGTATCCCTGTCCTTAATTGGTCAGCAAATGCACCTGACCTTGTGAACAGGAAGATGCGATATGCCTGACCCAACAATGCAGAAGAGCTGAAGGCCACTATCAGAGCAACCTGGGCTCTCATAACACCTGAGCAGAGCCACAGACTGATCGACTCCATGCCACGCCGCATTGTTGCAGTAATTCAGGCAAAAGGAGCCCCAACTAAGTATTGAGTGCTGTGCATGCTCATACTTTTCATGTTTATACTTTTCAGTTGGCCAAGATTTCAAAAAATCCTTTCTTTGTTTTGGTCTTAAGTAATATTCTAATTTTCTGAGATACTGAATTTGGGATTTTCCTTAGTTGTCAGTTATAATCATCAAAATTAAAATAAATAACATTTGAAATATACCAGCCTGTGTGTAATGAATGAATATAATATACAAGTTTTACTTTTTTAATGGAATTAGTGAAATAAATCAACTTTTTGAGGATATTATAATTATATGACCAGCATCTGTAATACTGCTGCTCAAAATAACTGGGGGAGGGGGAATTGCTGGGTCTGACATCATTATGAATTATGAGTTAGTGGGTGCATTATATATAATGTGTGTTAACAAACAATACAAACAGACATAACATGGGGCTAAAATCATAACATTTTAAAATGAACGTTATGCAAACATCAAGCATAGCTTCAGTTCTGGCAGCCTGGCAGGTCACGTTAGTCAAGCTCGCATCAGCTGACTGTCAGCTGACTTACGTCTGCCTATCATAAATCAAAATATTTGCAAAAAGTTGTATCATAAATCATAAAGCTCTGTTGGAGCTGTTAACAGCAATACCTGAGTGGAAAGTGGTGTGACGTGTAGCCAAGTATGGTGTCCCATACATTTCACCCATCCAAGTGCACACAGCAGTGAGTATTGAACACACCCGGAGCAGTGGGCAGCCATGTTTTTGCTGTGGTGCCCAGGGAGCGATTGGGGGTTAGGTGCCTTTTGCTCAAGGGCAGCTCAGTTGAGGCTAATGAGAATGGAATAGAGCGCTGTTCATTCACTCCCCCCAACTACATTACTGAGATTCAAACCAGCGACCTTCGGGTTACAAGTCTGACCATTATGCCACAACTGCCCACAACTTTTTTCCTTTGTAAACATACCCTGGACAGACATCTGACCGCCTTGAGACCCTGCATTCTTGTCCATTTATCAGCTCTGCGGCTCTGCAGTTATTACTGTTTACTATAGTAACTGTTATGCACCTTGTCAATTTGGACAGTTAATGAAACAAAATAGATACTATTGACAATTGCATTTAGTTTTGTCGAAAGACTCACTTGTAGTTTTTAGACAGCTTTATTTATTTGTAATGTAAGGGGTCTAATTGTCACTTTGCGTCATTGATTTACACTGTAGACCAGTTTGTTGATTATAATGGAATGTAACTAGGTTTGCCACATTGCTCTCTTGCAGTGTAGACAGGTTTATTGATTACAATGTGAGCGCCCTAGTTTTTTCATGATGCATTGCTCTTGTACAGACAGATATGTTGAATACAATAGTGATTATCTTTTTGTGGATTCGGGCTGTTTGCATGGTAGACACATCTTTCTCAGCACATCTGCCTCATTTGTGTACAAAGCTTCACTTAGCAAGAGACCATAATTCTCACCTGCTTAAGAACAAACGCACCGTAACCCTCTTCACATGCAAAAGTGAAAGGAATGCCGTCACACCCTGTGCTAAAAACAGGATGAATAGACATTTGTGTTGTTGTTTTATTCACTAGATCACCTGCCTTTAACTGCCTGTCTCAGAGGTAATGATATACTTTGACAGTTTTGCTTAAGGAAATGCTTAAGGAAATGCTAATTCGATGCTGATTGGGTGTTGCCATGTAATGCTCACATATATGCACAGTTTACTGGCAGAGTTGAGTTGGTAATTTCATATAAAAGTTGCGCAGAGGTAACCATAAGATACTTTAATTTCTCCTCTAGACCCCAAAACCTGTGCAGATGTGGAGCTGGACAGCACAGAATGGGAGATCAAGACCATTACCAGTGCAATAAAGCACTACCTCAGGTACCAACATTCCCCTTCACACATGACCAGAGGTGCATCAATCCAGTTTTAACATATTTTACCTACCTCGATTACACTAGCCCTTGTAGTATTTTAAAAGCTTGTCTGTTAAAGCAAGTAAGGGTGAGCAAGTAAGGGTTTAAGGGTAAAGTTAGGGACAGGTGTGGCGGTATGGGTAAGTTTAAAGGTAAAGTTAGAGACAGGTGTGGTGGTATGGGTAAGTTTAAGGGTAAAGTTAGAGACAGGTGTGGTGGTATGGGTAAGTTTAAGGGTAAAGTTAGGGTCAGGTGTGGTGGTATGGGTCAGTTTAAGGGACAGGTGTGGTGGTATGGGTAAGTTTAGGGACAGGTGTGGTGGTGTGGGTAAGTTTAAGGGTAAAGTTAAGGACAGGTGTGGTGGTATGGGTAAGTTTAAGGGTAATGTTGGGGACAGGTGTGGATGTGTGGGTAAGTTTAAGGGTAAAGTTAGGGACAGGTGTGGTGGTATGGGTAAGTTTAAGGGTAAAGTTAGGGACAGGTGTGGTGGTATGGGTAAGTTTAAGGTTAAAGTTAGGGTCAGGTGTGGTGGTGTGGGTAAGATTAAGGGTAAAGTTAGAGACATATGTGGTGGTATGGGTAAGTTTAAGGGTAGAGTTAGGGTCAGGTGTGGTGGTATGGGTAAGTTTAAGGGTAGAGTTAGGGTCAGGTGTGGTGGTATGGGTAAGTTTAAGGGTAAAGTTAGGGACAGGTGTGGTGGTATGGGTCAGTTTAAGGGTAAAGTGAGGGACAGGTGTGGTGGTATGGGTAAGTTTAAAGGTAAAGTTAGGGACAGGTGTGGTGGTATGGGTAAGTTTAGGGACAGGTGTGGTGGTATGGGTCAGTTTAAGGGTAAAGTTAAGGACAGGTGTGGTGGTATGGGTAAGTTTAAGGGTAACGTTGGGGACAGGTGTGGTGGTATGGGTAAGTTTAAGGGTAAAGTTAGGGACAGGTGTGGTGGTGTGGGTAAGTTTAAGGGTAAAGTTAGAGACATATGTGGTGGTATGGGTAAGTTTAAGGGTAAAGTTAGGGACAGGTGTGGTGGTATGGGTAAGTTTAATGGTAAAGTTAGGGACAGGTGTGGTGGTGTGGGTAAGTTTAAGGGTAAAGTTAGGGACAGGTGTGGTGGTGTGGGTAAGTTTAAGGGTAAAGTTAGAGACATATGTGGTGGTATGGGTAAGTTTAAGGGTAGAGTTAGGGTCAGGTGTGGTGGTATGGGTAAGTTTAAGGGTAGAGTTTGGGTCAGGTGTGGTGGTATGGGTCAGTTTAAGGGTAAAGTTAGAGACAGGTGTGGTGGTATGGGTAAGTTTAAGGGTAAAGTTAGAGACAGGTGTGGTGGTATGGGTAAGTTTAAGGGTAAAGTTAGAGACAGGTGTGGTGGTATGGGTAAGTTTTAGAGTAAAGTTAGGGACAGGTGTGGTGGTATGGGTAAGTTTAAGGGTAAAGTTAGGGACAGGTGTGGTGGTATGGGTAAGTTTAAGGGTAAAGTTAGAGACAGGTGTGGTGGTATGGGTAAGTTTAAGGGTAAAGTTAGAGACAGGTGTGGTGGTATGGGTAAGTTTAAGGGTAAACAGAAATTAATTACAGATGTAATTACATGCAGGTAATTTTTTTATGTAAGTACAATGTAAAAACATGTATGTATATACAATAAGAGTTGTTTTTGTATAATTGTATAAAAATAATTAATTAAAATGTTAGTACATAGTAGTTAAGGCCACCTAATATAAAGTGGGTCCATTATTATTTATAACAAGTTCACCTAAATGTTTCATCATGCAGTGTATTTTTTGTTTTTTTGTAATTTTTTGCACAATATCTTACAAAACACCTGCCTGATATCAAATGTTGAATTGAATTCACACAAAAAAGACAAGTAAACAGTCAGTAAAACAAATAAACATTTTACAAGCAGTAGCAAAAGTAAATAAAACTTAAATGTTACAAAGTTATTCATTCAAGAGCCTTGAGTGTCACTAATGTTATTCAAACAACAAAAGAGAAAATCAGAGACTGCAGTAGGATTATTTGGCTGCTCTCACTTTAAGAATGAAAACACAGATCCAATACTCCATACTCGGTAATTAGACGGTAATTTTGTACATACATTTGTGTGTATTTGACCATTTAAGTGCAGTTTGGTACTCACAGGCTGTTTGTGAGGTGGCTTTATTTGTGCATGAGCACTCCGTTTCTAAAAGAGCGCACAAATGTGCTTTAGTAAAACTTTAGTAACAATACAACACATCCTCAATTGTGTCAATTCCTGTGTCAACTGTGCAGCTCGTTTGTAGTGCAGACGCGTTGCGAAGCCATTTGCGCATTTTGAGAGGGAAAGTGAGAGAGCGGTGATTCACTTACGCTGTTTGTGAAATGACGTCTCACAGAAGCACCTTACCTTCAGCATTATAATTGTTTTAGCCTTGCTAGACAGAGTTTGAGATGGTCCCGCTGGATGTCATGCCACACTTCTAACAGCAGGCACGCGTCTTTATGCGTCGTCAGCAGGAGATTGGTTTTTGAGATCAGCAAATTGAGAGATTGCCGATCCAATCATTAGAAGTGATTATCGTCTGATAGCGATCGGTAGCCACATCAGAGCACCCCTCAAAGCAAGCATCAGTTCTACAATTCCTTATACTTATTAACTTAAAGGTGCAGTGTGTAATATTTATGAGGATCTATTGACAGAAAAATAATATAATATACATAACTATGTTTTCAGTGGATTATTACCTTAGAATGAGTAATTTCTATCTTCACACACCGCGGGTCCCCTTACAGTGAAGTCATCATTTTGCACTGCCATGTTTCTACAGTAGCCCTAAACAGACAAACTGCTCTACAGAGCGCTAGCTACTCTCTGCTGTCTCATATGATGACATCTTTGTCCTGTGTCGGCCTCCGTAGCTTCTCTATGTGCTTTGAAAAGGGGGGGTGAGTGGTGGGCGGCACAGCCTCGCCGTTAGATGCCGCTAAAATTTACACAGTGCACCTTTAAGCATACCTACAAACCATGCAAAACCTCCTAGAAAATACAAAACAATCGAGAAAATACACTCAGAACACAAGCTATCAATTCTCAGTCTCTGTATTGGACAACAGGGCATCTTATTAAATATATTTTGAATGAGGCATTTCATTCATTCATTGAATGATCCCATACAACCTACAAGGGTCATAGGGTCTACTAGAGGAAAGTACTCTGGACAGATGGCTAGTCCATCACAGGAATCTCACAGACACATAGTCTTTGTACTGTGGGGGAAACCGGAGTACCCGAATGAAACCCACGCTGACACGAGGAGAACATGCAAACTCCACATAGAAAGACCTTCTGGCTCAGCCAGGGCTCGAAACGGGGACCTTGTTAACCTCTCAGCTAACCACTGTGCCAACGTGCCGCTTAAAGCCGGGTGCACATATTGGCCACGACTTGGTCTGACAAATTTTGCAAATCCTAAAAGATTTCACTGATCCTAGGCTGAAGTCTTTGATCTTTAGTTTGACATGTTCACCGTCAGTCGAATTTGACCTCAGACGAAATTCTGGCAGTGTCAGAAGATTTGGCGCACAGGGCTGCAGTGTGACTTCTTCTCCTTTTTCAAGACGAACCATGACCAAAATGAGCGCTAGAGATTTCTACCATTTCAATCCTGTGTGCTATGCAGCTCACTGTCACATTGATTGATGATATAAAACTCTGGACGAGTTTTCTTGCGTGCGTCCGTTTTTAATGCGCCTTGACTAACGTACAGTCTGACATTAATGACACCTTCAGTCGTACAGTGTGAAATGGCTTACAGCGGGAACATGTTCGTTCAGTCTCACAAGGAATAATCGTAAAGGACTGTTATAAATTGCACAGTGTGCACCCAGCTTAAATTATGTATAAATATATTAAAATATATATATTTTATTAACTTGCAAGTGATGCATATTATCTAAGTGTAACAAAATATTATTGAAACAATGATTTAAAAGTACTTTAATTCAGACTTTTGGTCACATTTTAGATTATGGTTCAATTCTCACTATTAACTATGACTTTTGTCTCAATAAACTTGCAATGGCTGCTCATTATCAGTAAGGTTGTTAAGTTTAGGTATGGGATAGTATTGGGGGCGTAGAATATGGTCATGCAGAATAAGGCATTAACATGTGCTTTATAAGTACTAATAAACAGCAAATATCCTAGTAATATGCATGCTGATAAGCAACTATTAATAGTGAGAACTGGACCCTAAACTAAAGTGTTACCAATTTTTTAGTTTGTCATTATTTTAAAGTGCACTTTTTAAAGTGTACTTAAGTGTGTTAAGAAACTGTCATGAAAGTGTACTCTAAGTACACTTAAGTGGCCTTTTATTTCATTAATATTATATTATCTGCAAGAACAGAAAGAACTTGTAAGTACATTACATGTTTTCACCACAAACTTTTTCACAAGGGGAGCACGAGGCACCCATTTGTTCATGACATTGGCCTGGCAACCTCCCACAACATGCTAGCATGTTTGTTTGAAAATGTAAAATGATATATAGTCATTAATGTTGTAAACATGTTTTCTAACAAACCATCTAATCATGCATATTCAACAGCATTGCTAATACACTACAGATTAGCCTCCAGTCTAAAAATAAAGGAAGACATATCACCCTCATGGCTCCAAACACTCTCTTTCTGAATGCCATGATTCCTCTTGTCTTTGAGTCTGACAGTCTATCTGTCTGTTTGATTTGTTATCTAATCACTGATCTTTTCTCTCCTTCTCTGATATCAGGATGCTGCCAGCCCCTCTCATGACATACCAGTACCAGAGGAGCTTCATCAAAGCAGCCAGTGAGTTTCTCTCCATCTGTCTGGTTGGACCAGTCTGGCTTTATATCCACTGATCTATTTTGATTGTTTGACTACAGAGTAGGAGTGCTCAAGCTAGTAAGACTCGGTCCAAAGCAGGAAACCGGGGTGTAGAGGACAGAAAATGGATTTTCAGCGTGGCGGCTGTTGTCTGAGACCTCAAGGGATGTTGTCCCTCCTCAAGACCATAAACTTTCATTTTCACACTGCAAAAAAGAACTTCAGTCAGAAATGTCATACTTTAGCTTTACATTTACATTTTGTTAGATGTTTGCTTTATTTACTTGATCAGTATTTTTTGTGCAAGATAATGTTAATTTCGTTGACGAATAAAAAAGAGATGAAAATGTTAGTGAGGGTCGATTAGGGAAGAGATCCAGCCAGAGCAGTGTGATAGATGCGCTTATTTGAATTGTAATGTGGGGATTTAACCGCGGGAAAACACGGCGCTGTTGCACGTTCTACAGGCTCACACAAAATCGCTTCAGTCAATGAGTCGTGCACATTTATGCATGTAATTGATTATGATTCATAAATTATGACAATTGTTATGTTTTAGACATTTGTAACAATGCATATTTTATCTCCTTCATCGTAACTTAAAAGAGAAGCTACAGCTGCAACCATAAGTCGTGTATTTCAGAGTCGCTGTGTATTTAGAGCTTGTTTATAATTAAAAGTCACATATTATATATACATTTTTGGTTACACAATAAACTGTATTTAATTTCATTCTTATTTAATTCATAGTCAGGAGGAAAGACTAAGAACAGTATTGAACACATATTATTCAATAGAGCATTATAATAGTTTACCAAAACCATTAAAAAACATTCATTACTTTAAATTAAATACATTTAATTCAACTTACTTGAAGCTTTAGCTTAACCTGATATACTAACTAAAACAGAAATACTAAATTATTAAAACTATTTAAAGCTGGAGTCTGTAGCTTTTTACGCTCTAGTGGTTAATAAACAGAACTGCGTGCGTCTTGCGGAAGAACATTGCAGCCGGAGCTACTTCTCTTTGTTTATGTCTATGGCGAGTCACGCAGGGACTGTGCTCCTCCGCAGGGGTTCCTACCAGACCCGTCTGAAATAGTCCCAATATAAACACTTATTATAAGTGTACCATAATGACTCAGGGTCAGACAAAAACACGGTTTGGAAAATGGATTCATGTTGTACATTCTCATTATATAATTTTTTTAGATCTTGAACACAAAAAAAGTTACAGCTTTAAAAACAAGTGATTTGAGCTCTCTTTCGTGTATTTTTGCGCTTGAACGGTCAAAACCACAATTATGTCAAAATGTGAGTATTTAAGAAACAGTCGGTTATGTAATGCACAAATGCTCAATTAATGAATTACAATTTAACTAAACTTGTTAGATTTAATTAGACTAAATCTTATGTAGATTTACTCGACTAAAACTAAAAACAATTCAGGTGACTAAAATATGACTAAATCTAAATCAAGATTTGCTGTCAAAATGAACACTGGTTTTCAGACAGTATCTTTGTCTTAAGAGTAAATGTACTACAGTTTGTTCTCAAAACAAACTTTTATATTCTATTTATATTTTCTATTATATTATATTATATTATATTATATTAAACACATTTATAATTAAATACTTTTTATACAATTTTATAAATAAATAAAGCTGTGGTGCTCATGCAGGCATTTTGTATTTCTGAATTCGCGTTGAGGAATTTCCTGTAAAGCAATGAAGGTTGAGCTGCTAAAATATAATAATCCACAATGTCTAAACCAGTCTCTTTTATACCTCTCCTCCCTCACTATATTCTTGTTTTTGGGGATTATTAGTATATCACAGCAGTCAGATGGATTAATATTTTATTGACCTTCAGTCGGAAATGTCACACCAGCTTTAAGCACCAACTTTATTCATTTTTGTTTATTGGATTTTTGCTTAAAACAACCGTTTGTTAAAATGATCACAATTTTTTTTGTAAAATATTAAAATGATTATTTGTAACTACTGGGGAAAATAATTCTAGATATATTAAATATTAAACTATATATTCTCTGGAAATAATATTTAATGTTTGCACAGGAAAACAAGACAAAAAAACAAGATTAACAAGATGATTTTTTCCCCCTATTGTATCTCCTCTATCTTCATCTTATCTGGTTTTGCTCTCTATCATCGTTTCCTTTTTCGTCTCTGTTTTTCTGTCTTTCTCTTTGCTTTTCCCCCCAGCTCTTAAGGGTGACGTTAGGCCCTTGTCCTCATATGAACTCTTTTTTTCGGAGGGCTCCACCCCTCCCTTTCGGCCTTTCATATTCTCTCGTTTTTCCGCTCCTCCCCTCGTTCATTCCTGTCTATGTGAGCCGTTTATGTGATAAAGAGCAAGGTACCATCTGGAGTTTGCCCATCATCAGAGAGAGAGAGCGAGAGAGAGATAATATGGGAGTGAGAGACGATGTGAATGTGTGTGTAACTGGAGAAGACTAAATCAAGAGAGACAAGAAAGTGTGAAAATGTTTGTGTACAGTCTAGTGGTTCAGTTTCTGTTCAACACAATGAAATACATGTCTGGTCTGGTTATGTGCTAGCTTTATAAAACTGGGACTTGCAGTATAATATTTGGTTTGCATGTGCAGAAGATCATTTTCTTTATCCGTATTTTGTTTGTAAAACAACGCTTTGCTAAAATTATTTAAATAATTTCTTAAATAATTTACTAAATAAAAGCATTTTAACTAATGGGGAAGAAAAAAAGAATTATAAATATACTAAGTATTAAATATAAAATCTCTGAAAAGGCATTGTGTGTTTGAATCCAGATTTCAGCCATTTCTATAAAGAAATGAATGTGAGGCTACAGAAATGTAATAATCCACAATATATTTTTCCCCCTTGTCATGTCTTTTATACCTCTTGTTACTGGGGATTATTAGGATATCACGGCAGCCGGATAGATTACTCTAATATTTCAATGACCTTTAAGAGTCCGCATCTGGTGGCTTTGCCTTGCCATAATGGACACTGCTGCAGCCGTCACATACACTAGGTGGCACAGTTTCTGTGCTTTACATCTAGGCAGACACAAACATTAAAGCATTAATGTTGTTTTAATTGGAATAATGTGTCTGTGTGTGGTGCACATCGTCTCAGGAAGTGATCTCAGAGTGGGGAACAGGATCTTTTTGTTCAGTTTTACCACAGCAGCAACAGATGCAAATTGTCAGTCTTGAAATGTGTCAGTGAATGTAGAAATATACATCAACACTTACATGGCTGAAGCCAATGATACTGGATTCTAGTTAAAGTACCTACAGTTCATGCGGAACAAAAGGAAATGTGCTTGTTTTCCTTTGCAACCACTTACTCTCTCGCTTCCTCTTTCTCGGGCTTCTTAGAACTGGACAATCCCGAGGCGAGGGTGGCAGAGATCCACTCCATAGTGCACCGTCTCCCAGAGAAGAACCGCCAGATGCTGGAACTTCTTATTAAACACTTGGCCAAGTAAGTTTTGGTGTTGATGCCCCCTTTTTACTGTGTTACAAATGTAGCAGAGCCAAAGAGGATTGCCATTGTAAAAACCTCAACCCTGCTGATATCAATAAAGGCCTCAACTTCCCCTTTGTGTTCGTTCAGCTGAAAAGAGCAGCTTGTTTTCCTCCACCTGTCCTTTCCTCAGTCTCTTTGCCTCCCGTAACCGGCTCCATTTTCTTTTGTGCGAGTCTAATTTGACACCCTGACTGCTGAGCTCTGCTGGCAGGTTAGGGAGTATTTTGGTGTTTTACAGTGAAAATGCTTTTCAAAAGGTCAGATTCATTATTCAAAAAAATGTTGGGATGTAGAATTTGAATGCCCACTTTATTTGCATATTCTCATTAGAAGGAATCGCTGCCATTTAATGCTTCTTTGCCGGTTGTAAATTATCTTGTCGTGTGGAATTTCAATAATTTGCTTCATCTGACAATACCAGTGAAACGCAATAGCCAATGTGCATAAGATACATTAGGAATTGTTTAATATTGACAATATGCTAAAGCTTTGCTGCCGTACCATGGGTGCAGTGATGTAATGAGATAACCTGCTTGCACAGGGAGTGTGCTGGGGACTATTTTCAGGCGCTGCGCCACTGCACCCATGGTACAGCAGCAGTTCCCTGATTATAGTTCCTAGCCATATCGGTCTAGAAATTAGCATCTTTTCATTTTCCGTCGGTCTTAGTACACGATGTAACTATACACATCACAACATGTAAATAGTAAAATGTTGGCGTTATTTTGTCACTTATTGAGCAGTAGGATAGATGGAGCCGTTTGCCTCCAGTCTTTGTGCTAAGCTAGGCTAGCGGTGGGCATGTCAGACAGAACTGAGAAGGGTATGTATGGCTCTAACTCTGGGGGATATGGTGAATAAGCTAAAGTCCCAAAAAATCGGCATGTTCTTTTAACATGCTATAGGGTCAGATGTACTAACAGGGCAAATTAGCGTGAGAGCACAATTCCAAAAACGCACCAATGAGCAGCCAGATCATTTCCATTATGACCAACGCAATCTACCAGTTAGTGTCTGGCTTAAGACATGCTTTTTTGGGTGGTAAATAATGGCGCAAACACCAGTAAATTGACAAGCTCAAACCTTTGTAAATTACCTTGCATGATTTGTTTGCTTGAAAAATACTCTCCTCCCATTAATTTTGCGTCTGAAAGGGAAACTCGTGCAAATGCAATAAGGTCCGCTGTGAAAATAACCCTGTCCGTGCCTTATCACTGCTAATTCACTGCGTGTCTTTGGTAAATCTTGACATTAGTTTAGTTTAAACACCAAAAGAGGGTTTGTGCTGGTGCAAGCTATTTGTAAATCTGGCCCTTAATTAAGAAAAAACAAATTTTTCACATTCTGTACATTATTGCAGCTCCTCGTATTCCCAGTCTGTCTGAAATGCTCTGATGTCTACCGATTGGCCAGCTGACCATAATTGCAAGTTTCAGCTTCCAAAGCAGTTAATCAGGCTTTACCGTATCAGTTTGAGCCCAAAACATTTCCAGACTCTGAGAATGCAGATGATCAAGTAGATGTCACAATGCTGTTCAATCCAACAAGAAGGACTCGGCAAAGGATCAGAATAAAATCACAAAGGATATGGTCTTCACAAAATCCAAAATAGACAGGGGGACTCTTCAGGAACTACTAACATACACAACCCCTTCTTACAAAGACAAGAACCGACGAGCAATAGAACCAAACGGAGTATATATACAGGGAGAACTGAACGAGACACAGGTGGGCCAATCAGAAACCAACAAACAGCAAGTAATTAAGTTCAAAAGATACAGTAACAAAAACACAACACACAATAACAACTCATTTGTATTCAGTGGCCCAAAATGAGAGAAAAGAAAAGAGGCAATTTGGTGCAGCTGCTGATATTTATGGCCAAAAAGTAAGATGAAACTGATAGCTTGTAATGTAAATCATCGAAGTCTTTGTATAGCAGAACTTAAATAAAATGCATATACATATCAGTCGTCGGTTTCACTTTATTTTGATGATCCCTTTAACACATTCTGTTGACTTTAAGTAACGATGCACATACATGTGTCCTAAGTCTCATTAGAGTGTTAGTATTAGTAGACTGGTAGGGTTAGGGTTATCATAAGTTGATTGTTGACATGTAATTGAAAAGTCACTTATAGTCCACAGAATGTTCAAAAGGGACCATCAAAATAAAGTGTTACCCAGTTGTCACTTAATATCTCCCAATAAGGGGGCAAATGCAATGCAATACAATACAATGATGATTGAGAGATTAACAAATAAGCCTTCCTCCAAAACCATCAACTCATACTTTAAGAAAAAAAACTTCTGGAAAAATCAAGTAAACCTCAGTTGCGTCAGTTCAGTAAATGTTCATTTTGAAATATTTCCAACAATATAAAATGTATTCTAATGTTTACTTTTTAAAATATTTCACAGTAAAAAGATATCTCAACCCGAAGGGTTGTATTAATGTTGTTGTAATGTTTTAGTAGTTAATGTATACTGAAATGCTTTTTACTTGCAAAACAAAACAAAACAAAACAAAATCTAATGGTAGTAGATTGAGCACAGCAATTATCATGTTGAAAACTTAGAGGACTTGGAAATTTGTGTATCAAATATGATAAAGTTTTTTTCAACACGGAATTAAGGTGCTTTCTGTGAATGTGCATGGCTTGCAATTTATTGGCTGCTTTATGGAAATAACAAGATGTATATATCAAAGTGCTGTAAACTGTAAAACTGCTTTCGCTATACAAACCAGAGATAATTAAGAGAATACATTAAAATAATATGGTAAGAAATACCAGTTTGCAATATCAAGCAGCACAATGAGCTGTTTTCTACAGTATATACAAATAACTGGAAGCAAATGACACTGGAAGACAGACATATTAAAATTACAAATGGCTGCGCCCACTCTTACCTGAAAAATAAGGTGGATAGGGTTAAGTGAAATCCTGGGTAAAGCCAAGAAAAACCGTGTTACATCAATGATGTAAGTTGTGTGTGTGTGTTCATGTTTTTCTATCATGGTGGGGACTTCAACCTGACTGCACACAGACTCATGGGGACTCGTGTCACCGTGGGGACCTAAATTGAGGTCCCCATGAGGAAACAAGCTTATCATACAAAATGAGTTTTTATGAAAATGTAAAAATGCAGCATGTCTCCTGTGATGGGTAGGTTTAGGGGCAGGGGCAGTGTAGGGGGATAGAAAATATGGTTTGTACAGTATAAAACCCATTAAGTCTATGGAGAGTCCCCATAAAGATAGTAAACCAGACGTGTGTGTGTGTGTATGTGTGTGTATGGGTGGGTGGGTTTTAGGAATTAAGTTATAGTAAATTTATAACATAAATGTGATGTTTAGGAATGCGTAATATATTACAGCAAGTTTAAAAAAGGCTGCAACATTTACTTGTGTACTGTTTTGTGGAATGGAAAAATCCAATTTCAATCCAAAAAGAGGAAATTAGTAATTAAAGGATTTTTTCTTACTTTACTTTTTTTTTTTTATTCCATTATGCATATTTGTTGATTTTATTGTTTAGTTATTGCTGCCCTATTTTATTCACTGTAAATAAAGTTAGATATAGAGAAAAACTACATTATAATAAGGAATAAATGACCGAATGAGATATTTTACTCTTTCAACAGAGTGGCCAGTCACCACCAGCAGAATTTGATGACGGTTGCTAACCTGGGCGTCGTTTTCGGCCCTACGCTGCTGAGGCCTCAGGAAGAGACTGTCGCAGCGATCATGGACATCAAGTTCCAGAATATTGTGGTAGAAATCCTGATTGAGAACCATGAACGGGTATGTTTCTATCCCCAGCTAACAATTTTGGGTTCCCAGAACTTTCTGGTTTCCAGATACACTAACATACACTGTTGGTTAGCCAGGAAAGTTTTCTTTATGTAAATATAACGTTCCCTGTTTGTTTGGAAAACGTTCCCCTAACATTCCCAGTATGTTCTCAGAATGTTCCCAGAACGTTTCCCTAACCTCTTTACACTGATATCACTGTACCTCAGAAATCATCAATGGAAGTATCTTCAGCACCAAATAACTTCAACACAATAGAGTTTTTAAAATATGAAATTCACAGACATTAAAAATGAATAAACAATTATTTGACTTTAACTAGGAAAACATTACTCTACACTGATCCTTCCTAATATTGTCTTGGTCCCCTTTTGCTGCCAAAACAGCCCAGAACAGTTGATTCATGGACTCCACTAGACCCCTGAAGGTGTGCTGTGGTATCTGGAAGATGTTAGCAGCAGATCCTTTAAGTCCTGTAAGTTGCGATGTGGGGCCTCCTTGGATCGGACTTGTTTGATCAGCACATCCCACAGATGTAATGCGTTCTGACTGATCTAGTTTCTAAATTTTATTAAAAGCTGTTTAAACTAATTTCAGGCAGGTAATTCTGCAAAAAAGTTTATGGTTACGAACAATTACACATTTCAGCATTATAATATTCTATGTATTGTTTATCGAGTTTACATGGTTATATTAAACCTATAAATAACCTGCAGAGAACGTTCTAGAAAGGTTCTGGGAAGGTTAGTTTTTGGTTATAAAAAACTATCTACAGAGAACATTCCTAGAACGTTCTTATTTGGTTCCCCAAAAATAACCATGGGAACGTTAGGGAAACGTTCTGCAACGTTCACTGGGTTGCTTGTAAGAAATGAATACTAGCTGACCAGAATAGCCAGTCATATATTAGGAAAATTGGGTTAGTCATGTTTTTTTTCTTCTTCTGAACCTTTGGTGATGATCTGCACAGCAAAATGACTCATTAGGTTGTTTTCATCAAATGATCTCCATATTCACTCATATAGCACAAGCTGTGTTGCTCTCACCAAGGTGTGAATGAAGGATGTAATTCCTCTATTAAAGGGGTGACACTGATTCAGCATACTTATCCAGCAGCGAGACCCTTTTTAAGCGACACACTCAGCCCTCATTTGCTGTAACAGGTAACTTCAAAGCCATCAGGAGCTTAAGCGTAAATCAGCTTAGTGTAGTTGCCATGGCAACATGCAAATCGGCTCATGGCTGATTCCTCAAGCTGACCCCACTGTCACATGACATTGAGCCAGTCCCTCCTGCATGAAAGGGTGAAGTGGGCTGAGTAAGTTTTAAGATCAAAGCTGCCACTACGTCCTGTGCAATTAACCTTCCCATGTTTTGTCCCCGTAAAGACTGGCATGTGCGCTATGCTACCGTGAATGAGGTTAACCTGTAATGAATCCTTCAACTTTAGCCCAGAAGCATTGTAGGCTACCTATCCTATATCTGTCAGAAAACAAATAGTAAACTGACTGTAGCATAAACCTGATCTTTAAAAAGCTTTTTGTTTACATGTAATAGACTCTTTGCATAAAGACTTGTGATCTCATTACATTTTGTCACAAGAGAAAGGGTTTTTCCTTAGCATTTCTTAAGAAATAGTTCACTCAGTTCACCAAAGAATTGGCACCTTTTACTCAATCATATGTTGTTGTTTCAAAAGTTTTGGGACACCTGCTTTTACATACACATGAACTTTAATGACATCCCATTCTTAATCCGTAGGGTTTAATATGGAGTTGGCCCATCTTTTGCAGCTGTAACAGCTTCAAATCTTCTGGGAAGGCTTTCAACAAGGTTTACCGGAGTGTGTTTATGGGAATGTTGACCATTCTTTTAAAAGCATATTTGTGAGGTCAGGCACTGATGTTGGACGAGAAGGCCTGGCTTGCAAAGATGTTCTATCAGATTTAGGTCAGGACTCTGTGCAGGCCAGTCAAGTTCCTTCACACCAAACTCTCTCATCCATGTCTTTATGGATCTTGCTTAGTGCACTGGTGCACAGTCATGTTGGAACAGGAAGGGGCCATCCCCAACCTGTTCCAATAAAATTGGGAAATGGTCAAAATGTCTTGGTATGCTGAAGCATTAAGAGTTCCTTTCACTGGATCTAAGGGAACAAGCCCAACCCCTGAAAAACAACCCTACACCATAATCCCCCTCCACTAAACTTTACAGTTGGCACAATGCAGTCAGGCAAGCACTGCTCTCTTGGCAACCACCAAACTGAGACTCGTCCATTGGATTGCCAGACAAAGAAGCGTGATTGGTCACTCCCGAGAACATGTCTCCACTGCTCTAGAGTCCAGTGGCGGTGTGCTTTACACCACTGCATCCGACGCCTTGCATTGCACTTGGTGATGTAAGGTTTGGATGAGCTACTCGGCCATGGAAACCCATTCCATTAAGCTCTCTACGCACTGTTCTGAAGCTAATCTGAACGCCGCACAAAGTTTGGAGGTCTGTAGCTATTAACTCTGCAAAAAATGTTGGCGACTCCTGCACACTGTGCGCCTCAGCATGCGCTGACCCCACTCTTTGTTTTTAACGTGGCCTACCACTTTGTGGCTGAGTTGCTGTTGTTCCTAATTGCTTCCACTTTGTTCACCAGCGCGGTATAACGGCAGCTTCACAGCGCACACGCAAGCAGTGTGTTGGCAGGGCAGAAGCAGTGCGTATGGAGAGCGGGAGCCGTATATATCCGGCTTGTGTATTGCAAATACAGACAAAAATTGTCCATTCTGTCACATTTTCCGATGTTCTCCTCCGACCCCTGTCTGTCTCGTGCTTTAATTTATGATGGGCATCATAGCATAATTGCCATGTAATTTTTTGGCCAAATATGATCTGGGCAATTATGCTATGAGGCTAACAATATATGCTGCAAATGCGACCGTGTTCCCCTCTGTCCCAAACACACATGCATATAACAGTAGGTATGGTGTTCTTTGGATGCAACTCAGCTTTCTTTCTCCTCCAAACACGACAAGTTGAGTATTTACCAAAAAGATCTATTTTGGTTTTATCTGACCACATGTCATTCTCCCAATCCTCTTCTGGATCATCCAAATGCTCTCTAGCAAACTTCAGATGGGTCCGGACATGTACTGGCTTAAGCAGGGGGACATGTCTGGCACTGAAGGATTTGAGTCCCTGGCAGCGTAGTGTGTTACTGATGGTAGCCTTTGTTACTTTGGTCCCGGCTGTCTGAAGGACATTCACTAGGTCCCACCATGTGGTTCTGGGATTTTTGCTCACTGTTCTTGTGATCATTTTGACCCCACGAGGTGAGATTTTGCATGGAGCCCCAGATCGAGGGAGATTATCAGTGGTCTTGTATGTCTTCCTTTTTCTAATAATTGCTCCCACAGTTGATTTCTTCACACCAAGCTGCTTATCTATTTCAAATAAGGTCTTCCCAGCCTGGTGCAGGTCTACAATTTTGTTTCTGGTGCATTATATATATATATATATATAATGTCTTACACAGCACGGCTCTTCGCTTCAGAAGACCTTTATCAACCCCCCGGCAAATTAGACGTTCTTGCTCATGCCTCGATCCAGCCCCAATTAACCGTAATTATTAGTTTCAATATTGTTATCAGAGTTCTTTTTAGTTTCAGCCTTTTGCAGTTATAATTGAGTCTCTTCCAGCTATTGCAGCCAACTTGGGAAAATAAAATAATATTATTGGCTGAGTTTAACTTAACTTCCAATTCATGGCATATGATACTGTTGAATAATGTTTATATTTTAAACTGGTTGCAAATGAAGTATTGATAATAGTTTAGAAAAGCCAGAAAGTGAAAGTGAGCAACTGATTACCCATATTTTCATTTAATGTCCAGACACGTGAAGGGTCATATTGTCCCAGAATCAGTAGCAGTAGCAGCATTTCAGTTTGTTCTATTTTTTTGTGTGCAGACACTCATCCCATCATTGTGGCTCTCTGACATATTCATGCTGATTTGAATTTCCTCTTGGCTCTGCAGATTTTCAAAGACATGCCAGTGTCTGGAGGAGGGCAGGGCAACTCCCAGCTCAACCTGCCCAGGCGGAGAAGTGCAGACAGCAAGGCCCCGTCTTGCAGCGAGAGACCCCTCACACTTTTTCACACACCCACATTCTCAGAGAAAGACAAAGGTACACCAGCAAATGCTTTCTTTAAAATATTTAAAATGATAGTTCTTTCGTAATAAAAATAATGCCAGAATACATACTCCCTACTGTGTCTTTCATGACTTTGTAGCCAGTTCTATTTCATGCCAGTCAACACGCCACCGTATAGGTCAATCTCGCTAGAGGGCGAGCTGTCAGGAGATCATATTTCAAATGAAACATGCTCTACCTGCGTGCAATCGTCCTCTATAAATACTAGTTGCACTCACGTTTCATACAAGAGAGCCACATGTTTAGAAATCCATGTAAACTTAACAAACTTTGAGAAAACATGTTTCAAGGCTTCTTTTTTTTTCATTCACTGCATCTCATGTCTTGAAATGCAAAAAAAGTACTCTGATTCTTTGTATTAAACCATGCATAAATACATGATGCTGTTTTGTTCATAATTGTTTTTGTATTTTATAGGGCTGTCAATCAATTAAAATGTTTTAATCGTGATGAATCGCACCTTTGTTGCATGATTAATCACAATTAATCACACTTATTGTGAAATTAAGCATACACTATTTATCTAATTAAACACATTCCTTTTGTCATCAGTTGCAATATCCAGCAAAGTAAACAATCAGGTTGAAGGGTGATTCTCACAAAGCTGTACTTTCTGCAAGCTTCAAGGATCATTGGAGACTCTAAAAGGACAGCAAATTACCAAATATAAGGAGTCCATATAATTCTATTATATAATACATTTATACACATCTAAGCACCCATGAAAAACCTGAAAAAAATACAGAATTCACAGTGTTGGTATGTGTACAGAGCAACAACAATGAGCTTGTTTTCATATTAGACGAGTCAAGCTGTGACACCGAACAGGACCACACGGAGATGCCAAAAAGCTCCTATATTAACCGCTTTGACTTGACTGCATAAACCTACAATTACTAATCACAACAACGTACACATAACAAATCAAACATTATCCTTCCCGAGTGTGTGTGGAAACAACACAAATGTCCTGAAATGTGTTTTTACACAAATGCAGCGTGCGTTCAGTGATCGAGGGTGCGCACATACATGGTTTGTTCTTTGTGCATTAATATAACAGGTTACTCTCAGGTGCTTACTGTATGACTCCTTTACGTCACCAGAATTGCGCTCTTCAGAAATAATCACAGATTACGACAGAGCTCAACCTGGCCTTTTTTACATTCCCACTGTTTTTGGACTGTTTTAACTGGATCACTGTAAACTTTCCGAGAGTTTAACGGCTTAAAATGGCCTGATCAGAAACAGAGAAGCAGAATTGGGTTAAAGAGTTAGAATGGAAATTTCCTCCTACCAGAGTTACTGGTGCTGTAGATGCTGAATGGATTGTGATAAACTCCAGACTTCTAAGAGCATCTAACTGTGTGACGAAAATCACGTTAATGATGCAGCTTCACGTACTTCTGTAATTTATTTGTGTTAATTGCATCCAATTATTTTAACACGTTAAGAACTTTAAATGAATCACGTGTGACAGCACTAGTATTTTACAAAATTATATTATTATTTATAAACGCCAGTTTAAACAGAACTGTGGATGTTCAGCTGTGTAAAGCATCAGCTTTAGTAGCCAGGCTTTCTGGCACAAGTTTCCTCTTGTTGGTCTGTTTAGAGGGCTTGTTATAGGACTTCCTGAGAGTGGTTGACATGCTGATCCGGGGGTCCAGTACACATACTTGGGCACTGGTCAGTCCATGGCTTTAGTGGTGCAAGCATGCCGCCAGGTTTGGTTATCAGAAGCAAATGTTTCTGACCAGGATTTTGCAACAGTGGTAGCTACCCCAGGTGTTTCCAGGGGAGGTTTTTTGCCCATCTTCAGAAGTTGCCATGGAACAGTCACAGAAGGCTAGAGGCGGCTAGGGTCATTCAGCCTAATCTGTCCAGGGCTGGGGAAGTTCACAGCATACTTTTACCCAAAGTTCCTTGCCAAACCTTTCGCCAGCAGTAGCCAACAAAGCAGGCAGAAATGCGACTGTTAGGACCCCTGGGTACTCAATATCCTGATGCAGTCGGCAAAATAAGAGAAAATAAACACTGGCTATGTATAAACACTGGGTTATGTTTAAGTCTTTTTAGTTTTATTGTGTTTTTGTTTTAATTATTCCGAGTTATGTTTGTTAATTAGGAATGATTACTTTTACCTGAGGTTTGTTTAGTTTCCTTGTTAACTGTGTATTTAACCCCTTAGTTTCCTTATGTCTCGGTCTGGTATCGTTTATGTTTGTGTGGTAATGTAATATGAGTTTGTTTCTTTTATTTTCCAGTGTGTTTCCAAATAAAGACTTAGTTATTAAATTGAATAACTAAGCCACTAATATGTGACACCGGCAGTATTGCACCTGTATTTATTGATTGCCTTATTTATGATTGCACGCAGGTGGAGTGCATTTAATTTGATATACAATCTCCTGACAGCTTGCCCTCTACTGGCTGACCAATAGAGCATGGTGGTGTGTTGACCTTATTCATAGACCCTTGGTCACCTATGTAACCTGCCTTTTTTAAGTCATGATTGTTCTCTAAATAAGACACCTGTTTTTATTAGGGAATTTTACTGAGACCATACATGATCCTTTTGATGTATCTTAAAAAGGACATCTAGAGATTTTGGATGTTTGGGGTCAAAAGTTTACATACACCTTGCAAATGAATAAATCTTTAAAATGTTTTAGTGAATGTTGAGATTAACATTAACTAAGATGAATAAATGCTGTAGAATTATTGTTAATGTTAACTAGTGTGGTTATCTAATGTTAAAAAATGACCCCTTAATTGGTTTTGCATACTCACAGGAGAGGTTGTTTACATGTGAATGGTTTTACATTGCTAAGCTCTGTGCTTCAGGTCAGCTGGCAGAGGAAATTCAGTTTCAGGTCTATAAATTGTTGTGCTATAAATAACAATGGAATTAATTATTAAAACCGTTTCAGGTTTCAAGTTGGCACACCTACAGTATGACAAGACACCACCCTGTTCGCAATCACTATAAAATGCTGCCAACCCCTTCAGGGCATATGACGAACTAACTAGTCCACCAATGTTAGATGCCATTTAATTATTGAGCACGTTTACATGCGCACCAATACACTGATAACTACCAAAAATCAGTTAATTGAAATTACCAGTTTTACCGGTTTACATGCAAATCAAAAACCTGGCAATGTAAGTAAACCATGTTTACAAGACTATTAAAAAAACAGGTTATTGCTCAGTGATGACGTTAAAACATAAGCTTCCATGTATTTCACACAGAGTATTCTGTTTATTATGTGAGTTGTGATGTTAAAGCATTAAAAACCCCAGAGTGTTTCAAAATGTCAATGGGAAATATGAGTATTCTCCTCTCATATTTGAAGATTCTACAAAGACGGAGTTTGAGATGTATTTCTCCTCCCCTAACACGAAACACTCGCTGTGGCTGAATGTGCTTAAATCTGCTGTATACGGATGATTTCCTGTCACATATCATACATGCGCACTTCAATAAGTTGACAGAACGCAGGACCAGGTGTTTACATGCCGGGCAAAATTGAGGTAATGGACAAAAATCTAGCTCTGTCGATCGGTTTATTTTTATAAGCTTACGTGTACTTATTGAAGTGCGCATGCATGATATGTGACAGGAAAGCGCCCTAATACTGCTGATTTAAACACATTCAGCCACAGCGAGTGTTTCGCGTTAGGGGAGGAGAAATACATCACAAACTCTGTCTTTTTCTTGACCCAAGAAAAAAAAAAGTGTTCTCATCTAGTGCAGCCTAAGGACAAGTGAGAAACTTCAAATATTAGCAGAGAATACTCGCATCATATTTGCAAGTTACCCACTGACATTTTGAATATAAAGGAAAATCGTGCATGTAAACGCACTTTCTTTTCAGCTATTGCCTAAAGACAGGAGTCACTAGAAGTGTAACTTATTACTTATTGAAATAGAAACCACTATTCAAAAAATGACAAGATCCCCCAGACCATGTTTTAGCCACAGGCTGGAGTAAATACATTAGCATACCGTTAACTCATTAGGATAACAACATTTTGCTTTTCCATCAGCAGTGGAGAAGAGGAACAGTGTGGTGGTGAACTCCAGTGCAGACTCAGTAAATTGCAACAGCACACACAACTTGACAAGACTGAACAGCCTGCCCACCGGAGACGGAGATGGAGACCATGATGGGCTTCAGCTGGCCAAACAGAATCCGCCTAATTCACTGTAAGTGTACATGCTTTAAAGCTAAAGTGTTCAAAAATGGTCTCCCATTCTCCTTGTTGCCTCTATTTATTTGCGCACCCCATCCAGCCCAACACAACAACATTGGCTGAACCAATGGCATGAGTTTGTTCAACCAACAGCAGGTAGGGCGAGTGTTCAAGAAACCTTCTGTTTTCTATCATCAAACCAAGCAGCTTTTTGTTGGTCAGTGCTTGTGGCCAACTTGAAAATCTGTATGTGTAACTTTTTTGCCCTCATGCAAAACTCCAGTTTGTGCGGCTCCCTATTAGAATGACTGGATTTCGATAAACTAATTCATAATTGGTTTTCAACTTGTATAGATTAGAATAGAGTATGACAAAAACTAATATCAAGGGCAATAATCTACAATAATGATTTCTCTCATAATATTGCAGCCCTACCTTAATTGACCTAACGGTAGTGACCTAATTGACCTATTTTGGACACAGAAAGACCACTTAAATGTGCCATGGAGGGATATAAACCATTTTTAAAATTAATATGGTGGGTAACAAGATTCATTTGGAAATGAGGGTTCACAGATCACAATGCAAGCGGGAGAAGCCTCATATTACAGTTGTCAGAACCGCAGATGACAACATCCAGAATCGACACTGTTCATGTACCGCAGGGTAAGATTAAATTAATTTACATTTAACCAGTTTAATATGTAGACCTTCATTTATGTGTTTTTGACGTACACTGTACATGACGTGAGAACAGTTAATTATTTAGGTTTGTACATTAGCATGGACTCACTAACTTTTAATAATTTCTTAATGAGAGTATGACAACCAGAAAATCCTCAGGATACCTGGAAACAGTGTTACAGTACCACAGGCACATTGTTTTACCATTTTACGTGATTTTTTTCTCTCTGACCCATACTGCACCTTTAAGACTTATTTATGCAAATTACCTAACTTCACCAACTTAACATGTGTTCAAAACATAACTGTGATGTATTTTCTGAGTAGATTCTGAGTCGGACTTGTACCTTGATCACACACATAAGTACCGTAGCCTATACTGTATGTGCTAACTGCTTTGCTGTTGGTTTAATGTTAGAGCATATCTACAAAATAGATACAACATAATAGATAATCTTCTATTTCCAAAGTTCAAGAAAAATCCTGTTTTTTCCATGATACATCCCCTTCAAAGACAACATAAATACAAACACACCCTCTCACATGTCCTGCAGTAATGATTTTCCCTGTAACCTTTCCAATCTCCTACAGCCCTTTTCCGCTTTTATTATTATTATTCTCCCGTAAAATGCGTCGTGCAGACCAAACTGTAAGGGCTAGAGACTTGAAACTTGGCCAATAGGTAGTCCAAAAATCGAGGAGAGGTTATCAAATTATGAGCCAGATTGGCTATAGGTGGCACTATAGCGATCAATTGCGCAAAATTGCTCATAACTCCTAAACCATTGATCATAAGGCTCAAGTGCCTAATATCATTGGAAAGCTGAGCACATGATGAACAAAACGTACATCTCCGAATTCATTTCCGGTATGCAATTTTTTTCGCCATTTTGAATTTTGTCAAAAACCTAGTTTTGCAAACTAGTCCTAGGTTTTTCACCATATTGAAACCAAACCAGTGCCAAAAGTGTTCTCCATGGTCTCCATGGACCTTGATATTTCGATTCATTGTCGCTTAGGGACAACAAAATGGAGGTTCAGGGTGGAGCCTATTTTACTAAAAATACTATAACTCAAGAAAGCAATGCGATAATTTCACCAACTTGGAACACGTGTATGGGCTCAGTCTTTATTAAACATATACAAATTACGACGGTTGACCACTTGGTGGCGCTATACCATGACAAAAACATGAAAAAGGCTATGAGCACCTGACTGTTCATCCAATTGACATGAAAATTGGTATACAGTGTCTTTGTTCCAAGTGCCATGAGTGTTATTGAGAACATCGGCTTATCTAAAAAAACATGGCCGCCATCGGCCAATGAAGTTTGAGCACCTATTAGACAAGTTAACGGAAGTCAATCGAAACGAAACTCGGTGGGCATGTTTGACAAATGGACCCAGAGGTCTGTAAGAATTTTGAAAGAAATCGGCCACTAGTTGGTGCTAATGAGTTTTATGACTCTGTAATCACGTGGTGTTTGACATATCCACACAATATTGATATCATTTGATAGAGCTCCTCATACTGAATAACTTTGCCTCAAGAATAAATGCTGTCAATCAAATAGTTTATTAATTATTTGCAAATATGTGAAAAACCTACTTTTAGCGAACTGATCGGAACCAAACCAGTCTAGGACAATTCATTGGACTCCCTAGATCAATAAATATTGAAAAAAAGTTGAACTTTTGCATTTGGATGGCTATAACAGGGTCATTTAGATATGAGGCGTGGCAAAATACAATATAAATCCTAAGGGAAAACTCAAAACTTCACGAAAATGGTTGAGTATATGTGAAATAACATGCTGAAGAAGCATGCAAAGTTTTATGGAGATCAGCCTATAGGTGGCGCTATAACTGTTAAAAATCTTTAAAACCATGCATTCCTATGGTAAATTACCTGTATTTGGCTTTAAATGGTCTTTTCCATCTATTATCACATAATGTTTAAATAATTTGTTAGATCTGCTCATTCTGACTCTCTAGGTCAATAATTATAAAACTTTTGCATTTGTTTGATTATAATAGGGTAATTTTAAATTGTAACTAGTCAAAAGTTAAAGGACAAGCTCCACCACGGCAGCACTTGCCTTTTTCGAATCATGTAGATGAACTTTATCAATTGTATGAATTTCAGGCGTTTTCGTAGAATTTTCGCCGAGATTTTGGGGAAAAACCATCGGGGGCGTTTTAAAATGGCGGCCGCCAATGACGTCACTCCCCCGGTACAAAATTGCTCATAAATTGAGAATGGAAAGTGTCAGCGCTGTCAAACTCGGGTGGGCCACTCAGACCACTCAGGGCCCTTGCCCGAACACAACGATCGCGGACCTCTAGGAAGCCCCCTCATGGATCGCTATTTCGCGGGACCCCCCGCCTATATCGCATCTTACTCCCGACTACGGATGAGTCTGAAGACATGTGAGAGCTCATTCTAAAGGGCAAATCCAGCCCTATAATTGACCTGATTTTCAAATGTTTTGCTCAAGCCGTTTTTGAGATATAAGCCCCAAAAGGTACATGTTTAACCGGGCATTACTCCTGTCTCCCGTGGCCCATGACCCCAGGGATAGTCTCATTCTATAGGGGCCACTCTCTATGACCCGCGTTTCAGAATTTTACATTGCTGCATTCTGTCCTCATCGATCTGCCAGTAACCGCTGGCAAGGTCAAGAGTGGAAAACCATCGAGCATGAGCAAGGCTATCCAATACGTCATCGATACGCAGCAAGGGGTATGCATCTTTCTTTGTTACGTCGCTCAGCCGCCTATAATCGACACAAAAAAAAGTGTCCCATCTTTCTTCCGTACGGGGCGCACAGGCGGTCCCCACGAACTACATGATGGCTGTATGATTCCGATTACCTACATACCCTTAATATGATCAGTCACTTCAGCTTGTAAATGGAGAGGAACACAGTGCGGAGGTAATTTAATAGGCTTAGCATCCCCCGTCTCAATCTGATACATTATTACTTGTATCCTCCTAAATCTGCATCATTTATGCTAAAAACTGACATGTTCTTACACAATATTTCACACACTGTGTGCATTTCAGCATTCCCAAACCTTTTTTCATACAGATTTAGCTGCTCTATAAGCGAGTCAACAGAGAGTGTGGTACCCATAAAAACACAGCCTCCCTCTGCCATGGCGTCACAAAATAATGTACCAACTTTCATACCATGTTTTAAAATATGGGTGTCATCAGTGACATTAATTACACAAACGGGCAAAAGACCTGGCTCCACCCTACATACTACCCTTGCAACTAAAAGGTCACAATGTGTACAGTCACATCACAGAACTGCGTATCATTATTAGTTGTACACAGG
This sequence comes from Gobiocypris rarus, assembly GCA_023029165.1. Taxonomy (NCBI): domain Eukaryota; kingdom Metazoa; phylum Chordata; class Actinopteri; order Cypriniformes; family Gobionidae; genus Gobiocypris; species Gobiocypris rarus. Next base: position 7,598,203 of record CM040930.1, on the reverse strand, counting down.
AGGGGTTTCTGCTTTCCCATCAACCGGCAGCTCTTTTCATCAAGATTAATAACAGCGCCAAATTTGAACAAAAAGTCAGCGCCAAGCAGAATTTCTTGAGGCTCCAACTCCGCCACAAGAAACAAACAGAATCGGCATCCACCCCCCGTTAGCCACACTAATCACGCCCTCATGATGTTCAAGCCGGACCCCCCCATTCATGATAATAAGCCACATTTGTTTCGGTATTATTGAAACCGAATTATTAAACTGGTATTATTGAAACCGTGCGCCTGTATTGAGTAACAATTTAACAGCACACCCACCTAATTTAGCCGCAAGGTAAATCCCAGGGTTGCCTTGAAACGATGAGGCCAGCTGACAAAAAAACATTCTTGAATTGGGGCAAGCATTTTAGCCTATTGTGCCTGCCCTCCCATTTCCCTGCACATAAGAACAGTCTCTCCTAAGATGCCGATTACAGACACATTCCCAACAACCACCCCCGAAAGGTTGCACCTGCTTATTCCCAACTCCACTAATAATTAGTGTCTTAACATTACTTCTGGATGGTACAGATGGCACAGCTTCTAATCATGGAACTGCCTCTAGGAGTTGTTGCACAGATTTTTGTAACGTCTGAACTTCATTATGAAGAACATCCACTCCACCCGTTAAGCTCATCTACCTTACTTTCTGCCACAGACATTTGCAGGCCGCATATTCTAGCATCAGAGTACACTGCTCTAACCCCTGAATAAGTTTGAATTCTACTGCAATATTAATGGCTTCTTCTAAAATTATAGGTTTAACACTGCATAGTCGGATACGAGTTTCCCCATTTCCCACTTGCAATAAAATTATCTCTAGCCAATAGATCTTGCGTATCTGCACCTACTGAAGGATATGCTTTAGCGACCAGCCTCCGCAGCGCATTACCAAATTCACGCAAAGTTTCATTCAGCATATGCTTGCGTGATGAGAAACTAACCCTATTCTATTTTGCGGTCTTGCATGGTTCAAAACATTTACCTAAAGCATCTTTCAATAAAACATAACTGCACTTGGCCTCTTATTGAAGGCCACTATAAATATCTTGAGCGTGCCCTGATAATAAAAGTGCCATAAATTTCAATTTCATTCTGTCATTATTATGTGAAATTCACCACAGCTGCCATCTGAAACTGCTCCAATCAGACCATTCCCAGCCCGTATCAGTAAATGTCTCGAGCATAAATACCGAAGCTGTGGCTACAGACGAAGATGCAATAGTTGCTGATGTAGATGGGGCGGCTGCTGACTCATCCTGGTGCCCATCTCTGCCCTCCATCTTCCAGCTGTGTTTTATTATGGATTAATCCCACCGTTACCACCAGTGTAACAGCCGAATGGAACAGGAGAATAGAGAACACTCCACCTAGATGACAGTTTACACACAATGCTTTATTAATGATTAAAATACAATACCTCATAAAGCACGTCCCCCCGCGAAATAAGGTGTGTGTGGACATTCAGTAAAAGTGGAGTGCGTCGTATATCGCCGGCTTCACATCGTACGCGCAAGCAGTGTGTTTCCAGGGCAGAAGCAGTGCGTATGGAGAGCTGGAACCGCGCACGCCCGTTGTGCATTCACATTGGCAACGTTTCTCTCGCGCAGCTGAACGCGGCTCGTGTATTGCAAATTCAGATGAATATCGTTCGTTCTGTCACATTTTCCGGTTTTCTCCTCCGACCCCTGTCTGTCTCGCGCTTTGATTTATGATGGGCAGCATATATCTGCTGCAAATGCAACCGTGTTCCCCTCTGTCCCAAACACACATGCAAAAAACATGTTGTAAGTAGTACACATGATAAATGTAACAATAAAATTAAGATATGCTTCTAATTTTAATAATTTAAACAGGCCTTTGAAGTTTGGGCTAAAAGCTGCTAATGCTGAATCGCTGAATTAAAGCCATAGTGCATTGTTCTGATCAAAATTGACATGATTAACATGAAAAATGTTCCAGCAATGTGTCAGACTCGGTAGACAGCGTAAGCAGGAGACAGCCAGTTAGGAAACAACTTCTACATGATATAACCTTTTTTTTATACTGTATCCTAAATTGTGGATAATTAAGCTATATATCATATGCTGAAGTAAATTTCTGGAGTGTTAATGATTAAAAGAAAAACAACAAGAATCGTACAGAACCTAAAACCGTGACCCTAAAACCGTGACACGAACCGAACCATGGGTTTTGTGAACGGTGCCACCCCTACTAAACATGTGTCATTGTTTTCAAATACTTCCGTCTTTACAGTCCACACTACAACACAAAAATGGCATTTTCTAATTTATTCACTTTGGAGAGCGTTTTCAAAAAGCATAGTTTTCCTTAATAAAAACAGAGGAACATGCTGACACCCTGCAGGTGTGCGGAGGTAATGCAAACACATATATGTTGACAGGCAGGCAGGATGTTGGACCGAATGCAATGATTGAACGTCAATACTTTGGTCCTGTGACTTACACAGAGGATATATGTACATGTTTTAATATTTAGAGCACTTCAATTATTGATTACTCTCAGGAGGGGAAGAGAGTTTCCAGAATAGCCAGAATAACAAATAGTGTTTATAAACCTTTAAATTATTATTTGTTGTTGTTGTTTTACATATATATTGTATTAATTGGTTTTGAAATTGGTTGTTTCTTAATTTCTGCAAATAATGTTATCTAGAAGCATATAGAGCGTATTGTCTCTGTCAGATAAACATTAAAATCAAATAAATTAATTGGAATGTTATTTTTTATTACTTGGCCGGCCCAATTGGTGGATGTAACCGCGAACCGTGCATAACACACACACACACACACACACACACACACACACACACACACACACACACACACACACACACACACGTGCATCCAGTCTCTTGTTTGCAAACTAATCCGATGAAATGAAGCGAACAAATCCAATGTCTTCCCCATTTGACACATGCCATAAGCTTTATTGTTACATTTTGGAGATAGTTACTGTTATGCAGATATTTAGTTTAAGCTTTTGTTTCAGGGTCAAAAGGGCAGATTGTTTTTATCAGACTGTACAACGGTTTGATACAATCTCTGTTTCATTTCATTACCTTACATTGGATCCAGTATTTGCTTGCTTTGAGGTTTTATTATATGAACGGAAATTATGAAACCCAGCACAGCTCTGAGATTCTATCAATTTCCTGCTAACATATTTACTGTTGAGAGCCATGACTGCCGAGGTCTTGCTTTTTACCGGTGCTCCCCAAGATTCTGTCCTCGACCCGTTCCCAGTCTCCCCCTCCCAAGACATGCTTTGCTCTGGTTTGGCTAGCGTAGCAGGCAGTCTCACAGTGTTGCCATGCTGCTTATTTCAAGAAACTTTTCCCCCATGAAGTCACTCATAAATGTGAGCATTTTGGGGCATATAATATTTAGTCTATTTTATGGTCCTCCTGTTTAATGTATAATGCAGCTTTATAGTTATGAAATAAATCAGTGAAATCAACAAATTCTTCATCTATAAACTATTTTGATGAGCCGAGTTGCTTATTTTAGGCTTGTTTTTATTTGATTAGCAGCACTCTCTCTTTTGCAAACCATGCAAACAGCACAGCCAAATCTGCCCCGTTAAACAGAGCAAGCATCATACTATTTTCCAGTACCAAAGGTTGCACAAGCCAAAAACAAGTTCAAGAACTCTGTATTCTGTTAAGCAAGTTTCTTTGTGATATTTCACTATGACAGGAAAATAAGAAAGCAAGCTGCTACAAATGAGTGATAGCATTGTATCTCTCTCACTGATAAGAAGGTTCATATGAGATCGGTTATGTGGACAGCAGGAATGTTTTGTCCGTCGAGGTATCTGAGGCAGTGCTTACACTCAAAAGTGTGTAAGACAGAAAAAAGAAACCAAAGAACGAATACAAAGAATACAAAATATTAGATCAAATAGTGTGTAAGAAAACAAATTTTTATAAAGTAACACTAACAGTAACATTTCAGAAGGAGGCAGCGACTCTTGACTCCCTTGATTTTATTGTGTTCTCATTGAAGCATGGCGTGAAAGTAACTGTAAAATGTTGTTTTAAAAAAGTTGTGTGATTTGAATGCTATGATTACCCTGTCAATGATATAATGCCTGTCTATGCTTGCAGCCGGTCCACAAACAGGTTAAAATGACTAATGTACTGTTTGTTTTGTAGTCATTGAAGGTTAATCCAGATAAGCGTCCATGATATTATGAGATTAAAGGGATAGTTTATTATGCTGCATTAATTACTCACCCTCATGTCATTCCAAACCCTTGAGACCTTTGTTCATCTTCATAACACAAATTAAGATATTTTTGATTAAATTCGAGAGCTCTCTGGCCCCTCTCCAAGTTCCTACAGTTTCCATTGTAAATATGTAGAGATGTACTCTTGAGAGCTACAGCAGCCGATGCTGTTCACGTGAGCACCTCAACGCATGTGCAGGAGCTGCATTGAATTTACAATAGGAGACTACTCAACAATTTTGTTCTAGGTTGTGCCAAAGTCATTATTTTTTTTTGTTTTTACCTTTTTGGGCCTTAAAAGTGTTAATTAAATAGCTGTCTATGGAGGGGACTGAGCGCTCTAGGATTTCATCAAAAAATATCTTAATAAAGGACTGTTCAGGCCAGTCAAGTTCTGCTACACCAAACTTGCTCATCCATGTCTCCACACCAAACTTGCTCATCCATGGATCTTGCTTTGTGCACTGGTGCACAGTCATGTTGGAACAGGAAGGGGCCATCCCCAAACTGTTCCCACAAATTTGGGAGCATGAAATTGTCCAAAATGTCTTGGTATGCTCAAGCATTAAAAGTTCCTTTCACTGGAACTAAGGGGCGAAGCCCAACCCCTGAAAAGCTACCCCCCACCGTAATCCCCCCTCCACCAAACTTTACAGTTGGCACAATGCAGTCAGGCGAGTACCGTTCTCCTGGCAACCGCGAAACCCAGACTCGTCCATTGGATTGCCAGACAGAGAAGCATGATTGCTCACTTCAGAGAGCACGTCTCCTCGAGTCCAGTGGCGGCGTGCTTTACACCACTGCATCTGACGCCTTGCATTGCACTTGGTGATGTAAGTTTTGGATGCAGCTACTCGGCCATGGAAACCCATTCCATGAAGCTCTCTACGCACTGTTCTGAAGCTAATCTGAACGCCGCACAAAGTTTGGAGGTCTGTAGCTATTGACTGCAGAAAGGTGGAGACTTCTGCGCACTGTGATTTTACATGGCCTGCCACTTCATGGCTGAGTTGCTGTTGTTTCCAATTGCTTCCACTTTGTCATAATGCCACTAACAGTTGACCGTGGAATATTTAGACTTGGAATGGACTTTGTTTTTGCACAGGTGGCAACCTATCATGGTACCACACTTGAATTCACTGAGCTCCTGAGAGCGGCCCATTCTTTCACAAATGTTTGTAGGTGCCTAGGTGCTTGATTTTATACACCTGTGGCCGTGGAAGTGATTGGAACACCTGAATTCAATGATTTGAAGTAGTGTCCCAATATTTGTTTTTTGACCTTAAAAACAAGACCTCACACAAGCTATGTTTCTGTATTGAAGAGAGCTTGAGTCTTAAATCATGATCTATGCACAGTTTGTGTCTTCATGCTATAGTAAGTGCTAAACCTCCACTTAAAAAGGTACATTGTCAAGAACGGCAGTAATATAGTGTGATTTGCTAAGGCAGCATTCTTTGCAGGCACCCTATCATAAGCATGCTGCTTGTGTTGATGCAATTAGTTTCGACCAGAAAAGATGAGGTAACTTGATTGGATGTCATGTATTTTAACCTTTACGGCACTACCATTTGGCCTGTTAGAAATACATGCTTTTAATTTTATTTTAAGGCAGGGTAGAATTAAATGAACAGCAAAACTCAGCATTTTGTTTGCATACCCCCTATGTCACCTCACATACCCCTTGTTTGGGAAACTCTGGGTTAATATGCAGTTTGTACTGGAAAGTACCCATAAAACATTGAAACCGACAATTGGTGTGTGTGCTTGGTGGTAAATCAGCTGTGCGGATCAGCGGTCCAAAACCACAGGACTGAGATGAATGCTGTCATCTATATATAGACATATAAATTAATCTTGACAGTGCTGATATGCCCATCTCAAAGGCCCCAGAGGACCCGACACGTTGTAAATCAATGGTGGCCTGGAGATTGATGAACTACTTGAGAAAATGTGTGATCAGTTGAATTACGTTGGTCGAGACAGCCACTGTCACATTCTAGAAAATGAAAGTAGCTGAATGCAAAGGGCATCCTGGAGGGCCACTGTCCTACAGAGTTTAATTCCAACCCTGTTCCAACACACATACCTGTAGTATGTAGACTAACGTGACCGGCCAGAACTGACGCTATACGCTTAATATCTCACAATTCTGACTTAATATCTCACAATTCTGACTTAATATCTCACAATTCTGACTTTATATCTCACAATTCTGACTTTATATCTAACAATTCTGACTTTATATCACGCAATTCTGACTTTATATCTCACAATTCTGACTTTATAATTCTGATTTAACTCGCAATTCTGACTTTATTACTCGCAATTCTGACTTTATATCTCACATTTACTATTACTAACATGTCACCAAATTCACATAGTATTTTCAGATCAATATCCCAATGATAGGTATGTGCCATTAACAATACCTTGTCAATATATAGAAGGGTTTCTGAGATAATGACCAATTTTCTCTTTGATATGATTTTTGTTGAATACCTTTTATGTGATCAAAAATACAGAAAAACTGTAATATTTGTTTGTTTAACTTATTAGAGGTGCAGAACACCACACAGCAACTGTTCGGCATTGCACCAAGCAAAAATCTATCATAATTATTACAAAAAGATAAAGATAAAGCATCTAATAAGGTCCTCACGTGTTCATTTGAATGGGTTGTTTTCCCCCACGGCATAAACAGTTATGACGTTTTTGTGGACATTCCCAGTAATACCGACCAAGTCTATACAAAATATATTACTGTATCTGCTATGACTTTGCCACAAAGAAATCAATACAAATAGTTTATAGTCACTAAAAATGTATCCACTAACATTTATTTTAGTATCACATGTTTGAAATAAATGCCAACATAAAACAATTAATTTTTTTATTTAATTATTTTCATGCAAATTCCTTTGGTTTCACCCTTCTGCTGGAAGATATAGGCTTCTGTAGATGCCGCACAGTGATACTAGATGAACAGATATGTAGCGTTGTAGTTGTATATTGCATGTTTTAACATAGCTGAAAAGCTCTATTGACCGATGAGCACCAGAACCTTCAGTTGTTTAAACAGGAACTACAAAAAGGTTTGGGACTATGTAACACTGCTAATGTATGGACATTTAAATTATTAAAGTTACTCGCCATTTGAGATCACACTGTTCCCATGAGAACCCCACTATCTACTGCAAGTAGAAGCTCATCAGTGATGAGTGCGATGGATGCTTGGCTACAAATTCCACAGTGTCCACTTCCACGATTTCGACATGGACTTCCGGGAAGAAAGGCACTGAGGGTTGGCAGGCGCTTTCAGCTCGGACTGCCTCCAGATACCAATCGCCCAACCTTGAGGGAATGGCCGATGCTCTCAGCTGCCCGGGCAAGCATGGCTGTGAGCTTCGGATCAGACTTGGGCAATGCTCGGGCAATGAAAGGACATTACGTCCATATTGTTTTACAGTCTATGATTCAGATACACAATAATTTTTTGGTAGTTTTGAGCATTCTTAGGTTTTTCTATGTGTATTGAAGCATTTATCGCTACCATTCGTTCCTAAGGATCAATTTACATGCGAAGGATTTGTTACCTTTTTTTTATTTCAACCACAAACAAAATAGTTATACAAATACAAAATATATATATATTGAACTTAAAGTGGGACTGTAAGTTCAAAAATGCAAAAATGTTTATAACAGTGGTTAAAATGTTTGCTTCTGTCTTGTTGGATGTTTCAGATATGTAAAAACAATCTATACAGCCTGTTTCTGTGCCACTAATGTCACCAAATGGAACTGGAAAAATAATGAATGCTTCAGGTCATGTTTTCAGGTTTTCCTTCTTACATTGGTTGGACAAACAGATAGTCCCATCACAGACTCATGCTGTTGGTTGAGCTAATGTTGGAGAGGAGAATGGCTCCTCAATATTCAGGAAGGCCCAAGGCCAGTGGGAGAGAGTTGTAGGCCAATATATGGAACTGCTATATCTTACAGCTTTTCATCATGAATATTACACTGCATCTTTATTTTGATTGCAAATTATCCTTGTTTTTAAATGTGTGAGCTATATAACATGATCTAACTGAATAACATACTGTATGTGAGATTTTGCTGAAGAGTGAAGATTTGAGATATTGTAGGACATTTTCATTTTAAATAAAATATATTTCTAATGCAGAGTGAAAACTGTATTCAGAGTTAGATCGTGTAAAAAGTTAAATATTGTAAATATATATATATAGCAAATTATAAATATAAAAATTATACTACTAAAATGTGCTATTTTTTCATATTTATATTCATGTATTGCATATTAAGCTAAGCTATATTTTATTTATTTTTTCTGTAATTTAGTCAAAATCCAAAGGTTCGCAGCAGTATGTCAACGAGGTAAGTTTATCAAGTTCTTTTGGAAACTTCACTCATTAAACTAAATTAACAAATGACCACTAATGTTTTTCCTCCGCATGTTTAACTGTTCAACTAAATATGAAAATTCAGTCATTATTTACTTACCAAACCAACATCTGTATGACTTTCAGGGAAAACAGATGTTTTGGCAAATATTTACACTGCTACAGTATTTGAACACAAATAAAAACAGTAACAAAGGGCTGTCCTTTCTAGTGCTTTATTGTGTATATTTAATAAATACACACTCAATATACCCGTCTCCGGCGTGATGACTCCGATCCTTCGAATATTCCTATTTAATAATTGTTTAATCGACACGTCATCATCAATAAACCCGTCTCCGACATGTTGACTCCGATCTATTCAGATCTAATATGACTTGTCATCTAATATGAAGTCGTCTAATATGACTTCTGACCTGTAAGGTTGCCAGAATAATAATCATATGCTGTTTGTTAATTGGCCAGAGGAGAACTGGCACCCTGACTGAGTCTGGTTTCTCCCAAGGTTTATTTTTCTCCATTATGCCCCTGATGGAGATTTGGTTCCTTGCCACTGTCCCCTTTGGCTTGGCTTGCTCAGTTGGGGACACTCAATTTTCAACTAAACAACAACAAAATTGAATTTCTAACCTAAATTAAAGGTCCTGTTCTTTGTGATCCCATCTTTCAAACTATTATAAAGCTCAAAGTTCAATGCGAAGCGAGATATTTTATTTAACAGAAGTTCCCTCTCAAAGCCTACAGCGAACGGCCGGTTTGGCGAAAGCCTACAAACGTAAGTGTTGCGTTTGTAGAGTGTAGAAATACCGTGTTTTTTACACGCGGAACATAACACGTTATATTACACACTGTAAACACAATCAAAGCTTCAAAAACACAGGAAAAACGGGTCCTTTAACTATAACAACTAAATTACTGAACTGCCACAATTGTCGCTATATGACAATTGAAATGAGCTAGAAGACATCACCAATTTCTCCAGAGCAGCTGTACAGCTGAATCAAAATATTTGTTGTGTGAACATTTGTCAAAACATCTCCTTTTGTGTCCACGCATTGAAATAACACGTTGAGTAAATGATGGCACAATTGTTCCTGTAAGCATGAAACTCCCAAGCATGTTTAACTGTTTATGTCAATTTCTTTATTCCAACTTCCTCTTAAAGCCACTTGTGAAAGTTCTAACGCAGCAGCTGCTATAACATAAACATTGGTGCTGGGATGTGTGTGTGTGTGTTTGTCACAGCCCAGCTTCACCCAGTCCCACTTCACCGCGCTCCCCCTCGTGGCCGATGTTCTCTGCCCCCTCCAGCCCTCAGCTGGCATCCAGCCCCTCCAGCGAATCCTCCCCCAGGTGTGTGTCCCGCTCTGGCCTGCTTAGACCACTATCTATAGCAGTGCCGTTCTATAAGCGTCAGTGTTAAGCTTCAGCTTTGCAAATTCACACCTTCCCTTCTCAAGTCTGAGCGTATACATCAAAGTCCACTAATATTAGTTTTTAGTGCCTGTATTTTCATATAGGGGCATCTCTATTATATAATGTGGTACAGAATAATTATTAATTTGTGTGCTATAGTATTTACAGCATAAATGACTACACCTCCTGTGAAAGTTAATAAAGTCAGCAATTATTCTTTACGTTGATGATATATTAGGGCTCCTTTAAGATAAAATGTCCCAGCGAGTCTGCTTGATCAGATTTTATTATCTGTGATAAAATGTTGTGGGTTACATTTTATTTCAAGGTGAATATAGTTACATTGCACTTAATCAAATAAGTACTCAGTAATATTAATGAAATGTTTGTACCTGCTATAGAGGTTAGGATTTTGGTTTAGTTACTTGTAATTATGCATCATTTTCTGTTATTACTATAGTAAGTACATGTAGTAACATTCAAATAAAGTGTAAAATGAGTACATGCCCTGAAAGTTACAAAATAAGCTAGGTTTTCTTTCGCAAGTTAAAGGCACTTTTGATCAGCATGCGAGTATGTTGACTGAAAACATTTAAATTTGATACATTTCTCGACAATTAAAAGTGTTATATAGCCCGTTGAATCATTGTCACACGTAATGCTGCCAACAGTGGAATGACTTGAAACCGGAATTGTCAAAATACTTGGGAATGACACAAAAAATGGGAATGTACCAGAGGATTACTAAAGCAATGTTTCACATGTGAAAATTCACCGATCAGGCATAACATTATGACAGGTGAAGTGAATAACACTGATTATCTCTTCATCACGGCACCTGTTAGTGGGTGGGATACATTAGGCAGCAAGTGAACATTTTGTCCTCAAATTTGATTGTGTTAGATGAAAATGGGCAAGGGTAAGGATTTGAGCGAGTTTGACAAGGGCCAAATTGTGATGGCTGGAAAACTGTGTCAGAGCATCTCCAAAACTGCAGCTCTTGTGGGGTGTTCCCGGTCTGCAGTGGTCAGTATCTTTAAAGAAGGAACAGTGGTGAACTGGAGACAGGGTCATGGGCAGCCAAGGCTCATAGATGCACGTGTGGAGAGAAGGCAGGGTGGTCATAATGTTATAATGCCTGATCAGTGTTTAGCTAATGTAACAAAGGAACTCAAAAAGAGGCCTGCTACACTTGCTATTAAGATGCGTTTTGATCACAAGTAGAGGAGGGAGACACATTCCTGTTCACATCTGGTGTTTTAATCCATTTATTTTGTTTACTTTCATATGTATGGTCTCCGATCTTTCGATCTAATAGACAAAATAAGCTCACCCAATTGAGATCATAAATATGAATGCGAAAGGAGATGATGGAAACACACATGGAGAGTAGAGTTTCTGCTCTGATAACCTCAAGACCAGTGTTAGAAATCAGGAAAAGTGAGAAAATATTGTGCTTGGTGAGTTCTTCAAGCCAAACTTGGGTCTTCAGCCGGCAAGTCTGGCTAGTGCGTTTCCCATAATGTTTGCACATTTGGTCAGTAGGCGGAGGGTCTTTTATGGCTGATCGAACACATTCAACCACATGAGCGTTTACAGTATGAAAGCGTTTTTGACTACCTCTGGAATTGGTCGAAAATGGAAAAGCTCAAAAGGTTTTAGACCCTGTTTAAACCTGTATTTAGCGTTGTCCACTTGTGATCGAATTGACGAAAATGCTTCTTAATACCAGGTGTAAACAGAGCCAGAATGGACTTGTGACAAAGTCCCTAAACAATCAGGCATTCACCCTAAGCTTTCATTTTGAGTGAATTTTTTTCTAAGAAAAGAGCAGAAGAAATGCCAGCGACTGAAGTGACTGAAAAAGCTGCCAGATATAATATGCAGAAGTGAAATGCATTGTTTCATTTGAGGGAACTCAATGCTGCGTCAGAATGTTGATGCTATGGGAATGCTTCAGCGTGACCTGCGTCTGAAGCACGTGTGAAATCATTCCAAACTCAATGGTGAAATGTAGTCCTGTGCCAGATGACAGTACACCCCGGAAGCTATAAAGGACACCTGGACCAAACAGCTTCTTCATTAAGCACTCTGTGTCATTGTGAGTCCTATTTGGTGTATTTTTTCACATTATTAATTTAATTATGGAGAGTAGTAAGCAGCAGTTTATCTGATCTGGGTTTCTCCCTGCCCACGCTTCATTACGGGAGGTGACACACGATCTGTATGTGGTCTGCTTGGGTGCAGAGCACACACAGTCAGCTCTCGAGGGGTCTAGCTGTGTTCACTGCAAGCATCTGCTGTTACGAACACTTCGCTCCTGCCTGGCTCTCTTTGAGGAGGGAGACGAGGCACGCGCCACTCCTGGTTCGGGTGGCAACTCAGATCATGGAGTCGCAAATGGAATTGGCAGAGCAGATGCGTTTTTCCCTTTCTTGGCTGGAGAGATGGATTAAAACACCAGGTGTAAAAAGGAATGTGTCCCTCTCCTCTAAGAACGCTTTGCTCTTGCTTGGCTCTCTTTGAGGAGAGAGGCAAGGCATGTGCCGCTCCTAGTTCGGGTGGCAGCTCAGATCATGGGGTCGCAAATGGAATTGGCAGAGGAGCTGGGTTTTTCCCTTTCTCAGCTCTCACCTGCCAGTTTATTCCAAACTGAATGAGGCCCTGGTGTTGGCTCTATATGAGGAGTTGGATATTGTTAGCATCGAGGCAGGGAAGTTTAAGAATTCGCCAGCTCGCTCCCATCTTACGAGAAGCTTGTGAAGGTTGTGACTCAAGCTGTGGCTAAAGTAAATATCGACTGTCTAACCGAGAAACAGGAAGCACATCGCTAGAGCAAATTAGATGAGCGCTTCCTGTCTAGTAAATCACAACCTACACACACATCAGAGCCTACTTCCCTTTCTGATCTTCACACTGAGGTGTCAAGATACTGGACGAAACCGTTTTATGCCCGTATCTATGGTCAACCAGTCTTAAAAAAAATTATTCAATAGTGGGAATAAATGTGTCACGGTTCATCAATTCATCTTTTTTCTCTCTGTGTTATGTGCGGTTGTGTTGGTGGCGTGGTCACTGATTACGGAGCTCATTGTCTCCACCTCCTGCACTCATCACCAGTCTTTATAGACGTGTCTTTCACCTGCACTTTTTGTCAAATCTTTTCCGGCTGTCCCTGGTGTTTGTCTCCATGGTGTTTGTTCCGGCTGCCTCCTGTGTGTTCTTCATTCCGGTTCCTGGATCCCACTGTGTTTGCTCGCTGCATCCCTGGATCACAGCCTAGCCTGGTTCTTCTGCCTGCACCTGTTTCTCCGTCTCTTTTCGCCTGGACCTGCCTGATCTGTTGCCGTGCTGCCTGCATTTATATTTGTTCATGAGTGATCTTTCACTGACATTATCTGAACAAAGAGTTTGCATTTCGCTATTGGATCCTCCCTAAACCCTCTTCATCGATCGTAAAAAAATGAAAACAGGTATGGGGCGATGCCCAGGGTTGAGGAGATGCTTGCCAGCTATCTTTACCCTGAATCTGCGCTGTCCCAAAAGATTCCGGCACTACCAACCAAGCCATGTAGAGTTACATAATCCTTGGTGGGTAAAGCTTACCCACTTACCCAGTGGGTCAGGCCGGGGTGTGTCTGCATATGATGGCATTGTTGTGTGCATACAGGCTGACCTGCTGAAGGACCTGGATGAAGTTGAGGGGGTTGGCCCAAATGCTATTAAAGAGCTGTGCCAGGCTACAGTGAGTAGCCCTCGCAATCGGCCATTCTATGGCAGCAATGGTGGCCACAGAGAGGCACCTCTGGTTGAACTTCTAAGGAAGTCCTTTATCCAGCCCTTTGGGGCTGTTACTAAAGAGCAGTCCCAGCCGATTACAAGAGACGACAACAAAAACAGTGTCACTTCTCAAGCTTCTCAAGGCTGATACCCTTAGTAGACTACCTGGCAGCTCGGAGACTTCTGGCAAATGTGTCTCAGTCGGTTCTGCAAATTGTAGAAAAAGGGTAGAGAAATCAGTTTGGTTTTCATCCATCCCATTTCAATGGAGTACTGTTCACTGTGGCCAGCTCTGAGAAAACTCAGGTGGTTAGAACAATAAGTACAGTCTCTTTTGGCAAAGGAAGCCTTAGAGTGTGTTTCAAGAGATGCTTGGGTTTCTAAAGCTGGTACTTTGTAGTTCCCGAAGAAGGATGGGGGGTTGCACCCAATCTTGGATCTGCTTCATCTGAACTATAACTGATGAACTGATGTTAACGCTGAAACTTATTGTGTCTCAAATCAAGTCCGAGGACTGGTTTGTGACAATAGATTTGTGACCCTGGACCACACAACCAGTCATAAGGTGCACGGGTATATTTGTGGCAATAACCAACAATACATTATATGAGTCAAAATTATCATTCTTTCTTGTATGCCAAAAAATCATTAGGATATTAAGTAAAGATAATCTTCCATGAAGATATTTTGTAAATGTCCTACTGTAAATATATACAAAATTAGTTTTGTAATTAGAATAAAAATATTTTGTAATTAGTAGTAATATGCATAAGTAATAAGGACTTAATTTGGACAACTTTAATTTTCTCAATTAGACTTTTTCAAATTCCAGATTTTCAAATAGTTGTCTCAGTCAAATATTGTCCTATCCTAACAATGATTTATTTTTTATTCCATACATTAATGGAAATCGTATTTATTCAGCTTTCAGATGATGTATAAATCTCAATTTCAAAAATGTTGTGGTCCAGGGTCACATTTAAAATCTACTGGTTTGTGACAACATATGGAAGGTTAAGGACGCTTACTTCCACATTTCCATCCTCATGGTCTGTGGAGAGGTCTTCATCTTTAATGACACATAAATAGCCAGGAGATTTCTTGCAATGAGATACTTCCTCCCAGATCTCAGAGGCTAGCATGTCCTTGTCTGTTTAGACAACATTGGTAGTCTCATTCATAAATCACTAGGGAGGTCTGCAGTCACACCTTCTTGATTGGTGCACCAGATCCTCCTGTGGGCCCAGGGCAAGCTTCCCATGGCACCTAAATCGAGGACTCCACCCGGAACATCTTACAATGTTACAGAAATTAAGTTTTTATTGCTAATTGCAACTTTTTTTTTTTTCGTGTATAAATTCAGTGTAGGGAGTTGTTTCTCACATTTGAAAAATAATAGGCCTATAACCAAACTGTATTTTCAATAACAAAATTAGAATATACAGTCTAATACAAGTTAATCAGAAAAATAATACAACTTTACCTTTTTCTGAATATTGCTTGAAGGTGAAGTATTGATCCGAATGGTCTATATAATGAACAAAGTGGCCAATAATAATGATTTTATGGTTACAATTGAAAAGTATATAATAATTTTTTATTTCAAATACATGACAAAAATAGCCAATAACATTTTGAAAATGCTGACAAGTAACATGTTACTTCTGTATCTGAATAAATAAATAAATAAATAATCAAATAACATTTAGACCCTTGTAAATAAAATATATTTTTTTAATATGTTGTAAATAGCTTGACTTTTTATCTCAAACTAATAAGGAAAATAAAGTGTGCTGAATCCTAAAAGCACAAAACAAATGATAGAAATGTTATGTGAGAATCAGCATCAGTTAATCTAATATAAACCATTTAAAATGTTAAATGCACAAATAAAATGTTTAGGTTACTATGGAAGCCCGTTTCCGCCACTAAATAAAAAAATAAAAAGAGTAATTGCGACTTTTTCTCTCAGAATTCTGACTTTTTTTCGAACAACTGCGAGTTATAAAGTCAGAATTCTGAGATATAAACTTGCACTTTTTCACTGTACCATTTTTATGAACCCTAAAATGTTGCATACAGGACAATACAAAATGACCAGTGTACAATCCCATGAGCTTCATGAGGCAGTTACTGTACATGCAGTCCTGTCAGACCGGCTGCTTAACTTCTGTCTTCTTCTCATATTTCCTGATTGAATAATATTAAAGTAGCTTATTTTTGAAAATAGTAAGCAGTAAACTGGTGAATTTCAATTGTCTCGTACTCTACATTTTACAAATATAGAGTACAAAAAGATACAATATAATTTGCGATATACACAAAAGTACACAACAGAACTTATGCGTCAGTATGTTTTTTGGGGATGATAATTGTAATGTTTAATACATTTCTATTTTGTATACCATGATGATTTTTTTTTTTTTTTTTGTATTTTATTAGTTCATAAATGCCCAGGACCAAACTATGCAGATGCTTTGATTATTTATACGTTTTTTTAATACGACTGTCAATTTAACACATTTATTATTATTGTGTGTGTGTGTGTGTGTGTGTGTGTGTGTGTGTGTGTGTGTGTGTGTGTGTGTGTGTGTGTGTGTGTGTGTGTGTGTGTGTGTACACTAATGCCCCCTCATACGTACATAAATTTGGAGCTATTTCAGCTTAATGTACCACCTTCATGTGTCTGCAAACTGATGTCTTTGAATTGTCTGCATGTGGATATTTTTCTGAGCAGATGTATATATTTGAAAGTATATAGCCAGAAGATCTGCGTGTCATGCAATTAATTCAGTTCTTTTCTTCAGTACTCCGCCACGAAAAGCACGTGCACTATACGCCTGCAAGGCTGAACATGACTCGGAGCTGTCCTTTATCGCAGGGACCATATTCGACAATGGTAAGTCTCTGTTTTTAACCCTCAGTGGGTGTACTATATTTGGTTAGGCTGGTTTGAGCCTTTAGCGTTGGCGTCAGAGCAGCAAATCGATATATCTGCTTTGTTCCACCTCCTGCCCCTTAACAGTTATCAGAGCTCGAACCTTCCACAGTTTGACATTTGACACTGTTGAGCAGTAGATTAGATTATTGTTTAATGAAACCTCAGGCGTGTTCTACTGCAAGATTAAACAGAGGCTTCAAATGCTCAAGATTATTTGTTGGGCCTCTGTGGGGGATAGAGTCGACTTCTATTAGAACTGAAGGATGAGTCGAAATTATTTTTTGGTATTAATCAACATTAAGGGATTAATTCACTCCAGAATTAACATTTCTTGACCATTTACTGGTCATGTCTTTCTTTCTTTCTTTCGTCAGTCGAATATTTTTTTTTAGGTTTTTGAGGGAAACATTCCAGGATTTTTCTCCTTATAGTGGACTTCAGTGGGAACCAACGGGTTTAAGGTCCAAATAGATTTCTTTTTAATGCAGCTTCAAAGAGCGTAACATGAGCCCAGCCGACGAATCAGGGTCTTATCTAGAGAAACTATCTGTCATTTTCTAAAAAATAAAAAAATGTATATACTTTTTAAGTGCTTAATTTGGCACTAGCGCCCATGACTTCATGCATTACGCAATCACGTTGGAACACGTGACACGTTGGAACACGTGACACGTAGGCTGAAGTACCGCGTGGGACGAAAAACCTCATCTCATTTTCTCCTCCAACTTCAAATCTCCCAACATCGTTGTTTTACCGTTTGACTTAGTCTTTGCACGTTCTCTTTTGGCACTACACAGTACCAGCTCGGCTCGACTCGCCTTTGTTTGGTTTTCCACTGAGTAAAAGTTGTACCTGTACCTGCTTCCAGGTACTTTTTTCCGTACCACCTCCGGCGAGGTTCTGAGCGAGCTGAGGCGATACTAAAATGTGAAGTGAAAACACCGCAGACTGCTGATTGGTCAGAGAGAATCATCACTGTTCATTGCGTCATCATTGCACGCGCCAGACGGAGTATCCTGAATAACTGCGCCATTTTTAAATAGTTTGGCCAGAGATTGCGTGTTATTTACTATTATGGTAACTCGGAAGAATACGCCGTGGTCAAACGAGGAGGTGCAGACTTTCCTTTGTTTGGTTGCCGAAGCGGATCCAGCGAGAGAAGATTACGTCATGGCAGTTTCCTGCGGCGTTGCTATGACGACAAGGTACTATTGTGGAGGTACTATCTGTAATGGAAAACAGAGCGAAAAGTGGAGTCGAGCTGGTACTGGTAATGGAAAAGTGCCATTTGGAAACACTGGGTACTTTCGCATACATCATACTTGACCTTTCCAAGTGATTATGTGATGTGTGGCACTAGAAGCAAGAAGAGCAATTGTGGTTAAAAATTATATACATTCATTTAATTTTTTGTAGAAAATAACTATCGTTTGGCTAGATAAGACCCTTATTCGTCGGCTGGGATCGTGTAGAGCTCTTTAAAGCTGCATTGAAACTGCAATTTGGACCTTCAACTCGTTGGTCCCCGTTGAAGTCCACTATATGGAGAAAAACCCTGGAATGTTTTCTCAAAAACCTTCATTTCTTTTCGACTGGGGGTGAGTAAATGATCAGTAAATTTAAATTCTTAAGTGAACTAATCCTTTAAGCAACAGATGCTGCAGCTTGCATTTGGAACAGTCCTTATTCCCTTGGCACTGTGGAAATAACTAGAGGATTAAAGTTGTCAGTGTGACCCAAAACAATCTTCCTTTTGCATCTTTGTCTCATAGTTCATCCTTCGAGAGAACCAGGTTGGCTGGAAGGCACCTTGGATGGGAAGACGGGGTTGATTCCGGAGAACTACGTGGAGTTTGTTTAGATGTCAATGAGAGGGGCGAGGCACAGAGTCCTGTTTTGAAAAGAACTGAACGTCGACAGAAAAGCTGAGTTAGTATGCCTGAGCGTGTCTGTGCAATGTTATGGGTTTTTGGCATTCCCCTAGCGCATCATTGTCCCACATATCCCACAATGCACTGCAGCTGTTTAAAAAAGGTAATGGAAAAGAAAAGAAAAACCCTGGGACCAAGTTGTTGCTGCTGCCTCGGCCACAATCAAGAAACTCTTTTATTCAAACGGGCATATAATGAATTATGATTTGTTTTTATAACTTCTTATTTTATGTGAGCACTTCCTGGTTCACCATGATGTAATATGTGTGCTGTTTCTATGCAGTCTGGGGCTTTTTGAATGTCTTTTGTGTCCTTCAGGTCCTCGTATCTGTTTTGTTTAGAACTACTAAGAGATAACTGCTAATCATGGGGGGGAATAAAAACTCTTGCACTCTTTTGTATATCAGGAAGCAATTAAAAATATATATATTAGAATTTCTTTTTTTTTCTCCTTTCTTAGCATGTAAGTGAAAAAGTGTAAATTATTTCTTAATGTGAATTAACGTCATGTAAACCACTTTTATTTAAGCATTATCTCTGATTTGTGTTCTTTTGGAGTGTATTAACATTGTAAATAAGTGATAATTGATAAGGTATAATTTTTTTTTTTGTAAAATGTGAATTATATATATATTTTTACTGTAGCGAACTAACTTAATTTTTGGATAGCCCAATTGATCTTTTTACATAAAAAAAAAACCTTAAAATTTCTGAGCCTTAATATTCTTTAGGATATTGAATAAATACAAACATGATTTAGTTGATTTGATATCTTTTTTTTTATATATATATATATATTCAATAAAAATGTTTAAATTGGTTCAATACATATTGATGTTGATTTTGTAAAAATGACAATAGGTTTCTGAACTTTACCGACCAGATATATAGGATTGAGATGAAAATAAACCAGCAAGTCAAAGGGCCCTATTTTAACGATCTGAAACGCTTGTGTCAAAGCGCGAAGCACAAGTAACTTTCTGGGCAGGTCTCGGCGCTGTTGCTTTTTTCCCGGCGGGATAAATGGCTCTTGTGCCTGGCGCAAATCTAAAATGGGTTGGTCTGAAGTAGCTTCATTATTCATAGGTGTGGTTTGGGCGTAACGTGAATAAACCAATCAGAGCGCCATCCAACATTCCCTTTAAAAGCAGGTGCGCAAGTTCCATTATGGATTGCTATTATTATGGCGTATTTACCAGGCGCACGCCAGGAGCGGTTCACAGCCGAGGAGACTGATGTTCTTGTAAGCCTGAATAATTTGTAGATTGCTAAATTTATGCCTATTTGTTCACATCTTCGTGGCACACCACAATGATTTCCGTCATCACATGTGTTAATATTTTTTTAGTGTAACAATTTATGATTTGCAAAAATAACTGTTGCATCTGTGTAGATTACATGAGCAAAGTGTATGCGTGTTGTGCACGCTATACAATATGGTCAAGCATGCGCCCTTAAAATAGCATAATGAACAATGCGCAACGCGCCACTGACTTTAGACTAGGTTTTTTCTGGTCAGTGGCGCAATTGTTTAATGGAACAGCAAAATAGCACCAGGGATTGTTTGCGCCGGAACACGCCTCCTTTTTTGCGCTGAACCGCCCGGGAGCGCAAGTTCATTCACTAGTTTAGCGGCGTGCTTCTGTGGAGAAAAGCGCGCTTTGCGCAGGTGCAAAATAGGAATGACACATGCGTCAGTGTACAAAGTCAATTGCGCTGGGTGCAAGATAGGGCCCAAAGTGTAGATTTGTGTCAAACAGGGTTCGACATTAATGCTTGTCCGGGACAAGTGGAGTTTGACAAGTGAAAGAGAATTTTATGACTGCACAAGTATCCTGATTAAAACGTCAATAACAACTAGGAAATCAATTCTGCATTAATTTAGTGTAAGTGGCGACCGATAGTGAATATTTTATAATGTATAATGAACTGATGGTAACATGGTTGTGCTGTTGACGCTCACACAGCCTCATGAGGAGAAATCAACACAAATGAGCGCCGCTCACTCACACAGAGAAACTCAGTTAACATACTGCGATAAACATTCTAAATGTTTTTATATTCATAACATATGATACAGTTAAACAACATCACATGACCAAGAGTGCTGAATACCATCACGACTGAAAATGTGACACTGATTTCATGTTTCATAATTAATTAACACTCACTACATTTACATGCTCCCATAATGCAATAATGTGAAAATAACTTTAAACGCAATCAAACTAATGCGATTAAGCTTATAACTGTAGTAACCATAATCGCATTAAACTAGGTGGCGTACGATGATTTTAGGATATCTTACATGGATGAATCGCAATAAACAGGCATGTAAATCACATGATGGAGTAGGAAGTGTAGGATGGATGAATCTGAGCGTAGGTTTGGAGAGGAAGCTAGGCCCTGTAGCGGATTAGCTTAGCGGGGAAATATGAATAATTATTAATAACTCATTATGATTATTCATTATGAATATTTGAATCATTTAAATATATATTAACTTGATGTAGCTACATTAATATTACAATCAATCAATCCAGTAGTTAATTTTGTGAACGTTCAGTATTGATTATTAATTCATTCTAAGAAAAGGATATTTTTCATGGCTACAGAAAAATAATTCTTCCTTAGTATTTACTGCGCTTAGAGCGCATAACAGATCGATCATTTAAGGGACAATTTGTTTGCAGGCAGGGAGTCAGAACCAAACATATATTGTGCAAATTTTAATAACTAAATCACGAACAAGATCAGACATGCAACATACATACATGGTAAGAGGTAAGGTCATACATACATGGTAAGAGGTAAGGTCAAAGTTGTTAGGAAAAACCGGGTCAGAACAGATGGATGAAGTTATGCAGAGAGTCTAGAACCTGGGAGGAACCATCGGTGACTACAAGCTCCTTTGTCTGAATAAAGAAGTTTACAGTTCTACTAACTACACAGCGATTTGTATTTCGTGGTAAGTTAATTGCATTTGCCTGGGAAGGCGTCCAGACATACAGACGCAGGAGAAAGCCTTGAGGGTTACGTCCGATGGTTTTGCCGTTGCGATCTTTTCCTTTTGTGTTGAGTGAAGGAACGATGGTGAACTTGCAGAGACTCTGATGGTTGAAGAAGGTCCACATGAAGTGTTGGGGCCTGCTGGCACCCTCTTGGCCGTTTGGTGGCATTCTTGCTGTGTGTGTAGGCCTTAAGGAGTTTGGGCCTTCTGGTCCATTGCCTTGTGGGGCCATCAGGTTTGTGTGTGTGGAGGCACACCATGTTTGGTGGCCTGCTGGGCAGCAGCGTGTCGTGTCCACGAGGGAGAAAAAGAAGAGAGAGCGGATCTGTCGATCTTTTGAAGCTTTTGGGAGAACTCCCGCCTTGTGGGTCAGTGAGCCAATCGTGTTCAGGCTCTTGGAGGGAAAGTTTTACGACCTTTTGTCTCAAGCAGATCATTTGGAGATTGGTTGCTTGATAAAGGAACTATTAAATAA
Source organism: Gobiocypris rarus (assembly GCA_023029165.1). Taxonomy (NCBI): domain Eukaryota; kingdom Metazoa; phylum Chordata; class Actinopteri; order Cypriniformes; family Gobionidae; genus Gobiocypris; species Gobiocypris rarus. The sequence goes on along the minus strand of CM040930.1, from coordinate 7,575,949 downwards.
TCTTGTAATTTTAGTATGTTGCACAAGGATCAACATATCATACACAATCATTCAGATCTTTAAATTACAACTTCATAGATGTACACATGCAATACACATGATTTTCGTTAACCATAGTATGCAATTCTGAAACATAAATTCGACAGAGATCGAATTAACACATAGACCAAACCCTATACAAGAAAAATCATGAAATGGATATATGTTCATATATTCTCAAGTGGTTACGTATAGGCTATATGAATTGAAGATGGTTTATTTGTCAAATTCAGAAAGACTGTAAGAGTTTCATCTCTCAGCAAATTCCTTCTGGTCGTAAACGAGACTTATCTGATGGTAGCGCTGGTAACGGAGAGGCTTTTTCTGCGTTATTTGGGGGGAAGGTCTACTACTAAGCATAGAGCATTTACAGCATAAATGTAGTAAGTAATTATGTGTCTGATTTGTCTGTTGCTACAGCCCAAACACACAAAAAAATTAATTCAATAATAAACCAGATGATGAGGATATGGATATCTCTGTAAGGAAGGACACGTATAAGGTATTTATTTCCATGGTAAAGGAGGGAGCGCCTTTTTCTGATTGGAGTCCTATCCAACTAACGAAGTATGTACACAGGGAGAGAGGGGAAGTAATGAGTGCGAAAAAATGAAGGAATGGGTCACTGTTGGTAGAATGTATTGATGAGGAACAACAGAAGAAAGCAGTTAAGATGAGAAAGATGAATGGCCAGGGAGTGAGATGTGTAATAGCCGGGACAAGGAACTGATCAGAGGAGTTATAACTGGGATCCCAGTTGAGGATTCAATTGAAGAACTGTTGGGAAACATAAAAAACGAAAATAAAAAAGCTAAGCGTCTGAAAATGAAAAGAGGTGGCGTTTTGAGTGATAGTCTGTCAATACTGCTAATGTTTGATGAAAACAGACTCCCTGGGAAAATATTTATTGGATTCATGGACTACGATGTCAGGGTGTACATTCCCCCTCCATTGAGGTGTTTCGATTGTCAAAGGTATGGGCAAAGGGAAGATTAGGTGTAGTTAATGTGGAGGAGAACATAAGTATGGCAAATGTGAAGAAGGGACAATTCATAAATGTTGCAACGTATGGAGAATGTGAGGTATATGACAGCGGCGCAAGGAATGTCCTATGCAGAAGCAGTGAAGCAAGTCCCTAAACTAGTACCTGAGGCAAAGAAAGTTAATAGAAAGTTGGAAGGAGAGCATCTTGCATGTAAAAAAAAATTCAAGATGACACTGATTGTTAAGAAACTGGATTCTGTGATTTTAATGACAGATGTGGAGCTGCTAAAATAAATAGTAGAACAGATAAAATAGGATTATCAGCCAAAAGAATTACTGAATGTGCAAGGGTTGAAATGGGGGAATGTCTTAATCGATCGGAAGCTAATACTGTCGAGGAGTCATCTCAATATCAGTCATATTAACTATTAAACATCATCCAATGGAATGCAAGGAGTTTGATTTCTAATGGGCAAGAATTTAAGAGGCATGTTGAAGATCTTGAGGTGAAACTAAATGTTATATGTATTCAAGAGTCTTGGCTGATCCCAAGGTTAGACTTTGGTATAAAGGGGTATATGTCAGTAAGAAGGGCCAGGGACTCTGGTAAAGGTAGAGGGGTAGTTACCTTCATTCAGAGGGGGCTCCAGTTCAGAGAAGTAAGGGAAGAAGATGATTTGGAGTATATTATTGTTGAAGGTCTAATAGAGGTAAAGTCTTGATTATTAATTTTAATAACCCTTGTAAACAGTTGGAAATGAGACAACTTGAACGAATTAGGAAGGACATGTCCGGGAAAACAATTTGGTGATTTTAATGCGCATAGCACACTATAGGGTGATAGGGATGATGGTAATGGGAATGTCCTAGAAGAGTTTATGGATTAGGAGGGATTAGTTTGTTTAAATGATGGGTCTGCCACTAGGGTAGACATTTTTAGAGGAACAGAGTCAGCAATAGATTTGACCATAGTATCCAGGGATGTAGCTGATAAGTGTGGGTGGGAAGTCATTGAGGACACTACAATTGGGAGTGATCACTACCCCATTGGGGTTCAGGTAGGGGTGGAGTCGCAAAAAGTTGGTGAAACGAAAGGGAAGAGCTGGATATTAGAAAAAGATGATTGTGAGAAGTTTATAGAATTCAGTGATGAGCGGTTGTCATTTGTTGACGGAAATAGGAGTGTTGGAAAACTAGGCAGGGAAATTAGCTCAAGTATACTGGCTGCAGCAGGGATGGCTGTTCCAAAGTCAGGCCTTTAAATGGGAAAGTACCTTGGTGAAGAGTGTCAGGATGCAGTTAAAAAAAAGAAATAGAACGCTCAGGAAATTGAAGATGTCCCATAACTTTCAGTGCTTGATTGAGTACAAGAGAGCACAAGCTCTGGTGAGGAGAGCTGTTAGGAAGGCAAAAAAAAGCAATACTGGAGGAGGTTTTGTGACTCTGTGGGTCAAACTCCCCCGATAGGATTTGGGTATGATTAAGAAAATGAAAGGAATAGATAGAACCTATGGTTACCCCATGCTCATAGATGGAGAGGATATTGTGGTTACGAGTAAGGATAAAGCAGAAGTTATTGATAAAACATTAGCTAGAGTCCATAGTTCTAATAACCTGAGTTTGGAAGAAAAGAAAGGAAGGGAAGAGACAATTTTAAGATATTCTAATGCAGATGAGAGTGTGAATGAGGAAGGAGGCAGACTTAATGCATTTTTCAGTAGAATAGAGTTAAATATCGCCCTGAGAAACTTAAGAAAGTCTGCTCCAGACATATGTTAAATAACTTGAGTGATAAAGGGAAAGATAAGCTCCTGCTGTTTAATGAGATATGGAGGGAGGGAGTGATTCCTAGGGAATGGAAAGAGTCCATAATTGTGCCAATTAGGAACCTGGTAAAGATCCTCACAATCCAAGTAGCTGTTGGCCATTAGCCTTAACTTCTCAGGTGGGAAAGACTATGGAGAAAATGGTAAATTATAAGTTGAATTGCTGGGTGGAGTCTAAGGGGCTTCTTCAAAGCTACCAGATTTGCTTTAGAAGAGGTAGCGGTACAATGGACCCAGTAATATGGGCTCAAGTTAATAGAGAAACAGTGTATATTTCAGTATATTTCCATTTTGAAAAAGTATACAGTATGATGTGGACGAATGGCCTGCTAATCAGGTTGCAGCAAATGGGCATTGGGGGCAGAATGTTTCAATGGATAAAAGCCTTTTTTTTAGTCACTTTTCAATACAACAGTTCATAGCCACAGAAAAATAACAGCATGAGTTTGGAACATGACGATGAGTAAATAACGAACATTTCTCATTTTTGGGTAAATTATTATTTTTACGCTGGTAATGAAGCGTAGCTGGTGCAGACATCCTAAAGCGCAGACATGAATGAGCAAGCATATACTCCAGCACCATTCCTTTTGTTCTAATGTTACCAAAAAAAAAAAAATGGTTCAAAACGTGTGGTCGTCATATGGTTTACCAGATTTAGAATATGCAGAGAATATTCCAAAAACATTTCAACAAATGCACTTCAAGCACGCACAAACATTCACAGAAAGACATGAACACACCGCAGTCGACAGGAGGGGAATGCTGGGATATGATAATCTGAATATTTGACAAAATAACCCTGAATTCATCCATCGGTTCCAGGATTTACCAAGTGAAAATGGTCATTTATTTGACATAAACCTGAGCTAATAAAAGTCTAAGGGTTAAAATAAATAGGGAAGTAAGTGCCATCTATATAGCTGAGAATGGTACTCCTCAGGGGAGCATTGCTAGCCCTATATTCTTTGATATAATGATAGATCAGATCTTAAAAAATGTGCAGGGGCCTGATGGAGTAGCTTTGTTTGCTGATGATGGAGCCATGTGGAAGAAGGAGAGGAAATTTGACTTCATTGTAAAAAAAAAAAAAAATACAGAACGCAGAAGGCCTAAATGAAGTCCAGAAATGGGCAGTACAGTGGGGATTTAGGATTTCAGTGGAGAGAACAAAAGTGATGTTATTTTCTAGCGGGGGCATAAGACCTGAATTAAAGGTAGACAGCTGGAAAGAGTTGAGGTTTTTAAGTACTTGGGTGTATGGATTGATAAGAAGTTGACCTGGGCATTCCATATCCAAAAGATGATGGATACATGCAAGACATTTTGAAATATAATGAGGTGCTTGTGTGGGGTGCTCTTGGTCAGCACCGAGAACAATTTACACTGGTTAATGAGGTCAGTGTTTGATTATGGGTGCGTAGCCTATGGGTCAGCCTACAAGTCATTATTACATAAACTTGATGTAATGCACAACCGAGCCCTAAGAATTTAACGGTCAAAACCTCTCCAGTGGCAGCCATCCAAATTGAGTTGGGGAAATGCCCTTTTATTTGAGAAGAGATCAGCGTACCCTGTTGTATTGGGCTAATCTTATGGGACATAATGATTGTCACATTGCACAGTCAGCCCTAAGAAATTGTCAAGAGCGATTGAATGAGGGAGGAAAAAGCTTTGGATGGACAAAAAGTTGTGAACATGGGGTTAAGTGACCTTAATATCTGCCCCACAGTGGCATACCCTACAGTTCCCCCTTGGACCTAAGGCTGCTTGAAGAAAAGCAGGAATGTGAAGTGGACAAATGTAGAGTTAGTGGATATATAGCAGAACACTACAGCCAGGGCATGATCCTATTCACAGATTCTTCTAAAAGTAGGGATAAAAGGGTGGGAGTGGCGCATGTGGTGCCTGAACTGGGGCTGGCTGTATAGTTAAGAGGGTAAATGATGATTTGGCTGTATCTATGACAGAGCTCGCAGCCATCTGGCTTGCCCTGTTATGGGTACAAAGGTGCACATGTAAACGTAGTCACTGTCACTTACATTTTAGATGCAATATTGGCTGTTTTTGTTCTATTTCAGCTGCGAAAATAGTTCCAAGTAAAGATCACAGCAGAACCATAACCCGTCTCACAGCAACAGACAGTGTGCTACAGAAAGATTCAACGTTTTTAATGAATCGGTTAAATCAACGATTCACTGCCTCGTTCTTGAATGAATCAACCACTTCAACGAATCGACTGAATGACTCACTCATTAAGACGGCCACCTGCCGCCTCCTACTGGCAGTTTAGTTTCATGTTTAAACATTCTTTCCAACATTTCGTATTTGTATATTCATATAATTTTTAAAACGACATCATAACATTATTTAATGCAGTTGTGATTTTTCAGTGTGAATTATTTCATTTAATTGGGAACAGCCCTACAGTGTCTTATTCTAGTTTAATTTATTGACCAAATTTAAGAATATAAAATTAAAGCTGAAGCTTAGCCTATATTTAATAAGATTATGGAAGGAATGTCCTTTATAAAAGGTAAAAATATCACAAATATGCAGATTTAAAATACGTCAAAGCTGAATTAACACTTGTGTGAATAAATGTTTACAATACATTATATATTTTTTTACGGACAAGCACATTTTTTACTTGGGACAAGTGACTGACAGATTTAATGCAAGGCCCTGGTGTCAAAATTAAGATACAATGAAGAAACACGTTCCGTTGATTGTACAGTATATAAAAAAGACACAATTCTCCTCTGAACAAATTTTATCCAACATTTAATCAAATATGTGTAAAGATCGACATTGACTACAGGAGAGGTGTAAGACAGAAATCATACAAAACAATTTTCCAAACAAATAGACATTGTATATCCTTTACATTGGATTACTTTTACATATAACTGAAATGCAAACAAAAAAAGACTTTAAATGAAAGCCATATACCAGTGAAATATGATTTGCCCTTAATCTTTAAAGATAGTATTTGCATGAATTTTTGTACAAAATATACTATGTCAAGCCAGTATTAGGGTAGTGCAAATTCTCAGGTTCTGATACATTACTTTTACACACAGCTTTATTTTTTTGTATTTTTTTTTACTAGTTAATTTTACAGCATTATGCATGAGACCAAAGCCTAAATCTTTATAAAAGAAATAGAAAAGGATAAAATAAAGTATTATAGTTGGGTAGTAAGTGCTACTGTAAAATGTAACTGCTTTAAATATATCGTTTCTTTTATGTATTTTTTATCTGCGTTGCTTTGGTCACTCTGTGGCACTATACAAACTATACTCGCAACTCCAGACTTCTAACGTAAGCTGTCCTTCTTTAAAACAGTGATTACTCATATATTCCCTATAGATTTATAGAATTTACATTTACATATAACATAACACTTTTTTCAAAAGTGCATCTGCATTACAGTCCTTGACAAAAAAAAATAGCAATACAACTTTCTGTATTAAAATGTATTTGTAAAATGATGTGTATATCAAAGAGCATCTGTGTAATTATATCTCTGTTTTAGTTGCTTTTAAAATTATCAATGATTACCAAACAAAAAAATATTTTTTTTTACTTTCAGCGTTTTTCTGAATTTATACAACCTATGGTTTATGGCTCACAAACTCCCTTTGCAAGGCCTATTGTGAAACAATTAGAAAATGCGACATCTCACAAACCCAGCGAGGATTTTGTAAAAAAAAAATAGTATTGTAAAATACGCTAACATATTTGATTGGGATTTCATTTTCATGTCATATAAGAGTGAAGCAGTTGGAAATGAGCGGTAAACAGACGGTGGCTTGGTAACACTCCGAAAGCTACAACACACACCAGAGTCCGTTACATACTGTGTGACAATCGGCTGCATTGCTGCAAATTAATCTTTAACCCTCTGGTCACCATAAGAGTTTTAATACTGTACATGGCCATTGTGGCAAAATGAACGGCTGAATCTGATCAAATCACCAAATCAAGTAGTTGTTTTTAAATGAACATTGTTAGCTCAATGTCTGAACGTTCAATTGTCTTACACACTCAAACAATGAAAATTCGTCATCATTTACTCGCCTCTGCGTCGTCCTGACCCCACATGTTCAAAGAAGATGACGTGAAGAATCCTCACACAGCACTTTTCAATACAACAGTTCATAGCCACAGAAAAATAACAGCATGAGTTTGGAACATGACGATGAGTAAATAACGAACATTTCTCATTTTTGGGTAAATTATTATTTTTACGCTGGTAATGAAGCGTAGCTGGTGCAGACATCCTAAAGCGCAGACATGAATGAGCAAGCATATACTCCAGCACCATTCCTTTTGTTCTAATGTTACCAAAAAAAAAAAATTGGTTCAAAACGTGTGGTCGTCATATGGTTTACCAGATTTAGAATATGCAGAGAATATTCCAAAAACATTTCAACAAATGCACTTCAAGCACGCACAAACATTCACAGAAAGACATGAACACACCGCAGTCGACAGGAGGGGAATGCTGGGATATGATAATCTGAATATTTGACAAAATAACCCTGAATTCATCCATCGGTTCCAGGATTTACCAAGTGAAAATGGTCATTTATTTGACATAAACCTGAGCTAATAATTCACATACAATCTCAATTAATTCAATAATTCATTTTCAATATAATACGTTTAAATTTCAGTTAAATAAAAAGTTCACCCAGAGAAAAGGAAAAATATTTTTTTTAAGTATCATTGAGATACTATTAAGTATATTCATAATACATAATTTTATGTTTTTTAATCTTTTATTTCAGTTTTAGTTATAGTTTTGTATTTTAAACAAAATAAGTTGCTTTTTCAATATATTCTTTTATTTAAAATAACACAAAGGGCCCTATTTTAACGGTCTGAGCACATGGCGCTGGTGCATTGGGGCGTGTCCCAGAAAAAACGGTCTGCGCACTCGGTGCAAGGTCTAAAAGGGTTACACCTAGTCTTTTAATGAGTCATGGATGTGTTTTGGGCAAAACCAATAAACCAATCAGAGTCTCATCACCCATTCCCTTTAAAAGCCAGTTGTGCTTTCATCATGGCGGATTCACTATATACATGACAGAATTTGCAAACGGAAAGACTGAACGCTTCTCCAGAGAGGAATCCTTTTATTTTTAATATTTAAAAAAGTTTGTGTGCTGCTGCGCATCCCTGTGTGTGTAATAATCAGAGTGTAAACGCGTTCTTTAAATAACTAAAAAATACTGCGCTATTGACTTTAGACCAGGTTTTTGTTGGTCAATGGCGCAGTCGTTTTCAGTTACTCAAAATAGCAACACGCCAACAATGCTCCTGAACACACCTGGTTTTCAGACCAGCACGCCCATGACTGAACAGATGAGCGCGAGTGCATTTGCTATTTAAACAAATTATAACAGTGTCGGGCTGAAACTAACAAAAAACACTTGATAGGGTCCAAAATGTTTCCCAAACAACAACATAGTGTCGGCCCAGATCCGGGCCACAACTGGTACACGTGGATTCTGCTCTTCCCATATGTGGGCCAGATCTGGGCCGACACTGTCTGGGTCTCACTCTCATGTTATTCCTCTATGAATTGCTTATTCCTGTGGAACACAGATACACTTTTGGTCTTTTTTCTTACTGGTGGTCTACTGAGGACTAACACGGTCACTTCACGAGTGCATTATTCAAATTCATGAATGAGTGATTTGTTTTCAAGTTCTCAACAGCTCATTGTAGTGGTACATTTTCAGTGAATAAAGATTTAAATTTAAGTCAGCTCATCCCACCATGCTGTTGTTTTGAACCTGAATTACAGAACATGAGTGGAACATGAGCCACTTCAACAATGCATTTATGGTGCTTTTGTGTATTTTTTAAGCTTGAAAGCTCCAGCCATTATTCATTGCAGCTAAATTGAAAACCGCGACCAGAGAATTGTTCGGATTTTCTCCTTTTGTGTTCCACGGAGAAAAGAAAGGCATACAAGTTTGGAACAACGCGAGGGCGACTAATCATGGAAGAATTTCCATTCTTGGGTGAACTATTTTAAAAACAAAGAAACATCTTAGCATTTTCTGCCAGTCACGGAACAGATCTTAATTCGATCATATGCATTTCCAAATGGTGCTGAAACTTCAATGAGATAAAAATAAAAAGCAGAACAGGGTCAGGTTTCATGGGCTGCTTCAAAATGTTGAGCACCTCAGGGGACCGTTAAGCTGCCACCTCCAGAGAACCACCACGGCAGGTTTAGACAAGAGCAGAAACAGACGTGATGAATGCGTGGTGTCAATAGAAATTGTGTATGCCAAGTCATTGCGTTAGCCTGAGAAATGTCTGAAATTGATTCGCAAAGCGCAAAAAAGGCACATTTCCCTTTTTTGATATACCTTTGTAAACATTTCAGCAGTGTACATGCAAAAAAGAGAAAATATCACAAAAAATATGTCTTTCTGAAAGTCATATTCCGTCTGCTCCAAGTACACGACTCTGCTTCGTCCTTTGTCCTGCTCCACAAACATTCGTGAAAAGCGAACTTCACCTCTTTCCTCTGAGAATCAAGCAGAAGCGGTTGTATCCCTCGATTCATTCAGGATGTTTGGGGGCAAGCGGGCAGGTTGGACTAGCGCTGGTAGGGGAAAGGTGGCGTTAAGGCATTGTTATGATCTAAGGCAGTCATTTCTGATGGAACAGAAGAGGCTTGACACTCCCGTCTTTAAATTTTGGTAGCTGATGGCTGATGATCTCTGCCAACATCTCGGGAAACTCCACGCTCAGAGATTTATTCACAAACATGTAGAAACATAAGTTGAGAAGCCCCTCCACCATCTGTGGACAAAAGTAGCATTTCAATAGAGCTTTTACACACATGGCACCAACAATGCACACAGGACAGCACGTGCACAGACTCACAAATGTCCTGATATCATAATGAAGAGCAAAACCTAGTTTGGCGTAATGTTTTATTACTGCATCTTTGACAAAAAAAAAAACAAAAAAAAATTTTGAAAACCTTTTTCCTCCCAAATCAAGTCATGTGGTGCAACTAGGGTTGCAAAATTCTGGGACTTTTCAAGGCTGGAAACTTTCCATGGGAATATATGGGAATGAATTGGAATAAACTGGGAAATTGCTAAATTACAGGTTAGCCTATACACGGAACTTCAATGTAGCAGCATAATCTTGGTTAAAACATCCAGAGTGAATGCAATTTCAGTGGATTTTCTGCCCTACACATTCCTCTAGCACATGGCCGCACTTCTGCATGCACATTTGAAAAAAATTCAGAAAAAAAAAAACTGTAATACTGTGAAATATCATTGCAATTTATAATAATTGTTCTCTATTTTAAATATATTAAAAAATAATTTAATTCTGTGATGGAAAGCTGAATTTTCAGCATCAATGATTAATATCTTTTTATAACCTATGATACTTTTTTTAAGGCTCGTTGATGAATAAAGTTAAAAAAAGAAAGGCATTTATTTCAAATAGAAATCTTTTGTGGCAATACACACTACCGTTCAAAAGTTTGGGGTCAGTCATGTTTTTCTTTCTTTTTTTGAAAGAAATGAACACTGTGATATTGATAGTAAAGACTTATATTGTTCTAAAAGATTTCTATTTCTGTTCTTTTTTTACTTTTTATTCATCAATAATCCTGAGAACAGTATCACAGGTTTCAAAAAGATATTAAGCAGCACAACTGTTTCCAACATTGATAATAAATCATCATATTAGAATGATTTCTGAAGGATCATGTGACACATGCACAACAATTGCTACAATAGAAGAAAAAAAAAAAAAAATATATATATATATATATATATATATATATATATATATATATATATACACTAAATTAGATGTAATTATTTGGAAATTGTATCAATATGGGGAAAAAAACGCACAAAAAAACAACATGTCTGCTTATGAAAGTTTCCATGAGTTTCCAAAGTTTTCCAGCCCTAGGTGCAACCGACATAACATTAAAGTGCCCCTATTATGGAATCAAGCAGTGTGTAATGAAGCTGTTTGTGAATGTAAATGATGTAAAGTGGAAAGTGCAGGATAAATAAAGTTATTGTCTCCAAAAAGAAAGAATCGACAGTAAAATGTCATGTGGTACAACCTCCAAAAACCATAATAGTTGTACATAAAAAATAATTCATGATATGTGTAAAAAAATACTTTTCACAAATGACTACGGTGTACACATTCACAAGTAGTGCTTGAACGATATATCACAAAGGCTGACACAGCAGCCGACATCTGTTTTTTTTTTTTTTTCATTTAACTATCCATCAATTATCAGACAACAATTTGGCCATTGAGTGTCATAAGCGGGACTTTTATTTTGATAACCCAGCACCCATTCTCCGTCTTCTTTATATTACTGTCTTTGTTTAACAGCTCTGTCTAATAATAAATAGGCAAACACTATAATACCTTTTTAATGAACTTTGGGAATTCAGTTACCCGGAGGCACATTGCTCGTCGGTTGAGTCATGTAAGGTGCTGTTCAAAGTTCAGATAATCACAGCACAATTGTTTCATTCCTGAATGAATCAGCGTTTTTGAATGAATTGGTTGAACAAGCGGTTGAATGACTTGCTAATAATGACATTAAAGTCCCTGTAAAGTCAAAATTAAACATGTGTTCTGAGTTTCTCACCCCACAGATAAATGTGTTATTAACCAACTAGCCAAATTTGAATCATAAAAAAATCCGCTAAGTACATAAAATATCTTATCGAAATCTTGAAAAAATAAGCAGCGTTCTCTGCTCTCAAACGCTGGGGGCGTGTCCGTTGATCGCGCCAAACCACACCCACTCGCAGGAAAGCGGCCGCAGAACACACAAGACAACAACAACACTCCAGTACAGCTCACGAGTCACGACGGCACCAGATGTCTGCGGACGGGAGGATGAAGGTCGGGCGGAGATAGTCGGTTCGGCCCCATTCTGCAGCGGATTATCAGTGAATCCCAGTTGTTGCCGGTGAAAGTTTGTAAAACTATCCGGTGTAAAGACACTGCAGAGGCAGGTGTTGGTGGTGATCCTCAGCACTCCATCAAGGTAGCTGTTCTCAAATTAATCCACCTCTTCTTGAGATCGTATTTTTTTTTGTTTTGTAGGCTGTTTTGTAAGTTGTAGGCTGTAGTAACTAACGGTACTGACAGTAACTCGCAATCTAGCCGGTGAACTGATGAGAATGTACTCTAGTTATGGGGGAGGAGCCATATGCTCAGTGGCTCCAGTGCGTCATCGAGCCACCGTTTTAGCCCCGCCCAAAAAATCCGAAACACAGCAATGGTGAAAAACTTCTTAACGGTCTAACTTCTGAATTCAGTACTACATAGTTCACAGTCTTTGTAATGTGTTTCAACAATACATTTCTAACATTTCTGTGTTTAGAAACAAATCTCAGAATTGCCTTTACAGGGACTTTAAAATAAGCCATTACAAAAGGCACAGTCGTGCAAAGAAAATCAAATACCGTCTGAATCTTAAAGAATACCGTGATACAGGTTTTTGGTCAGCACTAGTAGCTTCCTGCAAAGTTCAGCTCCAACCCTAATCAAACACATCTGAAGCAGCTAATTAGGATTTACAGGAACATTTGATAATTGCTGACAGGTGTGCTGGAGCAGCGCTGGAACTAAACTCTGCAGAAAGGAATAGGAACAGGATTGGGCACTCCTGCTTCAATGCAGTATGTGCAATAGGTATGTAGGCCAAACGTTTGCAATGTGCTGACTGCACAGTTCCGTACTTGCATAAAGTGTTTCAGGCCTAGCATGTTTTTCTCTCTTGTATGTGCAACAATAATATGAGTGCCAATAACGTCTCTTGTTTGTGTTTGCTGATTGTAAGAGATGCCCGCTTACCTCCTGCATGGAGTCCAGAAGCTTAGTGAGCTGGTAGAACCTCTGCCAGTTCTGGCTGGAGTTCTCCTCTCGTCTAACAATGGCTTTTCCCAGCTCCTTGATGTATGACATGCGGATTTCATCAAAGACAGCTTGGCTTTTAAGGCCATCCTTTGGTACTGTGAAAACAGATGGGGTCAGGATGAGACATTAACATCACATTATTGTCTTTTAATCAAGAAAATATTGAGGAGTAGCAACGTCTGTATGTCATTAAAGAGTTAACAAATGCCACATGCAAATACTAAAAGTGCATTCACACTCAAGAAATCTCTGACAGAGCATTTCACAGATAGGAACATTTTAACTTGTGTCAGAATTTCCCTAATTACAAGTTACAGATCTAAAAATCTATCTTCAACTTTGATGAAAGCTCGGATTTGACAGTTGTAACATCAAAAAAAGCTGTGGCTTGAACAAGAAACACGATGCATTAAGAGCTGGGGGAGAAAACTTTCGAACAGGATGAAGATGTCATTTTTTTCTTCTTTTTTTTAAAGATCATATTTTTTCATTTAGTACTGCCTTTCAGAAGTTACAGAAGATACTTCTCAGAAGAAAAAATAAGTATAATTTACCCCGATCTTCAAATTCAAAACGTTTTCACCCCCGACTCTTAATGCATCGTGTTTCCTTCTGGAGCATCAGTGATTTGAGTCCCTCGGTTGTCCTCAGTGTGAAAAGATAAATCATATAATCACTGCTGGAGAGGGTTCAAATATGCAAAAGATGCTGAAAACTGAAGAATGTGCAGGCCCTGGAGGATTTTTCTAAAGAACAGTGCTCAGTTTAACTGCTCAGGACAAACAAGGGACTCAAGAACAACCATCACAAAACAAAAAACATCCGTGGATCATCCAGGGAATGACACACAGCATTAAGAATCAAGGGTATGTAAACATTTGAACTGGGTCATTTTTATAAATTCAACTTTTATAACTTTTACTTTTTTTGCAAAATATCTTATATCTTACCCTATTTTTATAATTAAAAATAACACATTTTTTATGATCCCTCTTAATGTGTTAAAATTATCAACATTTTGCAGATTCTGCAAGGGTGTGTAAACTTTTGAGCAAGACTGTATACAATATATTGCCAAAAGTATTAGACACCCCTCGGAAATTCCTCTGAAAACATTGAATTCAGGTGTTCCAATCACTTCCATGGCCACAGGTGTATAAAATCAAGCACTAGGCATACAGACGCTTCTCCAAACATTTGTGAAGGAATGGGTCGCTCTCAGGAGCTCAGTGAATTCAAGCGTGGTACCATGATAGGTTGCCACCTGTGCAAGTCCATTTGTGAAATTTCCTCACTTCTTTAATATTTCACGGTCAACTGTTAGTGATATTATAACAAAGTGGAAGCAATTGGGAACAACAGCAACTCAGCCACGCAGTGGTAGGCCATGTAAAATCACCAGTGCGCCAGAGTCGCCAATTTCTGCAGAGTCACCTCCCAACTTTAGACTGCGCACCAGTGCACAAAGCAAGGTCCATAAAGACATGGATGAGCGAGTTTGGTGTGGAGGAACTTGACTGGCCTGGAGTCCTGACCAAACCCAATAAAACACCTTTGGGATGTATTACAGCTGAGACTGCGAGCCAGGCCTTCTCGTCCAACATCAGTGCCTGACCTCACAAATGCGCTTCTAGAAGAATTCTCATAAACACACTCCTAAACCTTGTTGAAAGCCTTCCCAGAAGAGTTGAAGTTGTTATAGCTGCAAAGGGTGGGCCAACTCCATATTAAACCCTACGGATTAAGAATGGGATGTCATTAAAGTTTTTGTGCATGTAAAGGCAGGCGTCCCAAAACATTTGGGTGTATTTATATATATATATATATATATATATATATATATATATATATATATATATATATATATATATATATATATATATATATATACACACACACACACACACTGCCCCTGCCCCTAAACCTACCCATCACAGGAGACATGCTGCATTTTTACATTTTCAAAAAAAACTAATTTTACATGATTCATGCTCGTTTCCTCGTGACACGAGTCCCCATGATTCTGTGTGCAGTCAGGTTTAAGTCCCCACCAGGATAGAAAAACATTAACACACACACACACACACACTACTGTGCAAAAGTCTTAGGCTCGCTAGTATTTTTACACACAAAAAGTGGGCTTAAGTAACCCCAACTATCCATTTGATTTAGTTAATAGAAGTTCATTCATAAATAAAAGCTATTTATGTTATTATTTTTGATAGCATTCTCACTTTAAAGCATTCTGACAAGTGCCTAAACTTTTCCCAGTACTGTAGTTCTGCAGGAAGGTTTCCTCAAGTGTCTGGGAGTTGTGTCTTAGTTCTTCTGGATTTAATCCATCTAATTTTTTCTGTTTCTTCATGTAATCACAAGACTCGATGATGGTGAGTTCAGATCAAAACGTCTGCTATCAGACTTCTTGTGCATAAAAAAAAGAAAAAAATCTTACTGGATTACTACAATTAAATGCAAAATGAATGTTTGGAAATGTAAACTGATATTTCCTACTGACACACCACAGTAAAATATATAAATAACTGGCTTAAAAAAAATGAGTGTGAAAATACAAACGTGCCAAAGACTTTTGCACAGTACTGTATGTATGTATATATATATACACCTTTGTGTATACTGTAAAGGGTTTACACCATATGTGAGGGCCCTAGAGGCATGAGGCCCTGTGTTGACGCACTACTCATGCAACGGTCCAGCCGGTTCACATACACCTCAAAGGAAAGTATGCAAAACTGAAGTTAATAAGTGTTTCATGTAATGGCTGTCACCCCTGAGGCATTCAGATCAATAGTGTATCAGCCAGGGATTTGAGGTCCGGGGACGCTGGATTCAAGCCCAGGCAAACACAAATGAGCCTATGCAAAACGCAGAAGAGGTTGATAGTCTTGGTGGAATTATATCCTGATCTCTTATCAGATAAGACACCTGGATTTCAACATAGAGAGATCTGATGCACGAACTCTGTGCATCAGATGCAGTTTGCAGTGCGGCAGTTTGATGGGATATTTACTGAATTTTGTGCAGTAAAATCTATTGCCAGCTATGTTTATTGAAAGTAAAACAGGATGTAAGCATTCCTTCTAACCTCTCTATGTGCATGTTCAATTCAGCAATCATCTGGGTTATTTTGCATATTTAAAGAATAGTTTAAGGCTCAGTACAAGCTAGGCTCAACTGACTGCATTTGTGGCATAAAGCTGTGCCAAAAATATATGTCCCTCCCTCCTTTTCTTTGGAAAAAACAATCTGGTTAAGTGAAGCACTTACAATGGTACTGTACAGTAAGAACAGTGAATGTTTTTATACTCACAGTTAAGCAAACAAATGAGCTCACTATCGCTACTTGACTCTCACAAACACTTTTATCATAACTAACACTATGCAAGCACGATGTAAAAATAAGATATTCATTGATCAGTGTAGACATCGTCATTGATATATAACCGGAGATTTGGCGAGTAAGAGTTTTAGAAAAGGCAGGGTAAAAGGAGCGTTCTTTTTACCAAAGAATATAGTAATATAGTAAATGTAACCAATATACTTTGGAAAATCTGCATAGGACAGTAACAAATAACACAATATTTTGATAAAGTGTCCAAATACATAAATTATTTATTGTTTTAGTGTTGTCAAAAGAACCGACTTCGGTGCTGAAATGTAAAAAAATATAACAATACCAGCATTTCCCACAAGCATTTTAACAACACTATATTGTTTTATGTGTTGTGAAATTTGTGCTGTCTTAAAAATGAATACAACTTGACATTCATGCATTTTTCAGTATGACAAAAATATTTTCATGACAAAATACTTTTTGAGGTCACTGTAAGTCCACACATAGTGTATGCAATATATTATGAATTCTGATGACTGCTGGTACAGTACCTGTGCTGAGGAGGAGAAGCACTTTCATACAGAGATACTCGTCGTAGGACACCTGCAGCCGGACCAGCTCACTGGCAATCTTCAGCATCTGGTTACACTGGTCATTCATGTAGGGCAGTTTCATCCTCTCCCTTTAACACAGACATATTTATATTCTACAAGCTTTTCACTGCACCAGAGAGAGAGAGAGAGAGAGCGAGAGAGAGAGAGAGAGAGAGAGAGAGAGAAGGCCAAACATCATGGCACACAAAATAAATAGTAAAATCAACTTAAAAGACAACTTAAAATAGTTTTAGCATGATAATGAATATGGCTATGTTAATGTATTTGGTCTTGGCAGACTAGATCTTATACGCTGCTGCTGCAGAGCATGTATGAACTTGTTACTGCAAATACAGGGCATCCGGAAAGTATTCACAGCGCTTCACTTTTTCCACATTGTCTTATTTCAAAATGGAATAAATTCATAATTTTCCTCAAAAATTCTACAAACAATACCCCATAATGACAATGTGAAAGAAGACAACGTGAAAGAACAATGTGTTTGAAATCTTTGCAAATTTTTAAAAATAAAAACGAAAGAAATCCCATGTACTTAAGTATTCACAGCCTTTGCCTTGGCACACAAACTCGGTGCTCTTGTTTCCACTGATTATCCTTGAGATGTTTCTACAACTTGATGGGAGTCCAACTGTGGTAAATTCAGTTGATTGAACATGATTTAGGAAGGCACACACATGTCTATATAAGGTCCCACAGTAAACAGTGCATGCCAGAGCAAAAAAGAAGCCATGAAATCAAAGGAATTGTCTGTAGACCTCAGAGACAGGATTGTAATGAGAGACAGATCTGGGGAAGGGTACAGAAACATTTCTGCAGCATTGAAGGTCCCAATGAGCACAGTGGCCTCCATTATCTGTAAATGGAGGAAGATTGCTTCCTAGAGCTGGCCGCCCGGCCAAACTAAATGATCTGGGGAAAAGGGCCTTAGTCAGGGAGATGACCAAGAACCCAATGGTCACTCTGACAGAGCTCCAGCATTTCTCTGTGGAGAGAGGAGAAACTTCCAGAAGAACAACCATCTCTGCAGCACTTCACCAATCAGGCCTGTATGGTAGAGTGGCCAGACGGCACATGGCAACTACCTGGAGTTTGCCAAAAGGCACCCGAAGGACTTAAGAGAAACAAAATTCTCTTTGGCCTGAATGGCAAGTGACATGTCTAAGGAAACCAGGCACCACTCATCACCTGGCCAATAAAGCCAGGTGATGAGCATGGTGGTGGCAGCATCATGCTGTGGGGATGTTTTTCAGCGGCAGGAACTGGGAGACTAGTCAGGATCGAGGGAAAGATGAATGCTGCAATGTACAGAGACATTCTTGATGAAAACCTGATCCAGAGCGCTCTGGACCTCAGAATGGGGCGAAATTCATCTTTCAACAGGACATCGACCCTAAGCACACAGCCAAGATAACAAAGGAGTGGCTATGGGACAACTCTGTGAATGTCCTTGAGTAGCCCAGCCAGAGCCCAAACTTGAACCCGATTGAACACCACTGGAGAGATCTGAAAATGGCTGTGCACTGACGCTCCCCATCCAACCTGATGGAGCTTGAGAGGTCCTGCAAAGAAGAATGGGAAAAACTGCCCAAAATAGGTGTGCCAAGCTTATAGCATCATACTCAAAAAGACTTGAGACTATAATTAGTGTCAAAGGTGCTTCAACAAAGCATTGAGCAAAGGCTGTGAATAGTTATGTCCATGTGATTGTTTTTTAGTTTTTTTATAAATTTGCAAAGATTTCAAACTAAATTATTTTATGTTGTCATTATGAGTTACTGTTTGTAGAATTTTGAGGAAAATAATTAATTTACTCCATTTTGGAATAAGGCTGTAACATAACTATATGTGAAAAAAGCGCTGTGAATACTTTCCAGATGCACTGCATCACTATTTTTACTTGGTGTAAATAGCATCAATGCCTATAAATGTGCAATTTCCAAACTGACAATCAAAATTCAAATTCATGCAGCATTTGCTTTTTCTAGTTGTGCATTAAATATTACAATACCCAGAAGCTGTCATTTCTCATAGCATTGCATACAATACAGAACACTGAATAATATAAATGTGTAATTTATTAAATGTACATTACATTCTGTACTTTGTTTGGTATTCTTAAGACATTTATAAAAGCAACACAGACTCATTTGGAATAGATAATCTTCCACTGAACATGCATAACTGAATTGCTTTTACATTATACCGTTGAACAATTTATTTTTAAATATTATACACCTTTGGAAGTTGTTGAAGATGTTATTTTCGTGATGCAAATTGTACTTTCACTTATAACAATTTTTATATTAATATTATAGTATAATAAATTAAAAATAATATAAATAATATATTATTAAATTTTATTGTATTATTATTATATTAAATTAAATATAAATAAATATATACACAGGCATATACATCAGGCATAAAAGTATGACCACTGACAGGTGAAGTCTGATTATCTCTTCATCACGGCACCTGTTAGTGGGTGGGATATATTTGGCATTAAGCAAACATTTTTTCCTCAAAGTTGATGTGTTAGAAGCTGGAAAAATGGGCAAGCGTAAGGATTTGAGCGAGTTTGGCAATGGACAAATTGTGATGGCTAGACGACTGGGTCAGAGCATCTCCAAAACTGCAGCTCTTGTGGGGTGTTCCCAGTCTGCAGTGGTCATTGTCTATCAAAAGGGGTCCAAGGAAGGAGCAGTGGTGAACCGGCGACAGGGTCATGGGCGGCCAAGGCTCAGTGATGCACGTAGGGAGCGAAGAATGGCCCGTGTGGTCTTATCAAACAGATGAGCTACTGTAGCTCGAATTGCTCAATAAATTAATGCTGGTTCTGATAGAAAGGTGTCAGAATACACAGTGCATCACAGTTTGATGCGTATGGGGCTGCATAGCCGCAGACCAGTCAGGGTGCCCATGCTGACCCCTGTCCAGTGCCAACTGTGGGCACATGAGCATCAGAACTGGACCACAGAGCAATGGAAGAAGGTAGTCTGGTCTGATGAATCATATTTTCTTTTTCATCATGTGGATGGCCGGGTGCGTGTGCATTGCTTACCTGGGGAACACATGGCACCAGGATGCACTATGGGAAGAAGGCAAGCCAGCGGAGGCAGTGTGTTGCTTTGGGCAAGCCAGCGGAGGCAGTGTGTTGCTTTGGACAAACCTTGGGTCCTGTTCTGCTGGGAAACCTTGGGTCCTGCCATCCATGTGGATGTTACTTTGACATGTACCACCAACCCAAGCATTGTTGCAGACCATGTACACCCTCCCATAGAAACGGTATTCCCTGGTGGCTGTGGCTCTTCCATGCACTGCCACAAAGCAAAAATGGTTCAGGAATGGTTTGAGGAGCACAACTAGTTTGAGGTGTTGACTTGGCCTCCAAATTCCCCAGATCTCAATCCAATCGAGCATCTGCGAGATGTGCTGAAAAAACAAGTCCGATCCATGGAGGCCCCACCTAGCAACTTACAGGACTTAAAGGATCTGATGCTAACATGTTGTTGCCAGATACCACAGCATACCTTCAGGGGTCTAGTGGAGTCCATGCCTAGACGGGTCAGGGCTGTTTTGGCAAATTAAATTTGATATTGTTTAGCTATTTTAAAAATGTTAACTTTTTTGGTTTGGTTCACTACCCAAAATCTCTCAAAATATCTGAATATTGGAGTGCTAAAGTGTTTTCTATTTATGTTCATTGTTCCTTATTATTAATATTATTATTATTATTATTAATGTATTCCCTCGATGACTAATGTGTTTTAGTGAAAAAGCTGGCAGTTGCATTGTCATGTTTTTGTTGCTGTACTTTCTGAGAAAGCCTAAACAGAAAATAACAGAGATTTTCATAGACTTAAATTCAGTAAAGCTTTTGTGAAGTTCATTGGATTGAATTTTCACACACCATGTTCCATGTCCTATTAAATGTACATTTTTATCCCTCTAGAACCAGAGCTGACATCTAAAAAGTAAGTGCACAGACTTGCTTTCCTCATTATTCTGATATCAAAAGGCCTAGATTTTCATTCACAAAGGAAACACTTAAGATTGAAATACAGCACATATCACGATTACAAGATAGGTCTAGGTTTTTTCATCATTAAACAAGTCTATTTAAAAAGAAAAAAAGTCTGATAACCAATAGAGAAAGATATTTGACTTAAGGTGTCTGAAAGTTTTAAAACGGTGACACAATCTGTGTTGAAAATCACATAACCTGTCATTTAAAGCCAAAACATTCCAGTTGTGGGTAGTAAAGGACTCACTCATTGATGACGAGGTCTGGAGCGAAACACAGCATGCCTCCATCACACTGCTGATATGATCTCCAGCCCAAACCGAAGGACATGAGGAAGAGCCAGGAGCACTGCAACAGCGTCATCTGGTCATCCAAGTGCAGGTTTCTGAAGCCTTAATATGACAGGGACGTTAACTCTACCGGAAGTATACACTCTTAAAATCACCACAGACAACTCAAGAGTCCTACACAAGTAAAACAGTTCATGATATAAAGAACCAAAGAGAATTGAAGGGCTTCAAAAAGTAAAATGGTTTGAATTAGTTTGTTTTTGAGAGTTCGTTTGATTCAGTAAATTATTATATGACTGCTTTTGCTTCAGATCTCTCTGACACAACTTCATAATGACATCTCTCTGTTATTATTTTGATGTCACTAAAATCAAAACCAACTCTTTGGCTTTAGAATCATAATAATCTTGACATCCTGACATCAAAACCTTACAAAGACGCTGGGCTTTATTCAAGTAGAGCAGAACAAATTTGCGTAAATCGTTCAATCATTAGGGCCAGATGACTTTATCTTTGAACTTCCACATGCTTGTCATGTTTCCAAATCTCTGAATATGCTGGGGATAATCAGTCGTGGTTAGAGACTAGTGACCTGAAGGTTGCGTGTTTGATTCTCAATACTGGCAGGTGTGTGTGTGTGTGTACACTAACTTGGATGGGTTGAATGCAGAGGACAAATTCCAAGTATGGGTTACCATACTTGGCCTTCACATCATGTCACTTAAAAAGAATTACTTCTGTTGTCAGAATGCTAAAATGGCTATAGTATAATGTTCACTACTGTATGTCTCATTAAAGAGTTTTCTCATGCATGTGGTTCTTACGTAATCCTCTACCACAAGCATTTTTGCCCAGTAAGCCCATGACACTACCAGAGCATAGCGAATATCATGCTCTTTTGTCACGCCACTGGTCGATGACGGCCACAAGTTTCTAGTAGGGCTGTCATTTGTGAGAAAAATCTAATCTAATCTAATCTAAGCATCAAATAAACATGAATAAACACTAAAAGAAATGTTGTTTCAACCGCGGAAGGACATCAGTACATACCGATTTTCAAGTTCAACTCTACCAACGATAGTCTCTTGACTGCTTTGTCGGACAAAACGGCAAATTCAGTGATTTGATTGCTCAGGTCTACTGTCAATCAAACTTGCTGCGAAGGGTGAATTGTCCGCTCAGGCTGGCCGTTCTGAGAGTTACCTTCCATTTTAAAAACAGACTGGCTATTATTCGCTTGATTTGGTCATGGACCTACGCTACAATCCGTTTAGAGCGCCCTCTATTGGATGAGATGGCAATCAATAAAATAAAAAAACAAATGGTCTAATCATAGACTGTAAAAAATGCGCTACATGGCACTTTAAAAACCGGATAGTTTATTTATAGTTCGATTACGGATATTTCACGTCATATTCGAACACATATTCGAATATCGAATAAAAAGTGACAGCCCTAGTTTCTAGTAGCCCATTCATTTGAAAATAAAGTAAGAGAAAATAGCTCTGGCATGATATAAGGAATGGATAATTATGAGGGCTCACCAGGAAGGGCTTTGGCCCACTTGACCGCAGAGACGACTTGGCGGCCGCCTAAACGGTTAAGTGTCGTCATGAGGCGGGTGGAGGTGTCCGGGATGGTGCTGTCATAGCCCGAGTAAATGATCTCTGGCTCAATGGCTTTGAGCAGGGACAGCATGGTGGGCACGAGCTGGGGCATGGCCTTGGGCACCAGCGAGCTCAGGCGCTCATCAGGCACAGCGGGCGCCTGCTCACTTGAGGACGAATGTCCCCGTAACCGCAATAGTTTCTTGTTTTTTCGAGCTGAAATAAAAGAGAGAAATGTGAATATTAATTCATCAATGAAGACATTGATCTAAACAAATGATTCATCTGAATGTTTAATAGGGCTGGGCAATGACACAAATTACATGATTCGATTCAATTTCAGCAGTAAATTTCCTCAAGGAAAAAAAAATCTGTGATTAAAAATCTGTAAGGAAACGAATGCTGTAAACTATACAGGTAACCTCAGTTGGTAAATCACTTTAATATTAAAGGTTAAAATTAATTGATTTGTAGGATACATAATGAGCCAGGATATTTTTTTAATAATCTGATTGTGTTTGGCTGAAAGAAGAAAGTCATAAACTAATAGTAAACTAGTAGTAAAGTGGAATAGATGATCGGTTCACATGCGTTCCACTCTGCCGTTTAAACCGCTTCAACGGTTACGCCACATTAAAGAGCGGCAAAGAGTGGTATTTATTGATTGTATTTCGTAATGAAATTGACAGAAATTGAAAGCTGAGAGTTTGTTTCATACCAGAAGACATGAAAATGGAAAATGTAGACATTTACACATAAGGACTTTTTTTATAATAACATTTTAATAATACATTTTTAATGACATAATTGTGTCTAAACTCATTAGTTTTTTAATAATAAACATGTAAATGGTGACTGCCATAAAAAACATGAAGGATTTATTCAAACCAACATTAAATACTGAAGAACATGTTAAGTAGCTTCTGAGAGCTACGACTTGTACCACCTGACCACTGCAGATTTAAAAGGTTAGTTCACCCAAATATTAAAATCAAAATATCCCATAATTTACGGTATGTACATGACATTCGTCTTTCAGCCGAACACAATCAGAGTTCACCCATACGGCTCCAGGATGTTTTTATATGCCTTCTGATGCGAAGCCATGCATTTTAGTCTAGTTCCGGCAGAAGAGTGACCTCTAACCTGAGGCATTAAGTATTGACGAACGTGGAAATGCAGAGGATAGAGCAAAACAAAACAGATCACAAATTAGAAGTCTAAAACGAGATGTTTTAAAGAGAAGTGTGGGAGGATCTTGAGTTTGTTGTCCAGGTCTATTTGTTTGAACCGTGAGAGGCGTCTACTGTCACCTAAGCTTACGCTACTATCCTACGTCATGCGTCGGGTCAGAGGTCACTTGTCCGCCTAAACTTGACTCGCATGCGGCCGTTACCGGAAGCTAGTGAGTATATTTTATGTTATAAATATGGATTAATCTTACAAAAACGCATAGCTTCACTTGCGTTTATTAACCCCCTGGAGTCGTATGGATTACTTTTATAATGGATGGAATAATGGAATAAACATGATAATAACAATCATAAAAACATCGGGACATAAGTTCAAATGAATTCAAATGAACAAATCCAGATTCTAATGTTCTATATTAAAGACAATGTTCTCCAGTGATGTAATGACTAGAGTAAGATTTAACATTTTTAGTCATTTATTGTGAATCCACACAATCATTGAGTTCCTATATGAAGGAATATTCCAGTGAATCTTTCGAATTTTAGCAGACACTATATGAATGTATGTGTTTTGATGTGCGAATGCCTCTTGAAGGTTCTCTCTCGTCAAATCACCGTTTTGTTAATTGAGAGCTTACCATCAAGCACAATGTCATTTTGTCCCACTTTCAAAATATTCTGCCATAAATGTTTCTATGGCAACTAAAAGCCTCTCTGGTACAACCCCAGATTTAGTTAGCAGCTACTGCATCAAGGTCTTTTTTTTTCCCTGTTTGGTGCTTCATGCAAATAAATCATCCACGATTTTAAAGCCTTGCACAGAGATGGATGAATTCTGTCCAATATCTGTGAAGTACATCAGTACGCTGTCACTGAGGCACTGCTGCCTTCTTAAAGCTTTTTTGGCCATCTTATACCTTCCTTCATCTTTTGTGCATGAAAGAAAAATCTGCATAAACACATTTGGTCTCACTGTGTTTCCATGAGCTACTTGAGGACATGCACTGGAAAAAATGCATGGATCTCAAGGGAAAAAATCCTTATTTATTTAAAAGAAACACTGGAATTGAATTATTTGATGACATTTGGATCCGTTAACATTTCTCGATCGTTTATGCGAAAAGTGTACCATATTAAAATGGAGTTTTCCCTTTATGGCTGTTATAATCTATCATTTTTGGGAAACTCCTCACGATTATCCCTCCTAGCTGCTTCCTGGCTTCCTGGCACTCCTGTGCTTTGACATATAAATGTCACATAAAATAACTGAAGTGAGCTACATGACAACCACTCATCACTCTATCAGAGCACCCTCACCTTCCAGATTCATGCCGGCCTGAAGACACTTGCGGAATCGGCATGCTGGGCAGTTTTTCCTCCTTATCTTGTCGATGATGCAATCATTTCTTCCGGCGCAGAGATAGTTGTGCTGCCCTGTACAAAAAAAAAAAAAAAGATTTACAATTACAATGAGAATCTCATGTTTGGGATTATCACCCAAATATATATTATTGCATATGCAATATGGTCAGCAACAAAAAAAACTGTCCACTCCCTTTCAGCAGATTTTAGTAAATCCTGACAGTAGTTTTTTTAACGGCAAAAGAAGGTTTGCGCTGGCACACGCATGGGTTCCACTTTATATTAGGTATATTAACTACTATGAACTTGCATCAAAAAATAAGTACAATTACTTATTGTGTTCATATTGTACTGCAAAATGTTTGCTGATATTGAGGTGGATACGGGTAAGTTAGGGACAGGTGTGGTGGTATGGGTCAGTTTAAGGGTAAAGTTAGGGACAGGTGTGGAAGTGTGGGTAAGTTTAAGGGTAGAGTTAGGGACAGGTGTGGTGGTATGGGTAAGTTTAAGGGTAGAGTTAGGGACAGGTGTGGTGGTATGGGTCAGTTTAAGGGTAAAGTTAGGGACAGGTGTGGTGGTATGGGTAAGTTTAAGGATAAAGTAAGGGACAGGTGTGGTGGTATGGGTAAGTTTAAGGGTAAAGTTAGGGACAGGTGTGGTGGTATGGGTAAGTTTAAGGGTAAAGTTAGGGACAGGTGTGGAGGTGTGGGTAAGTTTAAGGGTAAAGTTAGAGACAGGTGTGGTGGTATGGGTCAGTTTAAGGGTAAAGTTAGGGACAGGTGTGGTGGTATGGGTAAGTTTAAGGGTAAAGTTAGGGACAGGTGTGGAGGTGTGGGTAAGTTTAAGGGTAAAGTTAGGGACAGGTGTGGTGGTATGGGTAAGTTTAAGGGTAAAGTTAGAGACAGATGTGCTGGTATGGGTAAGTTTAAGGGTAAAGTTAGGGACAGGTGCGGTGGTATGGGTAAGTTTAAGGGTAAAGTTAGGGACAGGTGTGGTGGTATGGGTCAGTTTAAGGGTAAAGTTAGGGACAGGTGTGGTGGTATGGGTCAGTTTAAGGGTAAAGTTAGGGTCAGGTGTGGTGGTATGAGTAAGTTTAAAGGTTAAGTTAGGGACAGGTGTGGTGGTATGGGTCAGTTTAAGGGTAAAGTTAGGGACAGGTGTGGTGGTATGGGTAAGTTTAAGGGTAAAGTTAGGGACAGGTGTGGTGGTATGGGTAAGTTTAAGGGTAAAGTTAGGGACAGGTGCGGTGGTATGGGTAAGTTTAAGGATAAAGTAAGGGTCAGGTGTGGTGGTATGGGTAAGTTTAAGGGTAAAGTTAGGGACAGGTGTGGTGGTATGGGTCAGTTTAAGGGTAGAGTTAGGGACAGGTGTGGAGGTGTGGGTAAGTTTAAGGGTAAAGTTAGAGACAGGTGTGGAGGTGTGGGTAAGTTTAAGGGTAAAGTTAGGGACAGGTGTGGTGGTATGGGTAAGTTTAAGGGTAAAGTTAGAGACAGATGTGGTGGTATGGGTAAGTTTAAGGGTAAAAGTTAGGGACAGGTGCGGTGGTATGGGTCAGTTTAAGGGTAAAGTTAGGGACAGGTGTGGTGGTATGGGTCAGTTTAAGGGTAAAGTTAGGGACAGGTGTGGTGGTATGGGTAAGTTTAAGGGTAAAGTTAGAGACAGATGTGGTGGTATGGGTAAGTTTAAGGGTAAAGTTAGGGACAGGTGTGGTGGTATGGGTCAGTTTAAGGGTAAAGTTAGGGACAGGTGTGGTGGTATGGGTAAGTCTAAGGGTAAAGTTAGGGTCAGGTGTGGTGGTATGGGTAAGTTTAAGGGTAAAGTTAGAGACAGATGTGGTGGTAAGGGTCAGTTTAAGGGTAAAGTTAGGGACAGGTGTGGTGGTATGGGTCAGTTTAAGGTAAAGTTAGGGACAGGTGTGGTGGTATGGGTCAGTTTAAGGGTAAAGTTAGGGACAGGTGTGGTGGTATGGGTCAGTTTAAGGGTAAAGTTAGGGTCAGGTGTGGTGGTATGGGTCAGTTTAAGGGTAAAGTTAGGGAAAGGTGTGGTGGTATGGGTAAGTTTAAAGGTAAAGTTAGGGACAGGTGCGGTGGTATGGGTAAGTTTAAGGGTAAAGTTAGGGACAGGTGTGGTGGTATGGGTCAGTTTAAGGGTAAAGTTAGGGAAAGGTGTGGTGGTATGGGTAAGTTTAAGGGTAAAAGTTAGGGAAAGGTGTGGTGGTATGGGTATACCACCACATAATAAAGGTGTTATGAGACCATTTTTAGTTTGAGGTGTAGCATCCCTGTAAAAAAGGCCATTCCAGCTCCATGCTGTACACATTATTGCCGCTTTTTCACTGCATGGCGCATGCCGTACGGAACGGCTCGGCTTAGCTTGTTAGCTTGCTTCGCTTTTTCACTGCGTGGTACGACTCGGTTCGCGATGGCTTGCTTTGGTTTTCCACTGCACTTGGCACCACTTTAAAGCGTGTTGGATTATAGAATGATTGTTGTAATTGTGCCGCCTCTACTTCTCACCATTTGGATGTTTTTAACTACAAGACAAAGACGTTTGTTCCAAAAGAGGCTGATAGCAAAACATAATACTGCTAAAAACAAGAGAGTCTTAGGCACAACAAATGCTAATTTTGGGTTTTCATGAGCTGTATGCCAAAATCATTAGCATTAAAACAACAAAAGACCTGAAATATTTCAGTTGGTGTGCAATGAATCTAAAATATATGAAAGTTTAATTTTTATCATTACATTATGGAAAATAATGAACTTTTATCACAATATGCTAATTTTTTTAGAAGGACCTGTATAATGGTAGTGACGGTGGTGACGATTCTCTCTGAACATTCAGTGATCTGCAGTGTTTACACGTCACTTTTTAGTATCGGTGCGGCATGCTTGGAACCCCAACCGAGGTAGTATTATTTAAACAAACTGTACCATGCAGTGGAAAAGCATCAAAAAGTGAGCCGTACCGAACTGTACAATGCAGTGGAAAATAGCCATATGAGAGCATAACTGTCATCTTTATTCATTTCTACAAACTTCTGAAAGCTCTAAGCCAGAAATGCTTGGAATTATTACAGACTGACAAGCCAAAACAGATGAATAATCAAATGCCACCCTCAACCAATCTACTGCCAAGCACTCAGCCAAAGACCTTAGAGGATCCCTCCATTTGGTGTGGAGAACATGCCATCCAACAGTCTGTGGAGACCCAACTTACACAATTGTTCATTTTGAAGCATTTCAAAGCATCCAATTGCCAAGTATACGCTGGAGTTTAAAACCGGCTTCCGTGCCTCTTTGTTCTATGTCTCTGTAACTATAATATTATGAGAGGGAGGATTTTGTATAATGTTATACTGAGTGTTATCTTATTATTTTTTACATTATATTTAATACTAAAAACTAGGGATGGGTATTGACACACATTTTTATGATTGGATTCCGATTCACAAGCTTGCGATTCGATATTGATTATTTTGTATGAACACATATCAGGTACAGTACAATTTTGTACTGGCAAATGTCCTCAAGGAGAAAATAAATCTCTCAATTAATGCTGTAAACCATACAAGGGAGTCAGTTGGGTGGGAATCAATCCGCAGAAAACATTTTACCCGCAGAAACTTAAAATTAGTCCATCAAACCACAGACTTGGCAACACTGAGTGGGAAGATGATCAGTTCACGTGCATATGAACTGAGGCACTACAGCGATCTGTCACGCCATATTATACAGCACCAAAACTCTCATAATTTGATTGTTTCATATCAAACATAAAGCACAAAGCGTATTGCACATTATTGGAAATGAGGCACTATATTACAATTATATTACATATACAATTTTCCATTCATTCATCAACTGAAAACAGGATAGACTAATCGATTCTTGGGATTTAAGAATTGCAATTGGTTCATAAAAATGAGAATTTATTAAAATGTATTATTTTTTACCCAGCCCCACATTGGTTTGCGGTTTGGTTCATTTTTTCATGTCTTTTAATGTGTAATTTTGCCTTCGTCATGTTTCCTGGTTCTTGTCATGTGACCTCCTCACCCCTCACTTGTTTTGTGTGTCATGTTCTGATTGGTTCTCATTGGTTTTGTCATGTGATACTCTTAGTCCTGTACTTAAGCCATTCTGTGTGCCATGTTTATTTGTCAGATATTGAAGTATGTACGCTGTTCCATGTGCACAATATCAAGATCTGTTCATAGTCAAGTTTTGCTTCGCCATCATCTTCGTCTGCTTCCACGTCTGCTATGTTTTAGCTAATAACAAAAAACATGTGCGTCCCAAAACATTACGGGAACCATGTATGGAACTGCATTCAGATGGTGACAATTGTATTTACATCACATTTGTATAGAGAAGATTGGGAAACCTTCTGAACCCTCACACACACTGGATGCACTTCATGTCCAGCCTAAGAATACTCTCAATCATCAATCCACTCCTTCCTGTCTGATGCTGCTTTGACAGAGGACAGTAACTAGATTACCTTAATTAACCTGACCATATTATACTTTACATCCATCGCAAGCATAGCATGATAAATAAAGCTTGGAAATCCATTTCTGTCTGCCTTTCAACTAAATCGATGTTTCTGGGCTCGAAGCAAAGTCAAGGAAAAGTGCACAAAAAACGATTTAGCTTTATCTTCATTCCCAGACCAGTGCTTGGCACCCCAAGCTCTCTTTTCATTAAGCGTTCAAATAAAACAATAAAGCCACGCTCAAACATGTTTAGCAGGCTTGAATCACTCTGACTCAAGTGTCTTCCCATTAGTCACGGTAAAGACACATCAACAAAACCGATCACTGCAAATGCAGTCATACAGTAACTCAGAGGCACTAACTGTGGCGCAAGCACCATCAAGTGAAGCTACGATGGTTATCAGAATGCAAACTAGTGACTAATAACTAGTGCGGTTCACATGCCTGTGAGCAGGGTCAGAAATCAACTTGGTTGAATGACATCATAAGTGACAAAATTTTTCTAAATAAATATTTACTGTAACAGAGGCGAGTGCTGGTATAGCTCATATATAGTGGTTTTTGATGTAAAACCATAATCAGCTTTAAAAAAACAAACTTAACTTAATACAGAGGTTAGCAGATGAATGTAATCAAACGTGCTTGCCAATTATTTCAAATATATACTTCAGCATTGTGTTATGATATATTGTGCAGTATTGTCAGCTACTTTGATGCTGAATTGATAATAGCCATAAGTGAGCCATGATAATAGTCAATATTGTGAATTTATTTAAATTGATGTAAAAGTTTAAAATAATTGGAAAACACATTTGTGTTTTTATTTGGTTAGAAAGAAAAGGCCCTGATAAAGGTAAAATGCCTCTGAAAAGTCCAATTTTAATAAACAAGTCCAGCTAACAATTCATTTCTGACAGTGCCTGTGGGTGATTTCATTGTGCCAGTATTACTACTAAGAATGATTAGACAAAAGCATTTTGTATTATGGTGCATTGTGTGGTGACTGAAACTTAGCAAAAGCATTATTTAAGGTGAATTTATTTACCATCTGTGTTTTGTCGTGCTCTCCATCCTTCACCATTGCCAGAGCAACCGAAGAAATCAGGGAAGAAAAACAAAAATAACAGATATAAATGTTTCAAGTGCTGAAAACACAGCTCAGTTCATGCTGACACTTTGACAAAAAAATGACGTTGATTAGCAGAAGCTATTCATTTAAGTTTAGCTACATTTTACAATATGAAGAATCCTCTATGCAGGACACATTCATATCTGTTATTTTTGCATTAAGAAGCCATATTCCTTTTCCCCCTGAATGTCAAGGCTTCTTGCCACAAAAACTGTCGTTTTACAAAACCTGTTTCCATCCTTGTTCAGACCTTTAACAGTGTCCACACAATTAGTCGTTTAGTCACACTAAATGCTAAAATACTGTGCAAAATGAGAAATAATATTGATGATTAATATCAGAAATATAATCCCAAGTGATTTGTCATCCGTCACTTGTTGCAGTTGGTTCTTTACCCTGTACTTTCCTCCATAAAGGCAAACCAAGTTTCTGATTAGTAAAATATGTGTTTATGTAAAATCGTGGGTGGTTATGTGTTAATGAGCTCACGGTAATAAGGCAAATAGCTATGCAAATTACTTTTTGTTCATCAACAAACAACTAATAGGACTTAAAATAAAGCACACCTTATTCCCCAGGGTCCATATCCAACAAAACAAAAGTTAATTCAACCATGTATATGGGTATTCTAGCTAATAAACCATATAGTACCAATAGAAAGGTATATTTTTATTTACAAATTTACAAAGAGTGCAGTCCACTACTTCAGTTAAATATTTGAAGATAGGGCTCAAAATCAATTTGCTTCAAAATTAATTTGAAGCAAAAAAAGACTACACAGATCAAATGCAGCGCTTGAGTACAAAAAGAAACTACTGACTGGGAATCACTGACTTTTATGTTTAAAACAAAATATTTAGACTTTGCAATGTCACAGTATTTAGATGCAAATACTTTTCTAATTGGTGGGTCTTTCATTAGGATTATGGGTAATGTAGTTCTCCACAGTTTTTAAATTTTTATTAATGCAACTGAAATTACTTTTGGTGCATCCCAATTCGCATACTATCCGTCCTAAATAGTATTAAAAAATAGAATTACAGTAGTATGTCCCAAATCGTATTATGTAGAAATGAGTATTTCAAAGACACCCAAATAGTGTCTACTATTTCCGGTCAGAATCCGAAGCGCAGATCGTTACACATTCTAACGGCTAATATTGCCCACAACCAATTGCAAGTTGAACAAGGATTCGATTAGAACTACTAATGCGGATAAAAAGTGTTCAAAAACTACAAACATGGTCCAGCAGTTAAGTAGAGAGGTTTGACAAAAGGGTTTGAGTGATCAATTATCAGTATTTGACCTGACGAAAATATATTTATTCAGTATTATCCACATTATATTTCACCTGCAGCAGCATTGTGAAATTTTGTAATGATATGTTTGGCCATTCACTTTTAAACAAGTCAATTCAAATTGCAAACACGAGGGGAGTCTCCGCATTAAATACCCACGAGGGTTTTAACTGTAAGATGATTGACAGGATGCACGTAACTCCGTTAAAGATGACGAGTAGTATGCCCCACTCAAAAAGTAGTATGAGTAGTATGCCCACACTCAAAAGTATGTTCTTTTTCTTCACAAAAAGAGTACATACTTTTAGGACATAGTATAAGTAGGCGAATTGGGATGCAGAAATGCCATCTCTTCAACATGCTAGGTCTGTTCTCAAAGGTTCATTCTTAATTGTCTTAATGGGATTTTACTTTTGAAACACTGTTTTTGTGCTCTTCAGAGAATGGATGGATGGAGTAGATACTGTAGCGAATATTACGCAGGTGCCCTTTAGTTCAGTATTCGGATGGAGCATGTGCTATAACAGGAGGGTATTTTGTCAGGTAGCCAAGCACACATGCTTTATTGCTGCATGACACATTGTGTGCTACAACCTCCGCAGGAAACCACACTTTGACAATTTTTTTCTTTCTGTGATTAATTGAGGCAAACCTGATCATCCGTCTACTGAGGTTAGGTTTACAGAAAACTCTGATTGATGGAGTAAATCACACAGAAATGACTCAAAGGATATAGACCGAGGTCACACTTAGTACACAGTGTTGGTGCAGGTGATTCTATTAGAAAGAAGCAGTGGACTTCAGAAGAAATATTTCAGATTCTGCACTGTCACTAATTCTGTACTAAAGGTCAGAAGTTCCTGCTTTCAATGAAGCACAAAATGCCCATGGGAACCTCCTGAAATCATGCTGAATGAAGGTTTTTTTTTTGTTTCAACTTTTCACTAAAGTTTTTAGACATTTGAGCTACTCATGCTTTCAAACACAAGTTGGAAAAGTCTACTTATGACCACATATTGAGTGATTTACAAAATGTAAAAAATCGCAATAATTAATCTGCATTTTGGGATGTCAGCATTGATGCATACACACTCACTGGCAATATATAATAATTAGTACTGTGAAATTGATTAATCGCATCCAAAATAAAAGTTTGTGTTTAAATAATGGGTATGTACTGTGTATAATTATCATGTATATATAAATACACATTCATGTACACATTTAAGAATTATTTGCATGTATATACTGTATATATTTAATATAAATATTGTATATACTAATATAATAATTTTTCTTAAATAAATAAATGCATGTGTGTGTATTTATATATACATGATAATTATAAAACAGTACAAACACATCTGTTAACTTTTATTTTGGATGCAATTAATCACGATTAATTGGTTTCACAGCACTAACAATAATATCATTAGCAATTTCCTGTGCGACTCATTTGCTATGTACTATTAAATTGTTTGGATGTATTTTTTGCTATATAAAAAATAGGTTGGGGTAAATATCAAAGGGCTTGTGCTCTAAACTTTAATTTTGTATACATTCAAAAAATAATCACACTTTTAACATATAGATATGAACATATAGACAGACTAAAATCAACTAAACTCAATTATGAATGTCCATATACTGTCATTTTATCAGCCACTGAACGCTATTCTAAAATGTATTCAACAGGACAACCTGACACTATATGCAATTTATTTTGTTGTTCACTGTATAATATATTGAGAAACAATGCATTTATCAGCCCAGTGCATCTCAAAGTAGTAGTTTGTGTGTGTGTGT
Source organism: Gobiocypris rarus (assembly GCA_023029165.1). Taxonomy (NCBI): domain Eukaryota; kingdom Metazoa; phylum Chordata; class Actinopteri; order Cypriniformes; family Gobionidae; genus Gobiocypris; species Gobiocypris rarus. Next base: position 7,541,970 of record CM040930.1, on the reverse strand, counting down.
GTGTGTGTGTGTCCTGCAGGCTCACCCTCAACGGCTCTTTTGAAGAAAACCTTGCAGCTTCCACAGGTGAGCACACCATAATGACATCCAGAGGCTTCATCTGAGCACACCAGACAGATCTTGTGGCCATTCCCACCGGGCTTGACGGATCCGGACGGACTGGAACTGCTCACTTCGGGCCTGCCCAAAGAGCTAGAATCCAAAGAAAAGAAGTTTAAGGCATTTTCAAATGAAATTAAATAGCTTTAGCTATACAATAACTGCTATAAAATTAACACAAGATACAGATTTCACATTGGACTTCAATTGGCCACCTAACAAAGTATTTACAATAGAGTTAATGTATCCTGCTTCTACCAAGTCACAAATTATTTTACACCAAAACAGAAGAAGCAGAAGAAATTTGACTGCATGACGTTACAACAAAAACAAATATACTTTGTCTTTTGTCTTTGACAAATTCACCTCAGTATTAATAACATCGCTGCGAGATCTAGTGAGAAGCATTCAAGCTCTCTGTTAAAAACCATAGATATTAAATTAAACAGCACCGATGAAACTTGGAGAAACACTGTGCCATGAATGAACAAGCTGTAGGCTTTTCGGTACACAAATCACCAACAGTCACCATTGATTTAATGTAGTAACACTACCTGTAATCATGGTATTGTGGCAGAAATATTCCTTTCAGGGCTCGCACAACCTTTAGAGTGAAATTCAAACTTAAGGACTTTCAAATGCTTTCTCCAGCACTTCAAACTCTTAAAATCATCCAATTGAAATGTTATTTTTAATGTGATGAACAAAAACATGATTTGTTCAGCCTATCCTTCAAATATTGTCCCCATAATATTATTATATATATATATATATATATATATATATATATATATATATATATATATATATATATATATATATATATATATATATATATATATATTGTTTTTCATGTTTTGATTTTTTATTCATATTTAAAGATTATGAAATCACTATTATAAATTAGTAAGTCATCAAGAAATAAAAATATGAAGTAGGAAAAGTCACAAAGTTTCATGAAAATCAAAAACTTCTTCAAATTGCGACTGACTTACACAAAGTAGGAGCAATCATTTTATAATCACTGAAGCTATACAAGGTTAACTTTTAGATGATAAATTAGTATGAATTCATAAATCCAGAAAAGTTAAAGCAGACAGCTCAAAATATCTGAAAAGCTAAAACATTTTGCTAACACTTTATTTTAGGGTTCAGTTATTAACTATTAACTAGCTGCTTATTAGCCTGCATAATACTAGGATATTGGCTGTGTATTAGTACTTATAAAGCACATATTAATTATTTTATTCTGCAAGACCATATTCTACATCCTTTAATCATAAACATGATATAAACTTAACTACCTTACTAATAAGCAGCAAATGAGTTTATTTTGATTGATTGATTATTGTTATTAGTTTATTTGTTTATTGAGGCAAAAGTCGTAGTTAATAGTGTATGTGCGTTCCCTAACAAAAGTGTTACCAACATTTCATAGGGTCAAATTACTGTAAAAACAAAAAAGTTTTTTTAATTTTAATTTGTTGTAAGCAATTTGGTTTAAATGGAATTTTTAAAAAGATTTCATAGGGCCATACAGATATTATTTTTTAATTAATTTAATTAATTATATATTTTTTCATGATTTAAATTAATTAGACATGTTTTTTTGATTACTGAAATTAAATGTTACCATTAAAACAGAATCCAGTCAAATAAAAAAATTATGGAATCCAGAATTATTAAAATGGAATATAAACTAAAACAGCTTTCATAGGGCCCATTTAGTGCATGATGCCCAGTGTTTTCCTCTGTAACCATTTACAAAGTGGGCAAGTGTATGATGCCTAGTGTTTTAAAATCTGTTCTATTCCAGTGTTCAACATGACGCCATCTGAGGGTTAACACCATTAATTAGCTGGCAGGAGAAGCTCAGGACAGCTAATAATCATCGCCGGAAAAAAGTGCCACTGGTCATCAACAACTGTTGGAGCAATTTCACTCTCCAGAAAGAGCTTCATTTGTGCTGCTTTACCTCTTTGATGATCTGCTTTTTGGTATTAGAAATCCCTGACACCTTCTCATGTAACCAGAACTCGCTTACAGGTTAGCCAACATGCCGCAAGCTGCCATATTTAGCTCCCATCTGCATGAACACATTAAGCTATATGTCAACTGATCGACAGGCTATTTGGAGCAGAGAAATACATTGTTACAAGTGAGTAATACCTTCACACCTATTTAAAAAAAAATGGCACCAATTGCGATGAGGGTTTCGGGTTTCAGAATACTGTAATACCAGGCCCCATGATTAGCTCTCAAGAATGCTTGTATTCTCAAGCACAACAAGTCTGACCTAAAGTTAGGTCTGCGGTTAGACTAGAGGGGTCAATAGAAAGAGGACACCGGTCATAAACCCGCAAGGCAGGCTGGACATTTCTTGTCAGCCAAAATCACTCACGCTTGTGCTGCAATTCAGTTCATCTGACATGTAGGCTAGTAAGAGTAATCACTGCCTTAAAACATTTTTCTCCCAGGGAGTTACAAATTCCTGTCAATCAGAGGACTGTGTAGATTTTCAGTTCCAAGAGGTCCAGTCCAGTATTTCCCAGCAAACTTGTGTATGGCTGTGAAATAGCATACACAAGAAGAACTTACTGTATGTTTCCAAATGAGCAGCAACAGCAAGAAAAAATAAACATAATAAATATTACTATAAATCTTAAAAGGTATAATATGTTATATATTTTGTTGACTTGTGTGCTTACATTATGTCAAATGTTTCCAACAATGTTGAAATCCAGAGAATTTTTTATCAGTGTAACATCAATGACGTCATATCCACATTACCCTTGATTTCTGGTTTTACTTCCGAATTAACCCTTGGAAACACCAAAGGCGCTTTAATATATTATATGTTTTATTAGAGAGGTGAGCAACTGTTTGGATACTTTTATCGACAGAAAACGAATCATTGTATTTAACGACATAAGTCATCCTCCATCTTTTATTAATATGATATTCTATTATCAATCTGGCTTTCTGCAGTGTGCAACGTGTCTCATACCAGTCACGAGCGAACGCATGAGCCACGTTACAACATAACTTTCAAAACACTCAAATGTATTTTAGTATGACTGTTTTGACCAAGTAAAGCAGCGCTGTGTTACCCCACAATTTGAGTTTGTCAGAAAAGGGACCTATATGAGCAGTAATTCAGCATTTGTGACTGTTTCATTAGAATTAAATAAAATAATGTGAAACAAACGTAACTGTAACAAAAAAGGAAGAGAACGTTAAACAAAACTTTAATCATAAAATAACCATAAACAACAAAACAAAAGGAGCATTGGCGGCCGACTGTGGCATATAAGCCCAGGCTCTCGGCCGACTGCTTATTACCACAATCACATTAATAAAACTTGAATACATTAGCTCATCCGTGAACATGATTTCTCCCAGAGTCCCGTCGGATTGATTTCCATCAGCTGTGGAGGTGAAGACGACACTTCCCATGATCCCACACTCATTCACGGCATCATCAAGCTATGCCTTTGTTAGTGTCTTGAATGAGCGACCTCTAGCGGCAAAACGTACATACTGTGGCTTTAAATTGATCCTAAATAGTAAAAAAATTTGCCTCCCAATGTATCTGTTAAATAACTCTTGCACATTGTTATTTGACTGATTTGGTTATTATTTTTGCACATGTATTTATTTAATCTGAAAGAGGAAATAAAGTGTGAATTATAAAAAAGTCTTTATCCCGTATGAACTGTCAAAAGTAAAAAAAAAAACGAAATGTGCAGTTGTTACAGTTTTTTTCCCCCCACTAAAGTGTGAATAATTGTACTTTTTTCATTATATAACTGTAAAAAATTAATCATGGTTCTTATAATTTATTAAGGTGATATTTAAAAATAGTGTGTATATTTTCTTAAGAAAATTGTGGTTCAAGGTTTTATAGAAAACATTGAGCACATTTGACTAATAAAACGATACAAGAGACACATTTAGCTTTTTTTTTCAATGGAAATTGAAACAATTTTGAGTCTTGAATTGAGGAACCTGATAAAAGGATAAGATGATAAAATTAAGGGGAAAAAGACCATCTATTTATTTTAAGAGAATTAACTCAATTGTGCAGTTTCATTTAGAGACACCATTGTTAGTTCCCAGCATGCTTTGCATACGGCTGGGAATGGAGAGGTAATATTGAAATTAATTTATTAAGTTAAGTTATTTTATGTATTTTTGAGTGAAGGAAAACATCTGTTAATGTTCAATGTTCAGAAATGTTGAGTTTCTGTTATGTTGAAGTTGACCGTTATCTTTGTACAGATGAGTAAAGCGTATGGTTAGTTTGTGTACTTGTTTTGTTCATTGAGCAATAACTTTGCTAATTCCGGTGCAGTAATACGTTTGTTGTGCTGTGCTAGCAGCATACAGTCTGTTAATTGTACATTTTTGTGATTATTCAGTACTCTGTTAAAACAATAGTTACATTACATTACTTATTTTTTATCTGAAAAAAGGTTAACAGTGATCAGAGAGCTTACAAATCAGTGAAGCATTGGAATCGGGATAAGGATCGGGAGATCACCATGATACTCGGTATCGGCTGCAAAAATCCTGATCGGAGCATCCCCATTCAAGTCTACTCAAAAATATTATGTGTAAAATTGTTACCCAATTGTTAAAATTGTTTTTGAACTGATGCAAGACTTATTAGCAGGCCCACACGGAATGAGCTCCATCCACCAGGTGGTGTGTGACTGTCTGTCTTCTTGATATATTTCCTTTTACTCTCTACTTGCACAACAGTCCTTTGAGAATCTGAGACCGTCTCGGCACACACACACACACACACACACACAGATCCGCATCATGAGAATGCAGTTCAGTGACCTCAGCGATTAGCTGCTGCCTACTTGTTTGCAGGCCGAGCAGAAAAATGATATGATCATAACCTAGTTCTGAGCTAACTAAACACTTCAAATCTGTAACTACTGTGTTTTGGCACCACTGAAGGTGAAAAAATGCTAATTCACTTGAAGCTCAGAAGCACTTTCCAGACTGAAACGCTTCATTGCGTTATAATAGTAATGCTCTGAGGGCTGAACATAGGCCACTATGGTTTCTTCAATGTGAATTAACTTCCCTAAAACACTTTCACACTCTCACTAGTTCATTTCATTTGTAGCAGTGTAAATTATCAACCGAGTTTGTAGTTTTCTGTGGTGGAAATGACAATGACTGAAATTGCATTTTCAAAGAAAATGCTAATTTTATAGCTAACATTTTATGTATCCTAAATAAACAAAATGAAATAATGTTTTCACACTTGTTTGTATAAATTGCAGGAATGGTGTAGAATAAAATATTCGGTAACACTTCACAATAAGGTCACGTTTGTTAACATTAGTTAATTAGTTAATGTTTTAACTAACAATAAGCAATACATTATTACTGTATTTATTAATCTTTGTTAATGTTAGTTAATAAAAATGCAGTCGTTATGTTTTGTGTTTGTTCACAGGGCATTACCTAATGTAAAAAAAATGCTATTTTAGATTTTTTTAATGTATTAAAAAGCGTACATATAGAAAAACGTTTAAAGTCTGCGTTCTCAGGCCACCAAAACATTGTTGCCGTGTAAATGAATGGCCAGAACGCATTAAAAGTTTTCTGTTTTCAGGACAATGACTTTCTTCTACAGTGGCTCTACAGCCAAAACAATCTTTGTGGCATTCATTTTCAGTAACACGTTAGTATAATGGTCCGTCAGTAACCCACTTCAGTAACTATGCAGTTAGTCATGCAGCACTAATGAGTAGCAATACATTAACAATTCAGCTTCTACTATTAACTAATATAGAAACAAGCTTAACTAATGAGTAAGTAATATCCAATGTAGGAGATAGTTCCTTATAGGTAATCAATACCGAAGGAGATTGAGATCACTAAGAATTAATAGGTAACTATGGTAACTAACCGAGGCTCTCACTGAATTCATAACAAATTACTAATCACAACATTAACTTGTCTGAAATGTGAGTAATTATTATTATTATTATTATTTATTAATTTTTTTGCTCTCAGCAGTCATTAAATGCATCACCAATTACTCAAGTGTTACCTCACTCTTCAAGGACTACTAGTGATCTGGACCATTATTTTACTGTGGAAAAACAACCTTTTCACTTCAAAACAATTGTCCAGGTCACTAGTAGTTGCTGCATGCATTTTATGACTTTATTCTGAGTAAAAAAAAGATGAATGTTTACATCTCAGCCACACAATAATGTTCTTTATAATTTGTCATTTAGTTAATAGTTATTAATATGGCTAATCTCATTTAGTAATTATTGATGACCTTATAAGGAACTATCTCCTAAATAGGATATTACTTACTAACTGGTTAAGCTTGTTTCTACATTAGTTAATAGTAAAAGCTGAAGTATTAATGTGTTAATACTCATTAGTCCTGCATTACTTCTGCATAGTTACCATATTAATGACGGACCATTATTCTACAGTGTTACCGAATTTCCTGTTATCCCTGTAAAAGCGATATGAAAAGAAAGGTGACTTGACTAATAGTAAATGTTTAACTTAACATTTACAAAGATGAATAAATACAGTAGAAGTATTGCTCATGCTTAATTATTGTTCACTAAGAAGTTAACTACTGAAACCTTATTGTAAAGTCTTACCAAATATCTGTAAACAATTACTATTTACCTTGAACTTTGTTTTCTTTCGTTTCTTTCGATATTAACAAAAAACGGGCAAAAAACTTTAAAAGCGATTTTCTCAGGTTTTCCATTGGAAAAAGAGGGCAGATGACCATAAATTAAATGGGTATACCTTTAAAACCATTCAAGGTATGACTTTGACTTTTAAAGCTTATGGTCTCCTCTTTCCATTGATGCCAAAATCTCAATTTTGACATTTTGGGTCACTGGATTTTGCTGGATCAGGACACATATTAGAATGACATCTGAAGGATCATGTGACACTGAAGACTGGAGAATGATGCTGAAAATTACGCTTTGATCACTGATATAAATCATATTTTATAAATATATTCAAATAGAAAACAATTATTTTACGTTTTAATATTTCACAATATGATTTTTTTGTTCTTTTATTAAATAAATGCATTCTTGGTTTGCATGAAGAGGCTTCTTCTAAAAACATTACAAATCTTACCGATCAAAAACTTCTGAATGTCAGTGTATAAAACGTCACCAAGCTAAAAGTTTGCAGATTTAGTCGTACTTCTTTATAATTCAAGTATTACAGTATAATGTGCAACTCTATACTAGATGATTTTGCACTGATTAAAGGCTCATCATTCGTGTCTATAACTATCTGAGAATATTTGTGTTTGTGTCCATAAAGAGGACACGATTCTGGTCATGAACATCTGATGCAAACTATTCACACACGCTAGAGTAACGAGGTTGCATTACATGTGATCCCCAGTTCGTATACAAGGCGCTCCCTTCTCCCTCACTATTTATTTTTGGGAGATGTTCCTCACAGCAAGACGTTAAAAGATACTCTTCTCCCAGAACCAAGTACACACTAGCAGTGTACACGTGCTCCTCGGCGCCCTGAGACATCCTGAAACATCCTCCAAAACATGTACCACAACTGCCAAAGCATTATTTAGGAAATCGGATCCGACATGTGGCGTACAGTTGCTGCATTCACAGTATTAGACACAAGTAGGAGCCATGCGTTTAATAAATTATAATCACATTAGCCTTTTGCCAGAGGCAAAGTGTCTGATCCAAGCAATCCCGCTAAAATCAATATCAGAACATTTTACAACTATTACACCCAAAACTGCAATTCCAAAACATCCATTACAATTTCAAAGTCCTTCTTCAGGACCCCTTTATCTTCATCCTCAACAGCAAGTCCTTGAATATTGTGGGTAAGTGTTAAATAAAATATGCTAACAATACCAATGAGAAAAGGCAAGGCTATTATGGCCAAGAATGCTCTTCCAACAGGAAAGGCAAGTTTCATAACAGTCATGTTGCTACACAAAATTCCAGATACGTCCCATTAATAACAGCTCCATTGGCTGTAAAGTTCAAAGATGCAGTGCAAGCATTTCACATGCAAGTGGAAATGTGTGCAAAAGTGGAATATTACTGGCAGACATTTGACACCCGATCATAACACATGCAGAATGATTGGAATTAAAAGCTCCCTAATTCAGCAGTTTTTAACCGTCTTACACCATGATGGTTGCGTTTCTAAGGCAGTGTGTCAAGTTCATGTTTTCTTGACAGCCCTGATATCTCCAAGTTTTGAAAAGCAAATGTAAGGCTTTAAAAAAAAAAAACCTGCACTATGAAGATGTGAACCTTGTGGCCCACACTAAAAACATCCTGAAAATAGACTGAAAAGAGTAATGTACTGTAGAAAACAATGCATCCTCCATGTTAAGGAAATGCTTTTAACTTACAGCAGATTTTCAACACTATAGTCTACTATACTTAAGTTTTACGGTTTTGTACTGTAGTACGCAATGCATTGTGGGCTAGTGCATTTAAAGCAATAGCACAATGGGGGTTTCACAGTGAATATAGGAGTTTGAGTACGTTTTCGCCTATCCATGTTCACGGCAGGAATATGTGTGGAAAATACAAGAAAACTAATCGAAGCAGAGAGTAGAGAAAACTCCTGAACTGCAGCGAAGAGCGAGTTCTTTTAATACTGTACCGGTGACTGTAGTGAGCAGGAACTGAAACTTAAAAAGTGGTGTCTGAAACTAACTTGGCACAGAACTTTGAAACTGACTGTAGTGAGCGAGGAGCGCATTCTTTTCCAAACCACCCGGACGGTGACTGATGAGCCGGAACTGAACAAACCGGTAAGACGCTTGAGAGTACTTAAAAGTGAGTGCTTATACATGCATTAAACGGAGAGAGTAAAATCCTGTCGATTCTTCACTGTAATACATCATTTATTCCCAACTTTCAGTGTTTATCACAGCCTTTCAGATGGTGTATTTCTTGATGATTTTGTCCGTCTAGTCCTTATTGGCAGGAGAAAAACATAAACAAATTCACTGGTTAAATTTACTCAACAATTTCGTTTAATAAGGTGTAGGGGTGTGACGAGACACTTATCTTACGAGACGAGATTGGGTTCACGAGAACGAGACGAGACGAGATTTTTGATGAAATACATGACAAAATAGTTTGCAGGTGCATTTGAAAAGTTTTATTAACTCATCATATTGTAATGAATGTTATTTCAGTTCTACTTTCTGAGTATAAATTATCATATGCAGTAAAAGACAACAATACTCAAGCACTGTAAAGGTTTTGCCCAAACTCAACTGACTGGCTTCTCTCCTGTATGACTGTCTCTTCAGACCTGAGAACTGCACATGAGCTTCTTTTGACCTCCTAACTGAAGTCCTTTCCACAAATTGATCATAGATATTTAGTGCAAACAACCATAATCTAAGTGTGTAAATATTCAAAGTGCAAATAGAGACCATTTGTTTTCAAGCATGATACAGAGCTAAGATATTCTATCCGAACTTCACCCTCCGCGAAACAACTTTTCACCTCGAACGAGAAATCTCATCGCGGTTTTGTGAGATCTTGTCACACCCCTAATAAGCTGTATAAAAGAGTTTGAGTTTTGATTCTTTTCTGCACTTTTTCTCACTTACACACATATGTTAATGTTGCTATATGGCCATAATAAAGTTTTTCATATCAGTTGATGTTGATAATTATCACAATAAACGTCAAATCATCATTTCTTTCAAGTTTAAAGGCAGATTTTTGCCTTTAAGTGAAAGTTGTAGAAACCAGACTGTTAATTGTGGCTTTAAACTACTCTATCAAACACTTCACGGAATTGAATTCTTTTAATGAATCATTGTCTTTTGAAGTTTAATAATTATACTCAAGCCCTGGCTGAACCGCTATCCATCCATCCATCTATATTTTATCATTGCTTGACCGAGTGTATTCTACAGTTCTTTTTGTTTATTTGTCTGTTTTCAATGTGCATGCATTAGTTTACTGTGGCACATTAATATTGCAGTCTTTAAAAACAATAGATTGACTCTGCCTTTAAAAATGGTCATGAATGCTCCTAAGCGAAAAATGTAGAGCCCAGGGTACAATGTTCACTGGAGTCTCGCCGATGTCACATCCCTATCACATGTGTCCTGGTACAGGGAAGGGCCTAGCGTTTGACTTCCCCTGAGGAGAAGACATCAGTTCTTTGACCCTTTGAGTGAAACGAGTTCTCACGGCTCCCACTGAAAGAGTGTATAGGAGAGACTGTTTCCTTCAGCTGCAGTGCCCAGCCCTCTCTTCCTCTCTTTAGCGCTCCAGCTCTGAGGTGCTTATATAATATCTAAACTGCGACTATGGCTGCACTTGCAAAGTCTGAGCTCAGCCAATCCTGCAACACATGAAAAATAAAAAGGAGGTCGCACAGATCATGGGATTATCCAATTTATCCGCCCACAGAAAGTCAAAACACCCATATAGATTTTTCTTTCATCTCTCTTTGCACTCTTATGGTAATGTTTTTATTTTTAGTTTTTTTTTCATAGTGCCAGTTTCACAGTGCCATAAATGGTGCTCCCAGTAATGTGATGCACTGATATAACAAATAACACAGTTCTGGGCTGGAAATAAATCCACTGTTATGAATATTTAAAGGAACAGTTCATCCGCCCGCAATACATTTTACTATATACCCTCATGTCGTTTCAAACCTGTATGCTGTTACTTTTTCAGTGGAACACAAAAGAAGGATTTCTTTTCAACTATAGAGAGTACATCTGTGAAGCTTAATATTGGACTTAATATTGGAGAGATGGTTTGTGTAAAAAATAATATCCACAGGGTGCTGAAAATATAATAAGGATGCTGAATTGTGGCTAGTATTACATTAGAACAGCAGTGTTCGTCCCAGGACGTATGCATTTGTGTTTTACATGGTATGTGTGTCAGTCATTGATGTACTATGTATGCTGCCAATGGACCCAATGGCCTGATGGGAGTTGTAGTTTTTGTTGTGTGTGCTGCCCTACATGTGCTCCTCCCTGTCCTAATCTGATCACTGTCAAGAGGATCCAGTATTTAAGCAGAAATAAGAGAGAGCCAAGGAGAGACTCATTTTCCACAGAGCATGAGAGTGTTGAGATGTTGCCAGTCCCAGAGTGTTGCTCCTGTTGGTGTGGCTTAAGCTTAAATGGGTGTTATTGCAGTAGTGTGCATCTTTTATGTGATTAGCTTAATTTGAAACTTAAAACATTCTATTATGTGATCATTTTCTCCTGTTTTTGCTATAGGCCGTATGTTCACCAAAGCGTTTTTTCACGCGGCTGGCTGGCGTATTCATTTGTTTTAAATAGATTTTAGAAGGCCATGAGCGTAACGAGGTGCTAACGAGTATTTCACACTCAAGCGCTGAGCGCACGCTGTTTTTTACTGGTTTTTTTTACTTTTAAAACAAGAGCCAGAGCAAATACTTTACATTTTATCTGTATTTTTACATAGAATCAATACAGAAACAAACTATCTGTGAAAGGAGATACTAGTAACACTTCTGCGGATATTCTGTATCGTAACAAGAAAAGTGTCTCAACTGAACTGAAAAGAAAAAACGCTGCGCTGCCAAAACGCTCAAGTGCCCGCAGCGAGGTGTTTTCAGCTGGCTAAAAACGCTTTGGTGAATATGCGGCCGTAGGAAGTAAGGTAAGAGTTCTGTACTTTATTAGTATTTATTTTTGCAGGTTAATTACATTTCCTTTTATAGGGCCATATAAAATCCATTTAATTTTTTCCAAAATTCCATTTTTTTTCAGTTTCAATTTAAAAAAAATTCATTAACATTCAAAGTGATTGCATTGAAGAGGGTGTGTACATTGATGATTTTGAGGTTTGCAATCCCTTGGGCACTTAACTAAAATAATAATAATAATAATAATAATAATAATAATATATTTTTTGGGTGTTGTATATTGGTGGAATTGTGTATTGTGTATGCTCTGCCAATCTTGGGGCAGGCTTTCAAGAAAGCTTTTAAGCTGAGAACTAGTATGGATTTGGCCAAGTCAGCAAAGATGAAATACAGGCACGAGATGCTAGTTGATTTCAGCTTCGAACTGTTGAAGTGCATAACTATTACAGATGAACAGAGAGACCACAAGGAGCTTCAGAGCAGAATTGGTGTAAAAAAAAAAATTTGTCCTCAAGTAAGCATCTTTCTTTCTTTTGTCCAATAATTGGGTTCCCACCATTGGAGGGAAATGTTCCATTTGAAGTATCAATTTACTTGAAAGAACTCAACACAAATGGACATTTTACTCTTCCTACACTGAACAACCATATAAAGACTTAGAGTAAACAGACCCCCAAGTAATTTCCCAATCCAGCTTTTCAAAGAAAACCACAGGTGGGAATGGGCATGAGAATTGCTACTATGCTTATTACCATTAATGATTGATAACCCTGTACCCAATTCTGAGCCTGCTTGGGAAATTTTGATGGACTTAAGAGAGGTAGTGGAGTTGGCCAAGTCAGTCCAGTTCTCACAAGCAACCCTATGCTTTTTAGAACAAATAACTTCAGAAAACCAACAACTACTCAAACATACAATTGCGACCAAAACATCACTATGTGAAGCACTATGATTCGCTGCTTTGGGCCATGATGTCGAGCTTTAAACAATCAGATTTGAGGCCAAGCACATATAGCCTATTACAAAGGTAATGTACACAATGTAATCCCACTCACCTTGGCAAAACTTTTGGCCACTGATAATATCAGGAGGTTGGATATTTTGGAATATCTCACTTCAGTCGAACACCTAAAAGGAATTCTTCAAGAAAGGCTCGAAATCAAGGATGACTTTCTGAATCAATGTGAAAATCTGGAGTTTTTAAATGAACAGTAACTTGACAAATATAACAGTGCTTCCACCAGAACAGTGCTGAAGATCCTCAATTAACTAGAATTAGAGGTTAATTTCCTCTTTATAGACTGCCAGTATATCATCCCCATCCAACAGCTCAACCCAGAGTTCCCCTTCTGTGACAGTCAGACAGCGTGGAAATTCTCAGTAGCCCTCTACTTTCCAAATTCCCAAGTTGTCTTATTATGTCGAGAATTTTAAAGATGGAACACTGCTTACAATACCAAGAGAAATTAAAATGGACATCTTGGAAAGCATAGCTCAAGCTAATTTTTTTCATTCAAAGCTTATCCAAACAATCAAGAGTTAGAGTCAGTGTGTCTGCTGCACTGATTGAAAAGCATCCATGTCTCAGGAACAGGTGGGCTATGAACATCATATATAAGATTGGGAAGTACCGTCAGGTTGATCTGAAGACGCTGTAAACCTGAGAAGAGCAAACGAGGATTCTGGATGGTTGAAGAAAGCAAAGAGATGTGAGGTAAACTTTCTCACAGACAACCCAGTTTGGCAGACAGATTATTCTCTACAAAAGAAGAGAGATGAGCTACAGGAAGATATGAAGACGAAACATCTCAACACAGCATTTGTTGACTCAAAAATGGAACTGAAATCCTCAGAAGGAGACAGTTGACAAAGAACCTCTTGTGGCTGATGTCGTAAAACGATGTTCAGCAGAAGAAAGACATTGAGTAAATTACAGAATATTTTTTGTGAGCTACACTGAAGTTAAGTAAAATCAAAAATAATTTGCAGCAGGTTGTTTCAAGGTTAGTACAATTCCGTACAGTGCAAGTAAGTTTAATAGATGTGTCCATTAGATCGCCACAACCCTTGGACGAGAATATAAAAGAATTTAAATGCAGAGGGCATGACAACAATCTCACAACAGTGTCCCTTTTGTGCATCCAGTTTGTGTCTGTAACGCTGAAGAATGAGCTTTCTGTTTCCATCACAGAATTTATGATCAAGAATATCATTGGGACTCATCACTGAGTAGCATCTGACCTTGCACGTGCTAAACTATTTTAGACCTACCCATGGATGCATCAATTTCTTAAAGCAATGACAGCATGGTGTCCTTTGTATATGTAATGCTATGTGAAAGATCTTTGAACTACATTAAGTGAACAGTCATTCTCTCATTAAAGTGTGTGTTTAACCACTCATGGTGCAAAGAAAGAAAAAGAAGCCATGTTAAATCTGGTTTACATTGAAACAATTTTCACTTTAAAAACTGCTGGTAAATTTCACAAAATACAAAGAAACGGCAAGGGTTGCACTGATTAAACATGGAAAGTAGAAAGAGTGAAATGGTATTTCCTTTTAAAGTGTACTCCAATAATCTTTCATGAGTTTGCACTTAAATATAATCAGGTACAGTATAAAATATTTGGCGTGCTGTCCGGGGAGCAAGCTCGGTGCTATAAATTTGGCCCGAACCCAGAGTCCCCCCTTACTCCTTGCTGTGATAGTTTTGTGTTACCCAGCTCCTGGGTCAGGTGTAACAACCCAGTGTTTGGGTAGTTTTTGTGTTACCCAGCTCCTGGGTCAGGTGTAACAACCCAGTGTTTGGGTAGTTTTTGTGTTACTCAGATCCTGGGTCAGACGTAAAAACCCAGTGTTTGGGTAGTTTTTGTGTTATTCAGATCCTGGGTCAGATGTAACAACCCAGTGTTTGGGTAGTTTTGTGTTACCCAGATCCTGGGTCAGGCGTAACAACCCAGTGTTTGGGTAGTTTTTGTGTTACTCAGATCCTGGGTCAGACGTAACAACCCAGTGTTTGGGTAGTTTTTGTGTTATTCAGATCCTGGGTCAGACGTAACAACCCAGTGTTTGGGTAGTTTTGTGTTACTCAGATCCTGGGTCAGGCGTAACGTCCCAGTGTTTGGGTAGTTTTGTGTAACCCAGATCCTGGGTCAGGCGGTTTGGGTAGTTTTGTGTAACCCAGATCCTGGGTCAGACGTAACGACCCAGTGTTTGGGTAGTTTTGTGTTACTCAGATCCTGGGTCAGGCGTAACATCCCAGTGTTTGGGTAGTTTTGTGTTACCCAGATCCTGGGTCAGGCGTAACAACCCAGTGTTTGGGTAGTTTTGTGTTATTCAGATCCTGGGTAAGACGTAACAACCCAGTGTTTGGGTAGTTTTTTTCTTACCCAGATGCTGGGTCAGACGTAACGACCCAGTGTTTGGGTAGTTTTTGTGTTACTCAGATCCTGGGTCAGGCGTAACAACCCAGTGTTTGGGTAGTTTTGTGTTATTCAGATCCTGGGTAAGGCGTAACAACCCAGTGTTTGGGTAGTTTTGTGTTACCCAGATCCTGGGTCAGGCAATAACGACCCAGTGTTTGGGTAGTTTTTGTGTTACTCAGATCCTGGGTAAGGCGTAACGACCCAGTGTTTGGGTAGTTTTTGTGTTACTCAGATCCTGGGTCAGACGTAACGTCCCAGTGTTTGGGTAGTTTTTGTGTAACCCAGATCCTGGGTCAGACGTAACCCAGGGGTTGACTTATTTATTGTAGGCTTTTTGCAACCTCTTCAGGACAGAGCAGTTCTCAGCAAATTGGTGCATGTCTTTGTTTAAATACAGGTTTGTGTAAATATTTTGCTGTTATTGTTCTGTATATCGTTTCATTTTATGGAACATACGATGTGAGTCACGTAAACGAGTGCCACGTCAGTGTTTTTGAGGGATGGAAATGCCTGATGCTCCACATAAAATGTTATGATTTTATTTAAAAAGACACATAATAAATATATACTGTATATTGCATAATGAATATAAATATATGTATATTATGATGTTAAAGTATGTCCTCAGAACTGAACACTGAAAGGTTATGGAATCATTCACCGTATACTACGAGATTAACACAGGGGGCAGTGGTCTAAAGTTAGAAGGTCCTCCGCTGAACATGATACAAGCTCCGGCACGAGATTCGTTACGGTGGAAACGGGACGACCGAGACTGGTCCATTACACTTGAACAACATCTAAATGTTACATTTTTACTTCTAATATTTGTTAATAAGCTTAAAATGTAGGCAATATGTATTAAAAACTATATAAAATATGCTATACTGTAAAATATGATAGAAAATAAAGGAATTACCATGCAAACAGTGGTTATGTGGAGTATTTGAAAAAAAAAAAGGTTTAAAGGATTTAACAACCCATTTTTTTTTTCCTGACTGGTCGGCTGACTCGCTAAAGGTGCTATGACTCTTTCTTCATTTGTGATGTTATAATAATGATAATAGTCCATGGGGCCATTTCTGAGTGCCATATTTGAATCTTTACCTGGAAAATAAACTTAAAAGTGTCAAAAATAATGATCAGCACACTTCTCTGAAAAATGGGTTCGTCAATGGGTTAAAATGGTATGCTTTACGCATTTAAACACATGATTTACTGCATTTTTATAGCTAAGCAGCATGTTGAATCCAGCAGCGGGCCTGTGCTTATGACATCATTGGCCTGTCACTGCACTGCACCGCTATCCACTATAGAAAGTCCACAGTTCCATGTGAGTCATCAATCTTTAAGCACATCTGTAGAATCGTGTCAGTACGATAAAACGAATGAACACAGACAGAGATAAACAAGAGGCAAAGACAGCCCAGGCTTCTTTGCGAAATGGCTTCGGCTTCCATTTTACAGTCTTGACACAGACACAAATATCTGCAGTACGGCACGAGGCAGGCCAAGGGCAGCGTGGCGGGCCAGCCGGCAGCTAGTCGTGACTCGTGACAGAATTTTACCTTCCAAACACCTTTCTGAAACCTCAGATATACCTAGAAAAGCAGAGCTCATAAACAAATAAAAATTCAAGCTCTGGCATTTTCAAGGACGTTTCTGTGGGTTGTGATGGCACATCTATGATTCCAGTTTGCGGGGTGAATGTTCAATATAATGCTGCTTTTCAGTCCCACAGGGCAGCAATAAAAGAATTCATGGATTGGGTGCAAAGAAGCCAATTCGATTAACACCTGACACGTCCTCACAGTTAAAGCAGACGGATGGCTATGGGAGTCAGTGGACGCTGCCATTTCCTCGTCCGTTTTATGCGATTAGCCTTCATTTAGAACATTACAGCTATAGCGAAGCTAATGGGAACACATTGTTTGTACGCATTAGATTAAAGTAGCCTTCACTGTTATTCCTCCACATTTCGGAGATTTCTGTAGCTGTTGGTTTCCGGCTTGGAAAATAAATAAAGTAAATGCGCTGTGGTGCTCTTCAAATCCTAGCTAAAGAACAACTCAGTGTTCAAAGCTTTCAATCTAGGTTAGGTAAACAAAAAGTGTGGGGAGCAGAAACTCTTTTTCAGAGAATAGTCATGTTAGGAAACAATTCATGGAAAACACTGATCTGAACAGCAAATTGTAAAGAAAAAAAAAAGGTTGTATTAGTTAACGTTAGTTAATGCATTAGTTAACATTAACTAACCATGAACAACACCTCTGTTCAGCATTAGATCATCTTTGTTATTGTAGTTAATACAAATCCAGCTGTTTGTTCACAGTGCATTAACTAATGTTAATATTGCATTAGTAAATGTGGAAATTAACATTAACAAAGTAAATGCTTTATAAGTGCAGTTCATTATTAATTCATGTTAACTAATGTAGTTAGCTAATGAACCTTATTGTAACGTGTTACCACTCAAATTGAAAGTGTGCTATTCCAAACATTGTTCACACACACTCATCTGCCACTGGTTCAGCAAACAGCACACTGTGTGATGCTGGAGTGTGTTTCCTGTACAACGATATAACTCTCAGATTAACCACCATAGTCAATGGTTTGTGGAGAAGTAGTTAGTCATGACTGTTAACCAGAGTAACATGCGCTCACCACAGACATCTGAGCCACATGGTAATGACATCATCATGTGCAGGTGGTAAAGAAATAACTTCTGCTAATAAATCGATTCTACATTGCAATTAATGTCTGGTTATTAAAGATCATTCCACTAACAACAGAAAGCCAAAAAGTGTAACTCTTTCCCTGCCAAACACAGAATTTTCTGTTATTTGTGAGAAAAGGCTTACCCATATTTAAGTATTGATAAAAAAGGAATGCATGAAGCTAGAATAAAACTGTTGCTCATTGCTATATCGCATGCTCAAATATTCACACAATAAAATATTCTATGGGCCATTACATTTTTGTGAAAATGATTAAAAACCCTGGCGGTGGCTGGCAACTTTTTATAAAAAGCGCTGGCGGGGAAAGAGTTAACAAGCAGTAGGGCTGGGCGATTTGGCCAAAAAAACATTTCTGTATTTTTTGGTTGAATGGCGATACACTGGTATATATCCCGTTATTTTCTAAGTTTTTCTATTCGGATAAAAAATCTGTATTTATTCTAACACAATTCTAAAATAATAATTTTATTTCACATCTTGCCCAATGATGTCCTAAAAATAATGTTGATATTGAAGGCTATAAACAAATAGGCTACAGTGAATGTAATGTTGGATATGCAATATATTGGGTGCAAAAAGTGGGTTAAAATCACATCAAATTACATTCTAACATTGTAACATTACAATATAAAAACAAAATTAATAATTCACTGAACTAAAAATGAAAATAAAAACAAAAGCACATTAGCTTTTATTTGATTACCCAATTATAATGGTCACTTTCATAAAAATATACTTACTTGTAGGTTTAAAATTCCACATATGGCACATTTATTGTCCAACAATAAATATTTTAGAAATATTTTAGTCAGAATTATTGCATTCCTATTGCGCTCCGTCTGTTTGCTGCGCGTGCACGCTGTGACGCTTAAGCCTGAATTTTAGCGGCTCGTCCTCTCCTCTCCTGACAGCAAAATGGACATATTTGCATGACTTTCTAACATTTACAGATGGAGAAAATACCTTTGAAATGTAAGTTATGCACTGAGGAAAGCACTACATTTCAAACGCATTAAACAGTGCGAGTATCTGTCTGTCAGCACAAGTAGCATAACGTTATCTCTCAGAGCGTCTGAAAGGGCACGCTGCTTTAAACTATACGTGTTAACTGTATCTTACCAGTTATTTTGAAGCCCTTAATGTAGAGCACGTGTCATGTTTAGGACAAGTTGTATCATGCACTTTCCCTGCATCAGCTCATTCTGATTGCTCCGCTGTTTTTCAGATGCGTTTGTATCAATCTACTGTATATCGATATAAACAGTATTGCCTCATTCCGTTTGGCTTCTAAAAAATGTATCGATATATTGTACAAACTCGATATACCGCCCAGCCCTAGCAAGCAGTAAATGTAATTGTATACAAATAACTCCAAATATACATGCAGTTTATACAGTCATCAGCTTTCTACACAACGCAATAGAGGGTATGCATCGCCGTCACTTTCCCTGCCAGGACACGGCCCCTCAGCTGCTTGTCAAGAATAGAAAACAAAAGTTTTATTCAAATTCTGAATATATTATTAATTACTAATTCTGAACATATTATTAATTACTAAAAGCTGAATGGAAAACAAATTCTGAATATATTATTAATTACTAAAAGCTGAATGGAAAACAAAAGTTTTATTCAAATTCTGAATATATTATGAAAGGTGGCCTATAATGAAAAATTTAATTAACCTTGTCATAGTGAAATAACAAGAGTTCAGCACATGGACATCACATACAGCGAGTTTCAAACACCATTGCCTTCTCCTTCATATGTAAATCTCGTTTGTGAAAAACACCACGGAAAAATAGACGAATCTCAACCTAACAACAACTGTGACGCAATCGCTGGGATCATTAATATGTACGCCCCCAACATTTGCATATGCCCGCCCATGTTCAATGTCAGACAGAACTGCAGCCGAATCGGCCCATTTCACCACGGACAGATTTTCAAACCTGGGACAATATCAAGCAGGATTCGCTTAGCGTCTAAAACTGAAGAAAGGGGCAATTCCAACTATATTGCTGCAAGCAGTGAGTAGTGTTTTTATCCACTTATTGACTATCTAAACAATTTCTGATTAAATTGAAAGTTTCTTAGAGAGACAGCATTGTCTAGATAATGCAAGATGCTAGTACAGTAACAATAGGAAACTCCAAGTACCATACATAAATAGTGTGTCTAATGACAAAGGTTATATTATTTCCTGCCAGTGTTGTCATAAATTAGAAAATACAACCGTAGATACGCATGTTGTACTACGTTAGTTTAGTTGCTTACAGATAGTTCACTCGATCCTTCTCGTCACCTTCTCCACCATATAAGCAAACGATAGTCATTTGACAAGGCTTCTCTTCATTTTGTTAAAAATATATATTTATATTTTTGAGAACTGAAGTATGATGTGTTTGCTTGTATTTTAGAGTACATCACAGTCACTGCGTAGATTGTCACTAAATAAACATGTAATATTGTTGACGAAAAAACACAAGTCTAAAATGTAGTTTAAAAAATAAAAACTTGAACAAAAAGCACTGGTTTTGGATTTGTCAGGGTAAAAGAGGAGCTTTCGAGACTTTGTGTTTGCGGTTGCCAGAGTTCAGTAATTAATCCCCCAATCAGAGCTTTTCTGTGAAAAGAACACGTATTCTAGCCGGTGTTTTACCTAAACATGTGCAATCTGGCAACCATATGCACGCATGCGGATGATCTGAAAACAACAATAAACGAGTAAGCTGCATTTGAGCGATCTCCATTTGAGATGTTCTGCTTAAAGTGTCATTCAGTCGGTCTGTGTTCTGTAAGGAGTCAGGATCATGAGCTGGTTGTGCTGTTTGTGATTGTGTTAGCTGAACAACTGCACTTGTGTGAGCTGCTGAAATAAGCCAATCAGAGCAGAGCTCATCATTAATATTCATGACCCTTCCAAATAAGGCAAAAACCGAGCATTACATCCTAGGCACAATTTCTAGGGTTGTAAATGGACCTGTAAAACTGCATCTGGACAGTGTTTGCCCTTAAATAAGCCACACACACTCTATGTAGATATCAGAGAACAATTTAAAATATTGTTTCAAATCATTCTAGGGCACTTTTAATTAAGCAGGCCTATTAATCTCCCTTTATAATCACTAAAAGCTGTCACTCTTTTAATGACCACAATCTCACACAGTTCCGTTATACTAATCAGTGGTGAGTGGATTCTAACTTCAACACCTGTGATTGGCCAATTGCATTGTAGAAATTATGAAACATGTCTGTGATTGGCTACATTACTCACTGAAGTGACAACATGTTGGAAATTGAATTATTTGATGAGTGCAAATACTGATTTGCACTGGATATTTTGCTAACTCCTTTTCGGTAATAATATGCTATTATTACGAATTTTTACAGAAGATTACAGACCCTAGACCAGCAGTTATGGGCAGCTTTTCCCTCTTAAAACAATAAGTAGCAGAAGCATCAGCAGGCGGCAGTGGTTTGACTGAGAAAACTATTATCAAGTCCGTCTCCCTCGGTCCAGAGGATGACCATGGGGTCCGTGGCCAAGCCTCCCCGACCCCCCTCTGGCGCCGGGCCTGGTTTTGTGTGTTTTCGCTGCATTCACGCCGTAAACCAATGCTGCCTCTCAGTCTTTTTGCCACTTAGTGGGCGTATCCGCAGTCACTCCAGCAGACGGTGACGCCACATTCATGAAATGCTCCGGACATGGCAACTGAGGTCCTACTTCAAAATTTGGCAACAATACTTTTAAATAAAGTCACTTTTCATGATATCATGATGTACAATAACAATTTTTTATTTAAATGTTAATGGATAATACAAACAGTATTTTATTGTTAGTATATACTGCATAAACTAATTTAACTAGTGAGAACAAAAACTTTTAACTTCATAATTTTGTAAATATATTAATACATGTATAACCACAGAGCACAGTGTTTGACTGCATGTATTATGCGATGACATTATTTCCTTCATGTTCATGTTGTTACAAAAAGCAGCTAAATAAGCCTTATTTTTTTTTAGATATATACATTTCAATTAATAGTAAAATTCCATAAAATTGAATAATCCTTATATATTTGAATTTAATAAATGTATTAAGGATTGTTCAATTAAAATATGTAAGGATTAATCAGTTCAATTTCATGGAATTTTTTCTGATGGAACTATATTACTTTTCGGAATGGGTGTTGCAAATGTTGTAAAATTGCGATGCAGTTTAGTATTTAATATTAAAGCATGTCATAATATTTTGCATGTCAAAGTAAAGATATGATTCAAATTAATCATTAATTTTGTTATCAGGGATGACAGAGGTCTTTCTGCAGAAATGCCATGATTCAGTGGGCTTGAAAGTCAACAGTGTGAGTGTTTTAGGTTGATTATTTGTTGTTTGTGAATTACTTTTTTAGCCGTTTATAAGTGTTTTAAATCAAATTATTTAATTTTTTTTTTTTTAAATGTCCTATTGGTTTTAATACAGATATATTCAGATTTCACTTGTTCAAGGCTTTGCATGAAAGGTTAATTTGGAAATTTCATATTTTGAATTTCATATGATTATATACAGTATATTTGACATTGAATAGGCCTACGTCACATACTCGGTCTCTGTAAGTGTCATTTGTAACAAGAAGAACATGAAGGAAATAGTACAATACAATTAAATGAGAAACCTTTTTACAGCAAGTTACACATTTATGAATATATTTTTAAAATAAAAAAGTTGTCTAGTTGTAGCCTAACTGTTTAAGCTCCGCCCCTCATATAATGTATAAATGAAAGATATAGAATGCTTTTTGTAAATGTTGAAACTATGGGTTCAGAAAATGCAGAATCGTTGATTGTTGGTAACTACGGAACATGCAGCCATAGCTCCAAAGCACCAAACAGTACTTATTTTTACTGAATCAACCTACGAATGCCTCTGCAAATTAAGCTGGGATACACTTTTGATCACCTTTAGATTGCAAACTGTGTAATCTGCTGTTACTGAGAGATCAGGAAGAACATAAATCCCTAGCAACAATTACACGCTTGGTAGGAAGTGTCTGCAATTGATAAATTCTTGGACACCTGCCATGGTTAAATAAAGTGCACCCGAAAGGGGAGTGGCATCTTAAAGACAAAACAGCTCAGAAGTCTCGGAGTCTCCAGCAAGTGTCCAGAGTTTGCAACGCTTAAAAGAAAAGGAGCAGAACACAGATATGGAGGAAGACTGCATGACATGATATTCCAACCCGATCTCACAGCAAATCGTACATATTTTACGAGGTGGCTAATTTGCAATTTGTATGCGACCTCACTCGTCGAATTAAATGCGATTTTACTAAATCGTACATATTTGACGAGTTGGCAAATTCGTATGAATTAAATGCGAATGACCTACCTCAACCCCGCCCCTAAACCTACCCATCACTGGGGTTTAGGCAAAACGTATGAATTTGTGAGGTCGTACAAATTCATACAAAATAGCCACCTTTTAAAATATGTACGAATTGGTCGTGAGATAGCGTTGGATACTCTCACATCTGATAATAAGAGGAAATAACATGACTGTTTGTTAAAAAAGATATCTGTGGAAAACACAGCGTATTGCAGCCATGACAGCCAGCAAACAAACTGGATCAGAGATTGCAGATTCTACTTGACCTGAAAAGCCCCGGCATCAATCTAAAAAGCTTTATGAACGGAAACATATTAAAAAGCGGATAAATCAGCTCATCAACTGACAACGTGAAAGTCTCCTCACTTTCCATTGTCAATTGCGCTCTTTCCTGTTGCGTAACCCCAAACTGGCAACCCGTCGAGTCTGAAGAGGAGGGGCTGGAGAAACAACCTTTGGACTGTAGTACCCATTTCAAACACTACCTTTCAACATGACCCTTTTCAAGGAAAGTCTGTTCACTCAGCGGCCATATTTGCAATGCGTCCGGGCAGCTGTTTCAGGCATCCAAGTCCAAGTCCTATCTATGTGAACGGGGGATTCCTGGAATCTCAAAAACTGTTTTCCAAACTCAAAATTAAATACAATACTTCAAATCAGCAACAAAATCTAACATGAACTGTCTCATAAATATTGTTTCCTATAATCAAATATAGCATGGCTCAACGAGCCAATGTGCATGTCCAGTCCTGAGAACGAGTCTCAGGTTTCTATGGGAACCGGAGCTTCTAACGGCAGCTGCAGTGATGCAATGACTTTACCAATCAGCGATTGGCTCTTTTCCTTTAGAAGGAGGGACTATACTGCCATATTGCATTTCACCCATTAGTAAGTAATAGAAGTTAACCATATTTCTATATAGTCTTTGATATTACATACTGCACCTTCATGGCTTAGTTCTGAAATGTCAGGCAGTTTATTCTGCTTTCATGTTCAAGGTCTTTGCTTTGTTTAAATTTTAATGCACTTTAGAATTACATGAGCAAAGGCATGAGCATTACATCACACAATGATCCCTCCGATCTATAGAAAGCAAAAACGCTAAAAATAAAAACAAATACATGATTTTTCAAAACTCTAATAACCCTGAGTCTAGACATGTATCTGTTCTTACTTAAGACACAAATGAAAAGGTTCTTCACCTTCATTTGTCTTTTATTGGCTTTTTTTTATCTGTTCGCATTTGCCTGCTGTAAACAACCCGAGCATCATCAGTCCCAAGCAGCACACCTGGCAGGCCCTCAGGAAGGGCAGTAAAACACAGCTCTGTCCTCAGCTGCCCTGAAAGCCTCTGGAAGCGTTTACACACCTGTAATCAACATGTGTTTGTAAAGGCACAACAACATGCTGGTAAACCTCAAAATGCTATTAGTGAGATATTGCAACATTCCCCCTCTGTGAAACATTTCAAATTGGAAGACTTTGTTTGATCTAACAATCATGAAAAGGATTTTTAAGTGACAGGTCAGTGCGAGAGGAAATGGAAAAGAGGTCACCTTTGTGGAGGATGCATCGCTCTTCATGTGTGCATGGCATGCTTTGCATCCACCCACCTCTACCCATCAGGCGGCACGCTCAAACGAAACCGAAAGGAAAGAAAAACTGAGTCAAAGCTTCTTCTGGAACAAGCTCACAAAACAGTTACTTTGTCACATAAGTACTGTAATCTGGTGCATGCCAACAAAGCAAGATTCGGTTTATTTCTCATATTTCTTCCTCATTGTTATGACAATTAGCCCAACTCAACAGTGGATAACGCTGTGGTTTTCTTCACCCAAAAAGGAAATTCTGACATCTTTTACTCGCCCTGATGTCGTTCCAAAACCATAAGACTGACATTCATTTATCAAACACATAAATCAACGCTCTACACACACACAGGCAATAGAATCGCCACTGGCTAGTTTTTTCTAGTTGGGTCAAAAAATGAATATGTATTTATTTGAATAATAATACATTTTATTTCACATCCTGCCCAATGATATCCTAAAAACAATGTTTATATTGAAGGCTATAAACAAATACAGTTAATATAATGGAGGCTATGCAATATATTATGTGCAAAAAGGGGGTTAAAATCACATTGTAACATTGTAACATTACAATCTAAAAACAAAATGAATAACTCACTAAAATAAAAATGAAAAGCATATTTACCTACATTTGACTACCCCGTTATAATAGTCACTTTCATAAAAATATACTTCCACATTTATTATCCAACAGCAAATATTTTAGAAATATGTATATTTTAGTCCGAATTATTGCATTCCTATTCTACTCTGCTCTGTATGTTCTACTGCACAGGAGGCGTGATCAACGAGCAAAATTCAAATGACTCTGTACGCAATTGGATAGTCCTTCAACCAATCAGACCACAAGAGGCGTGATCAATGGGCAACGACCCATCTTCTTTATCAGTCATCGCATTAAACCCGCCAATAGCGCGCCAGGTGGATAAGCCAGTCTGTGATTGGTTCCTGCAAAAGTGTAACAGAAGCAGTAGAAATGAATGTACAGGTTTCCAATCTGAGTTGCAGGGCGAAATCAAATCGCAGGCAGATCAGGCTGGGTTTACTCAGTCTACTTGCAGAAGGCTCGTCCTCTCCTGACAGCAAAATGGACATATTTGCGTGACTTTCTAACATTTACAGATGGAGAAAATACCTGTAAAATGTAAGTTATGCACTGAGGAAAGCAACACATTTTAAACGCATTAAACAGCGCAAGTATTTATCTGTCTGTCAGCACAAGTAGCCTATCTCTCAGAGCGTCTGATAGGGCAAACCGTTTTAAACTATATGTGTTAACTTTATCATATCAGTTAATCTGAAGCCCTTAATATAAAGCATGTGTTATGGCATGCTGAGGACAAGTTGTATCATGCACTTTCCCTGCATCAGCTCACTCTGCGTAGGCTACTCCACTATGTATATGTGCTCTTATCAATCTACTGTATATCGTATAATGTTACATGCTTTAAATAAGTCGTATTTGAGGTTGCACGTCACCTTTTTGTGGTCAATTTTACCTTCTCAAAATGTTCTGCCTGACATATGGAGATATGACACATGGACCAGGCGTGTTAGCGACCAGTTCCTGGAGGCATCCCTAATAACAACTAAACTTTTAAGAAAACATCAAATCAATTAGCCCTAAGCATTTTTATGACAGAACTAGGCCTAAAACATGCCATATAGCTAGGGTTGGGTCTATCGTTTGATTTTTAACGATTCTGGTTCTTATCAATTCCTCATTTTGATTCCAATAAGGTAAAAAAATTAAATAAATAAAAAACTTAGATACAATTCACATTTATTCTAAGTCTTATTGCAAACCATTTCATTGTAGCTGAATACCATGAACAAAAATCAACAGGCTGAAGAACACTTACACAAGGAACATTTGCCTACGGTTTAAAAATACCATAGCAAAAACAACTAGCCTAATTAAACCCTCAGTAATTAAAAAAGTTCAAATAAACAAATCTTCAGGTACAGAAACTTTAATCAAAAGTAAAATAACTGCACTTTATGAATAAAATATACTGTACACTACAAATACACTTACACAAGTTATTCAGTCAAGAGCAGAGAGTGAAATTTCTTAGACTGCGTTCACATGGGTTGTCAACGCTTGACAGAGGGCGTCTGAAGCTTGGTGCTGACACGACCATCATAGTGACAACAGCCAATCACATTACTTTTCCAGTGTTGCAAGAATACAATTGGTTAGCGTCTGCGCTAGGGTATTCGCATAGGCGATCTGATTTGTTTAAGCCTGCGTTGGCGCTTTAAAAGTTGAAAATAGTTAACTTCTGCCATGAGCAATGGCAGTGATGCGACAACGGAATCCAAATTCAGTTTGGCAATGCATGATGTCACCCATTAGTAAATGAGAAGCGTTAGTGCCGACAACCCATGTGAATGCGTTGGTAGTTTGTTGTTTGATTAAATTTTCTTATAGAGACGGCAGCAGGAATATTAGGCTGCTGTTACTTTAAGAGCCGCACGAATCCATTATACTGTTACAGTTGTGTTTTCTTTGTCAACTGTTCACGTAAGACATAAACAACTTGTTAACAAGGATATTTTGACATCTGTGTGCATTTGTCTGTTCAAGTGCAAAAAGATGCAAAAGAGAGCTTAGTTCAGTATCGCATCTATTCAGTATGAGTGGCGGCTTTCTGTTCACTCGTTTTGGATGTGTGTGCAGCACAGAAAACTCTATAGCCAGCAGTTCTCTATACCCATACCTACATATATATATTTAAAAAATATGAATGATATAAAATGCACTACGGTCTGACAGGTTGATGGGCTCATGACTATTAATTAATGCATTCACTGCATTGCTGAAAACAAACTGGACGGTAATAGGCCTAATTCCATCATTTTGACAAGAAAAAAAGAAAAATTTACAATATTATTAATTTTAGTGCATCAGCTCTACCTGGTAAGATTCTGTCTTTCTCTCGTTTCATGTGTGTGAGCATGCAAGTCTACAGTGTCAGAGAACGCTGAGTGTATTTCCATTTTCTTTATATTTAGAATGAGCTTATGCATTCTTTCTTGTCAAATGCTCAGTGTTCTATTTCTAGTCGTAGGACACAACACGCAGTGAAAATATATCTGTGCTAAACTTCATAGCTAACTCAATCACTTGCGAGTAAAATGGTTTATTAGCTGATGACTAATGGCAGGAATTATTTAGTCGCCTGGAGTGAAATGTAATCGGATATGCGAGTGATTTAAATCGCAATTTAGAGGGCCGCAAATGCAGATATTTCTTAAACTTTTAAAAACCTCAAAGATTTTTTTTTCTCTCCACTGAAAGTCCAACTGAAAATACAATTCCATTAAAATGTCAAACTTCAAAACATAGATATCATGAAAGTAATATCTATAAATCAAGTGTTCTGAAGAGACCAGATCGCTTTATACGAGGACACATTTAGGCCTTTAACACTGATCAACACATGCACATACATAAAGCACATTAAATACGGTCAATCTAAAGCATATTTGCTTGACTCATTGCATGATGATTTGCATGAAACCCTTTTATGCTACTGCAACTCGAAACCCCTTGTCTCCATGAAGACAAATTGCATGGAAAAGAGCGACTAGTACACTTCTCCTTTTGTTCCACACAAGCCATAAAGACATGTGGGTTTGAAAAGACATTACATCAATTATGAAAGGATCAAAATAGAGCAACCTAACCTATTGAAATTAACTTGACACTTCAAATGAGTGCATCGATTACATCATTACTAGGGTTGGGCAATAAAACGATAACGATATGTATCGCGATAGACATGTAATCTTTTTTTTTTTTTTTTATGCGTTCGATAAAACGTTCGATAATGTTTTTTTTTTGGTCGGAAGAAACCAGAGGTTGCGAAGCACGTTTGGTTGCATGAACAAAGGCACGCACTCTCTTGTAACCTAGCAACGTAGGGAGTGACACGCTAACAGCCAATCATGTAACAGTTTCAAGTTTGGAAAT
Source organism: Gobiocypris rarus (assembly GCA_023029165.1). Lineage (NCBI taxonomy): Eukaryota > Metazoa > Chordata > Actinopteri > Cypriniformes > Gobionidae > Gobiocypris > Gobiocypris rarus. The sequence continues at coordinate 7,513,063 of CM040930.1, read as the reverse complement.
CAACCCGAAAATGAGTTTCGCAGCGAGCAGGTATGGCAGGAAACAGGAAAACAAGTCAGCTCGCCAGAATGGCAGATTTTTGGATTGTCTAAGTCTGACCTCAGTCAGGCCAATGTCGTCTGCAAATTATGCAAGATTATGCGTCGTCCCCACCAAGACTGGTAATACCACAAACTTGTTTAGCCACCTTAAGCTTTGTTTATACTTTCATCTGGCTCTGCAGCACGAGCCTCCACTGACTGCACGCGCGCCCGTTCGTTTGTTTCTACTATTTTCAGCATCATTACTCCAGTCTTCAGTCACATGACCCTTCAGAAATCATTCTAATATGATGATGTGCTGCTCAAGAAACATTTATTATTATTATCAGTGTTGAAAACCGACCCCATACTTCTGAACGGTACTACAATGTTGCAAAAGCTTTCTGTTTCTTGAGCAGTGAATCCTGAGAATGATTCCCGAGGGATCATGTGACCCTGGAGACAGGAGTAATGATGCTAAAAATTCAGCTTTGATCACAGAAATAAATGACATTTTACAATATATTCAAATAGAAAATGGTTATTTTACATTTTAATAATATTTCACAATATAACACTTTTTTGTATTTATAATAACATAAATGCAGCCCTGGTGAGCAGAAGAGACATCCTTAAAAACATTTTAAAATCTCACCGTTCTCAAACTTTTGACCAGTAGTGCACATTAACTTATAGCCTACTAAGCTAGTTTATTGCTGCATTATCAAATAATTTCTAATGAACATAGACTGGATCCATTTCACATTCAGCAGGCCAACATGAATACAACAGAACAAAGACACATATGACATAATCAGTGCTTTAAAAGATAAAAGAAATAAAGTAAACAAATGTTAAATAACACTGCATATTCTTCACTGTATAAATCAAATACATATTATTATTATTACATAGCTAAATTCCACTGTACAACATTAATATATTTCTGTCACAATTACTTTGCTAAAGTGAACTTTTAGCTTGACAGGTTGCCGTAAAGACCTTTGAGTTCCTGTGTATGTGTGTGTGTTTATGATATGACAATAGATTTTGTCAAATGAAACGGTAAAATCCTCATGGAGTGACTGGAGATGAGGTTCATGCTGTTGTCTTAGGTCAACTTATGACGTTTGTGTGGTTTTTACATTCAAAAACATCATAATGAATAAGTAATAGGCTATTTTCTGCCCTGGGTTGAGCCTAGCTCTTAAAACGCTCGGTTTTTATGGGCGTGCCGCACTGTACACTTGGAAGTAAAGCCCAATGCTCTGATTGGATAACAGTTTTGCATATTATAATGAGCTTCGGCTCCCCTGTCAGTACACGTGGGGAACTCAACACCTCAAATACTAAAAGGATACTCCAGCCTGTGACAGCGTGGTAAGTTATAATTGATTATGTTCAGTTAGACACGTAAACATAATCAGTAGATATTGAACAATCTGTAACAATGCAATACTATCACATATAAAAAAAAACATTTTTACTCACATAAGTGTGTTGCACCATTCCTGTCGTATACAATATAGAAGGCACAACATTGTTTTTTTTGGTCTGCAAATCCAGTCTCTTATTTTACAAAAAACGCTGTGAAATGAAGCGAACAAACGCACAATGTCTTTTACCCACATGAGCTAGAACTTCATTAAAAATAAAGTGCAACCACATTCTTAATATTGGACTCAGAAGAAAGCTTATGCAGGGACTTGATATCCTATGTTATTCAGCTCTGAAACTTACAGGATATTTTTCAATTACGATGAAATATATCAAACAAGGCCTTTAACATGGTGATGTTCTATGCTAATTATGCTGTACACTCGTGTGTGTTTTGAGTCCTGTTTTCAGGTGACAAATAAAAAAAGTCAGCCTTTCTATTAAAAGGGTCATGAAATCAAATTTTTCTTGATCTTTTGACATATAAGAGGTCATTGTGCAATAAAAAATATACAAGTTTCAGAACTTCCTTGTTAATCCTAAAACAGCTCTTTACACCAAGCTTAAAAAAATAATCATTTCCGAATCTTGTCACATTATGTAATAGTGTGACGAAAGGCTGCCCCTGCAGAATAAGATCAATGCCTACTTCTACGTCATTGCCTCTTCAGCTCCACTCGCAAACACAGGATTACTCCAGCAACAAAACCATAGAGATTCCTCTGGGAATGACAAGACGTTTTGCGATGTCAAGGTGTGGAATATGCACACGCTGTCTGAGAAACGTGCAATAGAACGCATGAGAACTGAGTGCTTTTTGCCGCCTAATTGGGATTGAACGGTTATGTATCAAGGTGACCATGTATTTGCAAGTAAACAGTCATTTATGTTTTAAGTGAACTAAACTTTTGAGGGAAAAAGCACAATTATATTGGATCCATGCAGTCGCTCTTTAAGTGACAGCATCCGCATTTTGAGAGTTGTTAATCACACAACAAGATAAGAGTAAATGCATATTTCATTTACAAAGTAAACACAATGCAGTGTTTTTTATACATTTGACTACTTTATGTAGTATTTATAGTGCTTGTAGTTTTTCAAGTAGGTCTATTAAATTTCTGTCTTTGTTCTATTGTAGTTTATTTTATTTGCTCATTCTTTATCACAGTTTACTTGTCTTCAGTGAGCTTGAAGTTTTTTTAGGGCAAGTAATAGTTTTTTTTTTAATTATTATAATGAAAATTGTGACAAGAATGACATTTCAAAAGTATCGAAAATGTTGATATCATAAAAACCTTATTTAAAGGGGTGATGAATTGAGAAATCAGCTTTCCCATGAGCTTTTGAAATGTCATCATGATAAGAATATCCTGTAAGTTTCAGAGCTGAAAACCTCCTTGTTAGTCAAAGAAAAGCTTTTATTGACACCAGGCCCAGCAAACGAGAGATCTCAAACGGATCTCTCGTGGAACTAAATGGATCACGCAACCGAGCAATAAACATGCCGAAGATAGCAAGATATTACACTGTGCATGGTTGTGGAAGAACACATCATAAGCTTCCTTCGGATTCTAATATTATGATTGCATGGATGAACTTTATTTTGTATGAAGTTCCAGCTCACGTGCGTACAACATTGCACATCTGTTTGCTTCATTTCACTGTGGAATCGTTTGCAGACATACTGAGATTAAAACACAATGCTGTGCCTTCTATATTGGATCCGACAGGAATGGGTCAACACACTTATGTGAGGGAAACATGTTTTTATATGTGATTGTATTGCATTGTAACAGATTGTTTTGATTATGTGTACGTGTCTAACAGAACATACAATATTTGAAGAGCGTGTGCGATTCACGCTTATATCTACCGATCAGGCAGACAAAGTAATAAAAAAATAATAATCCAGTCAACCGCGGAAGGATAAGAGTTAAATAATTGTGTTTGTTTGATAAAGACGTTTTGAGGGCACTAAGTTTTTTTCCAAGTCTACAGTGCGGCACGCCCATCAAAGCCGAGTATTCAGGAGAAAGCCTCAAAACCAGGGTGGAAAATAGCCTATTACTATTACTATATTACTAATTACTATTATAGCCTATTACGCCTTTGGCTTGCTCAGTTGGGGACACTCAAATTATGATCCAAGTTACTCAACTAAATATACAAATAGAATTTATTAATTTGGTCATATATAATTCTATAAACTATCCAAATTAAACTAGCCAAATCAAATTTTGTTGCAATGTTGTCCTGTTTAACACTGTGAAGCTGCTTTGAAACAATCGTCATTGTAAAAGCGCTATATAAATAAAGTTGATTGATTGATTGATTGATACTTATTCATTATGATGTTTTTAAATGTAAAAACCACACGAACGTCATAAGTTGACCTCAGACAACAGTATACATATTTTTAAGAAGCCAGTACACGACACCTTTAAAGCAAAAATAAAGGCAAAAATATTTTGGTCATATTGCCCACCCCTAGTTGCAACACACAAGTGTGAGTAACAATATTTTCATCAAGTGTCACTATTGCTTTTTCTGATATTGATTGTTTGATATGTACTGAGTATTTATACAGTAGCAGATAAACTGAATAGTTGTGATTGGCTGTTCTTTCCTTGGCTTCGGCATTCATGAGTTAATGTACTGGATTATCGGATAAAGAAAAAGCACGTAGAGAACGCTGATTTTGTTTTGACCGAAGCTATCCGCTGTAATCCTGAATAAAAGCTTCAGTGAGCAACATCATGTTTTTTCATCAGTAAGACATTACAACAAATTTAATTTGATTTAAAACACAACACTGCACTTTATTTGCCACAGCCAAGACTTATAAGGTCTTAGAAGACAAAAACATGCTTCACATTGTTGGCAAATGTTTCAACTATAACAAGATATTTTTCAACATCGGAAGTTTTCAAAACAATTCCAAATGTGTAATGGTGGGGACTTTGAAAATGATTTTAAAATGCAAAACTGTTACCCAATCACAGCAGTGGGCATTTACTTCCAAGTCTAGATCTAGATCCACATGCAGCACATCTATCAAAACAGTGTTTGAAAGAGAGGGACGAAAAAGAGCTTACATTTTGATGTAAAAAATCTTGATAACATTTTAAGTGGACCTCAGAGAACCTTATAAAATATAATGCAGTTCATGACCCTTTTAATGAAGATCAATGAAACCCTCAACAGGAAGAGGACATCTCTACCGTGAAACACTTCAAATATCGCAATACTTTCCAGCTTGCACACAGTGGGATTTCAGAAGATGTGCTGTAATGTTTTTGCCACTGCATTACTTTTGACATGTAGTCATGTCATGAAGTTGATTTGCCTCCCATACAGCAAAAAAGATGTGTGCGGGGGAGGGGGGGGTGAACAGCCAAGACAGTGGAGGAAAAGGAGCTGCGACTCATCAAAGAAACGTTTGCACATTTGTAACAGAAATGTCCTATCTTATAGCTAAATCCTAGAATCAACACAGATTTAGGTGATGAACGTCATAAATGATCTGCTCTCTGGTTTGCGGTCTCGTGTGGTACATTCACAGCAGCCTTGTAATTATGATTTCTGATATATGAGGTGATTGAGTTTTGCTGACTGCTGGGTAGTGTCTAGCTTAGGGAAACTCAATTAACTGATCTCACTTCAATTTGTGTCTATGAACCAGTGAAGCGGTCGAAAGGGCCTAAGATAACAGGATACCAACAGTGATAAAATGGAAATGTATGTGGGTGGGTTTCCCACTGAGGGCTCAGTAGAGGTGGTAGATGAAAAATTATGCGTGGTGTAAAGCTATCAAGAGAATTCAGAATTAGAGAATTACATACCAGATACCTGAACTTAACAGATCTAAGAGGAATAGAAACTACACACATATTCATTCATTTACTTAACCCTCTGAGCGCGGGCGCGTTTGTTTGGTTTTTCCTCATGAAAGTGTAAAACAACTTAAAATGCTCCGTCTTTTTTGGCCACACAGAAATGAAAGATATGTCTTTACAAAGCTTAAAGTGTCTACTTTATTTTGTGTAGCCTCAAAATAAAAACTAAATGTTGTGCTTTCGCTAAATAAAGAAAGCAAACAGGATTCTCCCGTCCGTCTCTCCGTGAAGTCCACTCTGAAATGCGTGTGAAAATGAACTGTAACTCCGTGAAAACTTGCCACACAGACACAACTCTCTTTATAAAGAGTGGAATGTCTACTTTTAAAATGAAAAATGTATATAAAAAACAAATATTCTCTTTTTATGTAATCCGTATGATAACAGCGAGAGGTAGATTTCCTCAAGCGGAGCCTCATTATTGGTAATGTGACCACACCCACGCAAAGCGATTCACGTTCAAATCGTCCACGTGAAGGAACGCAAACCTGTAAACGCCCCATCACCTCAAAACAAAGAATCAGCTTCATCATTCTTCTGCTTTTCATCGAGCTCGGAAGACATGCTGTGAGTTTACCTTGGATTTACCTCAGAAGAAACAGAACGTGATTTTAACATGAGAATTTTTAAGGTACAACATTTCTTCTCACTTATATTAGCGTTATTGTTGCATAAACAACACATTGTAGGCCACTAGTTGAACTATTGCTAGAATGAATGTGTGAAATCAACAGAAAATTCAATATAGACAGGCAAACTTTCAATGCTAAATAAAAGATACACGTGCGGCATGGTGATATTTTTATGCTCTATAATATTAAACACAGCAGGATATAAAAGTAGGTTTGCCAACTTTCCCGTATTAGCCTGGAAGTCCCATATATTTGGCCTACATGTCACATATGTGATCTCCCTTGTCCCGTTTATTGACTGTTACGCTCATCTAACCACACACGGGTCGTTCACATATGTTTCATATTTTGCACGCTCAAGTTCGTCATTTTAAATGTAGACGTGCAATAAGCGCGCACAAAATTGAGAGCAACGGAGTCGTGATGCCCAGACGCACCTATGCCTCAGCAAGATGAGACATATCCGGTTTTCACAGAGCGGTTTACATTCACTTAACACATAACCGACTGTATTACGTGAGATACTCCACATAATGGGCATTTATTGACAACCGTGTCTGTATTTGATAGGATTGCGCACTGAATTCTGAGAGCGCTTCTGGTGCTTGTCTTTCAGTGTCATACCACATTGAGTTCTTTTTAAACAACTTAGCCTACTGCACATAATAACTTGAAGATCCTCATTAAATGCACACACGTGCTTTTTTAACATTCACGCTTTCTTTGCATTTGCTCAGCGCTCTCTAATAGGCTATCCCGCCTTCACAGACTGCAAGTCAATAATCAATAATGAATTGTGATTGGATGGTTATTTTGTTCTCCAAAATATACTATGACGAGATTATTCTCGTGTGACAGAAGACCACCACTCACTTTTATGATCACCTAGCAAAGACTATTTAGTAAAGAAGAAATGCGTGACAAAACAGTTTTTCATAAGTCAGAACACAAAATAGAGTGGGACTGTCCTGGGGAAAGAAAAACGGAATGTCTGGTCACCATAGCTGTTGACTGAACACCTGAAATGTATTTTTTTTTTTCAGTAAAATCAAAGTAATATATTTTTGTTCACTAATATATTTTTCTTTTGTATTTTGGAAGAATTATATGTTACTTATACACGGTTGCCTAGCAACGAGGGGGAGAGGACGCTGGCGTTGTCTGTTCGCCGCTTTTCCACCCGACTTTAGTTTAACTTATGTTAGTTTTAGATTTTTATTTTTATTGTTTTGACCATAACTAGTATAATCAGTCAGCGCCGATATTGGGACTGTTCCTTGGATCGTATCGTCTCAGATAACTCTACTTGGCTGTTGACAGTTGGTACATGGCAGTTGGTAGTTTCGAATGGACTCTCTCATGACAGGAGCAGATGCTCATTTTTCGCCGTGTTTCTACGTCAAAATATTTTTGTATGGATTGTTATGGTTTGCTTCTAATTCAGAAGGACGTTTACTCACCTACTGCTATCTCTTCTAAGTATCGGCTGTTTTGCTGGTGATTGCTGGGAGTTTGGCTCATGCATTTCTCTGCCATGGTATGGACCATCTTCTCGCTGTGCCTGACAGTGTTCCAGCTCTGTGTTTGGATAATGCATAGCACTAGTCAAGACCTTCCAGCGGCCGTCATGAAGCTAAAATATTCAATCCTGCAGCAACTAAATTTCAACAACCGCACCGTTCCGGCGTGCATTGCGGTCATTAAGGAACATGGACTTCTGCGCCGACCGCGTTACATCCATAGAGGCTCTCGTCGTGGGCTTGTTTTCCATCAGAACACTCTGCTTCAGCCATACCATCCATCTGGACCACTGTCGCATATCTACCGCGTCATCAGAACAGTGTTGCTTTCTGTGTTGGTAACACGGAAAACACCGCGAGATAGGCTCCCACCTATCTGTGGACCCCACAGACTATAAATGTTTTTAAACATGGTCTTAAAACCCACCTTTTTAGCTTTTAATTGATTTGATGTTACTTATTTTTCTGTTTTTATTTATTTATTTATTTATTTATTTTAGTTTTTTGATTGTTTCAAATCTGTAGCACTTTGAGATTTTGCCTAATGTAAAGTGCATTATAAATAAAATGTATTATTATTATTATTATTACTTAATATTTATGCAATAATTATGCTACATTCTTTCCCATTGAAAATACAACAACAACAACAAATGTTCATCAAAGCTGTATTTCATGTTAAAATAGAGACAAGAGACATTTTAAACATAAAAACTTACTTTTATGAGGTTGTGGAGTTTAATATTTATTTAGGTATTTTAATGGGTTTTTTAATGGATGTTTTCCCATAAATTGTACTACAGTCAAACCTGAACACAGAGAAAGATGTTGTTACATCAAAATTCAATAAAAATTAAAAAAAAGAAAACTATTTTTATTTTATTTTATCAGAGCTTAAATCTGATTTCAGCCTCTTATGTGAGTGTGTGTAAGTGCATGTGTTTGAGTGGATGTGTCTGTTTTGTATAGGGCTGTAGCTATCGATTCTTTAGTAATCGAGTATTCTACCGTTTATTCCATCGATTAATCGAGTAATCGGATAATAATTACTTTTTTCTTTATTAAAGAGCAATACTAAATATATAAGAGAAAATAAGACAGGTAACTTAAAATTAACATCTAATTTGTTTTCTTTTTAGAAAAAGAAAGTTTTATTGCTGAAATTGCATACATAATAACCCATGTTCACATATTTTCAGTTAAAATAACCCATTTTAATGCATTCAATTACCACATTATAAAAATCTATTTCAAATTAGTTAAAAAAGTTCAGTCTAAAACTAAACCTACAACCAATAAACCAAAATAATATTAATATAAATAGCAATAATGCCTAAACATTGCATGTATGTTTAAAGCTTAACTTTAAAGTTTCAGCTTCAGTTCAGGCATGACAAGCCTTTACTGTCTTCTGAAGGCTGTGAGGCTTTTGTAAGAAGCAAAAACTATTGGACAGGAAGGAAACTTGAAATAAGAACAAGAGTACAGATGGTCATACTAGAGATGCGCGGATAACGTCACCGAATTCGCTATTAAAAACAAACCATCCATCCGCACCCGATCGTCATAAACTCAAATCCTCAGTGTAAGCGCGATGCTACCGTCACATTTTAGCTACACTGAAGTAGGTTGCTTTAAAACAAATCTTCTTTGGCGAAATTACACGTTTTAAATAACCCAAAGGGGTTGACACCTCTACATCACCTCGCAAACGATTCAGATAAAGAAGCCTACATCGCACATACAGATCTACATTTTGAGCTAATCATATTCATCATTGTAACACAGCTTGTTTAATTAACGTTAAGTTAGTAGCTATAAATATTGCTCGTATCTCCTCAGCTGCCGCGCGAACTGCCGCAAATGAAGCCTAAATGTTCAGTGTCGTATCCTGAAGCTCAACACACAGTTGTCTTCATTTAAAAATAGCGAGACTAAATGATATTAGCAGTGCTGATGCCAGTCTCTCTCGCATTGCGGTCTTTGATCTCGCCATGAGCTAAAAACGAAAGTTAAAGACACATTCATTGCGTTTTCCCGTGAAATGAGTTTTGAGTCTTAATTAAAATCAACACATCAATGATTTCTCTCATCCACCCGCAATTTTTGGGATGTTTACCCACCTGAATCGCGGATTTAATCGCAATCCGCGCATACTCCGAGTCCTTATACACAAAAAAAATATTTCTGCAACATCCGTGTGTAGTTAAATTAACTAAACGAAGCATCGAGGCAGATGATTTTGCCTCGAGGATTTTTTCAATTCGAGTAACTCGAGTTACTCGAGGAATCGTTTCAGCCCTATTTTATTTTATTTCATGCATTTGACACACTAGGTCATATATGTTTGGGGATGGGTGGGGCGTGTCTATTTTGCACTCTTGATATTTGAGAGACACCCCTTTTTGCTGTGTTTTTTTTTCTTTCTGCATCGTGGCTGATTTGTAGATTGTGATTTGTATTCTTTTTATACTTCCTTTGTTTGTCAAACCAGAGAGGGAGAATGTTTGAGGAAACCTGTTTGAGGATCTGTTTGGTGACACTAGTTACACAGAAATTAAAAAGTTGGGAATTTAAGGAAATCAAGCAGAAACAGAAAAAGCAAGTACTGGATATAAAAATCTAAATCAAGCAAACTTAAGAACAGTAAACCTTGAACTAGTGATGTACATAAAAATCAAATGATTAGCATTTCAATTTGCCGTCTTACCATCTCAATGCAGCATGTCTGTGCGTTTAAAAAAAACAGCCTGAAATACGAGTAGAAAAATTCTGCGTCAAAGACGAGATAAACTGAACCAGCTCCATTATCAAACTGAACAGTCTAACGCATACAGCCGATGCTTATCGTGGTGGGAAACAGAGTGAGGTGGCAGTGAGGCATTCATGGGAGTTTCACACCAGCTAGAGTGATGACCACATACAAGCTGAGAACAGACAGGAAGTCATCAGAGGTAAACATGAACGTTCACAAGGCCCTGCGCATCACCATGGCAACCGATGCATCAGAGGAGACCTGCATCAAAATCAATCACTGGTGCTCTTATAGTTCTACAGTTCACAGAGCTGTTTACAGTGATTATTTACTCTCCACATTATTTTCTTAATTTGCCATAAAACTATACAGGGATTATTAGGCAAATGAGTATTTTGACCACATCATCCTCGTTATGCATGTTGTCTTACTCCAAGCTGTATAGGCTGGAAAGCCTACTACCAATTAAGCGTATTAGGTGATGTGCATCTCTGTAATGAGAAGGGGTGTGGTCTAATGACATCAACACCCTATGTCAGGTGTGCATAATTATTAGGCAACTTCCTTTCCTTTGGCAAAATGGGTCAAAAGAAGGACTTGACAGGCTCAGAAAAGTCAAAAATAGTGAGATATATTGCAGAGGGATGCAGCAGTCTTAAAATAGCCAAGCTTCTGAAGCGTGATCATCGAACAATCAAGCTTTTCATTCAAAATAGTCAACAGGGTCGCAAGAAGCGTATGGAAAAACCAAGGCGCAAAATAACTGCCCGTGAACTGAGAAAAGTCAGCGTGCAGCTGCCAAGATGCCACTTGCCACCAGTTTGGCCATATTTCAGAGCTGCAACATCACTGGAGTGCCCAAAAGCACAAGGTGTGCAATACTCAGAGAGATGGCCAAGGTAAGAAAGGCAGAAAGTCGACCACCACTGAACAAGACACACAAGCTGAAACGTCAAGACTGGGCCAAGAAATATCTCCAGACTGATTTTTCTAAGGTTTTATGGACTGATGAAATGAGAGTGAGTCTTGATGGGCCAGATGGATGGGCCCGTGGCTGGATTGGTAAAGGGCAGAGAGCTCCAGTCCGACTCAGACGCAAGCAGGGTGGAGGTGGAGTACTGATTTGGGCTGGTATCATCAAAGATGAGCTTGTGGGGCCTTTTCGGGTTGAGGATGGAGTCAAGCTCAACTCCCAGTCCTACTGCCAGTTTCTGGAAGACACCTTCTTCAAGCAGTGGTGCAGGAAGAAGTCTGCATCCTTCAAGAAAAACATGATTTTCATGCAGGACAATGCTCCATCACACGCATCCAAGTACTCCACAGCGTGGCTGGCAAGAAAGGGTATAAAAGAAGAAAATCTAATGATATGGCCTCCTTGTTCACCTGATCTGAACCCCATTGAGAACCTGTGGACCATCATCAAATGTGCGATTTACAAGGAGGGAAAACAGTACACCTCTCTGAACAGTGTCTGGGAGGCTGTGGTTGCTGCTGCACGCAATGTTGATGGTGAACAGATCAAAACACTGACAGAATCCATGGATGGCAGGCTTTTGAGTGTCCTTGCAAAGAAAGGTGGCTATATTGGTCACTGATTTGTTTTTGTTTGGTTTTTGAATGTCAGAAATGTATATTTGTGAATGTTGAGATGTTATATTGGTTTCACTGGTAAAAATAAATAATTGAAATGGGTATAAATTTGTTTTTTGTTAAGTTGCCTAATAATTATGCACAGTAATAGTCAACAGCACACACAGATATCCCCCTAAAATAGCTAAAACTAAAAACTACTTCCTAATAAACTATATTCAGCTTTGATATTAATGAGTTTTTTGTGTTCATTGAGAACATGGTTGTTGTTCAATAATAAAATTAATCCTCAAAAATACAACTTGCCTAATAATTCTGCACTCCTTGTATTAATTGTATGCTTTAAACAAGAACAAATCAGACAATGCTGTAAGATAATAATAATAATAGCTTCCTGTTTTAACAATGTTTAGATATCGTTTTTAATAAAGTAAGACAAAAGTGGATACATTTTTTCTTTTCTTTTTTTCAGTGCAACAGAAGAAATGTACAATTGAATAATTTGTGCTAATATGAAAATAAAAACAATAATAATATATTACACTAGATCAATGGAAATCAGCTTGGTCGCTATTTAATATGGTTTTATTTATTTATTTTGGCAAGGCAACTGCTTTTTACAGTGGCCCAGTAGTTCACAACACAGCGAAATTTAAAAAGCAAACAAAAAGCCACAACACAACGGAAATGCTCCCGACCACTAGGGGGCTCTCGGTGCATGGTAACGTTAAATTTCCTTGCCACTGTTCTAAAGATTTGGCAGTCTTACAAAGATATCAATACTATGATCAGTTTAAGTTTATGTAACCATTGTATATCGACATGAAATATTAATTCAAAATCACCTTTTAAAGCTTCATATTTATACTCAAGAATGCTTTGACCCGCTAAAATTATACATTCAACGTTTCCTTAGGCATCATGCACCGTGGTAGTGGGTCAAAGTATTCTCCAGTATAAATATGCAGCTATGCAAATATGCGAATTCATATTTCATGTTGATATACAATGGTTACATACTGTATTACATACAATCGGTATTGATATCGTTGTAAGATTGCCCATTCTATAAAACATTGGCAAAGAAAACTAACTCTACCGCACTCCGAGAGCCCCCTAGTGGTCGGGTGCATTTCCGTTGTGTTGTGGCTTGATTTTGTTGTGTTGTGACATTTCCGTTGTGTTGTGGCTTGATTTCGTTGCGTTGTGGCTTGTTTTCGTTGCGTTGTGGCTTGGTTTCGTTGCGTTGTGGCTTGGTTTCGTTGCGTTGTGGCTTGGTTTCGTTGCGTTGTGGCTTGGTTTCATTGCGTTGTGGCTTGGTTTCGTTGCGTTGTGGCTTGATTATGTTGCGTTGTGGCTTGATTTCATTGTGTTGTGGATTGATTTTGTTGTGTTGTGGCTTGGTTTCGTTGGGTTGTGGCTTGGTTTCATTGGGTTGTGCACTACTGGGCCACCAAAGCTTTTCTTTTTTGAAGAAAAAAAATGTCATATATTACTTTTCTCTTTTCAGTCAAAGGTTTATGATGCAGGTAATTTAGTTTTTTTCTTTTAATCCAAAAGAGGAAAACTAATTTTGCAGAGAAAAGCATCTCTCATTTTGTGAGAATAACAATGCCAAATGGAGTGTAATTAGGTGGTAAATGTTGCTCTTTGCAGTCAGAGGTCAAGCACACGACTGAGATGTTGAGCAGTGCAAACGCCAGTAATTCAGCTTTACCAGGACAGGACAGAACCTTGACAGTAATTACATGTGAAAGAGGCCACAAAATAAGCAGAGGCCATAAAGACAAATGGATAGAGCGCCAGAGAAATAGCTTTCTGTATGAGAGAGAGGGATTTCATTAGCTTCTTATTAAGAGATGCTTCTGCAATTTAATAATTCAATGTACATTCAATCGCTGTTCTACTTCACATGGACCCTGGCTGTGTTCCTGACCAAGCAGACAGTAAAGATTTTTTCAACCAATATAAATCTGTGTAATATTTATTTTAAGGATGTGCAAAAATTGTGCAAAATGTTTACAAATGAAAGCATCCTTTTTTATAATAATGTTAAGCCCCGCCCTCCTTAGTTACTGTTGCTATCTCTGTCATGCTCTCCCTCTAGCTTTTGTTCTGCTTGTAGCAAACATGGGGAGGCAGAATCAGATTCAGTGAATTATCTTTGGCATTATTAAATACCATATGGATAAACCATGTCGTTTTATCAAGTAAAATGCTTTCAGATGCCAAAAGAGCTCCAAATGCCTTGGAAGATCACATTCAAAACATTAGGGTAAAGAAATCCTTAGATTTGAGCCTCATTTTTTGTTTTTTAATAAAAAACGATGCCTATAAGAACAAATATTTTTAGTAGAGTAGTAGTAGTATTTATTGTGGTTTCATACTGGACTACTTTTCCCGAAAAAAAAAAAAAGAAGTTTAATTTTAGTCCTTGCAGCTTGCAGCTGTTGCCGTCTCTTCTGTGAACGTCACGAGCTGATTTCGGCGTTGTCTGCATTTTCTTTCAAGCGGAGAATAAACAAGGAAGCGGCAGCGCGTATCACGTGACGCGTGAGAAGTCGGAAAATCACATGACCAAGGAGACGGCTGTAGATTCCCCGGCAAACTTTCGCAGTTGGTTATTTTGACAAAGGAAATGGCCATATTTGGATTAGACAGCGCTGTGTACGAGACTTACAATGATAACAGGCATGACAAGTTTCTGTGAATGAGACGACACGAGAACTTTGTGATTTTTTGGTAGAAATGTAAAGGTGCAAGATGACAAAATATAATGAAATAACCACCTTAATGTGTAATGTTGACATATTTTTTTATTTTGACATGAAAGCTTACATGTTAAGGGAGCAAACTGGCCCAAAATCTCAAAATTGACCACTGCTTTCACCTGCCGTGTCTCGCCTTAAGTGTTTGATCTTTGCAAGGCAAACCAGTCCAAATGTATTCTTCCTTTCTCTACAAAAGAGGTTTTCTCTAGCACAACCATATCCTGCTGTACATTTCCTTGCTAAGTGCAAAGGGCATCGGTCTAAGCACTAATCTTTAGATTGTGTTTCAAGCCTGGGGAAAAAACAGCTTGTGTGTATAGAACAAACACCCACAATTCAATGAATTTGCAGTGAAAAGTGTTGAAGTGCCGATGAGATTACAGCAGGACTCAGGCACTGCATTCTGCAGTGCAATAACTCAGCACCCGAGAGCAAATCCATCTCAAGCTTCTGGAAAACTCAAAACAAACAGAGAGAGGGGAGGAATTCACTAAGCTTGGGGGCGAAGTTGCAACTTTAGTCCAGCTGGCTCCAAGCCCACTTACAGTACAGCTCCGACTCCTCCTCCAATGATATTGAGGGGAGGGCAGATGCTTTTGCTGGAGCCAGGAAATCAGGCCAAGGACTCCCACTTGAAGAGCGCAGCAGGAACATAGGTCTTAAAGGAATATTTCACCCAGAAATTACAATTCATCATTATACTCATCTTCATGCTTACCCTTAATCCAAACCCATGTGACTTTCACCACCAGAAACATCATGTATAGCTACCCGGTCAAAAGTTTGGAAACATTACGGCAAGTCTCTTATGCTCATCAAGCCCGCATTTATTTGATTAAAAAATGATTGTAGCAATTATATTACAATTTAAAGTAATGGTATTCTATTGAAATATAATTTATTTCTGTGATGCATCATCAGCCATTATTCCAGTCTTCAGTGTAACATGTTCCTTCAGAAATCATTCTAAAATGCTTCCAAACTTCTGAAGGTCCCAAAACAAAATCACCCAGCAACCATACCTTAAAATCCCTGACAATAACACCACCAAGTCAAAACCCATATCTAAAGGAAAATATATATTTTCTCATGATATCAAAGTTGTTGGATTACCATTAAAAAGACTACATTAATCAGACTATATATTAAAGACGTGAAAATAAAGTTTTTAATATTGTTTAAATGTCTATGTGGTGTTTTTAATATGCTTTAAGACAAACCACATGCAAAGTCCACACTATTGTTGAGTATTTTCTCTTTAAAACTGCAGTGATTCTAAAGTCACAAACTGCCTTGTAACCAATCACGCCAACGTGTGGGCAGGCTTTAGCATATCATTAACTATGACCGTTAGGGATGGGCGATGTCCCTAAATTGGCAGTTGACGATGTTTACAGTAAAACATCGCGATGGACGATGATATCGTCTTTTTTTATTTTAAAAAAATATATATATATAATTTACTATATCTGTATTTTACTATCTCCTTACATGAACACTATTTTCTATTTCGTTATTTCGCTAACCCAAATAAGGACTCACCCGCGCTAGGTTGCACGTGAGGGGAAACTAAGTAAAGAGTTACACTTTTTATTTTAATATACCTCCTTACATTAATACTATTTTCTATTTAAAACTATAATTTCGTTATTTCCCTGTGTTTTGTATGTGAATGCTGTTTTACATAAATATATTACCACAGAAGTGAAGCACAAAGCTTTGTTTTCAAAGGAAATAAATTCCCAGTTACATCGCAGCCATGAAAACATGGATTCATGCCGAATGAGAGAGAGAGGCTGAGCCCGATTAAAGATTTGCCAGCTTTTCAAATATGTTTGTACCCTTCCGCGAACTTTAACAATAGGCATAACCAAAAGGCTAACAGTTAGTCCATTTTATCCCACTGGACATCGCGTTTTTCACGTCACACTCATTTTCGCAGGGAATTGTAAACGTTTCTTCCTTTCGTTTGCTTATAATTAAGTCTATTATAGCCTACCCCTTCACATGCTTTACTGTGGTGAATAAAAAAACAATGTAGGACGAATACCTTTTTACTTCCAATTTTATTTAACACAGTTTGTTCTTATTAGACTTGGCGCGTCAAGTTTATTTGAATAGCGCAATTCACGCACACACACACCGCCGATTTTAATTTCGTTTTCTCTGGCAGTGCATAATCAAACAGCCTAAATGTCTTGACCATGTGGAAGATAAAATTCGCTCTTCAGACGTTTTACAACACGTGTTGCTTTGCAACATCAGGAGAAAAATGAAGACGAAGATATTCGAGAAGGTGCAGCTCGTGTCCCACATTCATCTCAAAGCATGACGAATCTTTGCGGGGAAATAAAACAAATCTTTTTTTAAACTAATATGTAATTGTCTTAATCATTATGTTCCTATTATTAACTGATAATCGTTTAAATGTTTTACAAGCTGTAGTGTGTTGTTTCGCTGACAGAAGTTTTTTATTAAAATAAACACACATGCTTATGAAATGGATTATTTAAAAATGTAGGCTATATATCTGGCATAGACTACAGTATTTAAAATAGCATGTATGCTTTAGGTATACTTTCAATTTAATTTACAGAGCAATCCCTGCAAAGTTTTTAGTTTAACTATAGATGAGGATTAGTGTGTGTCGCACTTGCAACGGGGGGCGTGGCATCACGATGGTGGCGCACCATCGTGATGTCGGTCAGCCATCACGATGGACGATGATATTGTCCATCGGCACAACCCTAATGACCGCTCTGAAGCAGGGGAGTCTCAAGAGAAGCCAGGTTATCCCGGTATTTTTTTGTTGATATGAAAAATCGGATAGATTTGGCAATAGAGTGGGTCATGTATCATGTATGTGATATATATTACGGTGTTATGATGAACTTGAACTATATGCCTTTCTCCACTGACCTTTTTACATTAAAAGCATTTCTAAGGATACTGACTGATACTGAAGGAAGACTGAGATGGCAAACGGGAACATGGTTTGTGTAACATTAGCAACACATTATTGGCTGTTTAATAACAGTCAAGAAAAAGGATAATCATATTAATTCATTTTTACAACATTGTGCAGTGTTTGCCTCAGTAAGTTGGCCAACAGTATTTCTGAGACTGTGCGAGTGAGTGTGGGGGGGGGGCTAATTTGCATATTCATGAATCCTTGTAAACTAAATGAAGCAAGGGTGTAGAGTTACATTCAAGCTATTTTAAGGCACAAAGAAATTTTTTTACAGGAATAAATATGTAATTTTGGGAGTCAGATGAGTTTTGAGGGATAAAATTGTTCACTACTGGAGGACTTTACGAACTTTAAAGACCAGATGTTTTTCCCCAACAGTTAATCAAATGTTAATTTAAGACATCACAGATAATGTTTGCGCGAATACAGATATTTTGAAATCAGTGCGAGTAAGATTGTTTCGTCTACATCAGCAGGAGTTTTAAAATAATTTCATTGGTTCAGACTCATGCCATCGAGAATGTAAGTGCATGTTGTACTGTACTGTACTGACATTTCTATTCTTGCTACATTGCATTAATGGAGTGTGGAAGGCAGTCAAAAACAGATGCGTATTTGGTGGTGGCACCACGTCACCCACATTCCACTGCTCGGAAAACTGTACCATTTCCCTTTTGTCATGTTCTGCTGTACAATAGGCTTTTTAGAACGCGTTGCATCAAACAATCTGTTACTGGAAATAGGCCTAAGCTTTACAGAAAAGTATTGCCCCACTAACCCCTGTACAAGCTATTCCAATACATGGTAGATTCACACAGGACACGCATCGTTATTAAATAAAAACTGAAGCGAATGTTTCTTTAAAACTCTAAAAGGGGAAAACCAAATAATATATTTTTATTTTATTTTAACCAGATGCACAACAGTGTTTTAAAATATCAAGCAGTCAACTCCTTTTAAATTGAGATACACTGTTAAGTATGCATCATGTTAGAGCTGCACAAAACTGAGAATAACTTACTTTTCAAAGGTTTAATAGACACAGGTGAATCATTGACATTTAGGAATAAGATTGCGAGGGTGTTTGAATCAAGATTGTGATCTTTTAATAATTACTTGTGGAGCTCTTTTATGTGTAAAAATAAATAAATAAATAGTGTACCAATAATTGTTTAATGCACCCATTGAAAGACAGGCTGAAATGGATTACAAAAATACATAAAAACTGTGACCATTTATTTTTTGGTTGTAAAATATGGAACGTGAGTATGTAAATGAATGAGTATTGAATAAAGAATAAAGAAAAGAAAAAACTATTTTTCGAATATATTTAAAAATAAATCTAATTATTAAACTAAATTAACCATATAGACCAAATTACTTATCTAATTACTGATCTAAAGCCCACGTTGTTACTGTATGATAATCGAAATATATTCTGTTGCATTATTTTTCTGTTTAACACTGAAGCTGCTTTGAAACAATCTGCATTGTTAAAAGCGCTATATAAATAAAGTTGACTTGACTTGACTAAAGATTGAAATGTCTGACTTTGAAAGGACTTGTTTTTCTAAAAATAATATCAAAACAATGTCATGGTTATCTTTTCATTAGTCCCACCACAGCAGAAAAGTAAGTGATCTGCTAGAAGGTGTAAAGTCACAAAAAAACACCAATTATTCACCGCTCGCCTGACTCAGGCATTTTGCATTTGGGCGGTGTTCACTGGAATGAGTCTCATTTGTAAGCAGAAACATTCTTCAGTTTGTAGAGACATCAGAAAAGTGGCATACAATTGCTAGAGTACCTTCTGTGTGGACGCAAGCACGCCCTGGGATTGATCCCGGGATGAGGACTAAAGCCCTATTCGGACGGTTATTGTTTCTCATGGGGTCGTAAGGTTTCCATTTTGCCATCCGAATCCAGAATGTCAGTGTTCTTCTCCCACCACCCGTGTAAAAATCCATGGCCAAATGACCTACTGTTTTTTGTCAAACATCAACGTCATGTGGTTATTTAATTGCCGTCCGAATCCACATCTCAGAGTTGTCAAGAAAATGTCATAAAATATTTCTTTACAGCTCAAAAAATACAAACAAAAGCATGTAAGCATTTGAAATGGCTCGTTATTACGGCAGCAATTATATAAGTTAAAATGACCAAGCAGGAGGGTTCAAAACTACAGCTATCTATATTCTATTGTATTTATTTGTGCTATTGTTAGTAATTTGTCCTTATTTTATTACTGTTTACTTTCTTTTTAAATTCAATTTGAAAAATACATTGAGTTAGCAAATATTTGTGAGATAATTGTAATGGTAAATGATCAATAAGGTGTTCCTAATAATGTGTGTGTGTGTGTGTGTGTGTGTGTGTGTGTGTGTGTGTGTGTGTGTGTGTGTGTGTGTGTGTGTGTGTGTGTGAGATATATATATATATATTAGTGTTGTCACGATACCAAAATTATGACTTCGATACGATACCAGACTAAAATACCTCGATAACGATACTTATCGACCATTTCTTCTTAATGCAATCTTTGTTTTTAAAAATAAGCAAAAATGCAAATTACAAACAATATGACAAAAACAGTGCTTTATTTATCAGCTATAGGTATATTTAACAGTATAGCAAGTCAAGAAAGAAATTAAATAATCCACAAAAAAAAACTCAATTCAGCTGGCAATTCAGTCAATAAATTAACTATACACTGATTAACAATGAATATATTAAAATTGTTTAGCCAACCATGGGGTGGTTTTCTATTTTTCATTGTTGTTTGATTAATCATTAATCACAGAGAATATTAGATCCGGCTTAACACGGATCCAATTACCTCAACTGTACACCCACTAAAGACACCCGACTGTGTTTACCTGAATACTCGCTAGGATGTGCATTTTTTACATATCTTTGACCATTGAAATCCATAATCCGAAAGAACTGAATAGCGATCGCATGTTGTCTGAAAGGCGTGTACTCGCGATTCAGATCAAAGTCCGCAGCGCGGCGAGCACGCCCCGCGCGCGCTTATATTTTCTCATGCGCGCATGTTTCTGTTGCTGTTTTTGTCATGCACTGCGCGTTTATATTTAACTCTTCTGCTTCCAATGTTTAGTGAACGGTGGAAGCAGAGCTCTGACACATGTCCTAACTCCTGCTGTGACTCATCGACACAAATAAATACAGCTCTTATTAACGCGCGGTCCTTCTTAAAGTACCGGTACTAATAAAATTCCATATCGTACAGTTTGTAATAGCAGGGTATCGCAATACTTTTCTGGTACCGGTATGCCGTGCAACACTAATATCAACTCTCATACCGAGGCTGCAATTCTTCCAAAACTGTTGGGGGCAACATATACACCTAGAAGTGTTTCAGTCAGTCCTCAAAGGGTATAAAAGAAAAACGTCAACAAACACACAGAAGATGGCGACGAGTTCAGCTACACTCCGACTCATTGGCAAGAAAGGTGCTAAGAGTCGAATATGGAAGTACTTTGCATTTAAGGCCGATGACCACTGCATTATTATTGATGCTCTTTAAAGGGGTACTTCAGCGCTGGGAAGATAAATGTGTATTTAAACTGGGTCATTTATGTGGTAGAAATATGAAATTATTTTTTAATTTGGTGCCTTCTAGACTGAGAAAAGCCAGAAAATGTATTTTTGGCTCGTGTGGATGAAAGACAACAACTCCCAGAATGCAATTGCTTCGCTGCCCTACGAGGCCACTCCCAAAGCCACTGCTACTGGTTCACTTGCCCACCATGACATCGCCCCCACCATTGTTTTCATTTTCTTAGTAATAAAACCATTTAGTTCAGTTAGAGAACAGACACTACAATTAAAATCTGAACGTGTCTGTTCAATATAATGTGAGTGAGCCGAACGAGTGTCACGGCACAAACGCAGCAGGAGTCAGATTACACTCATCACGAGAGCGAGGCAAGCGTGGGAACGGGATACATTCACGGCGCGTGTTCAGTCGATCGCAATGCAATGTTATAAACAACACCTCCTAGTGACCATGTCACCTGTGTCCGGTCAACAAAATGTGGGCTAATGTTACTGGTTTAAATAATGGTTGTTTATGTTAATGGTTTTAATACATTTGTTCAGCCACTATGTTGCGTGCGTGCATGTACCTTAGCTCCTGTAGACTCTAATGTTTTATTAGTAATTGTCAGACAGTACGTTTGATAACTAAAATCCATTGTTTTTTACTGGTATCAGCCAGAGGAGAATGTCCACCAGCAAACATTAATGACTATTTTTACTTAGGAAACTCGTATTTACGATAATTCTGAGCCCACGTGAATGAAGCATAACAGAAGCTTTTCAAAGGCACATAAAAAAAAACACTCAAAACGAATCAAGGAAACTGGACAGGGCAGTTGCTGAATGTATATGCGTGGTAAAGCTGTGCCTTAAAACAGTTGACTGCATTACACATCTTTTCGTAATGCTAAACTCAATTTATTTATTATTTAAAGGCCAAGAGCCACTAATGTTGTGTTTTTGTGTACATTTATTAAATGGACAGTTTGCTTCTGACAGTGCTGCACGAGCTCACGCCGTAAAACCCAGTGCTGAAACTGTTATTCACCAGTTCCTCTGTAACTTTATGAATTATGACAATGTGAGAATGTGATTTGTCTGTGCAATCATTAAATCACA
Organism: Gobiocypris rarus; assembly: GCA_023029165.1. Taxonomy (NCBI): domain Eukaryota; kingdom Metazoa; phylum Chordata; class Actinopteri; order Cypriniformes; family Gobionidae; genus Gobiocypris; species Gobiocypris rarus. Next base: position 7,490,791 of record CM040930.1, on the reverse strand, counting down.
GCGATTGTGATGTAATTATAGAAATATACAGTCTGACGCGCTGTCACAGTAAATGCAGCTCTGCAAGTGCTGTGTGTTTGAGTCGCTTGTAATTTGCATTAGGGATGCATTTGCACAATATTGGATTTTTGCCGATATTTCGATACGCCGTTATGTTTCAACTCATTTTGGCAGATGCCGATACACGTTTATTGTTTCCCTTTGTTTGGACCATTTTTTAGCAAATTTTTTTCATTCTGGTTTCAGATTTCTGAGGTCTCCTTACTAAAAGGATACTTGTTAAAGATAAATAAATGTTAATAAAGTTTTTTATATAGGACTAAAGCTCTGAAAATAACAATAATAAAGTCAGTGATTTTTCACCCCAGACAGATGCAGTTGTAACCTAAATATTTTATTTTTGGATTTAACGTTTGTGCACATGACATCAGTTGATGCTGTTTTGAGCTTCAAATAAATACTTCTACAATTACGTTAGAGCCTTAGATTATTTTTCATTATCCATAAAATGTTATAACTATATAAAAGTATTTCATTTAGTGTCATGCTTATGATTTATGGCATCATTATTGCTTTATTTATTCAGAAAAAGTAACTTAAAGTTATTTGTGTATTCTACTTTTCAATTTATTACTATAACAACAGCGCCCCCACTGAATATTTATAACATTCTACCAGACGGACAGTAGGACCTGGAGGAGCTTCTGCTGCTGTGGGGAGTCACATCCTTCTGTACGCGCATTCACAACACATTTATTCAACTTTTTTTTTTTTACAAATAGTATTTGATAAACAAAAAAATAAGTTAATGAATTTGTTCTGTCATTTAAAAATCGTTTGTACCACTATTGGCAACTAAAAACATTGATATTGGTAGACCTGTAATGAAAACCCTATAATATTTTATGGAGTCAAGTTCGACTGATTATTACAAGATGCAGAGATATCATTTACACTGATCCATTCCCTAGATACTTATTTATTAGAATTGCAACAGCTATAAACTGCAGTCTGACTCCTTTGCAGATGACCTAGACCGTCTTTGACCTTTCCAGAGAACTTTTATCTGGGGAAAGTTAATACCCAAATTAAATGCAGTCTGAGAGCGCTGCGGTGCTGCATCACTCGCTGTCGACGTGAAGAGAAGCAACAAACTTGCCGGTATGTTGCCCACAGGAAAGAGAGCAGAACAGACCGGTATGGACAAGATTTTTCTATCTGCTAAAGTGTGTGAGAGAGCTACTAGAATTAAGGCCTGCTGTTGGAAATTCCATTGATTCTCAGATTGGAAAACAAGTCGAAACAAACCTGAGAAACAATGTTGGTACGTGTAGGATTAAAGATGATCAAAGGTGGGATTTAGGAAAGGGCTGAAAAGTTAACAAATCTAAGTCCAAGTCAAACATTACTCACTCGCACTGTTTAAAGTGATTACAGTTTTAAATATTAGGCCAAGATTTCTAGCTCCACTGCATATGTACAGGACTGCTGTAATTAATATGAAATTATGATTATGACTTTCTGAAGTAATGTTATTAGAGACTTTTGTTTGTTTCATTTGGCAGAATTTCTTACTTAAATATTACTAATATTTGAATTATATATTTTTGTTATTCAACACAATGAAAAAGCATACATGTCTAAAGAAAAGTGGATAATACTTTAACGTTCATAAAACAAATATAAAGGGCATTAATTGCATCAACAATCATAAACAAAACAGCAATGTGTTTTTTAGGCCCAATGTAATGCAAAACAACCTGACTGGTCACAAAGCAGAGCTCACCAATAAGGACTGCCCAATAGCCCGGGGTCAGCGTGAAAGACACTCGGGCCAGTTGACGGAACGTCACTGGTATTTTTCGCATTTATAAGCCTTGCCTATTTAAATATTCAAGTGCACATATACGAGAAAGTGGCCACGTCTCTCAGTTTGCTTCTGGCGCAGCAGCACAACACTAGCTTGAGCGCACCCACGCGTCTCACAACACACAAATATTCATACAAAACTGCGTCAAAATGCGTGTCTTGTCCAGAAGCATCACCAGTCACCGCCAGCGTTGTCAATTTCACAAGTTTCAGAAATAGTTCCGCTCACCGCCAAGCGATCTGTCTATATCACTTCAGATCAATGGATGCGAGCGTACCTCTATCTGACATACCGTAAACTCTAGTGGGAAGGTGCACAACTCACACACGCACACACAGAGAGAGAGAGAGTCTTAAAAACCACGCAGAATCGATGCACTACATGTAAACCATATTCTTTGTTGTGTTTTCCTGTCAAAACAACAAAGTTCATTTGGAATTATTCAGCTTTTAAGAACAAGCAGAAGATATGCTGGTTTCTCCGCTAGTAGGCGGGACTAATGCAAAAACGGAAATCTCATTGGCTGGTGCTCATCTATTACCGTCCCTGTTTTGATTTCAGCCAACTAGCTCGAGTGAACGCAGACAACGCGATTAATGAACCCTGCAGCTCATCAATCCTTAGTCCATTGTATATTGTTAGTAGAATTAGTAGTAGTATTATTATCTTATTATTAATTACTATTATCTATTACTATTATAACAATGACCAACAATATCTTAAGCACCATCAGTCCTCAATTCAATTAAAATATCAAATATGCATTCATACGTGTGTGTGTGTGTGTGTGTGTGTGTGTGTGTGTGTGTGTGTGTGTGTGTGTGAATATATTAGGGCTGTCAAACAATTAATCTCGATATATAATATAGATGTAGATCTCGATATAGATGCATTTGAATACACAGTACACACAGACACACATTAAAATTGTATATATATATATATATATATATATATATATACACATATACATACATATATACATATATACACACACACACACACACATATACACATATATAAACACACACCTAAAGGATTAGAACACCTGTTCAATTTCTCATTAATGCGATTATCTAATCAACCAAACACATGGCAGTTGTTTCAATGAATTTAGGGGTGTGGTCCAGGTCAAGACAATCTCCTGAACTCCAAACTGAATGTCAGAATGGGTAAGAAAGGTGATTTAAGCTATTTTGAGCGTGGCATGGTTGTTGGTGCCAGACGGGCCGCTCTGAGTATTTCACAATCTGCTCAGTTAGTAGGATTTTCACGCAAAACCATTTCTAGGGTTTACAAAGAATGGTGTGAAAAGGGAAAAACATCCAGTATGTGGCAGTCCTGTGGGCGAAAATGCCTTGTTGATGCTAGAGGTCAGAGGAGAATGGGCAGACTGATTCAAGCTAATAGAAGAGCAACTTTGACTGAAATAACCACTCATTACAACCGAGGTATGCAGCAAATCATTTGTGAAGCCACAACACGCACAACCTTGAGGCGGATGGGCTACAACAATAGAAGACCCCACCGGGTACCACTCATCTCCACTACAAATAGGAAAAAGAGGCAACAATTTGCACAAGCTCACCAAAATTGGACAGTTGAAGACTGGAAACTGGACATTCAGATGGTAGAGTCAGAATTTGGCGTAAACAGAATGAGAACATGGATCCATCATGCCTTGCTACCACTGTGCAGGCTGGTGTGGTGGTGTAATGGTGTGGGGGATGTTTTTTTGGCACACTTTAGGCCCCTTAATGTCAATTGGGCATCATTTAAATGCCATGGCCTACCTGAGCATTGTTCTGACCATGTCCATCCCTTTATGACCACCATGTACCCATCGTCTGATGGCTACTTCCACAAAGCTCGAATAATTTTAAAATTGGTTTCTTGAACATGAAATGGCCCCCACAGTCACCAGATCATCTTTGGGATGTGGTGCAATGGGAGCTTCGTGCCCTTGATGTGCATTCCACAAATCTCCATCAAGTGTTAATAACAGGTACATCTGCCCGACACACACCTAACATTTGTTAGTTTTTTTTATTTTTATTTTATTTTACGAATATTAAACAAAAATGTTGAGACTTACTCTTTCGAGGAAAAGGGCCAACATTATTGATGACTCTTCTTGATTTCACGAAAGCTAAGTTAATTTTGTCCCACTAATAACAAGCACCAAATTACCTCTAATTCAAATGATGTGAACTAAAGGTGGCTATATCAGTGCTTTAAGCATTGTAAATTATATTGAATTATAAAGTACAACACACTGTGTGAAAAAAAGATCAGTATGGCACAACTCTTAACTGACATGTTACATGTGAATTAGAATTTATAAAATGTTTGATTTATCATCTCTTTTCAGCAGCAAATCACATTCCTGACCTTCAGCACAAAAAAAAACCCTGCATGACTGGTAAAATCGTTTGAAGCAAACTAGTCAAAAATACAGCAAACGTGTCTACAAGATCAAGTCTAGGTACTTTAAATGTTCAAATAGAAAATTGTCTATGTATGTTTTTTTTAAGAAATTATGTAATTACAAATGACATCTAAAAAAATTGCCTGAACAAAATACTAGAGCTTGCAAGGCACTGAAAGAATAGTTTTAGTTTTTTGGCTTTGTGTAAATGAAATGCCGCATCAGAGTCGCTTTGCTGTTGTCATGATAGTCAGAGCACATCTTGTTCATTTGCTGCGCACAAATCATGCAGTGTAAAGATAGCTATAAATGGTTAAATGTGCCGCGAAGACAACCAATAACAGCTCAACCAATCGTAATTCAGTAAGCAGATATTATTTGACAGGCATCACTGCTGGTTACGTCCTGAAAGCATTTAATCACTGTACATCAGGAAAATCTTCAGACTTTAATCTTAAATGTCTTCATAAGAACAAAGTCTATGAAAAACAACAACAGATCAAATGTTTGCATGGACTTGCAGTGTTAGAGATTTACTATAACCAGAATATTTGAGGAATATTAATTCACTGCCAGTAAAAACTGTGAAAATATCTAAGATGAGTCCATAAAATTGTGTCAGGTGAAATTTCAGGTAACTAACACTGCTAAGTTTCCACTTTCACAGCACTTAACATTGGTTTAGTAGCAGAATCATGCTGACCCACATCTCTCTCATTAAGTAGACTGCCAGATTAACATTCAGGACAGTCAATGGGAAAAGTTTAAAGGGATAGTTCACCCAAAAATGAAAATGTGATGTTTATCTGCTTACCCCCAGGGCATCCAAGATGTAGGTGTCTTTGTTTCTTCAGTAGAACACAAATTATGATTTTTAACTGTGATTTTTATGTCCCAGTCCTAAAATGCATGTCAACGGGTAATAATTCTATGAGAGTAAAAAAAACATCCACACACAACAACAGACAACATTCCCATGTTGTCTGTTGATGTCTTTTTTGTTCTGTGGACATGCATTATAGCAGTGTTAATTTCGTTGACATATAATTGTTTCACTGACAAAAACGAGATGATAACTAAATAAAAACTAGTGCTGGATGACAAAAACTATGCCGAAAATCCACTGTCATTTTCGTCAACGAATGAAAACGAGACGAAAATGTCAGGGAGGGTCGATTAAGGAAGAGATCCAGTCAGAACTGATGTCCTGTGTAACAGATGCGCACATTTGAGTTGTACCGTGCGGATCTAACGGCTGGAAAACACGGCGCTGCTGAGCTTCTCCAGGCTCACGCATCTCCATTACAGCGCTTCAGAGCGGTAATAGGCCTTATTCAGAGCAGCGCCATGACAGGTATGAAACCGAGGCTGTGAGGGTAAGACTTACCGTGTTTTCAATGGCATCCGCTGTAAAAAGCTGTATAAAGCTCATAAATCACTTATCATTTTCCACAGCTCATGTTTTTTGTTTTTTGTCTACTAAAACTTATTGGAAAGATATTTTTGCAGGGTTTCATCAGCAGAACAATCCAAAAACGCATTAAATAACAGTACAACCCACTGAGGAGATGTATTTCTATCCCTCACAGCCTCGCTTTCATTCTCATTAAAAATCAAAGATGCCGCTGCTGTGAATAAGGCCTATATGTTTTAGACGGTTGTAACAATGCATATTTTATCTCCCTCATCTGAACTTGAAAGAGCAGCTGCAACTGCAATAATAAGGCGTTTCAAAATAAGAGTCCCGGTGTATTCCGAGCTCGTTTAAAATTAAAAGTCACGCATTATATATTCATTTTTGGTTACATAATAAACTGTATTTAATTACATTCCCATTTAATTCATAGTCAGGAGGAAAGACCAGTATTTGACACATACTCGGATATAAAGTATCAGGGTTATAATAGTTACAGAAAACCATTAAACATAAATACAAAGTTACAAAAACTATATAGATGGTTTTTTTATTTTTAAAACAAACAAAAAAAGTGAATTGAGCTCACATGTATTTTTAATGTCAAAAACACAATAATATCAGTTCAAGTAACAGTCAGTTATGTAATGCTTAAATGCTCAATAATTGCATTACAATTTAACTAAACTCATTAGATTTTAGTCGACTAAATCTACTGTAGATTTACTGACTAAAATTAAAAACAATTCAGGTGACTAAAATATGACAAACTAAAAGGCATTTTAGTCAAAAGACTATGACTAAAACTAAATCAAAATTTGCTGTCAAAATTAACACTGCATTATAGGACTGGAACAGAGCAACGGTTGGAGTAAAAAATCATAATTTGTGTTCTACTGAAGAAACAAACACACCTACATCTTGGATACCCTGGGGGGAAGCAGATAAACATCACATTTTTCATTTTTGGGTGAACTATCCCTTTAAAGGTTTTTTCTTGCGCAAATGAGATGACACAGTGGATCAAGCTGGATGGGAAAAACCTTTTCATGCTTTACCTTGACAGTTCAATAAACCGATTGCTGTTAAACATACAGATCAAACACATGAATAAAAGCATAATCGTGAGCGTGAGGTCATGAAAAGTCTCCCAGAGCGTTTAAATTTACCTCCAAGTCGAGGAGGTTGGCCGTAAAAACGCCACTATTCATTTCATCTGAAAACTCAACCCTCAAGTAGCAGTTATGTTGCTCGAGACACACTTGTATATAATTTCCAGTACTCAGGGAATTTTAAGACATAATGACTCATAGCTTCTAGTCCTCTCCACACTCACCGAAAAACAATATCGCAAACTCCAGCAACAGCGGTCAAGTGTTCCACTCGATGAGTTTATTGATGCTTAAAGCCTCCTGAAACCAGGCTCAAAAGAGGAGCGCATGTGTGCCGTTCTGGGCCGAGGGGAGCTCCTCGAGGCCCATGTGTTTGCTTTGGACAAGCACCGCACCAATACAGATCAGCATACATGGGCTCCTGGGAGAAGCAGCCAACCAGCACATGCTCTGTTCAAACTAATTAAAGCTGCAAACAACAGCTTTATCAAATATCATGCAGTTAGGAGAAGTTTTGTGGCCAGTTTTTCAAAGAATACTACAAGACATCACATTGACATCAGGACTTGTCTGGATAATGACAACCACAAAATGCTATTTTTAGCCAGTTAAACATTTTAGTTGTATATTGACTATAAAAACGTAATAATTTCCAGCTAATCAATCAATTTTAAAATTCCCTGGTAAGTTTTTAATGATGTGTTGTCCCATATAGGGCAGGATTTCCCATAAATTCATCAGCTGATATATTCACTATAGAAAACATTTTATTAATTTCCATAACTTTTTCAGGTCTGGAATTCACCATTTTATTTTATTTGTAATAAATTTAATGAGCATATGAACCATAATAATAATGTGCACAACCTCAGCCTCATTTCATTTTAGATCAAATGACACACTATTTATCCATATCACCATTCATAATCATCATAAAGAAGGGCTCATTCAACAGCCTTTAAAAGTCATTCCTACCTGCTGAATGGATAGGTGGACGAAAGTACGCTCTCATTGGCTCTCTGCATCCCAGAGGAGTCTCCATATCCATTTCCTCTAGCCCAGCCGTCACTTAAGGTGGGTAGGGGAGCAAACAGGCCGAACGGAGGTTTCTGGTCTGGTAAATTCACAGGTGAGGGAGTGTTGGCTCCATAGTGGTATCCCAGGCCGCCCATATCTCCCAACGTGGAGGGCCCACCGTGAGACCCACCCATCCCAGACATCTGACAGTAGCTCCGCCTCTCGTTTTCCTGTTTGATGACACCCGGTGTACAAAGCTGGATAAAGTCTGTCTCTTTCTCCGTCTTAATGACCAGCATGTTGACACTGGCTTCCACCATCTGCTCCCGTTTCCCTGTGCTGTTCACATTTGTACAGGCTTCACTGTTGCCAGTGACAACAGGGCTGGTTTCCTTCAGCAAGCTGCGTTCTTCCAACAGGGCATCATCCACTGACAGCGAGGAGAGAAAGGCAGCCTCGTCTGCAACGTAGAACTCATTCAGTTCAGTGAGAGAGTCAGGTAAGTCCAGATCCTTTAGGATGTCCATGGTGTTGTCTCCAATAACCCTTTCGTGACCATCCATTTCCTTCTCCAGTTGGCCATAAGGTGGAAAGTCCAGCCTATCTTTCTCCATGGGGGACAATGCCTCCATTTTCACTGTAAAACTGTCCGAGGCCTGGGTGCCAGAGCCACGATTCAAGTCTGCAATGCTCTCGTCCAAGAGTGAAAAGTTCTCCCCAATGTTGAGACTAAGGGGCTCTTTTAGCTTTTGCTGCTGCTGCATTCTGAAGGGTTTAAACGCTTTAACATCTGGTTCTTGTATGTTACGTCCCATTAAGGATGGATCTACCATAGACAGGCTTCTCTGTACGTCACTACCGCTCAGTCCATTTGAGAAATCTTTTGATGTATTTAAAGCGGGAACGTTGACACCAATTTCCGGCACGAGGCCTCTCTCAATACATTCCCCAAAAGTTAAATTCTCAGCATTGTTACTGCTGCGGTTAAGTCCACGATCCATATCTCAGTCCTGTTGTATAAACAGAAAGATGAAAAGGACAAACTTCAGGTAATTTGATGAAAAAATGTCATTGTTTACATATAAAATGCTGCATTAATTGCTATTAAATTATAGTGTTTTACACAGCACTTATGTGTAAATAAAGTAAATAGGTTTTATAGGATTATATAGGATAAGAGTGTTTGGCACCAAGGCCTAGTTATTCAGAAAATATTACAGATTCAGAGTTTGACTAAACTCACACCTCAAGTTCCTCAACAGAATGAAACTATATAATATGAAACTACATTTCTACCACAAAAGCTGTCCTGTCTTTGAGGTGATATAATGAATTGGTTATGCGGATTTTAACAAGTCTTTTCAGCTAAACAACTATTCAAGTTGCCTTTGACCCTTGTACGAGCTTGTTTTTTTTTGTTTTTGTTTTCTATCCTGACAACGTATTTGAATCAATAGTGCATTACAGCAGTAATAAATGCTGTAGTTTTATAAAACTACTGCAAAGCATTCAAACTCATCCCACAAAATGGAGCTTGATGAGGCGATTGTTTGCTCAGATAATGAAGGCTTGAGGCACGTAGAGACATTAAAACTCGTACAAATCCTCCAAATGCATTAGTCGAAGCACCGCAGTGCTGCCACCTGTCAGTTGAGCTAAGCTACTGCATCCAAAGTGAACTTCAGTCTGACAAACCGCTTTAAATATACAGTAAAGCTTGCTAAACAAACACAGATATCAAACAGAAGGCCAATATGTACTAAATTACTTAACGAGAATTAAAAACCATTCTAAAAAAACGTGGTTTAAACGCAAAAAAAGGCCTGGAGTGCCCAAATGACGCAAATTTTAAAGGTAGCAAGAGATGCGTTTAAACAATATAGGAGCTATAGGAACAGCTATACAGGTTGTTAGTCATAAATGTAATGTGTATATACATTAAATGTGTGCAGGCGGTGTGTAATTTTACAAAAAGCACTCTGCATTCACCACGCATGGAAAGCAAATGACCCCCAAAAACATGACAGACTTACCTTTTCAACATTTATGAAGAAAATGCATAATATACGAAGTCCAAAGGTGGTCGTGCGTTTAGATGGTGTTCACGATAGTTTTTCGTTTAACTTCCCGCATGGGCAATATATTTTATAAGACGCGCTGCAGCTTTCGACAGTGTTTCAACGGCGGCGAGTCGCAAAAACAACGTTAAATGCGCCGTAATGACGACGCATACAACTCGTGTCGCGAAATAAACTTATCCGCGCTCTGAATACTCGTTGTTATTCGTCTTTTGAGGCCGAGCGGGGAATCGCCAACATTACATAAGCTGCTCAGCTTGTCAAACTCCCGACAGCCCGAGATCTACCCGTCAAAAAGCTGCTGCTAGCTTCAAAACGGTAAACGCCCCTCCAACAACAACAGAAAAACTCCAGTACAAGTTACCCTTCAGCCATGCGAATACAAATCACAAGAAAAGCGTAATCAAATCCACCGAATCGACAAACGTGCTGGCTTTGATGCTAATGTCAAAAGTGTCACCGATCATACTAATACCGCCGCTTCGGTTGGATGTGGTCAAAACAGCAACGGTCACTCCGTGTGTACACTGGCGTATGTCATTCCCTCATGTCATTTTAAACCGACGCCACCGTATACCGACTGTCAAACGCGAATATAAAGCTTTATGTACTTGCGAGTTTGATCAGACGAGCTCGTATGCGACCTCGAGTGCGCTAGCTAATGCACATTAGCAGTCGCGTGAACTGCGCGCGCGGCCGCTGCAACTTTCGTACATCATAACGCAACTTTTGCATTCGCCTTAAAACGAACTGAAGAAACTCTGTATGTGAAAATCTCTAGGCAGATGATATGCGTGAGCATACGACGGAGAGTTGAAGACTGTAAGAGAGAAGCATTCAGGATGGCGCAGTTGAGTCCGTAAATAAAAGGGGCAAAGGGCGCATTCGCGGGATACAACCGAAATAAAAGCGAATTGAGAAAGAATATGGTTATACCGTTCTCTATCTTAGGATAAAACGAATAGCAACTGTCCAGTGTTGCACCATGTCCGCTTGTTAGTCCACATCTGCTCAATAAAGATAAATAAAAAAGTGTGAGACTTTAGACTGTTGAGTAAAGAGAAAGCGACATGCGCACAAGGGGTCAGTTTAATGTCAATATTCTTATGTACACTCAGTGCATGAAGAATACGACGCTGTTATAATAAACTATCCAGTCCAGTAAATGTGCGACTGCACGGTTTTGAAATAGCCTATACTCGTATATAATGACAGAAACCATTACAGCGTATGTAAAGTTCCCAGATTGCTGAGAAACAAATAAAAGAACAACTATTGCTTCAGGATTCCGATTCTAAATTGGACAACTGATGACTGTACCAAAGTGTCCTAAATATTAAATACTGAATTAGCTACAATGCAATTTTCTTTCAAATTTTTGTGTGAAAACGCATATACAGCAGCAGTGTGATTTACTAGCCTAATAAACAGTGTTGGGAAGTAATTTAATTACAAAATAAATGTAACTGTAATCAGAAAAAGAACAGTTATGAAAATGTTAAGGATTACAAAGGGTACATCTGAATATTTTCTGTAAAAAGCTAGGATGTGTTGAATAATATTAATTTGTTGCTTTGACTGTTTTTGCTGTGCACGATGCTTCCTGCCATTTTAAAGCTGTTTAGTAAAAGAAAGCTATTCTGATGCTTTTGATTGGTTCTCATTTGAATTTGCAGTGCACCACGTCTGCCAATTACATTAATCCACACAGCTGCTGAAAGCTTTAGGCTACAACCTGTCTGAGAGGTGCCACCATGGCAAGTGATAAAATATGTTTCAGTGATGGAAATTAGAAAAGTAATTAAATGTAATCAGTTACATTACTTTAATAAAGTAGGCTAATTGAAATAGTTACACTACTTGTTACATTTTAAATAGGGTAACTTGTAATCTGTAACTTATTACATTTTCAAAGTACCCTCCCCAACACTGCTAATAAATATTTAAATTACCAAGTGACAGATGATTTTGTCTCTGACAATTGTAGATTGTGTCTAACTATTGTCTACTATTGTACTGGATGTACAGCCAACACCAAAAAGCAAATTTATTGTCAATAAGCCCATTTATTTTGCTTACCTATGCCTGATTACGTAGTTAATTATTTTTTATTATTTATATTTAAGCATTGTTAGAAAAGACAAACTGGTCTTACATGGTGTGCAACATAGCTCAAAATATTGCATGAAATAAATCAACCAATTGGTTCTGTAATCAAGCTGTTTGCTCAGACATTACAGCAGTCTTCAGAAAGGCATGATGCTACAGTTCTTACTATTTCTGCAGTAGATGCTATGTATTTTGTGCATAGTAAGCACATTTTCTGTTGATGATCTACTTTATAATGTTTGTCAAAATGAGCAGTTTTCAACAGAGCATAATGCATGGAATAATGTATCCCACAATGCAATGTTCTCACCTTGACCCTTCATTTCTTGTGTTTGTCGAATGACTCCATGCTTAATTACTTCCGGTTCATCCACTACACAGGAAATGGAGGGTCATGTCAAGAGCATTGCATTGTGGTATTACAGTATTCTACGTCGAGCACTATTGTTGTAAACAGCAATGTAGTAGGATATTTCTAGGAATATTTGCATGCTGTGCATATACATAATAGGCTATACGTATACTGCAGCAAAAGAGTGGTGCAGATATGACATCTCTTTGTAGGCCAGAACGCGGAAGCGAGTTAGCATTTTAGTCAGTGGGTTTTCTGAATGGGGTTTTAGCTAAAATAAAATCTGCGGTGAACACAACATAAACACGTGTTATTCTACTACATCAGTATTACCCCACTCGTGATTTTTTTGAAGCTGTTTAACCAGTGGCTAATGGGACTACAGAGGCTGTCGAGGGGATTAAACGTCATCACGCCGAACAGGTAAGATTAGTCGGCTTTTACAACCCCATTATGCTCATAACTGTGCTCTTACACTGCAAAAAATGCTCTTCTTACTTAGTCATTTTTTCTTGTTTCCAGTCCAAATATCTATAAATTCTTAAATCAAGATGCATTTACTAGACAAGTAAAATGACATGAGATGTTTTTTCTTGTTTTCTGGGGAAAAATATCAAAATTAAGTGAGTTTTTGCTTAAAACAAGCAAAATTATCTGCCAATGGGGTGAGTATTTATGTTTGGGACAGGAGCAAGAAACAAGATTATTTTTCTCACCTCATTGACAGATAATTTAGCTTGTTTCAAGCAAAAACTCACTTCATTTTGATTTTATTTTCAAGAAAACAAGAAAAAATATCTTATGTCACTTTACTTGTCTAGTAAATGCATCTTGATTTAAGAATTTATAGATATTTGGACTGGAAACAAGAAAAAATTACTAAGTAAGAAGAGCATTTTTTTTGCAGTGTATAAACTATTCTAACTCAAACATTCTGGGGAAATGTATTTTAGATAAAAACTGGAAGAGTTGTCGGAAGCTTAGTGATGGTGACGTTGAATGTGTGCGTAGTTCGTTTATAGCTTACCTTTAGAGTACCTTTCCAACACATGTCGATTTATCTTTTACAACATTTCACATTGACTTACCCTTGAAAATCTTTCTTAACTAAGAGAATTCAACAGCCACAATGTTGCTTGGCTAACAATGTGTCTCCTGTTATTACTTTGGCTGCATCTGAAAACCTCCTGAGCTCCAGATTATCATTGAATGTCATGTTGAATTGTGCACTTGTAGCAAGGAATTCTACACGTTTCCTGGCTTTTACCAGCACTGACAGATGGGCTATATCCCGCATACTCTAATATAAATGGTTTACAATGCTGGGGTAAAGAAGGCAGAGTCTAATGTAGGAAAAATGTGGAAGGTGTATTAAGATGTTAGAGAGCGAAGAGACAAGGCAGATTCACTCCCCCATGCTTTTTACTTCTAGTGACTGCATTTAAGATTCAGAATTCATAAAAGTTCATCTGTGATAATTATCTTGCTGGACAAAACATGTAAGTATCATAAACTTTTGTTGATCACAGAGGGTTTTTTGCCGATAATCCAAAAGCCTATATGGGAAAATCCTATTGGGTTTTTCTTGAGGGAACCAGTGTGATGCTAACTGCAGATTAACTGCCTCACAGCGACTTCATACCTGCACCGCTCTATAGACCTGTTTTGTGTTTGCAAACAGCGATGACGCTTGTTTTTGTGGGCGAAGCCTACCTGGTTGCAGATAATGACTGTTCTGCCGTAGCAATCTGTGGAAGCCACTGAATATAAGACTAAAAAAAGTAAATTTCTCATAATTCTTAGAAGGATAAACAGAATGTGTGTATTTGTTATTTCTGTCTTTGTTCCTCAGAATTGCGAGTTTATATCCTGCAATTCTGACTCTTTTCCCCTCAGAATTGTGAGATAAACTCACAATTGCGAGTTATATGGTATGTATATCTAGTATGGTAGTATGACCAAAGCTAGAGTAGAGAATTCAGTTATTAGTAAGCCAGTATTACTTTTTGCAACACGTCAATTTATCCATTACAACATTTCACATTGACTTACCCTTGAAAGTTTTTCTTAACTCAGAGAATTCAACAGCCACACTGTTGCTTGGCTAACAATGTGTCTCCTGTTATTACTTAGACTGCATCTGAAAACCTCCTAGCTCCAGATTATTGAATGTCATGTTGAATTTATTTGCTATGTAAGCAGTGCACTTGTAGCAGGGAATTCTACACGTTCATCTCTTTCCTGGCTTTTACCAGCACTAACAGATGGGCTAGATCCCCCTAGATCTCCTCCAATATGGTTTACAATGCTGGGGTAAAGAAGGCAGAGTCTAATGTAGAGAAAATGGGAAGGTGTACTAAGCTGTTAGAGAGTGAAGAGACGAGGCAGATTCACTCCCCCATGCAAACAAGTTCATTATGGGGTAGCGGGTGTGGCGTGGGCATGTGGATGTTTAATTATGCCAGTGGAGAGAAAACGCATACAAATCCCCTGGGGCCAACTAGAAGAAATCACACTGTTCTTTGACTCTGTAAAGTAGCACCAGGGAACACAGTGCCTCCAGATTGTTGTGTGAGACGTAGTCATTACTGATCCAACGAAACCCTTCTCTAACAGCAATCATGGGTCATTAATAAACACAGCCACTTCAAAAATTCAACAAATTTTGTTAGGTTTGGGCAGGAAGCTATTCAATAATATGGTCTTTATTTATGGATTGATGGTGTGCTGGAAGATATTTTTCAAATGTCTAAGGAATAGGTCACCCAGAAGAGATAATTCTGTCATGATTTACAAACCCTCATACAGCTCCAAATGCATATAACTTATAGCATAAAGTGAACAATGTGACTGTGATACAACCATAATAATTAATTTAAAAAGAGGAAATACTCAATAAGAAAACCTTAAAGTTTAGCATAATCTTACTTAATCTAATTACTTCTTAGAAAATCAAAGGCATGTTGTCATGTGGTGCCAACAAAACGAAAAATGCAGGGGAAAAATACAAAAAACTTACTGATATCATAGAGGCTCCCTGAAGACCCTATTGACTGTTTGTCAAGGTCAATTAGTGTCTTAAAATATCAGATCATTTGACCTTTATGACAAGGCTATATGCCATGTTCACACACAGCATCCTGTTTTTGAGTCCTTAATATGGTTCCAATCACACACAGTACGGTAATTTACGTGGGAGTGACAACCGCATTCTGTAACTGAACTCACCCGAAAATTTTCAGGACATTCTCGGAAAACCCACACTGTGTGAACGAAACTGCACTGGTCAACTAGTTGTCTGTCACGTCATACAGTGCGAGAGAGCTGCTCTGCTAAGGGGTTATGTGTGTGGTTTCGCTTTCGGTAACTTACAGCCTTAGAGATATTAGCTGTGTGTCATCTGAAAGTTCTTGATCCAGTCACTGTTCTCCACCGGAACAGTTCCCACCAGTTTTGTGTTTAATGGGCCACTCAAATGACATGTTATGCGGCAGACAACGCAAGTGCAACGGTTAAAGGATCCGGCTAGCGCATGCTGACAATGAACAATCTATCAGTCAATGAAGCTTTGACGGATAAACTCACAGGCTGAGTCGCAGCTCAATTGGACTCTTGTCGTGTCAAAAGTGATAAGACTGTTTTCAGTTTTATGGACATCGCCATCTTTGATATTACTTAGGTCACTGTCGCTATGGTTACTGATAAAAAAATACAGGTTTGACTCCCGTTGCACGTTCATACAGGCAGTATTCCAGACGCTACCGTTACGAAAATTAATTAATTAATTATTTTAGTAAAAGTGTAGTAACCATGGTTTTTTGGCTAACTGATTACCATTTATATAACCACAGTTTTGCAAATACCATGGTTAATTTATGGTTAGAGTAACAAAGCCAGGGTTAATTTGCAGTTGCAATGGTTTAACTATAATAACCATGTTTGTTTTGTAGTTGTTGTTTTTTTGTAGTAAAACCATGGTTAATTTTCGTAGGGTACTGTAAGTTGCTTTGTAAATGCAGTTGTCAATCCAAAAAAACAAGTGCAGTTTATTTATCCTAAGATGTGAAACATAAACCATGAACAGAATCCGAATCACAAAAACAAAGCATAAACATGAACAATTATAACTTGAAACAATTACCTGATTTTTGGTACATGGAACAGCATATGTACTTACTCACATGACAAACAATAAATGACAAAACAGAACTGATAACAAGATAAGATAATAAACCAATGAAAACATGACACATGAACAAGAGGGGACAGGAAACATATGCCTATTAATAATTTCAAAATAAGACGAACATGTGACAGCTAGGTTTGAAACACAGTAATGGTCAGTAAAGGTCGATAGTCCTTTGTGAGACTTGACAATGTTAATGTGAGAGTGAAGGGAAAGTAGAGACCTGACACCATGGACGATCCATCGAGGGATTACCGAGGGAATTCTGGACCCAGAGGAGCAAATGATTCCAGCTGTTCGGTGGGGATGGCGGTATATCCTCAGGAAATGTCCGATCTCTCAGATTTTCCACTCCGTCTGCCCATTTTATTGAGGATGGTACCCAGTGGAGAGACTGATGGACACACTTAGAAGTGTGAAGTCTTTCCAGTCTTTGGGTTTGGTACATTGAGGAGTGTAGTTAGTGGAGCAGAAATGGTACTGAACTGTTAAGCTGTGTTTCGACCGCAGTCGAAATTCCCCCTCAGAAAGTCCCTGTTCGCAAGGTAAAACTTTTTTCAAACTTTCGGGGTTTGGACTTGGATGCTGAACATGCAGATTGGTTGAGTTCATGCAGCATTTTGATTGGTTGACTCCATGCAGCATTTTATTTCAACCACCATTTTTAAAAGTCTGTTGCGGTGCGTGATGTATGAGTTGTTTGCTATTTGAATCAACAATGGAGTTTAAAAATACGACCGATGGACCAACAACAAGGTTCAGGCTTTATTAAGCTAGTTTTTATTAAGTCCACACCAAGGTCCGAACCAAACTTCATGTTTTGATACATTTTATACATTCGGTTCGTTTTGGTTTGGTTTCACACTGCAATTATGCGAACGCACTATACCTTTACATGACATACTTGCGTCCAGTCGTCATCAGTTATGTGGGCTGCATCTTAACATTGATTGGTTTGTTAGTGGATGTGCGTCTGACGTCGGCGTGTTGTCAATTCGGCAGGTAAACTTTGACAAGATGAATGAAATGAACAGATGCATATCGTTGTCACTAGGCTGTTATTGCTATGGCAATACTATCTTCAGCACCAACTATATTCAAGGCTAGTTCAAATTCGCCAAATGAACATCCTCGTTCTGCGAACATTTTATCAGTGCCGACAGGAAAGGAGGAGAAGACTGAGACTATATTTTATTTAAAAACCTTATCTCCGCCTCTCCCCATGTGCTATCAGGGCTCATTTTTCCTGCTATCTTCTGTGACAGTTTTGGTAGTTCTGTCTTCTTCTGTTGTTTTGGGTACGCAGAAACCACCAACTTCCTGTAAATGGTCTGAAAGTCCGAACCATACAGACAATGCTTCACACTAGCAAAGAACCAAACCTTTGTTAAGTTTGATCCGGACCGAGACTACCTCTTTTCGTCGGACCAAATTTCGTCTGTTTGATCTGGACCGTGGTCCGAGGGAGGTTTCACACCTGTAATTTTAATTCGGACCAAACTGAAAAGTCAGAAAATCCGGATCAAACAAGCTAGGTGTGAAAACACCTTCATATGCGGAGTACGAAATCCAATGTGCACTGGAAAGTCATGAGCAGTTTTACATCACCGGAGTAATTTGCCAAAGCTTTCTTGTTACTTTAGATCTGCGATGGAAACGCAGACAGCAACAGGTCTGTGTGAAATAAGTTCCTGGGACAAGTTGTTCTGGGTAATTTCATTGGAATTTTATGAATTGCGACAGAAGTAGGCAGAACCATGGAAACGTTGAAGCTTTTTATGGTTGTTTTTGATGGTTTTTTGGTTGTTTTTGAACCACTTAGACTTTCCTCTGGGTTATCTACATCCTCTGGACCAATTTATACCCCAGGAACTTGACAGAGGGTTGATATAGCAATCCCTTTTCTACCTGGAGCAACTTGTGTCATGGCATCTTTGGAGGACCAGACGGACATGCTGAAGATATTTCATTATGGTTTTTGGAAAAGATAAGAATAGTGCCAATATAAATGAGGACAAAGTGAGTATTAATGCTATGAATACTCATGAAAGATATTGTTTATAATTCCTTAATACACAGAAGTGCTGGTCAGCTATATAGTGTCACCCAATATTCTTTGCGATTTTCCTCTTATCTCAACATATTCAGATGAGATCACTTTGCAGGTTGAATTTGGTGCCAATGCTTAAACATCAATTCTTATGTGGACACAAAGTTATGTTGAGGGATGTATGAATTCCTGGTTTAGTTCCTCTACATACTCCTTCGTGTCTTTATGTTCTGGAAGCAAGAAAGGACATATACAGTCATGGGGTAGAGGATTGCTAGGTAGTTGCTCAATGGCACACTAGGGTTGGAGCAGGAGTAACTGAATGGTCTACTGAGGGCTGAAGACATCACGATGGGCCTCATTTTCCTGAGGAAAGGAGATTCTATGGCCACTTTTGATGGTGATGGCACCTAGGTTAGCAGTGACTGGAGGCTCAGAGGAGGAAGCTGGCATATGGTGGCAAAGAGGAAGTGAAAGGCACTCTAGGAAGCATTGGTCTTCTGTAATGGTTGGCACACTATATTGGGAACAGGCGTGCGCAGGACGGCTGAGTGATCTGGTGATGCATTTTCATGCCAAGCCTGAGTCAACAAAGGCATTTGCAAGAGCCTTAAGTGTGCTGCTTGTGTTGAAATCTCAGCTCTGCTCTGATTGGTCAGATGGCCCAGTCTGTTGTGATTGGTCTATTGCTTGCAGCATGTGTTGGAAAAGAAACAGCCATTACCATATTTGAATTTCAGCTCTGGATGCTCGTTGTATACTCAGTGATATGAACAGTAACAATGGTGTTGGTTTCAAAGTGGATTTGCTGAAAACAACATGATGCCAACACAAACCAAATTTTTCCAGGCCCCAGCTACAATTTAAAAGTAGAAATAGTTTGTGGGCAGCAGATGGACCACTTTCATTGAGCTTTTCAAGTTCATTATTTTCCATAATGTAATGATAAAAATTTAACTTTCATATATTTTAGATTCATTGCACACCAACTGAAATATTTCAGGTCTTTTATTGTTTTAATACTGATGATTTTGGCATACAGCTAATGAAAACCTCAAACATCTTTAAAAAATGAGCATATTTCATCTGACCAATAAAAGAAAAGTGTTTTTAATACAAAAAAGTCAACCTTCAAATAATTATGTTCAGTTATGCACTCAATACTTGGTCAGGAATCCTTTTGCAGAAATGACTGCTTCAATGCGGCGTGGCATGGAGACAATCAGCCTGTGGCACTGCTGAGGCGTTAGGGAGGCCCAGGATGCTTCGATAGTGGCCTTAAGCTCATCCAGAGTGTTGGGTCTTGCTTCTCTCAACTTTCTCTTCACAATATCCCACAGATTCTCTATGGGGTTCAGGTCAGGAGAGTTGGCAGGCCAATTGAGCACAGTAATACCATAGTCAGTAAACCATTTACCAGTGGTTTTGGCACTGTGAGCAGGTGCCAGGTCATGCTGAAAAACGGAATCTTCATCTCCATAAAGCTTTTCAGCAGATGGAAGCATGAAGTGCTCCAAAATCTCCTGATAGCTAGCTGCATTGGCCCTGCCCTTAATAAAACACCGTGGACCAACACCAGCAGCTGACATGGCACCCCAGACCATCACTGACTGTGGGTACTTGACACGGGACTTAAGGCATTTTGGCATTTCCTTCTCCCCAGTCTTCCTCCAGACTCTGAGACCTTGATTTCATAATGACATGCAAAATTTGAGCGACAGTCCAGTGCTGCTTCTGTGTAGCCCAGGTCAGGCGCTTCTGCCGCTGTTTCTGGTTCAAAAGTGGCTTGACCTGAGGAATGCGGCACCTGTAGCCCATTTCCTGCACACGCCTGTGCACGGTGGCTCTGGATGTTTCTAGTCCAGACTCAGTCCACTGCTTCCGCAGGTCCCCCAAGGTCTGGAATCGGTCCTTCTCCACAATCTTCCTCAGGGTCCGGTCACCTCTTCTTGTTGTGCAGCGTTTTTTGCCACACTTTTTCCTTCCCACAGACTTCCCACTGAGGTGCCTTGATACAGCACTCTGGGAACAGCCTATTCGTTCAGAAATTTCTTTCTGTGTCTTACCCTCTCGCTTGAGGGTGTCAATGATGGCCTTCTGGACAGCAGTCAGGTCGGCAGTCTTACCCATGATTGCGGTTTTGAGTAATGAACCAGGCTGGGAGTTTTTAAAAGCCTCAGGAATCTTTTGCAGGTGTTTAGAGTTAATTATTTGATTCAGATGATTAGGTTAATAGCTCGTTTAGAGAACCTTTTCGCGATATGCTTATTCTTTGAGATAGGAATTTTGGGTTATCCTGAGCTGTATGCCAAAATCATCAGTATTAAAACAATAAAAGACCTGAATTATTTCAGTTGGTGTGCAATGAATCTAAAATACATGAAAGTTTAATTTTTATCATTACATTATGGAAAATAATGAACTTTTATCACAATATGCTAATGTTTTGAGAGGGACCTGTAATTGAATCTCTATTCTGTCATTTTTCATGGTCAGTTATTTTACTGTTTGTACTTTACATGTTTATGCCCAAAATGCTTCTAAAGTAGTTGACTATCATTCTCATCTACACTGTGTGTGTTGCTATTTAAGATTAAATAAATATTTTACAGGGTTAGTTCACCGAAAAATGAAAATTCTGTCATTTATTACTCACCCTCATGTCATTTCAGACCTGTAAGACCTCCATTCATCTTTGGAACACAAATTTAGATATTTTTTGTTGAAATCCAATGGCTCAGAAAGGCCTCCATTGGCAGCATTCATTCATAACGCACTGAAGCTTCAGGAAGCAGAGTTTTGAAATCAGCCATCACCATATAAGTTTAGTTGTTGGTTTTTTGCGCACAAAACTATTCTTGTCGCTTCATAAAATGATTGAAGAACCACTGTAGTGAGATGGATTTTGTAACGACGTCTTTAGTGGCTTTTATGGGTCTTGTGAGAGGAAATGTCATTGCTGCTAATGGAGGCCTTTCTGAGCCATCGGATTTCAACAAAAATATCTTAATTTGTGTTCCGAAGATGAAGAGACGTCTTATGGGTCTGGAATGACATGAGGAAGAGTAATAAATGACAGAATTTTCATTTTCACAGGCACAAACAGCTCATTCATTCATTGAAATATTTGAAAAGACTGGAATTAGAGCAACAGCGCATACAAGCAATCCTCAAATTATGGTCAAACAGGTATGAAATATTATCAGTAAGAGAAGCACTGGAATGCTGCAGGTTAGTGGGTAAATATATTTATTTATTGTTCAAATGCACAGTTAGAAAGAAAATATATTTAAAGGAACATTTCTGTTAAAGCAACATGATTCGTTGTTTTAATTAATTGATAGCCATAAAAATGTATTAATAATCTGCACTCTCGTGGTGCGATGTTACCGGAAACTCCCGAGTTGTAATAAGTATAATGCAGAAGTAGCTTTGCAAGTAGTCCATAAGACTTGCATTATGCAAATTGTACAGTCCTACTTATGTTTGTGCGAATTACTGACAACTCGTTTTAGGCAGTTCGGGTATTTCTTTTGGGAGACAATAACTACATTTATTGTGCACTTTGATCTTTGAAACTTTGCATTCATTTTACATTTACAAACAGCTATATAACACTACATGAAAGGTAATATCCAGAAAAGCTTAATAAAGTACACTTTAATAAAAAACAATAGTCTGAATAAAATGAGTACCAATAATCAGAGATTTGTGGCCCAGGCAGGAAGTGAGTTTGACACCCATGATCTTTATTATTTGATATTATTTTATTTCAGGCATTTGGATCTTTTCAAGTGTTCAAAACTCTTGAACTCATGAGCTCATTTTATTAGAGCAACATGTCCTGGCTTATTTTAGTGGTGAGCCATGATTTCCTTCACCTCACAGTCGTTCTGGCCACCATGCAGACATGCTCATGAGCTTCCTAGAGCAATTGTTGTCTTAGCAGAAGTGGTTGCCATTTTTTTTCTTTCAAACAAGTTAAAATCGTGCACTAGCGGCAAGAAATAAAAAAAGCCCTAAAGAACATGTAGGCAGTTCCCACAGTTGCTTGCTTTCCATCACTGCCTTATAAAAACACCAGCTACAGGGTGTTCAAAAAAATGTGTCACTATTTGGAACCATGTGGGGCTTTTTGCTTTGGCTCATCTGGCAAGCTTTCTACAGCGGCAGCTGTTAAGCATGAATATGATCTGTCTGACAGGGAGGCATTCCCCAAAAATGCCAAGAACTCCACTGACCCAAATAATCAAGCTACCCGCCTGGTTAGTTAATAGCCTGTATTGAGAACCTGTCATAATAATTTAACATGTAGCATGTCCTGTCATCCACTACCCGTCTATTTTGTCAAGCAAACAAAAGTGAGAGTAATAGTATTTTAAGTACCTGTGTGAATGTAGGGCAGATTAAAAGAGCTCAGTAAATTGCTTAGGAAGATTAACACATGTAGACATATTTGGCTATGTTTTGTAATTGAGCAATTAAAATGATTGTGTTCCTACATGTAGCATGACGATGTGAAATCACTGGTGGTGTATATGCTTTCAGATAAAAGAATCAGTTTGACACACAAGCCTATTTTGCAAGCACGATAGTGCAACACGACACGTTTCGATGAGCAGATCAATACAAGAACGAAGGAAATCAAAAAACTGCAGAATGTGGTTTCCTCCTTCCAGAATTTTGCTGCACTGCAAGATCTCTTTCTAATATATACAATATGCCCATATACCCATAAAATAAATTAAATTATTTTACAAAGATTTGACATCACGACAATAACATACAGTACCTGATAAAAGAAATAAAGCAGTCTTTTGTGTGAGTTCACCTTTTTCATTTCTGTTAAAATAAATATCATGTGCAATGTAATCAGAAGTTTCCTTAACAATAACCTAAAACATGTGAAAACCAAACAACAACAAAAACAATCATAAAGGGAAATATATTTAAAGGAACATTTCTGTTAATGCAGAGAACATGATTCGTTATTTTAATTAATTGACAGCCATAAAATGTAGTAATAATCTGCACTCTCATGGTGCGATGTTACCGGAAACTCCCGAGTTGTAATAAGTATGACCATAGGCTTGCATTATGCAAATTGTACAGTCCTTCTTATGTTTGTGGAATTACTGACAACTTGCTTCAGGCAGTTCGGTTCTTTCTTTTGGGAGACAATAACTACATTCAGGACACATTATGTCCTGAAGTGAATAACACTGATTATCTCTTTATCACGGCACCTGTTAGTAGAAGGGATATATTAGGCAGCAAGTGGACATTTTGTCGTCAAAGCAGGAAAAAAATTGACAAGAGTAAGGATTTTGACCAGGGCCAAATTGTGATAGCTAGATGACTGGGACAGAGAAGGAACAGTGCTCCAAAGAAGGAACAGTGATGAACCGGCGACAGGGTCATGGGTGGCCAAGCCTCATTGATGCACGTAGGGAGCAAAGGCTGGCCTGTGTGGTCTGATCAAACAGACAAGCTACTGTAGCTCAAATTGCCTAAGAAGTGAATGCTGTTTCTGATAGAAAGGTGTCAGAATACCCAGTGCATCACAGTTTGTTGCATATGTGGCTGCATAGCCACAGACCAGTCAGGGTGCCCATGCTGACCCCTGTCTACCGCCAAGAGCGGCAACAGTGGGCACATAAGCATCAGAACTGGACCATGGAGCGATGGAAGAAGGTGACCTGGTCTGATAAATCACATTTTATTTTACATAACATGGATGGCCGGGTGCGTGTGCATCGCTTATTTGGTAAAAAACATGGCACCAGGATGTACTAGAGAAGAAGGCCAGACGGTGGAGGCAGTGTGATGCTTTCGGCTGCTGGGAAACCTTGGGTCCTGCCATCCACGTGGATGTTACTTTGACAAGTACCACTTATCTAAGAATTGTTGCAGACCATGTACATCCTTTTATGAAAATGGTATTCCCAGGTGGTTGTGGCCTCTTTTAGCAGGATAATACACCCTGCAACAAAGCAAAATGGTTCAGGAATGGTTTTAGGAGCACATCAATGAGTTTGAGGTGTTGACTTGGCCTCCAAATTCCCCAGATCTCAATCCAATCAAGCATCTGTGGATCCATGGAGGTCCCACCTCACAACTTACAGGAATTAAAGGATCTGCTGCTAATATCTTGGTGCCAGATACCACATCATACCTTCAGGGCTAGTGGAGCCCATGCTTCGAAGGGTCAGGGCTATTTTGGCAGCAAAAGGGGGGCCAACACAATATTAGGTCACCATGTTATGCCTGATCTGTGTGTAAGCCTACTTCTCTCATACAGACACAGTGCTAAAAGGGAAGAGAGGAGCCAAGGCAGGAAATTACAGACAGGCGCATCAGGCATACACAGACAGGCGCATCATGCATACCTTTGACCATTTTGCCTACTTTTTTTACAATCTTCATGGGTTGTACTTCACTGTCAAGGTGGAACTCCTTGGCTAGTGCCTTGCAAACTTACCCTGTAGGGATGTGACGGTGAAGAAATATTCACACTGATTAATCAACACGTGCCAACACCGGTAATACCAGCATCAACGGAAGTGGGGTGACATTGAAGTTTTCCCTCTTTTGGGACTCGCTTTTAAATTGTTACGGAGAAAATAAAATGCACATGGCCATGCGGGCATTCATAACGGTGGAGAGCGGGAGTTTTCCAATGAATTCCTTTGGAAGTTGAGCTTCTAATTTAACAGTATGTCCCAAAAGCTTTTATACTCTTGTGTTACACACTCAAATGTATGTGCTTTTTCTTCACAAAAAGAGTACATACTTTTAGGGCATAGTATAAGTAGACAAATTACGCAGCAAAAGTATCATCTTACACTCTCACACTGGGATAGTTCACCCGAAAATGAAAATTGTCATCAGTTGATGGCACCCTTTGATTTCCATAGTAGGAAAAAAAAAATACTCTAGAAGTCAATTGGTACCCTCAACCGTCTGGTTACCAACATTCTTCTTTTTTATTTGTTTTTTATTTGAAAGGGACAGAGCACATCATTCAACATGTTTTTGTTTACACTCAAAATGTAAATGCGCCAGAGTTAGCTATAAAGCTAATTTTCATCTGTAGTCCCTTGGCAGGTCAACACAACATCATAGTACATAAAGAATACATGAAAAAACAGAAAACACATCACATTAAGAGAATAGGTTGATTATAATGAGTACAATACAAAGAAGGCAGTACCTAAGATAGACTAAATCAACTATAGATTATTGCAATGTTGCAACATATCTTTTTTTGTGTCCAACAGAAGAAAGAAACTCAGGTTTGGAAACAATACAGGTTTGGAAGAACATAAGGGTGTGTAAATGATGGGTGAATTATCCGCTCCAATTTAGTGAACTTTTGCCTCTCTATCGCCATTTCTGATTGAAATTTTTTTTGGGGGGGGTTGTGCTTTGGCACTGCTTCTCCTCATGGATGAATATGTGATCACCACATCAGAGAAGATCTGTCATTGTACATCAAACATGACAATAAGAAGCATGTCCTCCTAGACATATTCAGTGCACCTGGAAAATATTCACAGCGCTTCACTTTTTCATATTTTATGTTAGAGCCTTATTCCAAAATGGATTAAATTTATTATTTTCCTCAAAATTCTATAAACAATACCCCATAATGACAACGTGTAAGAAGTTTGTTTGAAATTTGTTTATTTTCAAATGTATTACAAATAAAAAAACATAAGTATTCACAGCCTTTTGTCATGGCACTCAAAATTGAGCTCAGATGCTCCTGTTTCCACTGATCATCCTTGAGATGTTTCTGCAACTTGATCCACCTGTGGGAAATTCAGTTGATTGGACATGATTTGGCACACACCTGTCTATATAAGGTCCCACAGTTAACAGTGCATGTCAGAATAAAAACCAAGTCATGAAGTCCAAGGAATTATCTGTAGACCTCCAAGACAGGATTGTATCGAGGCACAGATCTGGGAAGGGTACAGAAACATTTCTGCACATTGAAGGTCCCAATATGCACAGTGGCCTCCATTATCTGTAAATGGAAGAAGTTTGGAACCACCAAGACCCTTCCTAGAGCTGGCCGCCCGGCCATAGTCAGGGAGGTGCACAAGAACCCAATGGTCACTCTGACTGTGCTCCAGTGTTTTTCTGTGTAGAGAGGAGAAACTTCCAGAAGAACAACCATCTCTGCAGCACTTCACCAATCAGGCCTGTATGGTAGAGTGGATAGACAGAAGCCACTCCTCAGTAAAAGGCACACAACAGCCCTCCGGGAGTTTGCCAAAAGGCACCTGAAGGACTCTCAGACCACGAGAAACAAAATTCTCTTGTTTGATGAAACAAAAATAGAACTCTATGGCCTAAATGGCAGGTGTTATGTCTGGAGGAAACCAGGCACCACTAATCACCAGGCCAATACCATCCCTACAGTGAAGCATGGTGGTGGCAGCATCATGCTGTGGGGATGTTTTTCAGCGGCAGGAACTGGGAGACTAGTCAGGATCGAGGGAAAGATGAATGTAGCAATGTGCAGAGACATCCTTGATAAAAACCTGATCCAGAGCGCTCTGGGGCGAAGATTCATCTTTCAACAGGGCAATGACCCTAAGCACACAGCCAAGATAACAAAGTAGTGGCTATGGGACAACTCTGTGAATGTCCTTGAGTAGCCCAGCCAGAGCCCAAACTTGAACCCGATTGAACATCACTGGAGAGATCTGAAAATGACTGTGCACCGACACTCCCCATCCAACCTGATGGAGCTTGAGAGGTCCTGCAAAGAAGAATGGGAGAAACTACCCAAAAATAGGTGGGCCAAGCTTGTAGCATCATACTCAAAAAGACTTGAGACTATAATTAGTGTCAAAGGTGCTTCAACAAAGCATTGAGCAAAGGCTGTGAACACTTATGTACATTGATTTTTTAAAAAACATTTTTAATACAATTGCAAAGATTTCAAACAAACTTCTTTTATATTGTCATTATGGGGTATTGCTTGTAGAATTTTTGCTAGATTATTGTAATGCTCTACTGGGTGGTTGCCCTGCTCACTTAATAAACAAACTCCAGCTGGTCCAAAACGCAGCAGCTCGAGTTCTTACTAGAACCAGGAAGTATGACCATATTAGCCCAGTTCTGTCAACACTGCACTGTCTCCCTATTAAACATTGCATACATTTTAAAATCGTACTAATTACTTACAAAGCACTAAATGGTTTATCTCCCCAGTAATTGAGCGAGCTCTTAACGCATCTATTGCGGTCTCAAAATTCTGGCCAGTTAATAATACAGAGAATATCGAAATCAACTGTAGGTGGTCGATCCTTTTCCTATTTAGCACCTAAACTTTGGAACAGTCTTCCTAGCATTGATCGTGAAGCAGACACACTCTGTCAGTTTAAATCTAGACTAAAAACTCATCTCTTTATTATGGCATACACATAACTATCAATTTCTATTACTCAAATCAATTAACTTATTGTTAGGCTTCATTAACTAGGTCAGCCGGAACCAGGAACACTTCCCATAACACCCTGGTGTACTCGTTACATCATCAGAAGAATGGAATCCACGCTAATGTTAGTCTCTCTGTTTATCCCGAGGTTTACTGCAGTCAGCCAGATCCGAGCCGTATCCAGATCAGATGGTGGACCTGCACCCAGACACGACTAACGCATCCCTGAAGTGTCAATTAGTCTCCCCTCTGAAATTGCCTCATTGACACGGCATCAATAAATCCAACTCCATTATGATTACTCCGATCCTTCAAATATTCCTATTTAATAATTTTTTAATTGACACGTCATCAATAAACCCATCTCCGGCATGATGCCCCCGATCTTTCGAATATTCAGATCTAATATGACGTCATCTAATATGAAGTAATCTAATATGACTTCTGACCTGTAAGGTTGCCAGAAATATAATCATACACTGTTTGTTAATTGGTCAGAGGAGAACTGGCACCCGACTGAGCGCGGTTTCTACCAAGGTTTATTTTACTGCCACCTGATGGAGTTTTGGTTCCTTGCCACTGTTGCCTTGCTCAGTTAGGGAAATTAAATTTTCAACTAAATATCCAAATAAATGTAATTATTAAACTAAATTAACTATATCAACTAAATTACTGATCTGCCCACACTGTGTATACCCGCTAAATGACAATTGAAATGAGCTAGATGACATCATTGTTTTTTCCAGAGCGGCTGTACAGTTGCATTTTTTGCCTGTTAAACACTGTTTGAAACAATCAGCATTGTAAAAAGCGCTTTATAAATGAAGTTAACTCGACTTGACTAGAATTTTGAGGAAAATATTTAATCGAATCCATTTTGGATTAAGGCTGTAACATAACAAAATGTGGAAAAAATGA
This sequence comes from Gobiocypris rarus, assembly GCA_023029165.1. NCBI lineage: Eukaryota > Metazoa > Chordata > Actinopteri > Cypriniformes > Gobionidae > Gobiocypris > Gobiocypris rarus. The sequence goes on along the minus strand of CM040930.1, from coordinate 7,461,803 downwards.
AACGCTTTGAAGAACACTGCGGATACGCTGTATCTGAATAAATGTAATCTGAACAAATAACATAACTGCCACTTTTGTTCTGAACAAATGAAAACTTAATGCATCTGCATAAAAAAATATTGCAAGAATGTTGCCCTTCTTTTAAAAGGCTGTCCTAGTTTAATTAAATTTTTGTAGGTTTATTAATCATTTTAAATCGTAACCACTTAAAAAGTCCAGCGGTGTAACAAACATTTTTAAATTTAAAACCGAAATTTAGTCTGATAAATATCTGGAGTTATACAAGAATGTCTTCTTCAGAATAAAGTTCATTTTTTAAATTTTAAATTGTTGGTCATCCCAGTGTGAACGAAAATGGCTAATGTTGCTGGAAAAAATAAAAGTCCTGGATTATTCTCAGGAAAAGAATATCAAATGATTAGACAAATCTATAACAAAATTAAATTAGATATTTTCAAACATATAATAAACTAGCACAAAGAGAAAATACTTTCATCCTGTATCTGTAAACCACGGCTGATATGTTCTAGACCACAATGCTTCTGAACAAAGTGCTGCTACCACAAACACACTGTTTGAAGATGATAAACATATTGATGTTTCATTGAGGACTCTATTGTTGGCAGTAGCAATTTAAGGTACACAAAGTTCTTGTCATGCTAATTTATTATGCTCTTTTTTGCTTACTCAGCCCTAAATTCCATTAGCATTTCTCTCTGTATCAGAGATGAGAGAATCTCATGGCTATACCGAATGATGCATCTAAAGGTATTAAAAGCAACCCAGCCAAGCCAAAAAGAGGTAGCACTCCAATCAAGCTTCAAGATGCTGTAGAAAAATTGTAGATTTGTGATTTTAGGCCAGTGCCGGCGTTTCACAAAAATATATATATACACTCACCTAAAGGATTATTAGGAACACCATACTAATACTGTTTGTTCTACGTGGCATTGATTCAACAAGGTGCTGAAAGCATTCTTTAGAAATGTTGGCCCATATTGATAGCCCATCAATATATGTAGCCCATCCGCCTCAAGGTTGTGCGTGTTGTGGCTTCACAAATGCTTTGCTGCATACCTCAGATGTAACGAGTGGTTATTTCAGTCAAAGTTGCTCTTCTATCAGCTTGAATCAGTCGGCCCATTCTCCTCTGACCTCTAGCATCAACAAGGCATTTTCGCCCACAGGACTGCCACATACTGGATGTTTTTCCCTTTTCACACCATTCTTTGTAAACCCTAGAAATGGTTGTGTGTGAAAATCCCAGTAACTGAGCAGATTGTGAAATACTCAGACCGGCCATCTGGCACCAACAACCATGCCACGCTCAAAATAGCTTAAATCACCTTTCTTACCCATTCTGACATTCAGTTTGGAGATTGTCTTGACCAGGACCACACCCCTAAATGCATTGAAGCGACTGCCATGTGATTGGTCGATTAGATAATTGCATTAATGAGAAATTGAACCGGTGTTCCTAATAATCATTTAGGTGAGTGTATATATATATATATATATATATATATATATATATATATATATATATATATATATATATATATATACACAAACAAGTGTATTCTATTATTTAAAAAAAATAATAAGTTCTATGTGGCGCCGCATCCAAAGATGCACAAGTTCAAGGCAAATCTAGCCGAGCATGACGTCTCAACACGCCGGCACCCAGTTTGCACACAATTTAGTTGCTTATATTTAGAAAATGAGCCTACACAAGCAGAAATAAGCCCTTTTATAGCAGATAAAGATCCATGTTTAATAAAAAAAAGCTCATGAAACTAAATGAAAATGTTGAAGTGAAATAAGGAAATATTTAAGAGATCATTCATTTAGTTGTATAACATGTGTATGTATATTTTGTTCTAATAAAGTGATATAAAGTAATATTATTAAGGTTTACTGAGTTTTACTCGGTTCTTTTGTAGTGATATATTAAATGTATACTAAAATAAATATCATCACCTGTGTAAGCTACATTACTACTTCTTAACGCTGTTTCCTGATGGTTTATAAAACAATTACTCTAAGTCGCCCTCTGTCGTTTCAAAGAATAGTACAACGGCGAGCGCATCAAGTATAAACGCCTCGTCCTTTTGGGGAGGAGCGCACGCAGTCAGTGGGGACTCGCACTGTGGAGCCAGGCGAAAGTATAAACAAGGCTTTATGCTACGGACTTCCTCTCTCTCCTGGCCTCATTCAATCTCAAATGGCTCATCACCACAAGTACTCACAAATCAGGAAACCAACTGCATCACAGACAACATTTTGGTGAAACCTCTTTTTTCCGATCATTTCTTCATTACTTTTAATTTATAATTATTACTTGTGTACCACCAACCCCTCTACCAGTTACTTTCAGACGAACCAGTGCTCACTTTCTCCTTTCCATCTTTCCTCTGTCATGTCATCCTCTCTTTCCTCACCCACACATTTCTCATCTCTGAATGTGAATACCTCAACGGACACTCTATGTTCCACTTTAACTTCTTCCCTAGACAATATCTGCCCTCTCTTCTCCAGGCTAGCACATGCTACTCCCTCTAACCCCTGGTTATCTGTTGTTCTTTGTGAACACCGGACCAAACTCAGGGCAGCAGAGAGAAAATGGCACAAATCAAAAGACCCATCTGACCTGAGTATGTATCAATCTCTGCTCTCATCCTTTTCTGTTGAAGTTCATGCAGCGAAATCTTCTTATTTCCACAACAAGATCAACAGCGCTTCAAACACATGTGCACATTTCAAAACATTCAACTCTCTCCTCTGTCCCCCTCCACCACCTCTTTAACTGCTGATGATTTTGCTAATCTTCACTGACAAAACAACTACCATCATAAGTCAGTTCTCAACTCCTCACACACAGGAACTCAGACAAACCACATCCATAGCCAGAAATATTCTCTCTTCCTCTGCACTCACTGAGGCAGAAGACGGTTCCAAATCATCAGTTCTCATCCATATATCTGCTGCCTTTGACGCTGAATCATCAGATCCTTCTGTCCTCCCTCTCATCACTGGGCATCACAGGATATCCACTGGTTTGAATCCTATCTCACAGGTAGGTCTTTCAGGGTTGCCTTGAGAGGGCAGGTATCCAAACTGAGGTATCCATATCAACTGATCACCGGGGTTCAGTTCTTGGACCCCTCATCTTCTCTATACTCTACATCACTGTAGGGTGACCAAACATTCTGTTTTCCCAGGACATGTCCTGTTTTCAAGTCCTGTCCTGGCCGTCCTGGCTGTTTTTTATAAAGTGATGAAATTGTCCTGGGTTTCATTATTTTCCATTGGGCCAGCAAATTGACCAGCATTCGAGTATCAATCGAGTATCTCATTGCCGGGCCAGGTGTCCTGGTTTTCGGTAATCAAAATATGGTCACCCTACATCACTGGGACCCATCACACAGGCACATGGGTTCTTCTACCATTGCTATGCTGATGACACAGTTCTACCTTTCATTTAAACCAGATGATCCCACAGTAGCTTCACAAATCTCAAGCTGGCGGACACTGAAACTGAGCTTCTCGTCTTCCCTGTGATTTCACCATCCAGCTATAGGCTCATCATCAGTTACCCTATCATCAAAAAATTCTGTGCTTTCCTTTAATCTCTCCCTATTCTATTTTATGATAATCGAAGCAATGTCTGAAACTTTGTATTTTGAGAACTTCTCATGTTTGTCTGCCTATTAAATACTTGCTGTACTCCTCATTTGTAAGTCTCTTTGGTTCTGCAAATGTGTGTCTGCAAAACTGATAAATGTAAATGTCTTTTGCTGTAGTAATGTTATAGTTTAGGGAAAATATCCCTAATGATGTGGGATCTTCCCTAAAGGTATTTTAAATAATTATATAAATTTTTTTAAATATATACTCTTCAGGGTAAAAAAGTATGTTTTTCCCCCAAATATTATTAATTATAAATACAGGAATATAATTAGCTTTTTTTGGGAGTCATACAACATTCTACAACCTGCACTAACCTTTCATAAAAAGGTCAAATTATCTGATATTTTTAGAGACCTTCGAACACAGTGATGAGAATCTCTCTATGACATAATTCCCTATTTTATGGGTTTTTTAAACTACATGATTTTCATTTGGTGGAAAAATCTTTTCAAATATTAATAAGCAGTTTTGTTAAATAGCATTTGAATAATATTAAAAGATTATGCCAAACTATATATATAATATATATATATATATATAAATATATATATATTTATATAGGTCCTTCTAAAAAAAATTGCATATTGTGATAAAAGTTCATTATTTTCCATAATGTAATGATACAAATTAAACATTTTAATATATTTTCGATTCATTGCACACCAACTGAAATATTTCAGGTCTTTTATTTTTAATACTGACGATTTTGGCATACAGCTCATGAAAACCCAAAAATCTCAAAAAATTTGCATATTTCATCCGACCAATAAAAGAAAAGTGTTTTAATACAAAAAAAGTCAACCTTCAAATAATTATGTTCAGTTATGCACTTAATACTTGGTGGGGAATCCTTTTGCAGAAATGACTGCTTCAATGTGGCGTGGCATGGAGGCAATCAGCCTGTGGCACTGCTGAGGTGTTAGGGAGGCCCAGGATGCTTCGATAGCGGCCTTAAGCTCATCCAGAGTGTTGGGTCTTGCGTCTCTCAACTTTCTCTTCACAATATCCCACAGATTCTCTATGGGGTTCATGTCAGGAGAGTTGGCAGGCCAATTGAGCACAGTAATACCATGGTCAGTAAACCATTTACCAGTGGTTTTGGCACTGTGAGCAGGTGCCAGGTCGTAGCTTTATCTCCATAAAGCTTTTCAGCAGATGGAAGCATGAAGTGCTCCAAAATCTCCTGATAGCTAGCTGCATTGACCCTGCCCTTGATAAAACACAGTGGACCAACACCAGCAGCTGACATGGCACCCCAGACCATCACTGACTGTGGGTACTTGATACTGGACTTCAGGCATTTTGGCATTTCCTTCTCCCCAGTCTTCCTCCAGACTCTGAGACCTTGATTTCCGAATGACATGCAACATTTGAGCGACAGTCCAGTGCTGCTTCTCTGTAGGCCAGGTCACGCGCTTCTGCCGCTGTTTCTGGTTCAAAAGTGGCTTGACCTGGGGAATGCGGCACCTGTAGCCCATTTCCTGCACACGCCTGTGCACGGTGGCTCTGGATGTTTCTACTCCAGACTCAGTCCACTGCTTCCACAGGTCCCCCAAGGTCTGGAATCGGTCCTTCTCCACAATCTTCCTCAGGGTCCGATCACCTCTTCTCGTTGTGCAGCGTTTTTTTTTGCCACACTTTTTCCTTCCCACAGACTTCCCACTGAGGTGCCTTGATACAGCACTCTGGGAACAGCCTATTCGTTCAGAAATGTCTTTCTGTGTCTTACCCTCTCGCTTGAGGGTGTCAATGATGGCCTTCTGGACAGCAGTCAGGTCGGCAGTCTTACCCATGATTGCGGTTTTGAGTAATGAACCAGGCTGGGAGTTTTTAAAAGCCTCAGGAATCTTTTGCAGGTGTTTAGAGTTAATTAGTTGATTCAGATGATTAGGTTAATAGCTCGTTTAGAGAACCTTTTCATGATATGCTAATTTTTTGAGATAGGAATTTTGGGTTTTCATGAGCTGTATGCCAAAATCATCAGTATTAAAACAATAAAAGACCTGAAATATTTCAGTTGGTGTGCAATGAATCTAAAATATATGAAAGTTCAATTTTTATCATTACATTATGGAAAATAATGAACTTTTATCACAATATGCTAATTTTTTTAGAAGGACCTGTATGTATATAATGATATACGGACAGTTGTATCACCTTGATATTTCTGACTTTGTCATAATTAAATAAATGTATTACATTTATTGTAATTAAAAACAGTCACATGTATAAAAAATATAAAAATAAATGTGTCCCACATTCTGAACAAGTAAAGATTTAACAGGGCCTAAATCAATATAATACCTGAAATCAAATGCAAATCCTCAGTCATAATCATTTCATGTCTCATATGAAAGAACTCTATGCAGTGAAGGTCAGAACATGCTGCTCTCCTAGATACTGACCCTAGTTCATTAGTCAGCCTGACATTTTCATTATGTATTCAGGGAGCTTGTGAGTTTTTGCCAGTTGATACTACGTCTGAATGGTTGTGGGAGGGAGGCTGTTCTCTATGAGTGTATGAAGATGACTCAGCCGGGGAGGGTGGGAGAAGAAAGAGGTAGGCACAACATTAAAGGCACATAACCATTTAGTGAACAGCAGGCAAACAGGATGGCAACCTTCCACACGTGTGGAAAAGTTTCAATGTTATTGAGATTCTGTGGACAACATAAACAGAAGATGCTTTTGCCTCAGATAAGACAATGCCACCTCTTTTGGAGAACAAAATATTATTCTTAGATTGGACATCACTGTACTTCTTGGATGGTGCCCAACAAACAAATTATCATCTGACACTCTCACACTCACCTCAAAGGTGTCATGAACTGGCTTTTTAATTTTTTTCATACTGTTGTCTGAGGTCAACTTATGAAGTTCATGTGGTTTTTACATTCATAAACATCATAACGAATAAGTAATAGGCTATTTCCACTTTTTTGAGGCTCTGGACGCTCTGTTTTTATGGGCATGCCGCACTGAAGACTTGGAAGTAAACGCCCACGGCTAGGATTGGATAAGATTTGCGCATTTAATGAGCTTCAGCTCCCTCGTCAGTACATGTGGGAATAGTTTTGAAAGCGTGTGGGAAAATGGCAACCGGAATGATTCGGCCACAGGGCTCACAAAATATCTTTATCAAACAAACACAATGATTTATCTCTCATGCATCGATTGATTGGCATGTTACTTTTTTATTACTTGGCCCACCCGATCAGTGGATATAAGCGTGAACCGTGCATTACACGTATGTTACAGACAGCATGAACAAAACTTCCGCGATTGTATTTTTCCTTCAAATATCAAGTCAATAGAGTGAACAACGCACATCAAGAAATGTTGGCTTACGTTTTGGTAGCCCGTCTGGAAAACACATAAACCGGGACATTGGGCTTAGTGAGCCCTGGCCCATTCATACCTGAGTCTTATCCCGAATCGCAATGAACCAACAACTTATAAAGGATTCTTCAGCCTTTGACACCGAAGGAAGTGGCTGAAACCGTGATAGCTCGTCAGCTGCACTGTTCAAGTCATCCTGGGATGTAAATGACACGAAGCGACCTCAGATGCTTCTGACTCCATATAAGGAGATGGCGGGCGAGTTGCAACATACGGCGGGAGCGTAGACCACCTTGTCGGTTAAAATACGCTACTGTGGCCGTGTTGTCTGACCGGACTAGTACATGTTGGCCCTTGAGCAATGCCCGGGAGCAAACTGTACTGACAGCAACCATTAAACTGAGAATTTCCTTCTTGGAGTGCCACCCAAGAGATCAATCTTTTCCATCAAATGTCTTTTCACTATATGAATTCACAGGTCAGAATTCATCAAATGTAACTTAAGTTTAGCAAATAATACAAAAAATAAATATATATAGTAAATAAACAACTGATAATGATGAACATGGAAATGGCTGAACCAATTGGGGATAACATTTTTTACATTCAGCATTACAGGAGATGCTTTTAGTAACTATCTCTCTTTCTCTTTCTCTCTCTCTTTAAATATATATATATATATATATATATATATATATATATATATATATATACATACATCAGGCATAACATATGAAGTGAATAACACTGATTATCTCTTCATCAGGGCATCTGTTAGTGGGTGGGATATATTAGGCAGAAAGCAAACATTTTGTCCTCAAAGTTGATGTGTTAGGAGCAGGAAAAACTGGCAAGCGTAAGGATTTGAGCGAGTTTGACAAGGGCCAAATTGTGATGGCTAGACGACTGGGTCAGAGCATCTCAAAAACTGCAGCTCTTGTGGGGTGTTCCCAGTCTGCAGTGGTCAGTGTCTATCAAAAGTGATCCAAGGAAGGAACAGTGGTGAACCGGCGACAGGGCCATGGGTGACCAAGGATCATTGATGCTCGTTGGGAGCGAAGGCTGGCCCATGTGGTCTGATCAATCAGATAAGCTACTGTAGCTCAAATTGCTCAAGAAGTTAATGCTGGTTCTGATAGAAAGGTGTCAGAATACCCAGTGCATCGCAGTTTGCTGCATATGGGGCCGCATTGCCGCAGACCAGTCAGGGTGCCCATGCTGACCCCTGTCCACCGCAGAACGCACCAACAGTGGGCACTAAAGCATCAGAACTGGACCACAGAGCAATGGAAGAAGGTGGCCTGGTCTGATGAATCACGTTTTCTTTTACATCACGTGGGTATGTGTGCATTGCTTACCTAGGGAACACATGGCACCAGGCTGCACTATGTGAAGAAGGCAAGCCAGCGGAGGCAGTGTGATGCTTTGGACAATGTTCTGCTGGGAAACCTTGGGTCCTGCCATCCATGTGGATGTTACTTTGACATATACCATCTACCTAAGTATTGTTGCAGACCATGTACATCTTTTCATGGAAACGGTATTCCCTGGTGGCTGTGGCCTCTTTCAGCATGATAATGCTCCCTGCCACAACGGCAAAAATGGTTCAAGAAGGGTTTGAGGAGCACAGCAACGAGTTTGAGGTGTTAACCTTGCCTCCAAATTCCCCTGATCAAACAAGTCTGATCCATAGAAGCCCCACCTCGCAACTTACAGGACTTAAAGGATCTGCTGCTAACATCTTTCTGCCAGATACCACAGCACACCTTAAGGGGTCTAGTGGAATCTATGCCTCGGCGGGTCAAGGCTGTTTTGGCAGCAAAAGGGGGACCAACACAATATTAGAAAGTTACATATATATATATATATATATATATATATATATATATATATATATATACACATCGTCATACACACAGTCCTCACAGGAGTTGGAGTCGTCTCTTCACAGGTGATGGTCATCTGCAGTCTTCATTAGAGGCTGGATCCAAACTGGAGCTGACACTCTATAGTGACCTCGTGATGGGCGTCCCGAGATAAAACAGAACAGGAAAATAATTTGCGTATTTAATTAGTGAGTAAGCCTATCTTACTCATGCTGCTCACTTTTCATAATCAACATATAAAATTAAAAAAATATATCAGGCTAATATTTAAACATAGCCTAACTATGAAACTAAATAGGCTACGTTTTCTTTAGCCCTCTGTCCGACAAAGGCACTAGTGATTTTTTTTCCCTTTATGACAGCAATACATCACAATACTCTGTAATTTTTAGCCATACAGATAAGTTAAAGACATAATTATAAACTGTCTACTTTTATTTGTGTACACTCACAATAACAACAAAGGCCGTGGATTCAGGGAACAGATTATGTTGTATGCACCACATTCCAAACGCTGTCTTCATTTCAAAAATGTATTTTGTTTATTAGTTATCATAGTTTTTAATTTTAAAAGCATTTCTAAATTCAGTTCATATTTCTAACAAATGAAATTCCAAGCCAAATAATGAAGTGGTAAAAAAAAACATGCAAATTCAAACATTTCGCCCTTCGCGGGGACTACAACCCGACAGGGGAGCAGTAATTAACTAAATGTTCTAAAGAAATATGCACATGGCCTAATAATAATAATAGTAATCCAATACACAACGTATAATAAATAAACTTAAATATGCTACAACACGTAGCTATATAGACAAGCTACCATAAATGACGGAGAAGGCTATATTAAGTTGTTACGCTGCTATAGGCTTAAGGGAAAAATCCAAACTTCACAGTCTATTCATCATCAAACTAAAAATGCAGTCACCAAATAGAAAAGGTTTTTTGACTCAATTTATACTGTCTGTTGTATAGAATCGTGACTACCGTGCAGTGCAGTGGTGTTATTCCAAACACATTTGTGCTCACATGAATGCTGTTTTAGACTGGGACACGAGTCATACTGAAGATTACAATTTGATTGTTAAATGTTATTTTTATTTAGTATTATTATGTTTTATTATTTTTCAATGTACAATGTAAGTCAGGCTGTGTCTGTACATGTGTTCCAAGGAGAGATATGCATGAGCTGAAGTTTGCATGAAATATTACTGTCAAATGGCAGGGAGAAGGACACAGGCAGATAATTTTGGTCATACAAAGAATGCGTGTCCATGCAGGAATGTGCATACATGTATATCACTGATGCATACAGGCTTATATTTTCCGCTGATGTATTTGTTTTGTGATATATCTCAACTGATGTAAGCATGAAGTATAAGCTCTATTTTAAACATAGGACACAAGTTTCTCTTCCTTCTAAGGAAGTTTCTTCCTAGTGAGATCCTCTGTTAATAGTATATAACATCCAAATTGAGTGTACTGCCTCAGATGAGAGACGGGACGATGGGATAAGAGACGGGACGATGAGATGAGAGACGGGACGATGGGATAAGAGACGGGACGATGAGATGAGAGACGGGACGATGAGATGAGAGACGGGACGATGAGATGAGAGACTGGACGACGGGAGACAGTGAGGGAAGGATGGAGAAGGGAGAGGGTAGAGAAACGGAGGAATGGAGAAACATATACAGCTGGCACGAAGACAACAAGTTTCTCTCCTATGCCTGATACATATGGCAATAAAGAGTTTTTGACAAGGCAACTGGTATCCGGTCCTGTGATTCAATCATAACGGGGACAAAGCTGAATTTTCAGATCGACAATACAAAGCATTGTTACCATAATACAAAGAGTAGCATCTAAATGCGAATATAGAAATATTTGGATTTGTGCAGAATGAGAGAGGAGCAACTCAGCAACTCACTGGTTTCAGTTTCGCTTTAAATAGGCTGGCCCAATTTGTTTAGGCTTTAAAATAAAAATAGTTTGAAGGCTAATGAATGGCATTTATGTTTGTTTTACAATTATAGTTTTCATTGTTACGAAATCCATTTTATTTAAAGGATTTGTTGTAGAAACAGCCTAAAATAGCTACATGTTGATGTCTTTACCAGTATTTTTAAGAAAATGCGACAGAGGGATACCAGTGCAGTCTTACCCAGTGCATACTCAGTGTGACAAAGGCACATAGGCTAACCTATAAATTCTCTAATGTGGATAAAGGCATATTTTGTACATATCACAATACAACACGTCCTTATTAGGAGAAAATATGTCATTTTAACAAGAAAAAATATGTTATTATGACATAATTGAGTGGGAAAATAATATGTATGTGCCCCAATGCGTCACCGTAGTGAAGTATGTTGCATGACAAAACCCCCCAAAAAACTGCAGTCTGACCAACAGTCAAGCATGAGTCACACCTATGGTTTTAATTATTTCATTTTTACCACAGAGATGTGTGTCAACCATAATGGCTGACAGCCATAGTCATTTCTCGTAAACAAAGTCAGAACCTGGCAAGTAATGAAACACTCAGAGGAAAGATACGAGAGATAGCCATTGCTGAAGACCGAAATAAATGATAAACATAGTTAAAACATAAAACAGAAACATTCATTTAAAATGGTTGCACAAATTATAATCATTAAATCTGCTTCCATGCTCATTGTACCCGTAAGACCTCCGTTCATCTCTGAAACACAGTTTTAGATATTTTAGATTTAGTCTGAGAGCTTTCTGGTCCTCCATTGAAAGTGTATGCACACTCTACAGTCCGTGTCTAGAAAGGTAGGAAGAAAGGTATGAAAAACAGCATCAAAGTAGTCCATGTGTCATCAGTGGGTTAGACTCTTTTGAAGCATCGACAATACATTTTGGTCCAAAAATAACAAAAACAATGACTTTATTCAGCATTGTCTTCTTCAAACATTGTTTGTTTTCAATCCACGAACAAAGATTCGAACAGTTATGAACCAAACTGCTGAAATCACGTGACATTGGCGATCCGAATCATGAATCAATAATCTGATTCATAACTGTTCAAATCTTTGTTCGCGGCTTGAAAACAAACGCTTCGGTTACTAACGTAACCTCGGTTCCCTGAGAAGAGTGAACGAGTATTGCGTTTGCTAACGCTACGGGGAATTCCTTTCCTCGAGATATTGAAGTACATTTTTTATCCTAAAAATACCATATAACACGCAGTGCAGCTGCACAGCTCTCAGCAGGAAGCTGCTGCGTGCTGATTGTCTGTGCCGCTGCAACTGCAGCAACCTATGGCGAGACCGCTGGGCGGGACGGACCAATCAGGTCCTTCTTAATTCCTGCCACAAGGGGCAACAGAATTTGCATAGCCAAGGGTACATAACCCCCTGTCTCGCCAGGTTAGTCAAGTTAATCAACTGAAGCGACTCCTGAGAAAGCGAAGCACGGCAAGCAAACGCAATACTCGTTCCCTCTTGTCAGGGAACCGAGGTTACGTTAGTAACCGAAGCAATCCCTTTCGAGAGTACTCTCGTATTGCATTTGCTAACGCTACGGGGAACGAAATGCAAAACGACGTGCTTGCTTAACACCATACCCAAGCCGACCTAAGTGCGCCCGTAAAAAGTACCATGAAGTCCCAATATGAGCCAGACCTGAGTTGGGCCATCTAATGAGAATAACACATAAGATACGATATATATCTATATATGTGTAGACCAGACGTAGTCAGGCCATGAATAATGAATGACCAGATAACTGAGTCATATAAGGATTGCTTATGACTTATACAAGTACTTTACCCAGGCCAGACTATCGAGCCTTAATGGGTCAAATGTATTTACACAGCAAGAAGCCCAGCCTGTAGGGCAGGAACCTTTTTATAAAACCTAATAAAAGTGGACGGTGAGGCCCAGCCTGCCGCCGCACAGATATCATTCAGAGAAATGCCAGTAGACCAAGCCCACGAAGAGGCCATGCCTCTAGATTGGCTGTGGAATGACCCCCTTCCAACGGCTCTTGTAAAAAAATGAGCACTTCTGACACTTCACAATTATGTGGGGTCAGGCTTTGTGCTTTACACCAGTCCGCAAATACTGACCACTTGCCAGAATAGAGCCGCCTGGTCGCGGGGGCTCTAGCTTCAGAAATAGTGTTTAATATATTTTCAGAGAGGTTCTCATGTACCCGTGATGGCATGAAGTGCCCATAGATCGGGACTGGGATGCCAGATCTACCGTTTCGCCTGCATGGGTAGGTCTCTCCTCAGCGGAATCGGCCACGGAGCAGTATCTGACATCTGACTTAGCAGTAAGAACCATGGTTTATTTCTCCAAAGCGGGGCTATTAAAAGCACAGCGCAGTTGCTCTCCCTGATCCTCTCTATGACCTGAGGAAACATTTAGACTGCGGGAAAAGTATAAAGAGGAAGGTTGGGCCATTCGTGGGCCAACGCATCCTTGTGCTTGGAGAAATATGTTAAGCATTGAGCTTTGTCTTGTGAGGCGAAAAGATCCACTTTTGCCTCTCCGAACCTGCCCCAAATTGTCTGAATCGTATGTGGGTGAAGAGACCACTCTGCTGGGGACACTTTGTCCCTGGACAGCATGTCTGGACCCAAATTCAGAATGCCTGGCACATGAGTCGCCCTCAGCGAACTCAGGTTGCGCTCTGCCCATATTAGGAGTCTTTCCGCCATTGCTTGCAGATTGATAGATCTTAGACCGACCTAGCGATTTATATAGGCTACCACCGACCTGCTGTCCGTTCGGACAAGGACATGGTGGTGCTTTATGTACGGGAGGAAAGCTCTTAGCGATAACATGACCGCTTTCATCTCTAGACAGTTTATGTGGAGGCTCTTCGCCGAGTCTGACCAGAGACCGGAGACTGGCCTGCCCTCGTGAAGGGCTCCCCAACCTAGGTTGGATGCATCTGTCGAGATAACCTTCCACTTCGTAACAGTGCCCAAGCTCACTCCCGTCTGATACCAGACGGGATTTTTCCAAGGAGGCAGAGCCAACACACATCTGTGATCTACCTTGATTTGTAATCGGCCCGAGAGCCATGCCTCAGCTGGAACGCGGCGATTCAGCCAGCGCTGTAAGGGGCGCATGTGTAACAGACCTAGTCTGAGAACTGGTGCCGCCGAGGCCATGAGACCCAACATCCTCTGAAAGTGTTTGAGAGGAGTGAGTGCACCGGACCTGAGGGAAACCACTCGGTTCTGAACAGAGAGCGCGCGCTGTGACGTCAGAGGTCTGAGGTCTAGGATGGGTCTGAGACCACTGTCCTTTTTTGGTACAAGGATGTAGCGACTCTAAAAGCCCGACTCGCTCTGTAAGGGGTGTACGGCTTCCACCACCCCTTTTATTAACAGTTTCGATATCTTGGTTCGAAGCACGTGACTTGTGTCGCTTCTCACCGTTGTTTCACATGTTTCCAGCCACCTGATTGAAGGGAGCTAGGGAACGTTTTGGAAGAAAGCGAGGTGGTAAACCGGCCGAAGTGGGTATTATCCACCTTCTCTTTGTGCCTCTGGCTAGCACGGCTTCGGCGGCTCACGTTTCGACACATTGCTGGATCGGGGACCTCGACGCTCCGGCAGTATGCTGCGGCTCGTAGAGCGGGAATGCTGTCCGGGCTTAAAGCCCGCGCGAGGCTGTTGAGCTTGTTGCGCCGCCTTGGTGGGCTGGGCTGGGCTGGTCCAGCTTTAGCATGACGGCTAGCAGAGGAGATGGAATGCTTGGGCAGGAAATGTCGCATTGCCTGTGAAGCCTTTTGCGCCTCTGTGAAGCGTTCCGTGAACCCAACCACGGAGGGACCGAATAGTCCTGAAGGCGACATGGGCGCGTCCAGAAAAGCGGTCTTGTCCGAGTCTTTCATCTCGGTTAAGTTAAGCCACAAATGGCGCTCCAACACCGTCAAGTTGGCCATACATCTGCCGATAGCCTGAGCGTTGGCCTTGGTGGCACGCAGGGCCAAGTCAGTGGCTCCGCGCAGATCCTTCAGAGCCTCGTTATCAGGGACAGACTCATCCAAGGTCATTCCAGGAGTTTGGCCTGGAAGACCTGAAGCACCGCCATAGAGTGTAGCGCTGAGGCCGCCTGGCCGGTGGAGGCGTATGCTCGGCCGGCGAGGTTGGAAGTAGTGCGGCAGGCTTTGGAAGGGTGCACAGCTTTAGACTGCCATCCTCTGGCGGAGGGCGGGCAAAGGTGTGCAGCGACAGCTTCCTCGAGGGGAGGAAGGGCTTGGTATCCTTTTTTCTGAGCGCCATCGACCACCGAGAGCGCTGAAGAAAAGGAGGATTTGGCGCGAGAAGAAAATGGCGCCTTCCATGATTTAGTTAGTTCCTCGTGGACTTCTGGGAAGAAGGGAGCGGGCTTTTGAGTGGTCGGTTGGCGACGGTTCTTGAAAAACCACTCGTCCAGTCTGCTTCTCGTGGGCTCCTCGGGTTGAGACCAGTCAATGCTGAGGTCGTCCACGGCCTTCGTGAGCAGACGTATAAGCTCAGCGTCCACTGAGGTTTTGCCGCCGCTGGCGGTCCGCGTCGAAGTGGCTTGCTCCGAGACGGTATCCGACCACCCGCTTTCGGATGCAGCAAGAGAAAGACTGTCATCCTCCTCCTCCTCCGGTCCGCCGAAGGAAACAGTAGAAGCCGCCAAACGAGGGGAGCTGTGCTGTTCCTCGACGAACATGACAGGCGATGGCGAGGCACGAGGGGAAATGACCGGCGTGTGCTCGCCAGAGCGCTCCGGGGGCCTCTGGTCGCGACGTTTCTTTTTCCGTGGCTCGAGAGGCTGAGAGCAAGGGACGGGATTCGGGTCGAAACTGGCGAGCTGAGCCTGAAGGGTCTGCAGCGCCAGTTCATCGCACTCCGGGCAGCCGCCCTGGTTGAGTGCAGCCTGCTCGTGGTCTCGACCGAGACATGATGCGCAGATGATGTGTCGATCCTCGTCCGAGATAAAGCCTCTGCACAAGGCGCATGAATGAGACATAGAGGAATGGTAATTTAAAAGGATATGTGCCGGATGGCGCAGCTTGAAGGCAGACTGAAGGCGGAGAGTCCGATGTCCTCAGGCTGCAGAGTTCCGCTGGGTGTGTGTCGACGGCAGGCTCGATCCAGAGCTCAGCAAGGTGAGTCGCTGAAGAATAATTAAGACAGTTATGTACCCTTGGCTATGCAAATTCTGTTGCCCCTTGTGGCGGGAATTTAGAAGGACCTGATTGGTCCGTCCTGCCCAGCGGTCTCGCCATAGGTTGCTGCAGTTGCAGAGGCACAGCCAATCAGCACGCAGCAGCTTCCTGCTGAGAGCTGTGCAGCTGCACTGCGTGTTATATGGTATTTTTAGGATAAAAATTTTGCTTCAATATCTTGAGGAAAGGAATTCCCCGTAGCGTTTGCAAACGCAATACGAGAGTACTCTCGAAAGGGAACAATGTTTGAAGAAGACAATGATTTTTGGGTGAACTAACCCTTTAAGTTTATTTTGTCCCTTTTATCTAAAAAAATCGTAGGAGCTGAATGAACAAAGCATTAGAAATGCGCATTAACATCTCATTCACAAACTCTCTCTCTCTCTGTTGCATTATCATTAACGTACACAAAAATTATACAAAAACACTCATACAACTAACAGTGAACAAACATATACCTACATTATGCCTTTTCGTTGGTGCTAATAAACAGTAAACTTTGTATCTAAAAACACCTCTGATAAACTGCGAGTGCGAGCGCTCCCTTTCACTAACATTACCCGCATCGCTTCATAGAATATAATACCCATCAAAATAGGAGTCCCACCTTAGTAAGACAGATAATGTAGAGCAAAACATATCTAAACTCACAGAAATTGTGTTTTTGACCTAACGTTACACTGTTAACATGACATGACGTGAGAACAGTTAGTTATTTCAGTTTGTATGTTAGCATGAACTAACTTTTATCGTAACTTAATGAGAGAATGACAACCAGAAAATCCTCTCAGGATACCTGGAATCAGTGTTACAGTACCCCAGACACATCGTTTTACCACTTTTGTAGCATAAACACCATAAAACCGATGAGAGCTTTGGATTTTCCAATGGTTCTCTATGGCGCTGAAACCTAAAGATGTCTGAGTTCCGGTTCTAGCAACTAATACTCAACTGCCATTGGCTCATCTGCATTCGAGGGTAGGGGCTTACCGATAGATCAATTGGTGGCTGACTAAATACTTTTTTGTCCCACTGTATATTATTACATGTTAAATATCTGGTAACACTTTACAATAAGGTTCATTTGTTAACATGAATTAATAATGAACTGCACTTATAAAGCATTTATTTATTCATGTTAGTTTCAACATTTACTAATGCGTTATTAAAATCTTGTTAACATTAGTTAATGCACTGTGAACTAACATGAACAAACCATGAACATCTTGATTTTTATTAACTAACGTTAACAAAGATTAACTAATGCTGTTATTCATGGTTAGTTCATGTTAACTAATGCATTAACTAATATTAACTTACACAACCTTATTGTAAAGTGTTACCAAATATTTTAATGCATTCATAAAAGTAGACCTATGCATTTATTACAAAGGCGGTTAAATCATATCCAGTATAACAGGAACAGGCTTAATCTTAAATGACTGCACAAAACAAATTATAGGCTTACTATTAAATAATTTTAGAGCTGAAAATATATGCTTTAAAGAAGTAATTAAATGTTTCATTGCGTTTATAGCGGCTTTATGGAGGCTTATGCGAAACTATTGAATTTAGTCATCATGAACCTTAACCGTCTTATCTTTGTGTCTAAAATACAGGCATTTCATTACCTTTGTTCTTGGTCTCCTAATAGAATTCTTGTTTATTTGTTGAGGCAATTTGATGCTGTTATTACAGACTATTAGGAAGAGGCCATTTTAATTAGCTATTAGAATGCTCTGTGGGCGATGTTCCCTTCCCCACTCTCTGATGGACGCAGCTGTTCACAACGCCTTGTTCATATCAACAATTTTGTCTTATTTAAACAACGCTGTTTACGTGTGGTTGGACACTGAGAGACCATGGAAGTGGACACAACCAAATATTAACAGATGTGAAAGCAAGGGGGGTAGGGGGCTGCATTAAACCTTCATTAAGGAAAGCAACCCGTACGTGGGGGTGAACGGTCCTCAAAAATTAGGCCTGGAAAAAAAATGTGGAGAATTATCTCTTGGGTTTAATTTCAGATAGATGTGTGTTTCATTATATATTCACAGGGTGCAGTAAACAAACTCTTTTGGTAAACAAATTCGGGCACTATTTTGGAAAGATAGACATGAAGCATCAGGTTAGGAATGTAGAAACACCTGTATCCAAAAAAGAGATAAAGAGGAACAAGATGAAAATGTATGATATAAAAAGAAACTGAAGCACAAAAAAGCATTCAAATAATTTTCTGGGAATGCTTGTAAATCATACGCCCCCAGAGAACAATTGTATTGCCAAGAAGTTGCTCTTTCATAGCTCAGGTTTTAATTTTATTTAATTAGGGGCCAAGCACTGAATTATGAGGAGGCACCTATTGAAATCGTTCTTATTCTTATTATTAGTATTTTATGAACATATGAATGGATTGTTATGAAACTTGGTCTGGGTCAGTGGATTTTCTTTTTTTTCAAATGCTTATAACTTTGGGTGTGCTTGACTTATTTCATGGGATGAACTATTTTTGTCTCCTGAATCCTTGCTAAATCCAATGATACCAGACTTGCCAGGTCTCGGCATTTGGTTTGTGCAGCGTTGTAATTTTGCGCTTAAAGGGGTACTTCAGCGCTGGGAAGATGAATCTGTACTTAAACTGGGTCATTAATGTAGAAGAAATGTGAAATTATTTTTGAATTTGGTGCCTTCTAGACTGAGAAAACACAGAAAATGTATTTTTGTCTCATGGGGATGAAAGACAACAATTCCCAGAACGCACTGCTTCACTGCCCTACTTCAGACGAGGCTCTGAAGGCACGGCTAGTCGGATACAGGATTACTGGATCACTTGCCCACCGCGTTCATTTTCAGAAAATCAGTTCAGTTAGAGACACTACAATTAAAAACTGAACGTGTCTGTTCGCGAGTGAGCCGATTGAGCGTCACGGCACAAACGCAGCAGGATCGGATTACATTCATCACATGAACTGAGGTAATTGCGGGATTCGCGGCTGCGGCTGCATTCACAGCGCGTGTTCAGTCTGGCGCGTGTTCAGTTCATGTCTTTGGAAGCTTAACTGTCATAGGAAGTTCATTTTAAAAGTTAAAACACTCACTTTGCTCTCCACCGCTCCGTTTACATGAATCTCCGCAGCTCCGCGAGCCGACTGCTGTGAGTTTTATGTTGAAAACGTGGAAATAGCGGCCACTGCTGGCTGTAGTCTTCAGCCTCTGGCCAAAAACTCCTCTGATGACGCAAAATGAAGATATTTGCATCATCGGAGGATTTTTTTCAGAAACAAAATACATAATTCTCTCGTCTCAGGGTCATATGAGGGGGGAAAGTACGATAATTTGAATATACTCCTGGGTTTCTACTGATACAAAGCTTAATGCTAATCGCTGAAGTAACCCTTTAAAAAACATTAGCTGATATTTTCGAAACCGCTAGCACGATCGAAAAAAAAACATCGTCAGAAGTTCGGAAACATAGGTCTAAACATATGTCTATAACTCAAAAACAAAATGAGATTTTCACCAAAATGCACCAAACATGTATGGGCTCATTCTGACGACACATAAAAAAATGGTAGGATTGTGCCTCTTGGTGGCACTGTAATAGAACAAAACAAGAAAATTCCCATTGATCAGCCTTTTTTGCCTAAAATCATCTTAAAATGTGTTTAAATGCTCATTGCTGCAGTTGATCTGACACTCCCAGCCATTTTGGCATGTCTTGTCTTCTTCTTTGCGCTTGGCCCTGATAATGGCTCCTCGCATATATGAAATACAATAAAGGTCAATTGGGTCAAAAGTTATTCTGGACCCCATTGACTTTCATAATGTGAAAAAAAAAAAAAGTCATACAGGTTTGGAATGACATTCTGTCATCATGTATTTACGTTCATTTTTGGGTTAATTATCCTTTTCAGCCCATCCCTTATTACTTTTTAAAAGAATAAGGTCTGATCTGTGATTTTTTTCCCCCTTTCTCTTGGCTCTTATGCCACAAACAGCAGATGGATGGAATCACTGTGCTGTGTTTTACATACTGTAGATCTTATGCTCAATCTGTCACAGGCACAAGCAGGTTTTTCTTCTCTGGCACTGGCCGTGGGACTGGGAATGACGAGAGATTTATGACATGACATCATGTGATGCACTACAGTAATTTAACTTGAAGGTTGCTGATCCGACTCCTGCCCATGATTGCCTCAGCACGTCCAAAAATGGTCAGTCCTCAGAAAACAGCATAAGCATGTGAGACTGTTATTTATGACTTTTTTTTAATCTACTGTTAGGCACATATTACTGATTTGATTTGTCATGTCAGAAAACTATTTGTTCTCAATTAAGCAATATTTGAAGTATCAAAATTATCCCCATAAATAGGGAACTCCTCTACCTGTCATGTTGGGGTTGAAAGCAAGAAGAGTAGAGATTAGATCTAATTGCCAACAGGACTTTATTTCCCAAAACACAGAGCTGGTGGGGGAGGAGAGCCTGGCGAGGCCTGAGGGATGGAGGCGCAGGGCCTGTCCAAATACCCACACTTGCGGTCTTGGCCACTTGAGAGCGCTTGCACGCAATCAGGAAGTAAGTGCGCAAGACTGTCCCAGGTCTTAAAAATGCCAAAGCTCAGTGCCCTTTAAGGCATAGTTCACCCAAAAATGGAAATTAGCCCATGATTTACTCACCCTCATGCCATCCTAGGTGTATAAGACAATCTTATTTTAGACAAATACAATCAGACGAATAATATCCACACTATCTTGAACTTTTATTTTGAATCACAAGGAACTCAGGAACTCAGGGAAACGGAGAAGAACTTAAACCAACAGTACTCTGCATCCGAAAACCTAGGCAGCTTATCAGGCAATGATTTGAAAGGCAGCGTATGCGCATGAAGTTACCTCACAAAACTGATTTTGGACAGACTTCTGAGGCGGCGTAACAGTTTAATGATATATAGCAAAATAAAGCTGAGTTTTGGTGAGAGCTAAACAAATATTTAATTACTTCAATAGTAATTTCTGATAGAACGTGAAAGCAGCATCAGTCTCAGTGTTTTTTCGTATTGTTTTTTGCCTATACAATGGAAGTCAGTGGTCACCAAAACTATTTAATTACCAACATTCATCTGTTCTGCAGAAGACAGAACATCATACAGGTTTGAAACAACATGAGGATGAGTAAATGATGACAGAATTTCCATTTTTGGGTGAAGAATTTTTAAGCCAACAAAATTATATTTTCAGATTTGATTGGGAATATTTTAAGTGTGAAATGCACAAAAGTGTATATATGACAGAAAATCTAAATAATTTAGGAGGTGAATTGAACCTCCCTTTCAGTCGGTCACGTTTGACGCGTAGCGGGTATAAATACAGAAGTAGAAGTACCGCAAATCGCTTTCAACTTTGGAGCCAAACACTGCTGTTACCAGCCTTTGTGTGTCTATGAAGAGTATTACCTTAAACAAGTCTGTTTGAGGATAATCCGGACTGCTCTGTTCAGCACTGTTGTGACGGTGCATTACAGTGATTGGCCGCCGACGAGAAACAACAGCTGTTTCACAGCTCGCTGGGCGTTCCACTTGAGTGCTCACAGCGGGCTTGCACATACAAACCGCTGTGAGCCGTGGTCACCTTCCCTGTGCACTTCAGTGCTAATTGAGCAGTTTTTCTTTCTAAAAGAGCTGCACAGTTTGACCCTGCATCTTTTTCAAGATGTCATTCAAACCGTGTTTTTCTGGGTGCCGTTGTTATCTGTCTCCAGCTGACGGGCACGATCGCTGTCTCACGTGTTTGGGCGTTCAGCATGCTGAGGCAGCTTTCGTGGATGAGTCATGTCTGCACTGCGCGAACATGAACATCGCAGTACTACTGTCTAGGCTCCAATACCTCAAGCGGGATGGAGTCCCAATGCGAATCCCCGATCTAGTGGGCCTCCCGCAGCAAAGCAGAAGGCCACTACTTTGGCTGATGCCTTTGGTGGAGCTCACGGCTATGTTTTCCCAGGCAGCCGCGAGTGTCAGGTTTGAGTGGAACCCTCCACCGTGTCCTGAACCTTCACAGCTGGACGATTGATATCTCGGGATGGCCCAGTGCATTAGGAGCTCACGAAGTCTTGGTCAGCGTCCTACAACGCTCGTGCCCTATCGACTGACTCCTCCATCCTCACTACCCTCGATGGTGGTGCGGCCAAGGGTTACGTGGAGGTCCCCCCCAGTGGAGCGGTCGTTAGCGATGCAATTGTGTCCTAAGACCGTTACCAGCTGGCGGGGTTATCCACATCTCCCCTCCCGAGCGTGTAGGTTTTCATCCAGTCTAACGGGCAGAACCTACACAGCCTGTGGAGAGGCCACGTCATCTTTGCATGCCATGAAGCTCCTGCAGGTCTACCAGGCCAAAGCGCTCAAGGAACTGCACAAGGGTACTTCTGACCCAGGGGTTATGCAGGAACTGCATACCACGACGGACCTTGCCCTCCGGCATGCGCATGCATCCCGGGTCGGGCGATGTCCACACTTGTGGTAAAAAGAGCAGTTTCCTCCTTCCCTGGGCCCAGAGAGGGACAGGTTGGTAGTGTGTGACGCCCCCAGGCCTTGCCACCTCTTTCCTCCCCTCTCACCCTTTGCCAGGGGGCAGCATAGTGGGCATCGAGGACACCTCAGGCCTTCTCACCCACTCTCTGCCCCACACGGAGTACTTGGGCAACACTCCGTGCCGTCTCCGGGCCTCCCGAGTCGGGTCCGAGTACTCCACCTCGCTGCCTCACCCCGGTTATATATGTGGGCAGTGCTGTTGGTCCCGCTAGTTCGGGTCGAAGTTTGTGAGGTCACTTCGTGCCATTCACATCCCAGGTGCACTGAACTAGACAGCCGACGAGCTCTCTCGTCAGTGTACACCTCCGGGCGAATGGCAACTCCACCCCTGGAGCGTCCAGCTGTTATGGGACCGCTTCGGAGCCGTGCAGGTAGACCTGTTCGCCTCTCCGGACATGACCCATTGCCAGTGGTACTACTCCCTGACAGGAGGTACCTTAGGCATAGATGCACTGGCACACAGCTGGCCCCGGGACCTACGCAAATATGCATTTCCTCCAGTGAGCCTTCTAGATGGTAAATCCTTTGGAAGGCACGACCTAATCGTCTGGTTCCTCAGAGGTTGTAGGAGACTAAATCCTCCCCGTTCTACATCGGTACCCTCCTGGGACTTAGCCCTGGTGCTCAGAGCACTGCAGGCCCCTCCATTTGAGACTTTGTAGTCTGTTGAGTTGAAAATTGTGTCTCCTGGTTGCATTGGCCTCAATCAAGAGGGTAGGGGACCTGCATGCACTTTCGGTTGATGAATCGTTCCTAGAATTCGGGCTAGCCAACTCTCACATTGTCCTGAGACCCCGGTCTGGATACATGCCCAAGGTTCCTACCACTCCCTTTAGGGACCAGGTGGTGAACCTGCAAGCGCTGCCTTTGAAGGAGGCAGACCCAGTCCTAGCTTTATGTCCCATCCGCGCTCACGTTGACCACTCAAAGCTTTAGGACCTCACAGCAGCTCTCTGTCTGTTACGGAGGCCAGCAGAAGGGAAAGGCTGTCTCCAAGCAGAGGTTAGCCCACTGGATAGTGGATGCTATAGTCTTGGCTTACCAGTCCCAAGACGTGCCTTGCCCGTTCGGGGTGCGAACACACTCAACAAGGAGTCTTGCTTCTTCCTGGGCGCTGACTCAAGGTGCCTTGCTGACAGACATATGTAGAGTTGCGGGCTGGGCGACACCTAACACATTTGCTAAATTCTATAGCCTCCGTTTAGAGCCGGTATCTTCCCGCATCCTCGCCCCCAGTGGCCAGTAGTACCCATTCTTGTGTCGGCTTGCAACGCCACTCCCTCTGGGCCGGATATGTATGTCTTTCCTCCAGTTGAGTTCCCCGGAAACGGCTAACCCTGTGAGCTCCTCCGTCACCCCTTCGGTGTCAGGCGTTGCTGCTGTCTGACGCTAGGCCTACACCCATATGCTTGTGAATGTGTGTGTAGGCTGGGTTCCATATGTTGCGGTCACCTAAGGGCTACCCCATATGTGTATTCTCCACAGTATCAGCTACCCTACTTGGCTAGCCCCGTGTCTTTCCCTGGACAGAGCCCTGCTCTGCCGTCTCTAGGCGTGTTCTTTCCCCCCTGGAACCAGGTTGGATCCACCCCAGAGACTTCCATATGTTGCACTACCCTGATAGGTTAGCCCTTATGCATATTCCACCTCTCCTTCAATTGAAAGATGTGGTTCCCCAGTGTACCATCTCCACGAGACGGGCACGCTTTCCCAGCGTTATCCAATAGTCATTCTGAGTGGGTCTTGCAGGAACAGCAGTGACTGACCTTACCTGCCCGGATCCTTGACTTCCACTCCAACTAGGAGTGGTCCAGTGAGCTCCGGCAGGGTTCACTGAAGTAGGGAACGGAGACGTATGCCAGAACTGACTGACGAATTGGGACCTATTTTCAGAGACCAATCTACTTCGAGTGATTAAAAACAAGCTAATGAACATTGGCAAGCTACCAATCAGATGTTGAATTTAAGTACACAGTTATAGATAATACCAATTTAGCTCAACCAATGAACAAGCAATGCTTCATTTTGTTCAGTCTGTGGTGTAAAAGGTAACATTAGCAATTAAAGAAAAAACACTTCTGCAAAACATGGTCAGGTCAAAGTGTCTAAATAATTTTGGTCCCAAATTTGTATAAATTTTACTGGTAGTCAAGTCAAGTCAACTTTATTTATATAGCGCTTTTTACAGTGCTGATTGTTTCAAAGCAGCTTCACAATGTTAAACAGGAAAATAATGCAACATATTTTGATTCGGCTGTACAGCTGCTCTGGAGAAAACGGTGATGTCATCTAGCTCATTTCAATTGTCATATAGTGACAATTTGGGCAGATCAGTAAATTAGTTGATATAGTTCATTTAGTTTAGTAATTACATTAATTTGGATTTTTAGTTGAAAATGTAGTGTCCCCAACTGAGCAAGGCAACAGTGGCAAGGAACCAAAACTCCATCAGGTGGCATAATGGAGAAAAATAAACATTGGAAGAAACCAGGCTCAGTAGGGGTGCCAGTTCTCCTCTGGCCAATGTATGAAGTCCAATGTATGAAGGATGTTTTAGGTGTAATATGTCACAGTTTACTTTATTTTGCTATCCTCACTTACATTAACCAACTATAGTGTCCTGCACACACTAGTAAACAATTATATCTGCTGTCTGAATATTTGAATTTTTGGTTTCACTGTACATGCACGCACGTGCACACACCCATATCCAAAATCCGTCTAGAATTGTCATCTCACTAACAAAGTCCAGAAAAGCTTCCACAGAACTCATAGACTATGTATTTTTTTATTATTATTAGTGTACCTTCTATGGTTATATCTCATTAACATATAATCAATAGACTCACATTTTAATATCTAGATTTATTCTTAGAAGTGATTTGAAATCTATTTAGTGAGTTTTTGTCATGCTTTATGGCAACATCTGTTTTAATGGCCTCGCATCTACTTATAGCCTGAGGTGTTGGCCATCAGATTCATATATGGTTGGATTTCTAGACCGCTCACCCTCTTCTCATAATGTTCTTCAATGTATCACCTTCTTTCTCTTTTCAGAAATGGACATTTAGCTGCCAGGTAGATAAATATTTGAACAGCCACTTTTTAATGCAAACTTCTTCTCTTCTCTTCTCTTCTCTTCTCTTCTCTTCTCTTCTCTTCTCTTCTCTTCTCTTCTCTTCTCTTCTCTTCTCTTCTCTTCTCTTCTCTTCTCTTCTCTTCTCTTCTCTTCTCTTCTCTACTCTTCTCTTCTCTTCTCATGCAGATGTGGCTTCAATGTGTGTGCATATGCTCATCAAGCATTGACGAACCACATAGTGTTGGATTTAAACCTGACAAAACAATATGCGAGGGGTCCCTCTGCATTCCTACACATTTTCTCTTTTCTTCTCTCTCAGCAGGGAGCGCATTGGCCCTGCATCGTGTAGGTTAGCATCCTTGCCTGGGCAAGCAGGGCAACCATGTGTGACAGAGGGCCACTCATTAAATAATGTAGAATGGAAAGTTCATCTGAGGTGCTGTCATAGCGCGTTACATAGATGAGTGCTTTGTGTGCTATACTGCTTCCATTCCACATTCCCCCATGCCAACAGAGCTCCAATCACTTCTAGTTTTGTTCAGAAAAAAGAGGACAGCTAAGCATATGCTACTTTTAACGAAATATTGTCAATAAAACACTCTCTCCCACCCCCATTCTCATTACTGTAATGTGAAAAACGAATATATCTTTTTTAAATGGTAAAATATGTATGAATCAGGGTTGAATATAAATGTGTTTTTAGTCATTTTAACTGTAATACAGTAAAAAATCACTGTATCGCAATAATGAAAATATTATTAGAATCATCATAAAGAGTAAGGAACAAAGGGAATTAAAAAAAACTCTAAATAAGACCTTATTTTCTTTATATATTTTCTTATGAATTTAATGTAATATAATTCAATAAAATATGATGTATATTAAAATATAGAAGTTATTATTTTAAAAAATATGTAATTATATGGTTTGACTCCATTTAGTATATAATTTTTGGAATGAGAGAAGGTTTGATTACTTAATAGATGGTTAAAGGGATAGTTCACCTAAAAATTAAAATTATCCCATAATTTGCTCACCCTCAAGCCATCCTAGGTGCATATGATATTCTTCTTTCAGACAAAGGAGTTGCACTTTTTTGGCCTTAACATTTTGGGCTGCCATAAGACATGGCATAAGACATAACAACATTCTGCCATAAGACACGTCTCATATCATCAAGGCTGTCAAGAGACCTACAGCAACATTAAAAGTTTTGCAGCTCTTTCCGGCAAGTCTCATGTACTTTAACACGTTTATGCTTTTATATTTCTGTAAAATATCATAATGTATTTATGCGTTCAGAGAAACTGGGTATAAAGTATTTAATATGTATTTTTAATGTTAACTGAACTTTAAGTGTGTAGATTCATGATTATGGGTTTACTGAAATGTTACTGAAAAGCATTTCAATGCTTCTGAAATGTCATTCACTAGGATGTGGTCCATTTGCATCAGCTGGAAATAGTCTTAAAGGAGTTCACCGTCTCTGGACCAAAACATACTATGCAAGTAAGTGAATAAACCCCTGTGGATACAATTTGTGCATATAGTTCAAATTTAATTATTTGGCGGATGCTTTTATCCAATGCTTTTGTCTGTTGTAATTGATTTACAACACATTTAAGGTATATGTTTTATCATTTTATGCATTCTACGGGAATCGAACCTGTGATCATGGTATTGCTAACATGCGTTCTCAGCATTGCCACAAGGGATGCTATAGCGTAAATTAGGCTGTGTTTACACTTATACTCACATCTGACACAGATCAGAATTTGTTGCACACGTATTGTTACGCTCCGTCTAGGGGAAAAGGGTGCATCATGAAAACTCTGAAAAAGCAATGTATTTGTATTAAGAAGAATTTATTTATTTAATTTGGGACCTTAGATTCAGGAGTTGACTGGGCCAAAATAACAAACAAAACTTCCTTGATTTTAAACCTCTTTCTTAAACCCTAACCCTTTTCTTTAAAAGAAAAGGAAAGTACAATATACAAACCTAACTCCATAACCAAAAACCGATCAAAAATGGTTTACAATAAACAAAAAAATGCCGTCAGAGTCCCTACTTTCCCAAATATTCAGTATTTACAATATATTTACAATCAGGCAAATAAAGAGAAAAGGGCAGTCCAAATCAGTGTCGGGAAACAGGCAAAGGATCAAATATACCAACACATTTTCTCTGATACAAACAGTGTTCAATACAAACAAACAAGCAATACTTACAGTCTCTAATATTCTTAACACAGTCAAACTCTCCTAACACACAAACAAACTCTGCACTACACAGGTCACAAAACTCCCTCTCAAAAACCTGCAGGAACCAATCAGATGAACTTCCTGGACAGATACACACAGAGACTCAACAACAGAGATGTCACAAAATAGGGTTGTAACAGTATAAACTCAAAAATCTGCACAAGGTCAGAATTCAGTTCTGAGCCTCTTCAAAATGTGGTTTTAAATCAGATATAGTGCATCCGGAAAGTATTCACAGCACTTTTTCCACATTTTGTTATGTTACAAAATGGATTAAATTCATTATTTTCTTCAAAATTCTACGAACAATGACAACCTGAAAGAAGTTGTGATGGTCCCAATGAGCACAGTGGCCTCCATCATCTGTAAATGGAACTTTGGAAACACCAGGACCCTTCCTAGGGCTGGCCGCCCAGCCAAACTGAGTGATTGAGGGAGAAGGGTGTAAGTCAGGGAGGTGACCATCTCTGCTGCACTCCACCAATCTGTATTGAGTGTCCAGAAGGAAGCCACTCCTCAGTAAAAGGCCACCTGGAGTTTGCCAAAAGGCACCTGAAGGACTCTCAGACCATGAGAAACAAAAATTGCTCTTCTTACTTAGTATTTTTTTCTTGTTTCCAGTCCAAATATCTAAAAATTCTTAAATCAAGATGCATTTACTAGATAAGTAAAATGACATGAGATATTTTCCTGTTTTCCAGGGAAAATATCAAAATGAAGTGAGTTTTTGCTTAAAACAAGCAAAATTATCTGCCAATGGGGTGAGAAAAATAACCTTATTTCTGTTTGGGACAGAAACAAGAAACAAAGAAGAAAGTTCTCTTTCGAGAGTACTCTCGTATAGCGTTTGCTAAACGCTAAGGGGAATTCCTTTCCTCGAGATATTGAAGCAAAATTGTTATCCTAAAAATACCATTTAACACGCAGTGCAGCTGCACAGCTCTCAGCAGGAAGCTGCTGCGTGCTGATTGGCTGTGCCTCTACAACTGCAGCAACCTATTGCGAGACCGCTGGGCGGGACGGACCAATCAGGTCCTTCTAAATTCCCGCCACAAGGGGCAACAGAATTAGCATAGCCAAGGGTATATAACACCCTGTCTCGCCAGGTTAGTCAGATTAATTCTTCTTCAGCGACTCACCTTGCTGAGCTCTGGATCGAAGCCTGCCGTCGACACGCACCCAGGGGATCTGCAGCCTGAGGACATCGGACTCTCCGCCTTCAGCCTGCCTTCCAGCTGCGCCATCCGGCACATATCCTTTACATACCTTCCTGTGTTTTATTACACTCACAAAAGAGCCGAGACGTTTTTTTTTTTAAATGTCTCATTCCTGCGCCTCGTGCAGAGGCTTTCTTTCGGACGAGGATCGACACATCATCTGCGCCTCATGTCTTGGACGAGATCACGCTCAGGCTGCACTCAACCAGGGCGGCTGCCCGGAGTGCGATGAACTGGCGCTGCAGACCCTTCGGGCTCAGCTCGTCAGTTTCGGCCCGAATCCCGTCCCTTGCTCTCAGCCTCTCGAGCCACGGAAAAATAAACGTCGCGACCAGAGGCCACCAGAGCTCTCTGGCGAGCACACGCCGGTCATTTCCCAGCGTGCTTTGCCATCGCCTGTCATGTTCGTTGAGGAACAGCACAGCTCCCCTCGTTTGGCGGCTGCTACTGTTTACTTCGGCGGACCGGAGGAGATGGAGGATGACAGTCTTTCTCTTGCTGCATCCGAAAGCGGGTGGTCGGATACCATCTCGGAGCACGCCACTTTGACGCGGACTGCCAGCGGCAAAACCTCAGTGGACGCTAAGCTTATACGTCTGCTCACGAAGGCCGTGGACGACCTCGGCATTGACTGTTCTCAACCCGAGGAGCCCACGAGAAGCAGACTGGACGAGTGTTTTTTTGAGAACCGTCGCCAACCGACCGCTCAAAAGCCCGGTCCCTTCTTCCCAGAAGTCCACAAGGAATTAGGTAAATCGTGGAAGGTGCCATTTTCTTCTCGCGCTAAATCCTCTTTTTCTCCAGCACCCTCTGTGGTCGATGGCGCTCAGAAAAAAGGATACCAAGCCCTTCCTCCCCTCAAGGAAGCCGTCGCTGCACACCTTTGCCCGCCCTCCGCCAGAGGATGGCAGTCAAAAGCTGTGCACCCTTCCAAGGCCTGCCGCACTACTTCCAGCCTCGCTGGTCGAGCATATACGCCTCCACCGGCCAGGCGGCTTCAGCGCTAAACTCTATGGCGGTGCTTCAGTTCTTCCAGGCCAAACTCCTCCGTTCCCTGGATGAGTCTGTCCCTGATAACAAGACTCTGAACGATCTGCGCGGCGCCACTGACTTGGCCCTGCGCACGACCAAGGCCAGCGCTCAGGCAACCGGGTGCTACCCTTTGGTCTATCTCTGGCTCCCCGCACGTTTACAAAGAGCATGGAAGCGGCGCTAACCCCGCTGAGGCTTCGGGGAATGAGAATTCTCAACTATCTCGACGACTGGCTCATAATAGCTCAGTCAGAGATACAGTTATTGAACCACAGATCTTGGCTTCTCAACCACTTAAAATGCTTGGGCCTCAGAATCAACGTGGCAAAGACCTCATTGTCTCCCACACAGAACGTTTAGTTTCTGAGAACGGTATTGGACTCACTGCAGATGAACGTGCGACTGACGTCACAGCGCGCGCTCTCTGTTCTGAACCGAGCGGTTTCCCTCAGGTCCGGTATACTTACTCCTCTCAGACACTTTCAGAGGGTGTTGGGTCTCATGGCCTCATCGGCGCCAGTTCTCAGACTAGGTCTGTTACACATGCTGCGAATCGTCGCGTTCCAGCTCACGCATGGCTCTCAGGCCGATTATGAATCAAGGTAGACCACAGCTGTGTGTTTGCTCTGGCTCCTTGGAAAAATCCCGTCTGGTATCAGACGGGCCTGAGCTTGGGCACTGTTACAAAGTGGAAAGTTATCTCGACAGATCCATCCAAACTAGGTTGGGGAGCCCTCCACGAGGGCAGGCCAGTCTCCGGTCTCTGGTCAGACTCACAAAAACTGTTTAGAGATGAAAGCGGTCATGCTATCGCTAAGAGCTTTCCTTCCGTACATAAAGCACCACCATGTCCTGGTCCGAACGGACAGCAGGTCGGTGGTAGCCTATATAAACGCCAGGGCGGTCTAAGATCTATCGATCTGCACACAATGGCGGAAAGAGTCCTAATATGGGCAGAGCGCAACCTGAGTTCGCTGAGAGCAACTCATGTGCCAGGCATTCTGAATTTGGGTCCGGACATGCTGTCCAGGGGCAAAGTGTCCCCAGCAGAGTGGGCTCTCCACCCACATACGATTCAGACAATTTGGGGAAGGTTTGGAGAGGCAAAAGTGGATCTTTTCGCCTCACAAGATAATGCTCAATGCCTAACATATTTCTCCAAGCGCAAGGATTCGTTGGCACACGAATGGCCCAACCTTCCTCTTTATGCTTTTCCCCCAGTCTCAATGTTACCTCAGGTCATAGAGAGGATCAGAGAGAGCAAGTGCGCTGTGCTTTTAATAGGCCCGCTTTGGAGAAATAAACCATGGTTCTCACTGCTAAGTCAGATGTCAGATACAGCTCCGTGGCCGATTGCAATGAGGAGAGACCTCCTCACGCCGGCGAAACGACAGATCTGGCATCCCCATCCCGATCTATGGGCGCTTCATGTCTGGCCCATCAACGGGTACATGAGAACATCTCTGAAAATGTATTAAACGCTATTTCTGAAGCTAGAGCCCCCGAGACCAGGCGGCTCTATTCAGGCAAATGGTCAGTCTTTTCGGACTCGTGTAAAGCACGAAGCCTGACCCCACATAATTGTGAAGTGTCAGAAGTGCTCTTTTTTTTACAAGAGCTGCTGGACGCGGGTCGTTCCCCCTCCACGCTCAAAGTTTATGTGGCCGCTATAGCAGCGCACCACATTCAAGTGAACGGACTGTCACTGGGAAAGAACGATCTTATCGTGCACTTCCTTAAAGGGGCTAGAAGGCTTCACCCACCTTGCCCCCCTTCAGTCCCTTTATGGGACCTGTCTACGGTCCTGGATGCCATGAAAAGCTCTACATTCGAGCCTCTGCATTCGGTGAGCTTAAAGCTCCTGTCACTAAAGACCGCTTTTCTGCTAGCGATCGCATCAGTTAAGCGGGTGGGTGATCTGCACGCACTCTCTGTGAGCGCCTCTTGTCTGGAATTTGGGCCAAACGATTCTAAAGTCGTCCTCAAACCAAGGCATGGATATGTACCTAAAGTGCTTTCAACTCCGTTCAGAGCACAGGTCATTTCACTTTCAGCACTTTCATCATCGTTAGATGAAGAGGAGGCTAATTTGCTCTGTCCTGTCAGAGCGCTGAGAATATACATAGAGCTTTCCGCTGCTTTCAGGCACACTGAACAGCTCTTTGTGTGCTTTGGCAGCCGCACCCGCGGGTGCGCGGTTTTCGACCTTGTCACGATGGATAGTGGATGCTATCTTGCTGGCTTATGAGTCTAAAGATCTCAGCTGCCCTATAGGCGTCAAGACTCATTCTACTAGAGGCATGGCCTCTTCGTGGGCTTGGTCTATTGGCATTTCTCTGAATGATATCTGTGCGGCGGCAGGCTGGGCCACCCGTCCACTTTTATCAGGTTTTATAATTTAGATGTTCCTGCCTTACAGGCTGGGCTTCTTGCTGTGTAATACATTTTTCCCCTTAAGGCTCGATAGTCTGGCCTGGGTTAAGTATTTGTATAAGTCATAAGCACATTCCTTATACGACTCAAATGATCTGGTCATTCATTATTCTTGGCCCGACTACGTCACACACACACACACACACACACACACACACACACACACACACACATTTATATATATATATATATATATATATATATATATATATATATATATATATATATATATATATATATATATATATATATATATATATATATATTTATATATATATATATATATATATATATATATATATATATATATATATATATATACAGTCCCTGACAAAAGTCTTGTCGCTTGTGTACAAATTGAACTGAAATGCCGCTGAAATATATTTAGTATCAAGATTTTTTTTTAAGTAATGGCTCATTTTAATCCCAACAGCTTTTGTAATAATGTTTCAGTGCAAAATGAAACTGTCAAAAAATATTCTAATATTCACAGCTTGGTAAAGCCCATTGAGTGAATTTTTGCAAAGACATAAGTGTCACCTGTGACTAATAATGGATCAATTAGGTCTCAGGTGTGTATAAAAAGAACCCCAGTGCACAAGACCTTCACATCAACTGCAACTAGACCTCTGCAAACATGCCTAAGATTCACCCTGAGACTAAAGTTTTGACTATCAAGAGGCTGAAGACCAGATCAACTGCTGATGTGGCAGACACCTTCAAAGTGTCTCAGCGTCAAGTACAGAGGATAAAAAAAAGATTTGAAGAGACTGGAGACGTTTATGACAAACCCAGGTCAGGCAGACCCTGCAAGACAACTGCTCGAGAGGACCGTTTGTTGGCTCGAAAATCCATGGCCAGCCCATTTTCCACTGCAGCAGAGCTCCACGAGATCTGGTCACCTGAAGTCCCAGTGCCAACCAGAACAGTTTGTCAGATTCTGTCTCGAAATGGCCTCCATGGTCGAATCAGTGCCCAGAAGCCAGCACTAAAGAAAAGACAATTGAAAAATTGTGTGGCATTTGCCAAAGCCCACAGCCTGCTAAAAGGAGGGATGCTGGAAAAGTGGCAGAAGGTGGATTTTTCAGATGAATCTTCTGTTGAATTAATCCACAGTCACCTCAAATATTGCAGGAGTCCTACTGGAGCCCGCATGGATTCGAGATTCGCCCAGAAAACAGTGAAGTTTGGTGGGGGAAAAATCATGATCTTGGGTTACATCCAGTAGAGAGATCTGCAGGGTGGAAGGCAACATCAATAGTCTAAAATACCAAGAAATCTTATACCTCTTATATTCCCAACCATAAAAGAGGCCAAATTCTGCAGCAGGATGGTGCTCCATCGCATTCTTCCATCTCCACATCAAAGTTCCTCAAGGCGAAGAAGATCAAGATGCTCCAGGATTGGTCAGCCCAGTCACCAGACATGAACATCATTGAGTATATGTGGGGTAGGATGAAAGAGGAAGCAATGAAGACGAAACCAAGGAATATTGATGAACTCTGGGAGGCATGCAAGACTGCTTTCTTTGCTATTCCTGATGACTTCATCAATAAATTGTATGAGTCCTTGCCAAACCGCATGGATGCAGTCCTTCAAGCTCATGGAAGTCATACAAGATATTAAATTTGGATCTCACAGCACCACTACTTAATTTGCTGACATATTTTTGTATTTGCAGTAAATTTGTTCAATTTCTGTATAGGCAACAAAACTTTTGTCTTGCCAAAATTTGACCTTTGTGTATTGATTAAATGATAAATCTTTTTCAGTGAAACTATTTTATTTCAGTGCATTAAACATCATTTGGGAGGGTTTTAGCTTTTCATATGAGCTATTTCTAACACCAATTGATGAATTAAAAATCAGGTTAATAGCAGGTGTTTCTACAAAATAGATGAGTGACACGATTTTTGTCAGGGACTGTATATAATACACGTATCTTATGTGTTATTCTCATTAAATGGCCCGACTCAGGTCTGGCTCATATTGGGACTTAATGATATCATGTTACGGGCCCACTTAGGTCGGCTTGGGTATGGTGTCTCCGGGCTTCAGAGCCGTTAAGCAACCACGGCGTTTTGCATTGGTTCCCAATAGCGTTTAGCAAACGCAATACGAGAGTACTATCGAAAGGGAACGCTTCGGTTACTAACGTATCCTCGGTTCACTGAGAAGAGGGAACGAGTATTGCGTTTGCTTGCTGTGCTTCGCTTGCTCAGGAGTCGCTTCAGTTGATTAACTTGACTAACCTGGCGAGACAGGGTGTTATATACCCTTGGCTATGCTAATTCTGTTGCCCCTTGTGGCAGGAATTTAGAAGGAACTGATTGGTCCGTCCCGCCCAGCAGTCTCGTGATAGGTTGCTGCAGTTGCAGCGGCACAGACAATCAGCACGCAGCAGCTTCCTGCTGAGAGCTGTGCAGCTGCACTGCGTGTTATATGGTATTTTTAGGATAAAAATGTTGCTTCAATATGTCGAGGAAAGGAATTCCCCATAGCTTTTAGCAAACACAATACTCGTTCCCTCTTCTCAGGGAACTGAGGTTACGTTAGTAACCGAAGCGATTTCAATCAGAAACAAGATTATTTTTCTCACCCCATTGGTAGATAATTTTGCTTGTTTTAAGCAAAAACTCACTTCATTTTGATTTTATTTTTAAAATAACAAGAAAAAATATGTAATTTTACTTATCTAGTAAATGCATCTTGATTTAAGAATGTTTAGATATTTGGACTGGAAACAAGAAAAAATTACTAAGTAAGTAGAGCATTTTTTGCAGTGTATATGGACATCTGACCTACGTCTAAATGCATATATCTGATTCCCCTTGGAATTCCAAGCCGGCGATAAGGACACGTTTGCCCACAAAGATAGCTTTTTAATGAAACTAAAACTCACAGCTTTTTTTTTTTCTGTGGTGAAGAAATTGCAAACACACAGACATTCATGAGCACAGAAATTTTCAATAAAATAGATTCACTACTGAAACGTACATTAAAGGCTTTTTCTAAGCAATAAGGTGATCAATTCGCTGTTTTGGTAAATTAACTAACAAGCTTAACTATTACTCTCTCTCTCTCTCTCATTAATTCTTTAAAATTCATTGAAATAAATGAACTTTTACTGCACTACTAAAATAACAAACAAAAATTACTGTTATTTTCCAGTATATATCCATTCAGTCAGATTTAGCATTGGCAAACATCCATGACAACTTTTAACTTATCCATACCAGCAAATAATCATGGCCACCCAACAGTTTTTTTTTTTAGTAATTTTAGTCTGGCCATTCTGAACCAGAGGGCAACCATACCCAGATAGCAAGGTGACGTTTAAATAACATTGTGTTTTGATACAAACTAGGGTTGTGCCAGAAATAGTCAGACAAATCTCCAATGGCTGATGCATTTGACAATATCAAGATGATATTGGAGTCTTAACAGCTTAAGCATAAACCAATCGTCATATCTAGATTTTTGCCCCTGGCATGAAAACACGTTAACCGGCCCTGTCCCAAATGGGAAATTTTTTATGCACTTAAGGTCTCGTGAACCGCTAAGTCCAGGGTGTCCCATTTGTCACTTTAGGTTTCAGAAAGGTCCTTGTGAGCCTCCCCTTTGCGGTCGATATATGCACACTTTTGCCAAACCCAGTCTTCTTCCCTACAATAAAAGCAGCATTATGTCATGAAAGTGTGGGCTCGTAGGAAGACAGAGAGTGTTTAGGGTGCCATTTGGGACAGGGCCACCACTGTTCTTTGGGCTTATTGGAGGGTGCATAATCTATATGACAGGAAAGCATCCTTTCTGTGCATTCAATTGCATCCAGAATGAGCTAGCTATTCGCGGTAGCTAGAAAGGGAAAAATATATTGCACATTCCGACTCTTTGTTTTGACCTCACTACCGGAAAATAACCAGATTTTTTATTAAAGTCTTGTAACGCGGTTTACTTGCTTTGCTGGGTTATTGGTTTGCATATAAGCGGGAACAACGGGTTATTTCAATAATCAGTTTTTTGTGAGTTTTCAG
This sequence comes from Gobiocypris rarus, assembly GCA_023029165.1. Taxonomy (NCBI): domain Eukaryota; kingdom Metazoa; phylum Chordata; class Actinopteri; order Cypriniformes; family Gobionidae; genus Gobiocypris; species Gobiocypris rarus. The sequence goes on along the minus strand of CM040930.1, from coordinate 7,425,049 downwards.
AGAAGACTACTGGTATGCCTGTAAACATGCATTGACTGTGGTTTGAGAATCCTTCACAGACGTAACTCTCATGCAGTGTTTGAAAATTGCCTGTGTGATATCAATGGGCACGCCTTTTGGGTGAAATATTTCTATGCAACGTGACATTCGCTTTGACATTGGCGCAACTTTGTTTTAAAAAACTGGGTGGGACAGGTGTGTGTGTGTGTGTGTGTGTGTGTGTGTGTGTGTGTGTGTGTGTGGACTGGTAATCCTACGTTATGGGGACAAAATGTCCCCACAAAGATGGCAATATCCAAATTTTTGTCCTTGTGGGGACATTTTTTGGTCCCCATGAGGAAAACATCTTATAAATCACACTAAGTGATGTTTTTGAAAATGTAAAATGCAGCATGTCTCCTGTGATGGGTAGGTTTAGGGGCAGGGGCAGTGTAGGGGATAGAAAATATGGTTTGTACAGTATAAAATGCATTACGCCTATGGAATGTCCCCACAAAACATGGAAACACAACATGTGTGTGTGTGTGTGTGTGTGTGTGTGTGTGTGTGTGTGTGTGTGTGTGTGTGTGTGTGTGTGTGTGTGTGTGTGTGTGTGTGTGTGTGTATGGGAAGCCATTGTTTCAACATCAATTGCGGGTGCAAAGTGATATTGAGCCAACATCACTTCGTAATGTTAATTCAATGCAATTAGTGTCGACGCATCAACATTGACTCAACATTGTTTCAATGATTGCTTGTTATCTGGGTATCGCGTAGTAAAGCGATCGCTAACAGAACATATTTGGATACCAGTCGTGTCTAAAGTGAATGTATACAGGCAGGACAAAAATCAGATTTAGTCAAAAGATCTGATTTGTGCATTAAGACTTGCAGTGTAATCGCAGCCTTAGTGTGTTCGTGTAAGGCTAGTCTTCTCTTTTCACACTCAGGGTGGAGTAAAAGTTTGAAGACAGTCCTGCTGAGCAGGTTAGTTAAAGTTAATTACACTGACATGTTTACAGCTATGCAGAATACATAACTTATTATTTTAATGTATCAATCATGTATAAAAGTATAATAGAGGTGCAACTGATTGAAGAAGATGAGCATGAGTTGTGTTTCATAAATTAAAAAAAAAGATAAGGCATGAGACGATGATGAACTTGAAGCACTTTGGTGTTGTTGAGACAAGCATTTACCGATAATGATGCTATGATTAATGTAGGGACGGTTGATCTGCAACTCACGCAAAGATCAGGTCTGTAGATAATTATCTATCTGGTCTGTTTTGTTGTTGAAAGTACCCTCTCACAAGCCAGCTCATGTCCCGGGATTCACCTCTGAGGTATTGTTACAGCAGAAGTGACTCAGCAATCAAACCACGCCATCTGAACAAAGAATTTGACTTTTAAAAGTGGAACTTTGTAGTCTTGACCTTAAATTAACATTCCACCTTTCCAGTTTTTAATAAAAACAAAAACTAGGTATTAATTAGGTATAAACTGACCAAATGGCAAAACTGGTTTCCAACTAAAGCCAGGGAGGCAGTCCTATAGTCTTAAAATCATTCCAGTGCACTAAAACATTTTATTGTAAAATGTTGTTGCATTTGAATATTTTGTACTTCTATAATCATATATATATATATTTAAATAATGACTACACACGTGTACACACATGATTATTGATATGATTTGATATGATTTATCTTTGTTGCATTTTTTTCTTCTTCACAAAACCAGTTGTATAATACAGACAGTATACCGATCAGACATAACATTATGACAGGTGAAGTGAATAACACTTATTATCTCTTCATCACGGCACCTGTTAGTGGGTGGGATATATTAGGCAGCAAGTGAATATTTTTGTCCTCTAAGTTGATGCGTTAGAATCAGGAAAAATGGGCAAGAATAAAGATTTAAACGAGTTTGACAAGGGCCAATCAATTGTGATGGCTAGACGACTGGGTCAGAGCATCTCCAAAACTGCAGCTCTTGTGGGGTGTTCCCGGTCTGCAGTGGTCAGTGTCTATCAAAAGTGATCCAAGGAAGGAGCAGTGGTGAACCGGCGACAGGGTCATGGGCAGCCAAGGCTCATTGATGCACGTAGGGAGCGAAGGCTGGCCCGTGTGGTCCGATCAAACAGACGAGCTACTGTAGCACAAATCGCTCAAGAAGTGAATGCTGGTTCTGAAAGAAAGGTGTCAGAATACACAGTGCATTGCAGTTTGTTGGGTATGGGACCAGTCAGGGTGCCCATGCTGACCCCTGACTACCTCCGAAACGCAAACAGTGGGCACGTGAGCATCAGAACCGGACCATGGAGCAATGGAAGAAAAGGTGGCCTGGTCTGATGAATCATTTTTTCTTTTACGTCACGTGTGTGTCGCTTACCTGGGGAACACATGGCACCAGGATGCACTATAGGAAGAAGGCAAACCGGTTGAGGCAGTGTGATGCTTTAGGCAATGGGTCCTGCCATCCATGTGGATGTTAGTATTCCCTGGGTGCTGTGGCCTCTTTCAGCAGGATAATGCACTGCCACAAAGCAAAAATGGTTCAGGAATGGTTTGAGGAGCACGAGTTTGAGGTGTTGACTTGGCCTCCAAATTCCCCAGATCTCAATCCAATCGAGCATCTGTGGGATGTGCTGAACAAACAAGTCCAATCCATGGAGGCCCACCCTCGCAACTTACAGGACTTAAAGGATCTGCTGCTAAAATACCACAGCACACTTTCAGGGGTCTAGTGGAGTCCATGCCTCGACGGATCAGGGCTGTTTTGGCAGCAAAAGGGAGACCAACACAATATTAGATATAATGTAAGGCCTCATTGGTGTATTTTCTATTTTATTTAGGCTATCTCATTTTATTACAATTAATGCTTAAATATGTGGAGGCGTCACACTGCAGGACACTTTGTACACATTACTAAACCAACTGAATGAATTATAAGAGGTAAAAACTTTTACAAGCCTGAAAATCTCTTATTTCCTTCTTGTTGGGGTCCTGATTTTCAACATTTTCAAGGATTGCTTAATTAGAAGTATAGAAATGGTGAGTCATTGCCATTAGGTAAAAGTTTTTCTGGTTAGCATGACCCCATTAGAGCATCCTGCTAATGTCGTAATTATTCGGGTGGAGAGAATGTCTCCATTGATGGCCAAACTTAGACAAAATACAATCTCTAATAAAATTATAATATTATTGAAAATGTTTTACTAGTCACAAATTCATTTAATGAGGGCTCTTAAAAGCATGGACTTTTTATATTTTCACATCCATGTCCACATTTTATATTTCCATGTCTACTTCTTTAAAGTCTCAAAATGTTTTTCATTGGCCGTAAAACTTTCTTAACTTATTACAATTGAGCACCCTTAAATTTTAAATGTAGTATTTGGTTACATGATTAATGAAAGCCCATTTATTTAACCAAAACTAAACAAAAACACATGAAAGTGTTGGTTGAAACCTTCTAACAATGAATAAACAGGCAGGACAAATCAGCTGAAAAAGACACTCAATTAAAACATTTAAAGCTTATCGTTCAAATTGGCTATAATTAAGCTAAACAAATATGATCCTTTAATGTTTTCACACAAAACAAACAAACAGGGTGTCTAAAATGACTTGCGTGGTACAGCCCTTGTCATTGATGATTTCCAATTATTCGTTATTTGCTAATTAGCAAATGGCTTTTACGCAAGGCAACTTACAGCACATTCACTGCAAAAACAGTCCCTCTGGAGCAATCTTGGTTAGTTAAGGGCCTTGTTTATGGCACAATAATGACAGGGGATGAATCTAGGACATTTTGGTCACACGTAATAAGTTTCCATTTCTTAACATTAGTTAACAGGAGTGTTTACTCTTAGATAAGAAACAGTACAAAAATAAAACAAAGCAAATGTTATCAGCAAAGCAAAATTTGTACTGGTCCCACAACAAAAAAGTAATAAATAAAATAAAATAGGCCTAATTATTGTTTTGTTGTTTTTGATCCATGTAACTTTAATAAATAAGGTTAATTCCAAAAACCCTAACTCATATTTTATATATATATATATATATATATATATATATATATATATATATATATATATATATATATATATATATATATATATATATATTATTAAAGACTAAAGTCTGTAATGAAATAAGAACAAATCATAATCACAAATACAACAGAAAAACTGTTACTTTCAGGTTAGGCTACAGAAATAGCAATCAAATGTGAACTATCACTGCATAGTCTTCACTGTATAAATATAGATTATCCCTTTTAAAGTTATTCAGTCAAGAGCCGTGAGTGATTTTTTTCTGTCTTTTGTCATCTCGTCTTTTATGAGAACCATAGACTGTATAAAAGGAGAAAATGCTTCCCTGCCATTGAACATTTTCCGGATTTCCCTGTTTTCACTGTTATACGATAGGGGGCGCTATTACGCATCTCCTGAACGAGTACAGAATCTCCTGATCAAAACACAGGGAAAGATGAAACAGAAACGATCTATCTCATAAAAGTAGATGCATATGAAAAACAATGCGATCATCAGCAATAAACCGCATCTAAATCAAAACGGCTGTGTTATTGGATGAAATGTCGACCCAGGACGAGCAATAGGACTGTGAAGCTTTGAAGTGTTGATGGACTCGAAGTTACTCCATCTGTGTTTTGATCATCATTCTGAATCCGATCTGGATGTAACGTTAGTCTTTTACAATGAAACTGTTATTCATGAAACTTACCCACATTCATGTCTGTTCTTTCTTTTGATATATTTGCATGTCTTAATATTCTGTGGGCCATGAAACTTGTGAAAATGACTCAAACGCTGGCAGTGACTGGCATATTTCATGTTTACGTTCATTTAAAAGACATAACCGACTATGCTACTCAACAAGACCGGCATTATGACATAATTTTGTGTGACTATTTGCTTGCGGTGAGACGCCGGGGTACGCTTAAGAACCAAACTGAGAGACACTTTCTCGTCTATGTGCGCTTGAATATTTAAATAGGCAAAGCTTACAAATGTGTAAATTATCAACTTTAGTGAAGATACAGCACTGGCCCGAGCGGGCAAGTGACAGTTTCTGGCCCGAGTGTCTATCACGCTGGCCCCGGGCCATCGGGCAGTCCTTATTGTCGAGCCCTGTTATAAGACATTTTTCAAAACAGGTGACCCCCTGAGCATATCCTGAGTTTGGTGGGAGGTAGTCTCAGCCTCAGACGATGCATATGGCACACTTTTTTGGAAACACTTAAAGAGAATTATGGGAATTTTTGACCATTCTTCTAGAAGCGCATTTGTGAGGTCAGGCACTGATGTTGGACAAGGAAGGCCTGCCTCGCCGTCTCCACTCTAATTCATCCCAAAGGTGTTCTATCGTTTGAGGTCAGGACTCTGTGCAGGCCAGTCAAGTTCCTCTACACTAAACTCACTCATCCAAGTCTTTATTGACCTTGCTTTGTGCACTGGTGCGCAGTCATGTTGGAACAGGAAGGGGCCATCCCCAAACTGTTCCCACAAAGTTGGGAGCATGAAATTGTCCAAAATGTCTTGGTGTGCTGAAGCATTAAGAGTTCCTTTCACTGGAACTAAGGGGCCAAGCCCAACCAATTTGAAAAACAATTTGGCAAAATGCATTCAGGCAAGTACCGTTCTCCTGGCAACAGCCAAACCCAGACACATCCATCAGCTCCTGAGAGAGACACATTCTTTCACAAATGTTTGCAGAAGCGTCTGCATGCCTAGTGCTTGATTTTATACACCTGTGGCCATGGAATTGATTGGAACACCTGAATTCAATGATTTGGAAGGGTGTCCCAATACTTTTGGCAGTATAGCATAGATACATTTAAGTTAATTCATAAAAATTAATTAATGTGGAAAAAAATAAGCAGCTAGAACTATAGTAAAAATGAATCAACGCATTATGCTGGGTTAAATAAATAACCCAATTTACTGGGTAAAATGAACCCAACATGTTTTCTGTCATATATTTACCCAGCCCTTGGGTTTTTAACAGTGTTTTTTTTTTTTAGAGTAAACCCTGTTAGCCGGGTTATAGAGTGCTGCAGGGATGGTGTATTTTTGTAACACAAAACATGAAAATTTGTTAAAAAAGTCAATGGGTTTTTTGTTAAATGCCTGAAAAAAGGTCTGTGGTGAACACAAATGAAAGATATTTTCACATTTTATTCTATAATACAAAATATATCAATTATATTTCCTTGAGATTTTTTAAAAGCTTTTACTTGTCTTGTAAAAGGTGGAAGCTAACATGTGGCTAAATGGGACATTGAACATCTACACTTGTGTTTACAGGTGCTGGTCATATAAGTTGATTTATTTCACTAATTCCATGCAAAAAGTGAAACTTGTATATTATATTCATTCACACAGACTGATATATATTTCTTTTAATTTTGATGATTATAACGGACAACTAAGGTAAATCCCAAATTCAGTATCTCAGAAAATTAGAATATTGTGAAAAGGTTCAATATTGAAGACACCTGGTGCCACACTCTAATCAGCTAATTAACTCAAAACACCTGCAAAGGCCTTTAAATGGTCTCTCAGTCTAGTTCTGTAGACTACACATTCATGGGGAAGACTGCTGACTTGACAGTTGTCCAAAAGACAACCATTGACACCTTGCACAAGCAGAGCAAGACACAAAAGGTCATTGCAAAAGAGGCTGGCTGTTCACAGAGCTCTGTGTCCAAGCACATTAATAGAGAGGCGAAGGGAAGGAAAAGATGTGGTAGAAAAAAAAGTGTACAAGCAACAGGGATAACCACACCCTGGAGAGGATTGTGAAACAAAACCCATTCAAAAATGTGGGGGAGATTCACAAAGAGTGGACTGCAGCTGGAGTCAGTGCTTCAAGAACCACTACGCACAGACGTATGCAAGACATGAGTTCCAGCTGTCGCATTCCTTGTGTCAAGCCACTCTTGAACAACAGACAGCGTCAGAAGCGCCTCGCCTGGGCTAAAGATAAAAAGGACTGGACTGCTGCTGAGTGGTCCAAAGTTATGTTCTCTGATGAAAGTCAATTTTGCATTTCCTTTGGAAATCAGGGTCCCAGAGTCGGGAGGAAGAGAAGAGAGGCACACAATCCACGTTGCTTGAGGTCCAGTGTAAAGTTTCCACAGTCAGTGATGGGCTGGAGTGCCATGTCATCTGCTGGTGTTGGTGCACTGTGTTTTCTGAGGTCCAAGGTCAACGCAGCCTTATACCAGGAAGTTTTACCACTTCATGCTTCCTGCTGCTGACCAACTTTATGGAGATGCAATTTCATTTTCCAACAGGACTTGGCACCTGCACACAGTGCCAAAGCAACCAGTACCTGGTTTAAGGACCATGACATCCCGGTTCATAATTGGCCAGCAAACTCGCCTGACCTTAACCCCATAGAAAGTCTATGGGGTATTGTGAAGAGGAAGATGCGATATGCCAGACCCAACAATGCAGAAGAGCTGAAGGCCACTATCAGAGCAACCTGGGCTTTCATAACACCTGAGCAGAGCCACAGACTGTACATGATCATACTTTTCATGTTCATACTTTTCATGTTTATACTTTTCAGTTGGCCAAGATTTCTAAAAATCCTTTCTTTGTTTTGGTCTTAAGTAATATTCACATTTTCTGAGATACTGAATTTGGGATTTTCCTTAGTTGTCAGTTATTATCACCAAAATGTAAAGAAATAAACATGAATAAACATTGAAATAAACCAGTTTGTGTGTAATGAATGAATATAATATACGAGTTTCACTTTTTGAATTAAATTAGTGAAATAAATCAACTTTTTGATGATATTCTAATTATATGACCAGCACCTGTACAGTCATGCTATTACAAACTATTCTAACAAACGTTTTATTAATTAAATGTTTTTAATTAAATACTGAAAGAGTTGTCGAAGCTTAATGGTGGTGGCGCTGAAGATCATGCGAAGGTGCTGTAGTTCGTTTACAGCCTACGTTTAGCTTTTCACTTTGTATTTACGCTTCAAAATTCATAAAAGCTTTGTCTCTGTGAAGATCATCACAATGAACATAACATGTAAGAATTGTAAACTTTTGCTGGTCACAGAGCTTATTTTCTGAAATAATCCAAAAGCCAATGGAAAAATCCTATTAGGTTTTCGGCGAGGGAACCACAGTGATTTACAGTAAATTTAACTTGCTTTCACTTTAGCAATAATCTGCTGAGTGTCTTCTTTAAAACAAGACCAAACTTAGGTCTATACTTAGGTTTCTATATTACACACACACACACACACAAACACACTCACACACACACACACACAAATATATGTTATAACTTTTGACTGATAAATTACATCACATGACATTTTTGGAGCAATTAAACTTTTATTGAAAATGTTTTCAAAACCATAAAACTTGAATGCAGAGAGAAGCTTACATTTCTAAGAAATTGGTACATGCACTAGATTGTCTTTTCTTTATCATAGACACTATTATATGTCATTGACCCAAAAGTGTGCATCTATCTCATTTGTTCTCACATAAGCAATCATATTTATTATTCACATAACATCCTTATTGGCGACATGAACACAATGGATGGCGATCTCACTAAAGCAGCAGCTCATTGAGTTCTGAATCGGCTTGGAGTCTATGCAACGAGTGCAACAATTAACTTAATGAAGAGCGGACGCATTAGGAAGTCACACTTAGTGCTCAAGTAACACCGATGCCTTGAATATTCATGTGCTGGCAGCTGCACAGATTCATAATGTATTGCGCCACTGAATACTAATAGCTGCATTTCCCGCCAAACGCAATATCAGCCTGTGCACGCTCACACTCTAATCGTGCTCATTGAGTTCATTATTTATGGTTCGCTCTTCTTACAGACATAACATCTGCCATTTTGAAAGGCACAAATCAAGCCATACCTTTTCCTAAAACAAGAAACATAAGAGTTTAACGTAGCACTTTAGTTTAGGGTCCAATTCTTGCTATTATCTTATTAGCATGCATATTACCAGGATATTGGTTGTTTATTAGTACTTATAAAGCACATATTAATGCCTTATTCTGCATGACCATATTCAACCTCCCTTAATCCCACCTAATACCTAAACATAACAACCTTACTAACTATTGATAATCAAAAGTCATAGTTAATATTTAGTAAATTGTGGGAATTGGACCCTAAAGTGTGACCAAGTTTAATATCTACCCAGACGAAATTGGAAATCTTGCTTAGATCAGAGGGTTTTCCCCAGAAGGGAGGATATTTAAAAATAGAAGAAGTCTCCACTGGCTCTCATATTCCTTTTTTATCTAGGAGAAACAATTGAGGTATTAGAGATCTAATTTTTATTGGTAAAATACGCTAATAACATTAGCCAATGTAAATCCAAATTTTGCACAACAACAACAACAACACCACAACAAGCATTTTAAAAAATAGCTTCTTGGTAGAGTTAGCATACATGCTCTCAGGGCTAATGCAATAAACTAAACTACACACACACACACACACACACACACACACACACACACACACACAATTTACCATTAGTAAACATAGTCCAGCTTATTCATCTTGCAATATCAAGTAAGTATTAGTATCTTCAAATAGCATTAAACTTTAAACAATAGCATGCTAATTGGTCATGAAAAGTAGCCTAACGTTACAGTGATGTAATCGAAGATTGTTAAATCCAGAGTAGCTAATCCTAAAATCGATTCTCTTTGAGCTATCAAAGTTTAGGGTCTCAAATCTGGAAAACCCAAATCAGTGGTGCCACCAACTGGAGACTGACAAATCTAAATATAATGCAAACTTAGCCACAAACATGCTAAAACTAAACTGTCATTCACAAAGTTATATACATTCCCTGCATTATAATGTTATCAGCTATGATTCATATTTCAGATACTAAGATTATATAGTAGCCTACCCTAGTTAAGTTTTACACAATAAACCAAGTTAAAACCCATTCAGCAGAATACGATATGATAGTCTAATATGATGTGACATGTCTGTTGTTTAAATGATTTTGCGCTCAAATTGCGCGAAAATGTTTTAGGAAAAGTATCACAACATTTATTCTCATTTATACTTTCCAATCTTGGCTCAGTTTAGACCAACCATAAGAAATAAATCTGAATAACACGAGTCCTTCGATGATTAAATCTTGTATGATTATAGCAATTATGATAAATACGTGCAAATCAATGCTGCATATGATAATCTCGTTTTGCACAGATCTTGACACTGAATCAGATCAGTTGACGTCAACTCTGAATGACTAGGACTTGGAGTGTCATAATGTGGTTTTTCCCAGAAGCGAATATGCATATAGGGGTGGTTTAAAGATATGGGTTGCTAAATGAAAGTTTGTAGATTGATCACGAGGAAGATACATAGTTTTTTTTTTAAATAAATAAATCAACGTCTTACCTTATGTAACCTTGGCTGGCGACAGAATAGATTTGAACAGCTCAACACTGCCATCTGCTGTCTTACAAATGAACTGAGTTGGCGTTAGAAGAGAAAATGGCTCAGGTCATTGGCAGGAAGACGGCTGTGACATCAACTGGAATTTCCTTCCAGCTGTCTTCAGTGAGAGCAGATGTGAACTTTAACTATCTAGAACCCATGTCATATGACAGCACATTGTTGCTCTCTTTTCATACATCAAAGTATGAAAGTAATGGTTCATCTGACAAATAATCTTGTTTCTGCAGTGTAGAGTCTGCAGACCATTAATGTGGGAGGTAACGTTAAAGATGTGTTTAATGTTAGTGTTAGACCTAAACATGGCTTAAAGTAATATTTCTGTCATCGTAACTCACCCTTATGTCATTAAACACATGGTTTCTTTTGTCCATATACGCAAAAGACAAACACACTCTCCATAGATGCAATGGCTTTTACACTGTAGAAACTGTAAATTATCTCCCCTTAAACTAACCCTACCCCTAACCCAAAATTTTCTGCATTTTTACATTTGCAAAAAAAAACTCTAAAAATTTTTTTATAAAGTTTCCTCAAACATGTACACTTGACGTGAGAACCATTGAAGTTCATTCTCATGTAATGCAGCAAGTTATAGCTTCAGCGAGAACCACTGAGATTCCTTCTCGTGTTACGCAGCACATTTGAGCTTCAGCAAGAACCAATGAGGTTCATTCTCGTGTTACGCAGAACGTTTGCGCTTCAGCGAGAACCAATGAGGTTCATTCTCGTGTTAGACAGCAAGTTTGAGCTTCAGCGAGAACCAATGAGATTCATTCTCGTGTTACGCAGCACATTTGAGCTTCAGCAAGAACCAATGAGGTTCATTCTCGTGTTACGCAGCACATTTGAGCTTCAGCAAGAACCAATGAGGTTCATTCTCGTGTTACGCAGCACATTTGAGCTTCAGCAAGAACCAATGAGGTTCATTCTCGTGTTAGACAGCAAGTTTGAGCTTCAGCGAGAACCAATGAGATTCATTCTCGTGTTACGCAGCAAGTTTGAGCTTCTGTGAGAACCAATGAGATTCCTTTTTGTGTTACGCAGAACGTTTGCGCTTCAGCAAGAACGAATGAGGTTCATTCTCGTGTTACGCAGCACATTTGAGCTTCAGCAAGAACCAATGAGGTTCATTCTCGAGTTACGCAACACATTTGAGCTTCAGCAAGAACCAATGAGGTTCATTCTCGTGTTACGCAGCACGTTTGAGCTTCAGCAAGAACCAATGAGGTTTATTCTCGTGTTAGACAGCAAGTTTGAGCTTCAGCGAGAACCAATGAGGTTCATTCTCGTGTTAGACAGCAAGTTTGAGCTTTAGCGGGAACCAATGAGGTTCATTCTCATGTTACGCAGCAAGTTTGAGCTGCATTGAGAACCAATGAGGTTCATTCTCGTGTTAGACAGCAAGTTTGAGCTACATTGAGAACCAATGAGGTTCATTCTCATGTTACGCAGCAAGTTTGAGCTTCAGCAAGAACCAATGAGGTTCATTCTCATGTTACGCAGCAAGTTTGAGCTACATTGAGAACCAATGAGGTTCATTCTCATGTTACGCAGCAAGTTTGAGCTTCAGCAAGAACCAATGAGGTTCATTCTCATGTTAGACAGCAAGTTTTAAGCTTCAGCAAGAGCCAATGAGGTTCATTCTCGTGTTAGACAGCAAGTTTGAGCTTCAGCGAGAACCAATGAGGTTCATTCTCATGTTACACAGCAAGTTTGAGCTTCAGCGAGGACCAATGAGCATTCTCATGTTACGCAGCAAGTTTGAGCTTCAGCGAGAACCAATGAGGTTCAGTCTCATGTTACGCAGCAAGTTTGAGCTTCATTGGGAACCAATGAGGTTCATTTTTGTGTTAAGCAGCAAGTTTGAGCTTCAGCAAGAACCAATGAGGTTCATTCTCGTGTTACGCAGCAAGTTTGAGCTTCTGTGAGAACCAATGAGATTCCTTTTTGTGTTACGCAGAACGTTTGCGCTTCAGCAAGAACGAATGAGGTTCATTCTCATGTTAGACAGCAAGTTTGAGCTTCAGCGGGAACCAATGAGGTTCATTCTCGTGTTACGCAGCACATTTGAGCTTCAGCAAGAACGAATGAGGTTCATTCTCGTGTTACGCAGCACATTTGAGCTTCAGCAAGAACCAATGAGGTTCATTCGTGTTACGCAGCACATTTGAGCTTCAGCAAGAGCCAATGAGGTTCATTCTCGTGTTAGACAGCAAGTTTGAGCTTCAGTGAGAACCAATGAGGTTCATCTCGTGTTAGACAGCACATTTGAGCTTCAGCAAGAACGAATGAGGTTCATTCTCGTGTTACGCAGCACATTTGAGCTTCAGCAAGAACGAATGAGGTTCATTCGTGTTACAGCACATTTGAGCTTCAGCAAGAACCAATGAGGTTCATTCTCGTACGCAGCACATTTGAGCTTCAGCAAGAACCAATGAGGTTCATTCTCGTGTTAGACAGCAAGTTTGAGCTACATTGAGAACCAATGAGGTTCATTCTCATGTTACGCAGCAAGTTTGAGCTTCAGCAAGAACCAATGAGGTTCATTCTCATGTTACGCAGCAAGTTTGAGCTTCATTGAGAACCAATGAGGTTCATTCTCGTGTTACGCTGCACATTTTATCTTCAGCGAGAACCAATGAGGTTAATTCTCGTGTTACGCAGCACGTTTGAGTTTCCTCAAGAACCAATGAGGTTAATTCTCATGTTACGCAGCAAGTTTGAGCTTCAGCAAGAACCAATGAGGTTCATTCTCGTGTTACGCAGCACATTTGAGTTTCCTCAAGAACCAATGAGGTTCATTCTCATGTTACGCAGCACGTTTTAGCTCCAGCAAGAACCAATGAGGTTCATTCTCGTGTTACGCAGCACATTTGAGTTTCCTCAAGAACCAATGAGGTTCATTCTCGTGTTACGCAGCACGTTTGAGCTTCAGCGAGAACCAATGAGGTTCATTCTCGTGTTACGCAGCACGTTTGAGCTTCAGCAAGAACCAATGAGGTTTATTCTCATGTTAGACAGCAAGTTTGAGCTTTAGTGGGAACCAATGAGATTCATTCTCATGTTAGACAGCAAGTTTTAAGCTTCAGCAAGAACCAATGAGGTTTATTCTCGTGTTAGACAGCAAGTTTGAGCTTCAGCAAGAACCAATGAGGTTCATTCTCGTGTTAGACAGCAAGTTTGAGCTTCAGCAAGAACCAATGAGGTTCATTCTCATGTTACGCAGCAAGTTTGAGCTTCAGCAAGAACCAATGAGGTTAATACTCGTGTTACGCAGCACGTTTGAGTTTTAGCAAGAACCAATGAGGTTCATTCTCATGATACGCAGCAAGTTTGAGCTTCAGCGAGAACCAATGAGGTTCATTCTCATGTTACGCAGCAAGTTTGAGCTTCAGCGAGAACCAATGAGGTTCATTCTCATGATACGCAGCAAGTTTGAGCTTCAGCGAGAACCAATGAGGTTTATTATCGTGTTACGCAGCACGTTTGAGTTTCCTCAAGAACCAATGAGGTTCATTCTCGTGTTACGCAGCACGTTTGATCTTCTGCAAGATTTGGGTTTGGAACATGATATTGAGTAAAAGAATTTTAATTTTTTGTGCAAACTAACCCTTTAAAGCAGATGCTTAATTCTTATACATTAGGCCCAATGCCACAAACACCTGAAAAGGACAATGACAATATCATGGACAATGAGGGGTTAAAAGATTGAGAACCAATGCTTTAAAGGATGACAGATAAGGAGAATTCAAACAAAAATGTTCAAACAGAAGTTGTACTTTTATTTAATTAAAACAGCCTGTGAAACAGCACAAGTGTAACACCCTACCAGTTGGTCACGGATTTTCCACAAGACAGGATTGATATAAACATTTGTACTCTTCTGGATATACAAAACAAAGTTACATTGTATATAAATATACCCATTCATCTGACAGGACAGTCACGGCTCCTTAAAATGCGAACAAAGAGCCCATACAGATTCAGAAAGATTTGCTCTGTAAATTTCACTTTTTAAGCTTTAAGAACTATTTCGAATGGTGCTAAATCTTGGCTCTCCCTTGTGTATTTCAGAAGATAAATGTGTGAAAGAAAATAAAACAGTAATGGAAAGAAAATTCAGCCATAGTTTACCAAGACTGATTTGCAGACATGAGACTGTAACCAGACCATAAACAACCTGCACAAATAAAGTCTTAAATAGAAAGCTCACAAAAAATAGAAATTGTGTCACCAATTACTCATTTCAAACAAGCATGACTTCCTCCAATGGAATGTTACATGCTTTTTCCCATACAAATCCATTGAATGGCGACATCATAAGTTAAATTCTCCTTATATGATTCATGAAAGAAAGTCATGGAACCATATGTGGGTGAGTAAATGAAACCATTTTTATTTTTGGCTGAACTATTCCTTCAAATCAGCTTTTAAAAGATGCACAAAAGAGTAATTAATTTTAAATCGCTCCATTTAATTTGCCTAGTACATGACGGAAATGGTGAGAAAATGTCTCCTGTGAACATGTAGGCACTCTCACTGAAACAAGTGTATGAATGAACAGAGGCTGAACAAATCGACAGCATTTCAGGAATGTAATGGAAACTATTCCAAGAAAGAACAATCACTAGAGCACTTTGCAAAGAACCTTCTGGAGTGAAAAGCAGTGTTGTGTAGGAGGAGAGGTGTGCCCTTTGCATTGATTACACATTCTTCTCTCTGATAAACACACTTCATTTTCTGGTTTTGTTAAAGTATTTTGCAAAGAACAACAGAATGCGGTGAAGGCATTAAAGAAAAAGAACCCAGTTTTAACCTGCATTATGTAAGCAACAACATTTCTCAGAGTAGGTGGGCAGGTAAGAATAAAGCATGAGAATTAACGCCACATTCTCTCAGAACATGATGAACACTGGACACACTCAGTGAGCGGGTGGGTGTGTGGTGGGCGTTATCAAAAGCAGTCCTCAAATAAAAGGGGTTGCGTATTGGTGGTCATTTTGTCCATTAAAAGAGGTTGCGAGTTCAAAAAACAGAGATAAGGGCAAAGACTCCGTACAGCAGGGCGCAGGGATATGCCACCAGCAGCTGCTGCCCGTCCATGGCCAACGCGGAGATGAAGATCTTAGAGGCTGAAAGACTGCACCAACCAATGATGGCGGATGTTATAATGATACCCATCATGCCCCTGAAAAACACAGGAAAACACCAGGTTAGAAAGGTCTATTATAAAATAGCTAGGCTAATGAACACTTAAGGCCCCAATTTACTTCAAGCAAAATCGAAGTACAGAAAACTGATTTCATTTCAATCAACATCAGGCCAAAACAAAGCTCGCTTTGTGTTCGTTCCGGGAGTTTGAAACAGCTTGCCAAAGCAAACTTTCCAGAAAAGTTTCCTCCGGCTGTTAAACACCAAACTATCATTGGTCTGTGGCGATTATACAATAGACAGGTGAAGCTTTAAGGCTCTGCCTTCTTTGACATAGAAATCTTCTCCACTTCACTTCTCATTTTTTGTGTTCAGTCTGTCGAGGTCAGATGTCCAAAAGTAAAAACACGAATACACTAGACTACAGAGTCGCTTTATAGTAGAAACTAGGGATGCACCGAATATATGTGCGCATAATAGTTAACCCAAGTTAACATTAGAGCGAGTGGCCAATTTAAGTGCTATGATAGGCAAACAGTGGGACGTCACCTTTTTGGGTCACCCTTTAGCCTCTTGAAATGATCCTACACTTTGGATTTCCTGCCCAATATAATAAGCACATGGACCAGCCACATCAGCGATCTGTCAGTCTCAATGCGCGGCTTTGGCAATTCCTGTGGAGCGTTTTTTCCTGTGACCTACAGGCTAATTACAATTTGGTAGATCAAGCCTCTTCTGATTGACTAACATTTGGTTGACTATTATGGGGCAGTGCTAAAAAATACTTTATACTATTCAATATTTATATATTTTATTATATATATATTGGTTAAAAACTTATATTTGATAGTTTATTACACATTAAAACATACACTACCAGTCAAATGGTTGGAAACATTACGATTTTCTTGTTTTTGAAAGAAAGCGTTCATGCTCAACAAGGCTGATCAAAAATACAGTAATAGCTGTAATATTTAATATTATAGGAATTTAAAAATAACTGTTTTCTATTTAAATACATCTTGAAATTAATGTAATGTATTCCTGTGATCAAAGCTGAATTTTCAGCATCATTACTGCAGTTTAGTGTCACATGATCCTTCAGAAATCATTCTGATATGATTTACTGCTCAAGAACCAATTATACAGACTGAAAACAGTTTTTGCTGTTTCATATTTTTGTAGAAACTACCCTATGACCCTAAACTGTTTAAAGTAGTTTGTAAAAAAATGTTTTTTATAAAATAATAATATTTGTATTCAGCAAGGGCACACAAAATTGATCAAAAGTGAGAGTAAAGAAATGTATAATATTACAAATATTTTCATTTAAAATAAATGCCTTTCTTTTGAAGAATCCTAGGGAAAAAAATCTTGTTTCCACAAAAACATAACAAAAAAAACATTAAGCAGCAAAACCTATTTAACATTCATTGTAAAGCATGACTTACTGTAAGGAGAAGAGGACCCCGAAACTGGACAAGATGATCATGGGAAGCAGGCAGTACCCGAGAACGCTGGCCACACACCCAAATGAAACCCCTGTCATGCTCATGAGGTTGAGCAGGCAGTACATGCCGAGGCACCCAATGGCACTGATACCGTACACGTAACCAAACTGGATCTTACCCGTCTAAAATGAGGAAGAAATGTAGTTTAACAAAACTCTTCGTCAGATTTATCATCATCAGAATAGCAATTAATTATAAAAATGTTTACAGAGCTCAAAAAGATGCTTAAAATGTACCAATATTCAGCTAATTAAAACACTTGTCTCTTACCAAGAGCAGCGTCGCCCCAAAGGCCAAACAGAAAACCATGGGACCAGCCAGATCGGTTTCATTCATTATACTGCCATCTGCTGCCTTCAACGGGTGCAGCACAGTCAGAGTCTTCTGCCAGATGTGGTCAAAGTTGATCCCCAGCTCTGGAAATGGAAAATATATTTTACATTTAAAAAAAAAAAGTTTTTACGAATAACTGGAGTTTGCCATGCACAACTCACCACTATGCTACTAGGGCAGGTTTTCCCAAACTAGGGAATGTATTGTTAAAGGGGACATATGCCCTTTTTCACAAGACATAATTGGGGCTGTAATCTCCCAGTTGATTAGTCAATTATTAGTCGATACGTAACTTCTGGCTCGACCAAAATTCAGATTTTTTTCGCGTTCATTTCATCAGGTGGAAAGCACTAACTGCTAACAGTTAGAGTGTTTTCAGATCACCCTGTTTCACAGGTAACAGTCTGTCTTCAGAACACCCCCCTTGTTTTCACTTCTTTTGGATTAGCCCAACCCACTGGAGAAGAGACACAGGTTGAAGTCGGCTACTTTGCTGTATATTTTTCCTTAATATCTATGCTTTATTTTTCAGTTATGCGTTATTTCATTTCTGCTCTTGATCTGGCTTGTTTAATAAATATTCCTTTTTTGTTAAAGTGGATGTGCCTTTTGTGTTTAAGAGTAAACGCTTTAAGTTAATAGTCGTGTTTATTAGTGAAAGCTGAGGAGGAGAGTCAGGAGAGCCAAGATGATCGCGGAAGATTTGGTTTCAAAGCTAAATGTAAAGGTGCCTAATTAAGCGTGTTTGTCATTGTACGGTGTTGCTGTTGCATTTTTTAATTAAGAATAATAGGCTAATGAACCCACAATTCAAGCAACACGCTCCCGAAATGGCGCTCCAAAACCGAAACTTCAAATATGCGCGGCCTCACAGAGCACGCATTTACGGATGAAATGTCATTCACGGTGTGTGTGCACTGACGCATTTTCAGTTCTAGCATATAACTTCCATAGGAATTCATTGAAACCACTCGCTTTGCTTCGCTCTGTTATGCCCGAGCGTCCGTGTGCATTACTTCTTTTAGCACTGCCCCATAATAGTCGAAAATTTCAGGACTTCAGTCGACCAAGATTTTCTTTGGTTGATTACAGCCCTAGACATAATACAAATCTCTGGTGTCTCCGGAATGTGTCTGAAGTGTCAGCTCAAAATACTCCCCAGATCATTTAGGCAGCGGCTAATTGCACTAAGTGTAAATAGCAACTATTGAAAATAACATTTTCTTATCGATAGATGATATTTACACTAAGTGCAAATATAGCTGTAGATGCTATTCACTAAGTGAAAATAGTGATAATTTACACCATGTAAAAGTAACAGTTCTTTGCAATATGTGTAAATAGTAATTCAATTTTCGATTCTTTATTTTGACAGATGCATACCATTTGCACCTCAGTGTGGTTGTACATAAACAGGATGCAATAATAGAGTGTAAATAATTATATTTATTAAAATTATTAAATGGATGCCGCCTTAATGGGACAATAAAAGCCTTCCCTACACCTACCCCACCTAATAAATGCTTTTATCATTATTAAACATTTCGTTAGGCACTTTAATTCCACTTTTAGAATTTCATTTTTATTGCAAGTAAATGTCTTTCCGATGTGATATGTGATAGGAAAAGAGAGAAGAGCGAGCTCAGCATAAGGCAGATTTGAACCCAGTCTTAAGCTGATGCTCCACACCTCTCTTCCAGAAGAGACCCGATCTTTTACACACATTTCGGATATACTGTCAACAACAAAACAGGCAAATCTCACTCAGCCAAAATGTCAGAAATAACCAGTTATGGAGTGCAGCCTTACACCGTGTCCTAACTTCATGCGATGCGGCACTCGATAAAAAGCATCTTTTTCATGTTAAGAGTTTTTGTCCTAACCAGCCGCGGAACAACAAGAAAACATGGGAATGATAATCTCAGGTAATGTTTATGTGCTTTATTTAATGTTAAAAGCGTGTAATGTGTTGTTGAATATCATTTAGTGCTCCCTGCATTGTAATGTAGTCGTACTAAATGCAACAATGGATAATTCACCTCAGATCTTGAAATTAAACAAATACAAACAAGAACGTTCAAACTGTGAACAAACAAGTATATTCTAAGACAGAGATTGATTTAGTAACTCAGTATTTATTTTTAGTAATGTTTAAATGGTGTAATATTTGTGAATTTGATTATGTACTTATCCATATCCTTGCATGTGCCATCAAGATTAATCCCTGGCCGTACACTTGCCGCCAGAGCCCGCCCACACACTGTTCTGATTGGCTGTGGTTTTTGAATGATTTGTGTCGCATCTTGCAGTCGCAATTCTGGTGCGGATCTTATCACATTGTGTCTAGTTAGGACACGGTGTTACATGTTTGAACTGGAGTCGGACAGTGGAGTTGAACTGGAGGTTTCTGAATGGTTAGTGGATACATTTATGTGACGTTAGTTATTGTGGAGTTATGTTGATTCAACTCATCGACTAGCATGTTCTGTCATATTAATCTATAAGTTGTTGTATAGGTGCTTGTGAGGGAATGTAAAAAAGTGTCCTGACTATGACTATACAATGCATAATAAGTGTGCGTTTATGAATTACGTTTAAGAAATTTGAATCCTTACAATTTTACATCCTTACTAGTAAGAGCACAAAGCGTTGGTATTGACCCATCCTTCAGAAGCAACTTTTTCGCAAATCCAGCGTTGTACTGACCCTCGTCGGTGAAGCGGTCTTGCGTAAATTGATTTGCGCAAATATATAACATACTATATAATACATAACTTTTCCTTCAAAAAAATGAAAATTCAAACAGTGTTCTCAGTGGCTTGGACACCGAGTCTATGGAGACTCGTATGATCATTGGTAAATCCAACAAAAGAACATTTGTCATGTTTTTGGTGCAGACATTGTAATAATTTAGCTAAGTAATGCAGCGAGTAAACAGAAATGGCGGTCTCTGTGCATCTCGTGTGATGAGAGATTGATAATGATTGATGGGGATTTTATTATTTATCATTCTCTCATTTTATTTCTTTGTAAGTTTAATCTTTTTTAAAACATATACTTCTGAATCTCATTATAATTTGTTTTGTTTAAATTGATAATTGTGGATGTATAACCTATTTATTTGGAAACATGCAACAAATATAACCCCATACCCCCAACCCATCTCCACTCTACTGCTTATTTGCTAATGATAATGAGTAATGCTAATAGTGGTAATAGTGATGCTTGCCTCAGCGATCACCACTAATAAGGCAGAACATTAGAATAATCAGACAGGACTGACATTATTGCACAGCATGATAAATGCACTCCCGATTGTGGATGACAACAGCGACCAGCGGTAATCAGTGAAGTGGCTTTCTCCACGTCTCTGCCGACTGCCGGTTCATTTGAAGCACAGCTCTGAAGAATTGGGGCAAGTAGCTTTCACAAGGACTACTTAACTTCAGTACGCAAAGACACAGATGTGGTTGTACTAAACACGGCCCCAGGTGACACTTGTTTGTTTTTTCAAGCAATGCGTTATTCTAAGAGTTCTGGCTGTGGGACGCAGAGACAATGCATTATTGATTTCTCTGTAAACAAGAATAAATTCACCCTTGGGAATCACAGCAGTGTGACTAAGAGAAGGGAATCACTGATTCTGAAAATGATTCCACATGCATACAAAAGTACTACAGATATATGAGTCACAGATACAGATAATATGAGTCACAGAGTTAAAAAAAAAATCCTCATTCATCAACGACAGATAACAAAAGATGCAAACTTTTCGGGTCCATTTTGACCCGGAAGAGGCACATAACATTAATAGTTTTTAGAACGAACATTACAATTTGTAAGTGAGTTTATTTTTTTGTACAATAAATTTGAGATATAGGCCCGGGTTTCACAGGCAGGGCTTATACTAAACTATGATTAGGCCTTAGTTCAATTAGGACATTTAAGTAGCTTTTATAAACATGCCATAGAAAAAACATTCCTGGTGTGCATCTTCATATAAAACAATGGCACTGATATATATTAAGATATAAGTTACTCTCAGTTAAAACAGCTAAAACATGCATTTTATTCTGAGACTAGCTTAAGCCTTGTCTGTGAAACTCGGGGATAACCATTTAAACTAAATTTACACCTTTTGCGCTTTGACACAAAATGGTGCTTAATATGTATGAAAATCATGATAATTTCGTTTTAAAAATATTTTAAAGCAAAACAATCTTTTAAATTGTAATATTTCAACTTTTGACCGCTGGAAGCTAGTTATTTTAGTCTATAAAGTTTTAAATATGGATATTTTTCTTACACAAATGCGTCACTTGGCTTTAGAAGGCCTTTATTAACCCCCCGGAGCCGTGTGGAGCAGTTATATGATGGATAGATGCACTTTTATGAACTTCAAAAATGACCCAACAATTCACTGCCATTATAAAGCTGGGAAGAGCCAGGACATTTTTAATAGAACTCTGATTTTTTCCATCTGAAAGAAGAATGTCAAACACCTAGGATGACTTGAGGGTGAGTAAATCTAATGGTCTAATTTTCATTTTTGGGTGAACTATCCCTAAAAATAATTATTATAGGCCTATTCATTTCTGGTAATTCCAGGTTGCTATGGTCACGCAGGTTGTTTATGCATTTAATCATGAGAAATAGATCATAGAATTATCACATTCCCACGAGTTAATATGACGTTCCCATGAATTAATATCTAGTGGCCATGACAAAACTAAGTAAAGCGAACATGCCCCCTCCCGGTGACCGTAAAAAAGTATTATAGCATTTGCTTTTATATTATTAGTATGATTCTACATTTGGGGCCGCAATTCAGAGAATCAGATCTGTTGGATTTGCATCACATCAATTCATCCACATCTCCCGAAATACATGAAAGTAAGTGGCTGGTCAAGTGGAGAAGAATTGAGTAAACTATGTTGTTAACTATATAATATGTCAAGTCAAGTCACCTTTACTTATATAACGCTTTTTACAATGTTGATTGTTTCAAAGCAGCTTTACAGTGTTAAAAAGGAATGTGTATCTGATATGAATAAGATACATAGTCATATTATAACAAAGGATTGTTATTGCCACTTCCAAAAGACATCAGTGTGTATTTAACAAACTATAAGATGTGTTTAATGCTAGTAATTATGTGCATTTACATGTCTGAAACCTAAAATAAACATTATGTGGTTGAAAACACTGAATAGTTGTGATATGTCAACACATCTGCCACTGGCTCAGTGCCAGGCAAAGGGCGAAAACACGTTCGAATTTAGCAGTTGATAATGTGATGCACTGAATATTTGAGATAGCTCGGGCATTTAAGTGGCCCCAAAATGAAGCACCAAAATCTGCGTTCTGATTCGATCCGGTTATAGGTTTAGGTTCCCAACATTAGTGTTAACTACTATTTATTTGAAAATATATGATTCCCAGTGCACACAAACTTACCAGATTACTGAGGGCCCTGTTGTTTACATGGTTAACTTCCTTTTTATTCATACATTTATAACAACTATAATAGGATTTCAGAATCAAAAGGTTGCCATCTAAAGTATAATTTTATTCATTATTTATTTCTAATTTATTCAATATTAGGTCAAATAAATATAAATTATACATATATCGGCCACCCTGCTCTCTATATATTGGCATTAGCCATAAAAAAAAACAATCTATTAGTCTAGAATGACATAAGAGGGAGAATATTACTACCAAACTTGCATTTTCAGGTGAACTACAGAAAGGTAAAGTCTCCCTCACCCTCCAGCAACGGCGGCTCGTCCTCAAAGCTGCTACTGTACATGGACTGTGGGGAGGCTGGTGTAAACGCTGGCGTGGGCTGGAAGATCTGCCCCGTGTACGGCTGCTGGGGCTGCATCATTCCCGGAGTAGCCGTGTAGCCCATCGGCTGGGAGTAATCATACTGTCCATACGGTCTGTTGGACGTAAAGATAGATTTATAGTCATAATTAGGTGACATATTCTCACACTCAATTTAAGGCTTGTTATTTTACTACAATTATGAAATAAAAACAACTTGTACTTCTTAAATACAAATTGGCATTATGATGTGCTGATTACGGTCTAAAGAAAGCAGGAGAATGTACTGTCCATACATAATTTTGTGGCAAAAATCATGGAAATAATTTGTCGTTTTTATCCTGTTGTCGGCTGTAAGGACCTTTAAAATAACTGATATCATTTGGCGAAGTGATATGGAACTGTAATGCGGTCAAGACCTGCTGGAACTACTTTAGCCGTGGGTTTCCATGAAAATAATTGCACACTTTAGACCGTTCGCCAAACAATCAGATTCAAGCATTCAACAGCCCCATAGTATAAAGAAGTATCCCAACTTTGTCCACATTCATACGGTATGCTCACTTTGCAGCAATATAACTACTGCAAATCACAGCTGCTTGATTGTGTATACAGTTGGATTATACTGTGTCATGGCCATTCTCAATACGATATTCTGACTTCACCACGGACAATTCAAACAACTCCCAGTTGTTAATATAAACGAATACAGTACTACAGTACTGATACACTACAGTGTCTTGAGATAATTCCCTTTCTTGAATACTTCTTATATAATTAAATACTGTGAGGTAATTCCCCTCCCTGAAGTAAGGTCGAGAAGCTACTAACTATCACTACCTCAAACACACGAGCACACAGGTCTTTAGCGACCATACACTCTCACCGTCCTTCTCAGGTGGTCCGACTCAGGATCATTAATACTAACTCTGAGTATTACAGCCTCACCCTGAGGGCGGCTCTATAGTCTTCCAACACTATCACAGTCTCTGCTGTGGTTTTTTTGAAGCGTAGAATCTTTAGTACTTCTATTCCTCAGCTGCGCAGCATATATACCTGACACGATTTGCAGGAATTATGTTTTATTCACGGCCGGAGATCACAGGTCACAACAACCAAATGAGTCTCCCACAACAGAAAGATACATGTACATTTAAACATTACAGTTAAGTGAAAATCAATGTCACTCAAGTTTCCTTCACCGTGATTTGTTCTGGTTATTAGGGCTGGGCGAAAAATCTCATATCAGGATATAAGTAATCTCCTATCCCGATAACGATATATATCACAATGTAGTACCTTCTTTGTAAATTCAATCAATTAGCTTATATATATTAGCCACATGGAAAGGACTATTTCTGTTTTGACATTTTAAAGTATATACTCAAAATGTACTCATCTGTGATTATTTTTCTCCCTTTATTTAGAAGTGTTTGTCATTGTATCATTCATTTAAAAGATTTATTCACAAACGCTGATCCATCCAACAACTCCACAGAAATTGGTGTGAAAATCAAGAAATCCAAACGTTCACCTAACATCTATCGACCTCAGACATGGCGTATCATTTGAAGTATGTAAGTAGTAGCCTCTTTAGATGGCTGCTGCCTCAAACACTAACCTAGATAAATGTGCACTATTATTAGGCACATATCCAAGCTTAGCTTAACATCCATTTCTCTCTAAAGTTGCATACACTTACTGTAGAGATGACGAGTCAGCGTCATCAACTTCATCTTTGGAGCCGACACTAATTCAGAAAACACTAGTTTATTAATAAATTGTTAAAATGTTCAGACAGTCTCCTTGTTGTTTTTGAGACACATTCATAATCATTACTTTTGCTAGTGTGCTGCGGCACGCTTAATTAATGTATACTTTATTCGGTTTTTATTTAAACGCTCATAATAATGGTTAGTTTTTTTTT
The DNA here is from genome assembly GCA_023029165.1 of Gobiocypris rarus. Taxonomy (NCBI): domain Eukaryota; kingdom Metazoa; phylum Chordata; class Actinopteri; order Cypriniformes; family Gobionidae; genus Gobiocypris; species Gobiocypris rarus. Next base: position 7,399,795 of record CM040930.1, on the reverse strand, counting down.
CTTCTCTGTAATGTAGAAAAATGTTACATACAATTTTCTTTCTCAGCCCTGAGACCATTTTCCGATGCAACTCCCCAAATATATATTTAAGTAATTAATAACATCATAAACATCTGACTAGATGACTAATGGCTTAAATGAGCGACTACTAGTCGGCTAGAAAAATCTTTAGTCAGGGGCAGCTCTAATATGTAGTGCATGCAACTTTACCCACATACAGTTGACTCAAAGCAATGCAAACTACATTGCAAATTTCAGCTGTGATGTTTATATCAAAGTAAAATGTAAACTATATTAATTGCACAGCTCCACATACAGTATAGTCACTATATACACCGATTAGGCATAACATTATGACAGGTGAAGTGAATAACAGTTATTATCTCTTCATCACGGCACCTGTTAGTGGGTGGGATATATTAGGCAGCAAGTGAACATTTTGTCCTCAGAGTTGATGTGTTAGACAAGAGCCAAATTGTGATGCTAGATGACACACAATGACTCTTGTGGGGTGTCCCTGTCTGCAGTGGTCAGTGTCTATCAAAAGTGGTTCAAGGAAGGAGCAGTGGTGAACCGGCGACAGGGTCATGGGCGGCCAAGGCTCACTGATGCACGTGGGGAGTGAAGGCTGGCCCGTGTGGTCTGATCAAACTTATGAGCTACTGTAGCTCAAATTGCTCAAGAAGTTAATCCTGGTTCTGATAGAAAGGTGTCAGAATACTGGACTACAGAGAACTGGACCACAGAGCAATGGAAGGAGGTGGCCTGGTCTGATGAATCACGTTTTCTTTTACATTACGGGTATGTGTGTTGCTTACCTGGGGAACACATGGCACCAGGATGCACTATGGGAAGAAGGCAAGCCAGCGGAGGCAGTGTGTTGCTCTGGCCAATGTTCTGCTGGGAAACCTTGGGTCCTGCCATCCATGTGGATGTTACTTTAACATGTACCACCTATCTAAGCATTGTTGCAGACCATGTACACCCTTTCGTGAAAATGGTATTCCCTGGTGGCTGTGGCTCTTCCAGCAGGATAATGCACTGCCACAAAGCTAAAATGGTTCAGGAATGGTTTGAGGAGCACATCAATGAGTTTGAGGTGTTGACTCGGCCTCCAAATTCCCCAGATCTCAATCCAATCGAGCATCTGTGGGATGTGCTGAACAAACAAATCCGATCCATGGAGGCCCCACCTAGCAACTTACAGGACTTAAAGGATCTGCTGCTAATATCTTGGTGCCAGATACCACAGCACACCTTCAGGGGTCTAGTGGAGTCTATGCCTCAGGGTCAGGGCTGTTTTGGCAGGAAAAGGGGGACCAACACAAGTCAAAATGTTATGCCTGATCGGCGTCTATACTATAGGAAATCTCAACAGCTGGATTGTCTATATCATCGACCAGCTCGAATCTGCTAAATGTGACACATAAGGCATGAAGATAGTAAAATATTATAAACTTTAGGATCATGATTTTCTGTAAAGCAGTTCTGAAACAATGTATATTGTAGAAAAGAGCAAAACAAACAGGGGCTATATTATAATAATAACATCAGGACTTTGTGCAAGGGTCAGGCATACTTGCTGTACGGGTCATCGGTGTTGCTGTAGCCATATCCTGCTTGGTTCTGATCATCTACACTGTAACTAGACTGGTAAAAGTCTGTGTTGAAGTTGTCAAACCCTGACATTGCAAGCAGCCTGGAAGACATTAAGCAGAAAAATCTGTCAGCACTGGACATTATTATTAAATCAGATTTTTATCTAAATAGTATCAAAGACAAGAAGGTTATTTGGGTTTCTTGGGTGGAGATCTGCTGGAGATCTCGGTTAAACTTAAGCCAACTACATTTAATGAAAGTATCCTTCACCCAAAAATGAAAATTATTCCATAATTTACTATCCCTCAAGCCATCCTAGGTGTATATGAGTTTCATTTTTCATCCAAACAGTTCTATAAAAAAAAGCTCTTCTAAGCTTTATAATAGGAGCAAATGGTACCCTAGATTTGGAAGCACCCGGCAGAAGAGTGACCTCTGACCCGATGCATGGCGGTAATGATGAACAGAGAACAGAGCAAAACAAAACCCCTGATCAAATTTTTTTAAAGAGACATGTGTGAGGATCTTGAGTTTGTTGCCGTTTGAACCGCGAGAGGCGTCCACTCTCACCTAAGCTTACGCTACTCCTACATCAGGGCTATTCAAATCTTACCCTTGAGGGCCAATGCACTGCAGATTTTAGCTCCAACCCTGATCAAACACACGAGCATGCAAATCAATGTCTTCAGGATCATTAGAAAATCACAGGTAGGTGAGTTTGATCAAGGTTGGAGCTAAAATCTGCAGTACATTGGCCCTCCAGGGTAAGATTTGAATAGCCTTGTCCTACGTCATGTGTCAGGTCAGAGGTCACTCGTCCGCCAAAACTCGACTCGTGTATGGCCGTTTCCAAAAGCTAGTGATTATTGTAAATATGGATTTTTTTTCTTCTTATTAAAACAAATTACCTCGCTTTAAACGGGCTTTATTACTTTTATGATGGACTGATGCACTTTTGTTACCATTCACTCCCATTATAAAGCTTGGAATAGCCAGGATATTATTTTTTTTTCATTTACCTCTATGTCTGAAAGAAGAATATCATATACACCCAGGATGGCTTGAGGGTGAGTAAATCATGGGATAATTTTCATTTTGAGCGTGAACTATCCCTTTAATTCACACACACAAGTGATGTTGTAACAAAAAGGATTAAAGCATGCACATTGTATTCATTGACAAGAACATATGGATGATATTAATTAATCAAACACTAATTATCTGGTTAACGAATCAACATACACAATAGGTAGTATTTTAAAGAGACAGAATTAGATTTTAATACGATGGTACTGAAAGATTACAAAGGACCAAAATGGTCTGTTTAATCGGAAAGAACTGTGGTATTACAATCACGGTACACCGATAATACCATACTACAAGTACAAATAAGCATGGTATTACCACGGTATATAAAATAACTTGCTAATACAAAGATAGATGTCCAAAACCACGAAGTGTATTTGTCAGATGAGCTATATAAAATATATCAGATTGTATGTTTACTAAAAGCATGCCGCACTAATTCTCTTTCACATATTTGTAGAAGTCACACACATTTAAGGTGATTTTAGCATAAAGTTACATGATGTTTGTTTTGTTTGGGTTCAGTTAGCACAGCTCAACTAAAGCACTGCAACGGCACATACAATCCCTGTCAGCGCCATTCAAACACTGTCCTACACACATCTTCAAACATGTAATACAGCTAAAACATAAATATGTAATGAAGTAAATTCTGCAGTTTTACTCACACCGTTAATCGCCCAAGACTCCGCCAACACCGCTAACTACGTGTCAAGAAAGAGCAGCAGAACTTCCGGGTCATGGGGACGATGACGTCAGTGTGCGTTTAGGCTGCGGGAAACTGAAGTGCGTCCTCTATGGGAAGAAGCGCTCAATACACACACAAGCAGCGCCCGAAATTGATCACTATCCACTATATAGTGCACTCAACTGCCATACACTATAGGGAGGAGTAAATGAGTGAACGAGTGGGCGGTTTTGGACACAGCTACAGACAAGCAAATAACCCTGGACCACAAAACCAGTAATAAGGGTCTTTTTCTTTCTTTCTTTTTTTTTTTTTTTTTTATTGAGATGTAAACATCATCTGAAAGCTGAATTAATAAGCATTTCATTTATGTATGGTTTGTTAGGATAGGACAATATTAGAAAATTTGGAATCTGAGGGTGCACACAAAATTTAAATATTGAGAAAATTGCCTTTAAAGTTGTTCAAATGAAGTCCTTAGCAATGCATATTATAATATATGTTTTAAATATTTACAGTAGGAAATTTACAAAACATTTTCATGGAACATGATCTTTACTTAATATCCTAATGATATTTGGTATAAAAGAAAAAAATGACAATTTTGACCCAATGTATTGTTGGCTATTTCCACAAATCCTGTGTGACTTATGAATGGTTTTGTGGTCCATATGAGGGTCACATATGAGTTTTATTATACGTGGTGGTAATTCAAAAAGTGCTTACCATTCTCAACCTTTTTAACTCGGAGGCCTCCACCCACCCAATATTTGAAGCCCCTGCTACCAAATATAAGATATTCCCAGTTTTTTTGTTGTTGTTGTTTTTTGCTGTAATTATGACAAAGCTACTTGTTTTGAAAGTTTTTTTTTTAAGTACGAGCCATTCTACAGAGTTGAATCCCACAGCCACAAATCACATTTAAAAAGCATTTAAGTATTCAAATCTTAGATGTTTACTAAGATCCTTCTATTATCTATTGAAAACCCACAGTAATATTTAAAATATCAATATCACTTAATATAAAATCACCATTTATTTCACTTGGGAGGTGGCTGTCCCGAACCCTAACCCCTTAATTTTAACTTATGAAAATTATATTGAAATAAGTTTTGCTATTTTTTCCAATGTTGTTTTTAAAAATATATATTTTTTCAAATCTTGTTATTTTCCTCACCCCATTGGCAGATAATGTTGCTTGTTTTAAGCAAAAACTCACTTTTATTTTAATTTTATTTTCAAGAAAACAAGAAAACATTTCTAATGAAATTTTACTTATCTAGTAAAAGCATCTTGATTCAAGGATTTTTAGATATTTGGACTGGAAACAAGAAAAATAAATAATAAGTAAAAAGAGCATTTTCTGCAGTGTGTGTCCATCTCTCTCATCGCTACATGGTGGTCCTATCATTTTAGGTGTTCAAAAGTCTGAAAATCTGTGTGTAACTTTAAGGAACGTCACTACCAAACACTCTTTTTCTGCAATTAAGCAAATTTTTTGGGGTGTTTTTCCATAAAATTTATTTATGTGTGTACAACTGTTCAGAACTTACCATGTGCTGATTAGCATCTTTGAGCTAGGCTCAAAAGCATCTAAAATTGCCATGACTGAAAGCGTGAAGTTTCAGTTGTGACATCATTGTTTTGGTAGTCACAAAAGGTAACACATGATCATTTATTTGGATCATCTAAGATGTTATAGTGTTTGGTTCAATGTATATTAAGTCTAATGAAAAACTTGGTTAAACACATCCTTTGTCTGTGCCCTTCTGTTGTCTGACAATTATAAAGCTTGGAAAAGCCAGGAGATTTTTAAAATTATTTTAATTTAGATTTTTGGTTGAACTATCCCTTTACGTAATGCAGGTTCAAATATATAGAAAAGTCATAAAACTTGTTATTATATATTATTACACACACACACACACACACACACACACACACACACACACACACACACACACACACACACACACACACACACACACACACACACACACACACACACACACACACACACACACACACACACACACACACACACACACACACTAATATTTGACTATGCAAGTATCCTTAAATTGAGCACTTATTTGTTAATAATGAATATAATTCAGTAAATTCATATTATCTCTTTTTTAATATACTGTATATTTTGTTATTTGATGGAAATGTTCATACATATTAATGAATCTAAACTGTTACATCATACATACTTAAAAAAAGGGAGGAAAAAAAGCAATTAACTCTCTATTCTGCCCTGATTTCTGTCTGGCAAAATATGAACATGCGCCTGGTCTAAATAGTGTTGCATGTATGAATCATTAATCATCTGCTCCAGCATACAATGCAATGGCAGTCACACAAAGCAGACACGGATGTGTTGGTGTCAGGAGGAACTAAAAATAAATATCTGCTGGGAAATCCTCATTATTATTATTTTGTCTGAATAATAGAGGTTATATGTGAGGGGTGATTGTATTATAATACAGGGAGAGAAAGGATAGATCCACTGGAATGTTCCTGTAACAGACATAAAGCAGCATAATGGTGCAGGTGGAATGGAGTGATAATGTGGTGGTTGAGGTTCAGGGCTGGTAACACAAAAGTCCCATCATACTTTGAGTCATTACTGAAATCCACAGTTGCATTGTGCGCCCTTAAGCACTCCTCAAGTTACTCCACGGAGAAAAAGCATCTACTAAAAAGGAAAGTAAGCATAAAACAGAACACCAGCAGCAAAATCAGCACTTCCACATTTAGACCTGCATTTATAAACAAATGCTTTCTGACCAAAATAATATACAGCTAGATAATGTTGGCTTGCTAAAGGATAGATAGATAGATAGATAGATAGATAGATAGATAGATAGATAGATAGATAGATAGATAGATAGATAGATAGATAGATAGATAGATAGATAGATAGATAGATAGATAGATAGATAGATAGATAGATGATAGATAGATAGATAGATAGATAGATAGATAGATAGATAGATAGATAGATAGATAGATAGATAGATAGATAGATAGATAGATAGATAGATAGATAGATAGATAGATAGATAGATAGATAGATAGATGATAGTAAGATTTGTTTTAAGTTTTCTCTCAAATGTGGCCAGTGTCTAAAAATACCTTAACAGTTGGGGGACAAGCACAGAGAGGTTCTTGGATCAAGATTGTTTTGTCCAAGCTCAGTGCGGGTCATTCAGACGGAACTGAGAGCACTAGGCACACCTTAAATGCATCATGGCCAGTGGGTAAGAGACAGCAGTCAATTAACTGTGCTGTAAGGAGAGCACAGAAGCTCAGCCAGCGATCCACTGTGTCGATTGTGTCAGACAAATCTAAAGGAAACCGAACAGAGGAGACGGAGGAGACTCTATGTGAAGTGAGCTGTGTGAAATGATGCCCTCTCCACCAGCCGAACATATTTATTGGCCCAGATCCTTTTGGGGGAATTCAAGCAGGACATTTTGATATCTGAGGGTTTTACAAGATTTTACCACATTTTTCCAATTGTTGACATCAAACCTGAAATATCGTATTTGAATTATATAATTCCCAATATCTTGTTTTTAAGAAATAAGATTTTGTATTCAATGAATTGATTGGGTTATTTCAAATATTAAGCATTACACCGTAACATATTGCCTACCACATTAAATCTGACATTGCTAGCTTTTAATCTAAATCACACGTTAGCATATCACTAGCCTGTTAGCTTGCCATCTGTTTCAGTTCATCAAACAACTGTGGTGAGTTGGATTAATCAACAAATACAGTAAGCTATGTCATCTCCTGTCATTGTCACTTGCACCGCATGCTTCATGTTTAGTATATCTGTAAGGAGATAGTCAGGCTGACGGAGAAGATTAGAGACACGCATCCAGACTTTATTTGAGAGTAGTGAGGATGTTACAGCTTTAGACACTGATCTGGATGCAAGTAGCTTAGTGAACTCTGTACATTGTTCGGTTCCGGCTGCAGTGCCCGTTCAGCAGGACAACTGGGTGACGGTGAAACAGCTTACAGTCGTGGATATAAAAAAAACACTCTTCCGTTCCGATAAGAATATCAAACAGGTTCTCCCCACTCAGTGACGCACCCACTGAGAATCCTGTTGAAAGTGCCCTAGTTATTGCCGATTCTATTACACGAACGTGAAAACAGAGACGCCAGTCACAATAGTCACTTGTTTACCGGGAGCCAGAGCATCAAAGCAAATTTAAAAGTGCTGGCTAATGCTAATCGTACATTCTCCAATATTGCTATTCACGTCGGCACTAATGATGTTTGACTTCGCCAGTCGGAGATCACCAAAATTAACATTAAAGAGGTGTGTGAACTGCAAGTACGATGTCACATGAAGTTTCTTGTTCTGGTCCTCTCTGTTAAAAGGAGTGATGAGAAACTTAGACTATCATCACTCATATAGTCTTTGGCATATAGTCTTAGAGCTAAACCTTGAGCAACTGTGGCCCAGGTCAGGAAGAAGACAAACTGGCTAAACCAACTGTCTGCTCGCGGTCTCACGTCGCAGAAGCCAGATAAATCTCAACACATAGCTCTCTCACCTAGATATTATCACATAGAGACTGTGTCTGTTCCACAAATTAGTAAATACAAAAAAACATCAAGACCATTCAACAGTAAAAACTTAATTGATGTCCAACAAATAAACAATGCATATAATACGGATAATCAAATGATAAAGCTCGGGTTTCTGAATATTCGATCCCTTTCCCCAAAAGCGCTCATTGTTAATGATTTTATTACAGATAATAATCTAGATGTGCTGTGTTTGACAGAAACCTGGCTAAAAACTGACGACTACATTACTTTAAATGAGTGCACCCCACCCCACCCCGCGTCTGAAAGGTAAAGGGGGAGGGGTTGCTGTAATTTATAATAATATCTTCAGTATTACTCAGAAGTCTAGTTTCAAATATAATTCCTTTGAAGTTGTGGTGCTTTATGTAACGTAGTGAAATTGATAAATCCCGTTTGACATTTGTGTTGGCTACTGTATACAGGCCACAATACAGACTTTATTAAAGAATTTGCTGATTTATTGTACAGATGGAATGCACAGATGAAGCATAAGTACTTGCAAAGTCAGAGTTATTGATGAATGATGAACAGTGCATGAATGATGATGAACAGTGCATATCAAAGTCCTTTTTTTTTTGACCAGGTAGCTTGGGATGAGGCAATTACTACTGAGTGGAGGAGACTGGAGAGCACACACTTATTGGATGGTTGGGACAGTTGAGTAGAGGAGCAGGGAACAGGTAAGGAAACAGAGGTAATTAGAGAGTCTTACTAGGAGAACACTGGAGGAATATGAGGAGATCTCAGGAGTAGGGAGAGCGGTGCACGCGGGGCTAGTTGTAACACACATTTTAAAACTTTCCACACATGCCAGCATGACGAAATTTGTATTTAAACGTGTATTTATTGTTGCCATATCAACATTATTTAGAGAAAAACTTAAAAATCTTTGGAAGATATCACTGAACATTTATTTAATGTTCAAAGTAAATTTCTTCCTTAAGTTTATTTTTCATCTCTGTTTTTTATGTTTATTTAAAATAAGACAAATCTGGTATTATTTTAATCGTATATCTGTTATTTTGGTTCTTTAATGCTGATCTAACAGCAGAAGACGCGAGCCACGGTTTAAATTGTGCAGATGGGGTGTGTAACACTGCGTTACAATGAGCCCCTATTAGAACTACGCTATTATATTCTATACTTTTATGAATTATTTTGAGAAACCATAAAAGGGTAAATAAAGACTGAGAGTCAATGTTCGGAAATTATGAATTATAATGTTTTTAACTATGTTGTTTATATGTGTTTTTGTGGTGTGTTCGTTGTCAAACTAAAAAAAAGTATTATATTGCCAAATAATTTAGTTTGTCTTGGAAATTTTTTGGATTATATCAGGTCACATGTTACAGTGTTCCCCACCTATGGGGCATGTTGTTACATTTCACTTCTATTTCAGGGTAAACCAAGGAAAAAGGTATACACTGTATTAATGAAAGAAAACCACATAATTGTAGTAGATGTGTGAAATTAATGTGACAAAAATAAATACTCTAAACCACAAGTAGATTTACACAATCTGAGAAAGTGTTAGGTTGTGCCCTGCTCTCCCCTATAAAAGGGAATCCACTAGAGACAACTTCATGTGAGTAGGAGTCAGTAATCAGCATTGGAGAGCACACGATGAGAGACTGAGAAGTGTGTGCTCTTATACTGTGGTTGATGAGTGTGAATGTCTGTTGAGTGCTGGGTGGGTGACACCATGACAATATCTTTAAAATTGTTTAGTAATTTTTAAAAAAATGAAAAAATGAAAAACTTGAAAAACTAGATTTACAATGTTGATTGTTGATAATTGTGGAAACGCATCATCACAGCCTGTGAAAGGGGTTTATATATAAACTTTTAATTGGGTTGATATAATGCCTCTCTATTTGTGACAATATCTTGCAACTCACCTTTATTTAATAAATTTTTTTTTTAACTTAAGACCATTACAATTTTATTTGCTGTCGTTATTGGGGTTATACTGACAAAAGACAGCAAATAAAATAGTAAAATAAAGCCAAAAATAGTCAAACAAAACCATTCATTTATTCATGCTGCAATGCATTCTGGGAGTACACTTCCTTAAGATCACAGATAGAATTAAGTTGACAAAACTTAAATGGTTTAAGTAAAAGCTACTTAATTGAGTGTTAAGTGCATTCAATGCGAGTTGATCAACTAAAAATACGTGATCAACTAAAAGATCGTTTTTAAATCGCCATAGCTGAAAATGAAAGATTAAATTGAGAATAATAGTATTTAAGATGTTTGCAGAACATAATATAACACTGTTAGTGGAATGGAATTACTCAAGTAACCTTATTAAATCTTAAGTAAGATTAGTAAATATATTCTAAAGTAAGTTAACTAGAATTGGCATTAAACTAACTTGATATTTATTACTTAATTTACTTGGGAGGTGTTAGCTTTCTTTACTTTTAGCTGATTATTAAATTAACATTAAATTTGCAAAAATAAGGCAATTGGTTTCCAAACTTTTTTAAGCAAACTGAAGTTGTTAGAATTTACAGTGTGGCATGAAAGTAGGCGTCTTTTAGATCTATCGTGATAAACCATTCCTTGGATTGAATTTAAAAAACAATAGCTTTGAGAGTTAGCAACTTGAACCTGTAAGTCTTTGAAATATGATTCAGAGCCCTCAAATCTAGAATTGCATGAACCCCCCATCCGAACTAGAAAATAGTGACTGTAGTGAAGGAAGTACAACTTGTTCGCTGCCCCTTTTTTACCAGATGAAAATGCAAGTTGTTGCATAATCAAGTTTGATCTGGTTTCCCGAGCAGTGAGAACTCAATTGAAGTGAGGTGATCGAAAGCCAAACCAAATCCTGTAACTTCTTTTTTGATAGTTCAAATAACCAAATTTAGATTTGGCTTGAAGTTTCCAAGTTGAGTTTCTCAGTTTCTCAAAAAGCGGTGAACATGAAACAGCGTACTGACAGGAGAATACTGAACTGCGAGATTCGTTGAGATGCGCATCCAATTCCTCTGTCATCACTACCTGCAATGAAAAGAAACGCAGGTTTTTACACCAGTCTTCACTCATAAACTGCTTGGGTAACCGGAACTGTGCCATTCATTCTTCTGTTCAATAAACAACTGTTTGGATTGTTATATCCATCTTTAAGTCTGGTACATCCTGACAAGCATGAGCTATGATGCTCCTTTTCTACTGTATATGATGAAATATAAGATAAAATATCTAGGTCTTAACATGAGTTAAATACCAAAAGTATGGCCTTAATAAAGTGTGGTTTCAGTTGGTCCTACATTTTTGGACCTGAATTTAGAATTTTTGGATGAATCATGTGTTCTTAGCAAAAAATTATGCAGATTTCACACACAAATTTGTGCGTACGCACGGTTATTAAATGAGACCCAATGTTATTTAAATTATATTATGCACATATTGGCTTATAATATGCCACGTTAGGACACTGAACATGTTTCTGACCTTAATCATAGCTTCGGAAGAGATAGAGCACACAAATCAAATGGACTACTCTTATGATGCTTTTATGGTGTTTTTTGGAACTTGACAACCTTTGCTCCTCTTCTATAGAAAATAACAGCGTGGACATTCTTCAAAACATCTCCTTTTGTGTTCCATGGAAGAAAGCCATACAGGTTTGGAAGGGAGGAAATTATGACAGAATGTTTATTTTCAGGTGAACTATTCCTATAATGAAAGAAAATTGAAAAGCGTCAGAGGGTGAGCACACAAATCTAGGTCAGTGAATCGCCATCCTGGCATAATTACCTTCTGCTAATGTGTTGTGCTGTAATCCTGCGATATTGCCTGGCTGTACATGCAGATTACAACAACCTGTTTTTCCAGTGCATAGAACACACACACATCCTCCCTTCACTCCGATTCCATGCTGACTGAATGCATCAGAGACCTGTGGAAATAGGGCATGTTTGTTTGCAAACACACTGTTTCCTTAAAGGTCTGTTAGTGGGAGCATAATTTTGGAAATGCCTAAGCATAAAGACTGGTATATTTTGCTTCCTCTTCATTCATTTATATTTTAAACCTTTTTGATGTGTGGGTTAAAGGCAATAAATAAGTCATTAGACTATGCAGAAGCGATGCGACCGCATGCGAATGTGTGTGTTTGTTAGCGCATGCATCCGAGCATGCTCCCTCGCTACCCTAAACAATTATCTCCCACGTAAGCCAGATGCCACAATCCAGTAGCCGAGGGCATAATACATCAACACCCCTTCAAGTTCGTCAGAAAAATCCGTGCAGCACGATCTGTTGTTATGCTGAAAATTGCGAGTCAGCTGTGCCTTTCAGGGTTGAGAAGTGTGACGGGAAAAACAGCGCAATGCGAGGACAGGGTACCACAGGGGCATGGGAGCGTCTAATGGAATCGCAGCTGGCAGTGGCAGAGTCCCTCCGTGGCTGCGGCTCTGTCTCAATTATAGTCTAACCCCATGCGGCAAGCAGGCCTCCTTAAAACCCTCCTCGAACAAATAATTCATCATCAGCTGCTCCTTGCAGGAGACCTGCAGCCTGACAAAAGTTAGTTTAGGATCGAGAGAGTGAATCATGCAATAGCCTCCAAGGCTCCAAAAATAGCAGAAGCCTGGAATGGCAAACTATGTCTGGGCTTTAATGAGATACTGAGGATATAAAACTACAATAAGCAAAATGTGCAGGCAAAGTGCCTTCTCCGTTTTAAGGATTGGAATAGCTCTGTGTTTAAATAGCGCTACACATAGAAAAACAAATCAGCTGCATTGCATCATTTTATGTATAGGAATTCATTTATCATTGAGTGTTTATTGCCTTTCCAACCTACATAGATATTTACATGAATTATATGAAAGCGCATCAATCTTTTTTTTTTTGTGGATTTGTTTAATATCATAGTTCTTTCTCCTAGGTGGCAATGAGATTAAACAATGGACAAAACATAATTCATGAGGTAACGATTTCGTATGAATTAGTAAAATCCGTTTGGAAATGTATGGATGTATTAGGATGTGTTGGGTTAAACAGAACAAACTGACATGTCTCCTGCTTCAGCTCATAGAGGAAGACCCCAATAATCTCAAAAATTATCCTGAGTTTCAGAACGGTTTGCCATCGTGGTTTTAATATGAACGGATACGACTCTCATACTGATCTACGCTACCCACATTTATGACACGGCTCTCTTGATTACCACCATTTCGCAGTCTGATATTTCCTAACATTCATTGTCATCCATAGAAATGGTTCTATTAGAGAGCTCATTTGTGTAATTGAAAAAGGTGTCATAAACAAAATGGACCACCTAGCGATCAGAGGTGTAAAGAGTACCTGAAAACCACACTTGAGTAAAAGAACAGATTCCTTACAGCGAAGTCACCAATTGCAATACGACTTGAGTAAAAGTCTTGATTTTAACAGTTCTTAAGGATTTTACTCGTATGAATGTAGGCTCACCCTTACGAAAAAGAAGTATACTTCAAGTTAATTTTATTATAAAGTATTTTTTATAAAGTATTTTTAAGTAATGTTCAAGTAAGAATACTTTATGTAGGGTGGACGCTCGTCTCAGCCATCTGGAACAACGATCCAGGACGATGGTTCAATCCGGGAACGTCGAATGCCCTCAGGCCAGTGGTCGGGATGCGGTCAGCCCTGCTTCTGATCCTGAGCCCATGCAGGTGGGTCGTGCTCGGCTTTCCCGGGAGGAGAGAGAGAACCGGAGATCCCATGGTCTTTGTATGTACTGTGGTGGAGCGGGACACTTCATTCATAACTGTCCTTTAAAAGACCACGCCCGAAGGTAAGAGGAGGGCTACTGTCGGGCGGGATCTCCATAGATAGAACATCATCCTCTACTCTCCTTCCGGTTAGACTGCTGTGGGCGGCCCGGACCCACACCTGTGAAGCTCTTCTGGATTCCGGCGCAGAAGGTAACTTCATGGATTTATGTTTGGCACGTAAACTGGATTTACCCATCACTCCTCTCAAGAACACCATATCTGTCAGTGCACTCAACGGTCAAGAACTTCCACCCGTCACGTTCACCACTGGATTACGTAAACTGGATTTACCCATCACTCCTCTCAAGAACACCATATCTGTCAGTGCACTCAACGGTCAAGAACTTCCACCCGTCACGTTCACCACTGGATTACGTAAACTGGATTTACCCATCACTCCTCTCAAGAACACCATATCTGTCAGTGCACTCAATGGTCAAGAACTTCCACCCGTCACGTTCACCACTAGAAAGAAAAAATCAATATGTCATCCAGGTAAACATATATGAACTGGACCCCGCCCCCGCTGGAGAAGAGGAAGGGCGGATTAATTCAGAGGCTAGAGAATCAGACACTCACCCTGACACTCATCACATCTGGCAATCACACGGAACAGATCTAATTTCTTCTACTGGACTCTCCCCTGGCCCCTGTTGTCCTCGGTCATCCCTGGCTGATCCAGCACTGCCCCAGGATTGACTGGGGACACAATTCCGTGTCATCCTGGAGCGCTAAAAGTTAGAGTCTTGTCTTGTATCTGCTTGTTCGTCTGTGTCCCATTCTGTTTTCCAGAGTGAGGCAGTGGATTTGTCTAACGTGCCCTCGGAGTATCTTGACCTGAAGGAAGTGTTCAGTAAGTCCCGCGCAGCTTCTCTCCCTCCGCATCGTCCCTATGACTGTGCCATAGATTTACTCTTAGGTAAGTCTCCGCCTAGAGGCAAGCTTTACTCTCTTTCTGCTCCTGAGAGGGAGGCCATGGAGAAATATATTTCTGATTCTCTAGCCTCTGAATTAATCCGCCCTTCCTCTTCTCCAGCGGGGGCGGGGTTCTTTTTTGTGGGGAAGAAGGATGGCACTCTGCGACCTTGTATTGAATACCGAGGGCTGAACAACATCACGGTGAAGAATACATATCCTTTGCCGCTGATGTCTTCAGCTTTCGAGAGGTTACAGGGAGCATCCATCTTCACAAAATTGGACTTACGTAACGCTTATCATTTGGTTCGCATCAGGAAGGGGGATGAATGGAAAACTGCGTTTAACACCCCTAGGGGGCATTTTGAATATTTGGTTATGCCGTTCGGGCTATCCAACTCCCCATCGGTTTTCCAAGCACTCGTCAATGACGTGTTGAGAGACTTTGTGGTCCAGTTCATATATGTTTACCTGGATGACATATTGATTTTTTCTTCGTCTCTCCAGGAACACATTCAACACGTCAGACGAGTGCTTCAGAGGTTACGAGAGAATGGGCTTTTTGTCAAGGCGGAGAAATGCGCGTTTCATGCACAGTCTGTTCCGTTCCTAGGGTACATCGTCTCGTCTGAGGGAGTGTGTATGGACCCTGACAAGGTTAAGGCTGTGGTAGATTGCCCAAGTCCAGATTCCCGTAAGGCCCTACAGAGGTTTCTGGGGTTTGCCAACTTCTACAGGCGTTTTATTCGCAACTTCAGCCAACTAGCCGCACCTCTGACCGCCTTGACCTCTCCCAGAATGACGTTCAGGTGGTCTAATACAGCGGAGGCTGTATTTGCTAAACTCAAAGGTCGCTTCGTTTCGGCTCCCATTCTCGTTGCCCCTGATCCCTCACGTCAGTTCGTGGTAGAGGTCGATGCGTCAGAGGTGGGGGTAGGTGCAGTTCTATCGCAACGCTCTTTTTCAGACGATAAGATGCATCCCTGCACGTTTTTGTCCCATCGTCTGTCACCTGCCGAATGTAATTATGACATTGGTAACAGAGAGTTGTTGGCCGTCAAGTTAGCGTTGGAGGAGTGGCGACATTGGTTAGAGGGGTCGTGGGTACCTTTTATTGTGTGGACAGATCACAAGAACCTTGAATATATTAGAACTGCCAAAAGACTCAACTCCAGGCAGGCTCGGTGGGCACTTTTTTTCGGACGCTTTGATTTTTCTCTCTCGTACCGTCCCGTGTCCAAAAACATCAAACCTGACTCCTTATCTCGCATTTTTGACCCTTCCGAACGCCCGGTTACTCCCGAGTGAATTTTGCCTGAGAAGATAGTTATCTCGAAGGTCAAAGTGGCCTTAGAAGGGGTAACGCCTCCGCCCGGATGCCCACCGAGTCGTTTGTTTGTTCCGGAGGGGTTAAGGTCCAACGTCATTCAATGGGGCCACAGTTCCAACATTGCTTGCCATCCAGGAGTAAACCGCACTAGCAGTTTGATAAAGCAATGATTTTGGTGGCCATGTATGGCTCGCGACATTCGCAGTTTCGTCTTGGCTTGCTCGATTTGCGCCATTGGTAAGACGTCTAACCGACCGCCTGATGGGTTACTTCATCCGCTGGCTATCCCTTCGAGACCCTGGTCCCACATTGCGCTAGATTTTATCACCGCCCTCCCGCCCTCTAATGGCATGACGGTTGTTTTGACCATAGTGGACCGGTTCTCGAAGGCAGCACATTTTATTCCCTTGCCCAAATTACCCTCAGCCAAGGCGACAGCGGTGTCTGTCATAGACCACGTCTTTCAGTTACATGGCCTCCCGATGGACGTGGTCTCGGACAGAGGTTCCCAATTTGTGTCCAAATTCTGGAAGGAGTTCTGTAAATTACTAGGGGCGACGGTCAGGTTGTCTTCGGGTTACCACCCCCAGAGCAATGGTCAAACCGAGCGAGCCAACCAGGATCTGGAGAGGGTGTTGCGATGTTTGGTTTCCAAGAATCCTTCATCCTGGAGTCAACAACTTTCTATGGTAGAGTACGCTCATAACTCGTTACCAGTGTCATCCACGGGCCTCTCCCCTTTTGAGTGTAGTTTAGGTTACCAGCCACCTATTTTTCCTAGTCTGGAGTTCGAAGTCGCGGTCCCCTCCGCTCACGCCTTCGTCCAGAGGTGCCACCGCACGTGGTCTAGAGCCCGTGAGACTCTGGTCCAGGTGGGGGCGCGCACTAAGGCTAAAGCCGATCGCCACCGGGCTAAGCCTCCCGTATACGTTGTAGGTCAAAAGGTGTGGCTTTCTACCAAGAATATTCCGCTCCGCTCCGTGTCTAATAAACTTGCTCCCAAATTTATCGGCCTGTTCACTGTCACCAAGATCATTAGTCCGGTGACAGTCCGCCTCAAACTACCTCCAGCGTACAGGAGAATTCATCCCGCCTTCCATGTATCCAAATTAAAACCTGTTTTTCATTCTCATCTTAATCCGCCTATCCCGGTTCCCCCACCGCCGCGACTCGTAGATGGGGAACCAACATATTCGGTCAATCGTATTCTGGACTCGAGGCGGAGGGGACGCGGATTCCTGTATCTGGTGGACTGGGAAGGTTACGGTCCGGAGGAGAGAAGTTGGGTACCTGCTAGGGACATTCTGGACCACCCCCTTATTGATGATTACAATCAGCAGGTAGGTCCTCCTGGGAGCGTCAGGAGACACTCCTAGGGGGAGGGGTACTGTCACGGTTCATGAATTCACTGTCTCATCCTGGTGTGTGGGTGTGTGTGTGTGTGTTTGTGTTGTGTCCGTGAAGGGGGCGGAGCCACTGCCTTGCTGCTGATCTAACACCTGCCGCAGCTGATCAGCGCTCCAGCTGCAGCTCATCAGCACTCCCTATTTAGTCTCCCTGTTTTCTCCTTGTCTTTGTCAGAGCGTTGTTGGATGTTCCCCATGTTCCTGCCTGTTCCTGTGTGTTCCCTGCTGATGCCTGTGTCCTGCCTGTTCGTCCTCGTATTCTCCACCGTCTGCCTTCTCGCGTCGGAGATCTGGGCTGCCTGCAGCGTCCCTGTGCTAGCGAGTCCTCTGCGCTCTGGACTTACCTCTTGCGTGGTGTCATCGTCTGTGCTGTTGTCGTAAATAAAGACATTTTACTTGCATCTGAATCCTGCCTTCATCGTATCATTACAGTAGTAAGTATACTAATATCAATGTGTACTAGTAGTAAACTTGTAAGTGTAGTATTTCGTTACTATTTTAGTATATACAAATATAAATTTAAGTGTACTATAAGTGTAAAAGTAATAAACTTTAAATGCACAACTAGGTTTATCATTTGTACTGTGAAACAAGTGAACGTATAGTAGTTTTATACAAGTAGCATTTTCTAGTTTATGAAAGTACACTTTGAAGTGTGCTCTCAGTAAACTACTACACTGTAAAAACAATTCTTGACTACACTCAATTTATTTTGTTATCTTTTTGCATCTTATCTTTGTGTTTTTTTTCTTACTTATTTGTATAAGTTATTTGAACTAATTAAATGTAATCATGAAAACTTCCCTTTAGTTTTCTGAACTCAAATTTTATAGTCGTAAAAACATCACTTTAGTTGGTTGCAAAGCTGTTTTAATCAGTATTAATTTCATTTCTACATTCATTTGCTAATTACATTTGATTTAAACTAAATTTGTGGCAATTTAAAATCACAGCGACACATATAAATACACTTTATAGTGTACTCTCAGTAAAATAGTTTAGTAGTTTATACTGCAAGTATACTTGTAAGTTTTCTTTAAGTGAACAAAGCATTATATTTATAGTTTACTATTTATTTATTATTTATTTCTGTGCAGTCTGCCTTTAAGTGATAGCAGCTTTGTAAAGATCTTCATAACTTAAATGTATTGTGAGTTTAAGGTCAAATGGTAGCATGTCGGATGGAGCATCACTGACTGGCTTAAACCACCATGATGGCATAGCATGCTCTCATACAACAATAATAAAAATGCATTGACATAAAAAAAGGAAATGTACTTTTGATACTTCTGTACTTTTACTTACAGTAAGATTTAGTAATATTTGATCAGCAGTACTTTAACTTTTACTCAGGTAATGGAGTTTTATGCTTTGTCCACTGCATTAATATGGAGTTGGTCCCTATAACAACTAACAGCTGTTTTTTTTATAGTGTTTCTGGCAGAATTTTTACCCATTCATCCAGTATTGCATTTCTGAGGTCAGACACTGATGTTGGACAAAAAGGCCTGGCTTGAAATCTCCATTCCAGTTCATCCCAAAGGTGTTCGATGGGTTGAGGTCAGGGATCTGTGCAGGCCAGTCTTGTTTTTCTACACCAAAGCCATCCAACCATGTCTTTTTGGACCTTGCTTTGTGCACTGGGGCACAGTCATGCAATAGAAAAGGGCCTCAAGCTGCTTCAACAAAGTTGGAAGCACAGCACTCTCCAAAACGTCTTGGTATGCTGGAGTACTTTTTCTGGAAGTAAGTGTCCTTAACCAAATCCCATACCATTATCCTACACCAAACTTTAGAGTTGGTACAATGCAGGTAACGTTCTCCTGTCCATCCGCCCATCTGACTGCCAAACGCATGGCATTGGTGATGCTGGTCTGCCATGGAAACCCATTCCATGAAGCTCCCGCCGCACTGTTTTTGTGCAGATATTAATGCCAGTGGAAGTTTAGAACTCTTAAGCTATGCAATCAGCAGAGTTGGCCTTCGGCTGTTCACTAAATGCTTCCACTTTCCAATTATACCACTCACAGTTCAGTAGACAGTGGGATATCTAGCAGGGATAACATTTCATGAACGGACTTATCACAAAGGTGGCATCCTATCACATCCCCACGCTTGAATTCACTGAGCTCTTCAGAACAACCCAATGATTGCATTATATTACTGTACTTGGGTGCAAATATTGCACAACATCAAGATAACCAACTTTCTAATGAGCTGCCTTAGAGGTCTAATAGCGCTCATCAATATCATGGGCCCTATTTTAATGATCTGAGCGCATGGTCTGAGGCACACGGTGCACTGGGAGCGTGTCCAAATCGACTTTTACTAGTTTAATGACGGACAAAAAAATGGTTGGCGTGCCAGGCCCATGGTCCAAAAGGGTTGTACCTACTCTCTTAATGAGTCATGGGTGTGTTTTGAGCATAATGTTCAATAAACCAATCAGAGTCTCATCTCCCGGCGCCCGGCAACAGCCCGTGATAACTTATCGATCAGCAAACATATACAGTATATATGTATTTTTTTTGTTTGTTTGTTTGTTTTGTTTTTTTATTATTTAAACCATAATGCGTTCACTTGCTTGTATTTAATTTAGTCAGTAAATATTTTGTATAAAAATAATACAAAATAAAACATCACGTGTCAAGTTTGATGTGTTACCGTGGAAATTAGAACACGTCATTTTATAATTACGGTCGCATTAAAAAATTCACGTGCTAAAGTGGAACTATTGCAAGTATATTTTAAAACTGATAGTACACAGAGATCATACTATCCTTACAAATAGTGATATTAAAACATATTTTAGGCTTAATAAGAAATTTGCATTGTGCAACAAAGTACTCAAAATAAAGTTTAATTATAATATTTGCATAATAACAGGTTCATATTTGCCTCATAAATTTGTTTAATTGACAAACATAAACCTGCTTGGTTTGAAAGTAACTCCTGTGAGAGCTGTGCTTAATAGATTGCTACATTGACGTAGACAATAGACCTTTTATGCCAGCAAAATTTCACACAAAATAAAATATTTTGAAGAACATTGGACTCAACTGACTTTCACTGTATGGACAAAAACAAACACTGAGACACTTCAAAAGATCTTCTTTTGTGTTCAACAGAAGAAAGAAAGTCATATAGATTTGGGACGACATCAGGGTAAGTAACTGGTGACAGAACCTTTGAGCAATAAAACTTTCCTATAAGTTGAAGAAAACAGAAAAACAAACTTTAAACGGTTACTCTAACCTTGACTGGTAGAGAAAAAGCAACATGGAGGAAAATAAAAACAAGATGCTGAAGTCATGCATATTAGTGAAAATCCCTCTGGTGCTTCGAAGAAACGTGGCACTACTTCCCCTCTCCCGGGCCAAGCCATTGCTTAGCAACATCTCATCTAACGGAACCACCCATTAAATAAGCAATAACGTCATTTGTGCAAAACAAAAACGAATACATCCAAAGGTCAATCAAACAAAATCAACACAGTTCCCAGGCTAACAATTATGTAATGCATAATGTAGTAGCTGTTGCACTCAATACACTTTATGTTGTGCCTCCTAAGGTTAGGCTACTGAGATTGCATTAAGAAAGCGTTCAGTTTTAGCAGCCCTTTTTTAAAAATTAAGTGAAATAAATAAAAGATCAAACAAATGAAGGCCTTGCCCTTGCGTGCTCTTTTAAGCACTTGCCCTTGTGCTTCTATGATACAGGAATCTTTAGTCTCATATTGAATTCATATTTTCTTTTCTTTGGGCTTTTATTATTAAAAAGTTTTTGTGCTGATTTGAGGTGGAATTTGTGTAAAATGGAGCGGAAAGCATATTTGTGTTTGTCAAAATAATAAACACACAAGAATCTGGTTATCTATATAACTCTTGGTGCTTTAATTCTATGGATAACTATGGATCTTCTATCTTTCAGCGGATTTCTGCAGGTGCAGGTTCTGACAGTGTGCTCACCTTTCCACACCTGCACTGTCCTAGAGATTCACACCAGCTGATAATGGACCTCCAGCATAAAGAGATAGTTCACCCAAAAATGAAGTTTCTGTCATTATCTACTAACCCTCCATTCCAAATTTGCATGCTGTTATTATTCTGTAGAAAACCAAAAGAGCATGTTTACATAGCTCTTTTTAATATGAGAGTTAATGATCATTGTAAAAAGGTTAGTTGTTAAAAGGTTAGTTTGACCAAAAATGAAAATTATCCCATGATTTACTCACCGCAAAGTCATCCTAGGTGTATAAGACATTCTTCTTACAGACGAGTTATATTAAAAATGTCCTGGCTCTTCCAATCTTTATAATGGCAGTGACGTTTGCTCTGTAGCCACAATGACGTCTGCTCCTCTAGCAGGCGGCCAAATGTCTCGCACCTCTCGTGAAGCGCGTTATCAGATCACGATAAGGCGCTTGATGGTCTCAATGACGCCAAAATGTCTGGACAAGCATTTCTTTGATCTCTCTGGGAGATAACCTCCAGGCTCGGAGTGTCTTTTATTGCTCCAAACGACCCTGCCGCGAACTCTCACACTTACACACACACCTAGAGAGGCACAAATGAAATGGTTCCCCAGCTCATGTTAAAGAGATGGTTAAAAGCCCCTAAAACGTACTAAATGTATACTTTTCTGTCTGAATGTTTGTATATATGTCTGTAATAATTAGGAGGGTTATATGAGTGTTAACTCAGCTGTTTAGGACAATAGACAGTGGAAAACCTGTATTTGTGGATTCCCACAGCTCAGACCTGTGGTTTTGGTATTTTTAGAAACAGAAAATGCAATCGTGCGAATCTTGTAAAAGAATTTAAAGGACATGCATTATTACAAAGATGCCAGCTTTGTAAAGAAAATGCATGAACCCGTCTGCCCGGATGCCAGCCAGGAGGCGTAACCAAACCGAACAAAGAACCTTGTTTCGCGCCGGCGCTCAAATCGATTGGACCATCCAGGAAATGGCGTCACCCGACCTGAACTACAAGTATCAATGTGACCCGCATTTTCATTGCCTTTTGCTCGTGCTGTGCATCACCAACGCCGCAATCCGCCACCCACGTCTTCAGAGAGAAGGAAACAGCAACTTCCAGGAACCTCCAACAAGAGCCGGCCGCATCCAGCTAAACCTCTTCGCAAACCGAGAGCCAATACCAGCCGACTTTGAAGGAACCACGGGAACGCGGGACATTTGAACTCAGAATACACGTACGCGAGAAGCCAAGACCAAAGCAAGTATTCTTATTTCTACAATCCAAGCTGCTATTGAAAAGTCGTGCTACCTCCGTTTTGGAATGAGATTAACTCGTCGAGGGCTCTGTGGAGCACGAACTGAAGTGAACGCTGTTATCCTCTCTCTCTCTTTCTTTCTCTCTCTCTCTCTCTCTCTCTCTCTCTCTCTCTCTCTCTCTCTCTCTCTCTCTCTCTATTTTGCTTTCTTTTATTCTTTTCGTTTAGATACAATTTTAGTTTCATGTCCTATCTATATTCTACTCTCTTGATGCATACTTAGTATGTACTTTCTGTGTTTATTGTAGTGTTATCTTTAGTCTGTGTTATTAAACTTCCAAAAGATATTTCTGAATTGAAGCTGTTATTGTTCCACATACATGAAGTCAATGAGACTTACGAATCTTGAACGTTACCTAATGCTGCTTAGCGCTACGATTTTAGTAACATAACTGTACGAACATACGAAATATTAATTTGTCCTGATCAGTAAAGTTAATGCTTCTTATGCTCTCGTAAAGCAGTAATCCCTTACCAGAATTGATTTGAAAGTCTATAACTAGTTTGCAGGACAAACGTAGTAAGATAACTTCAAGCAATTCCTTAAAGGTTACTTGTATTTAATTAAACATTTTCCTTATCGGAAATTAATTTTTAAAACGTAATGAAGCGACTAGCAAATTATATTCATAAACTCATGAATATTAAATCCCTTTGAGTTAATTATTCCCGAGATATCAGACTCATAGTCGATATTGTTACAGCTCTGTTTTTGAAGTCCATAAAAGTCCATCTATCCGTCATATATCTGCTCCACGCGGCTCCGGGGGTTAATGAAGGCCCTCTGAAGGGAAACTATGCGTTTGTGTAAAAAAAAAATCCATATTTAAAACTTTATAAAATAAATTATCTAGCTTCCGGCGAATCGCCTTCCGTATTCAGCTTACAGAAAAAGTGTAGCGCCCGTGCCTCTCACAGTTCAAAATGCTTGTGCTACGTCTGACGAGTGTAACTTGTGTGCAGTGACGTCAGAGGAGAGGCACGGGCGCTACACTTTTTCCGGGCAACTATATTCTCAGAAGGCGAAGCACTGCTACTTCTGTGGAGTGATTTGGAGTAATAGTCACGTTGGTTTTTTTTGACGGAAGGAACAACAGCTTCGCCTTCTGAGAATATAGGTCCCTTTATGTGTATGGTTAGAAGATGGCTGTGTCTCATGTGGCCTTGTTATTTGTACACGCTGTGACTATACACATCGCAACATGTAAATAGTAAAATGTTGGCGTTATTTTGTCACTTATTGAGCAGTAGGCTAGATGGAGCCGTTTACCTCCAGTCTTTGTGCTAAGCTAGGCTAGCGGTGGGTGCGTCAGACAGAGATATGGCTCGCACGGAGATGAGAAGGGTATGTATGGACTTATCTAACTCTGGAGGATACGGTGAATAAGCTTAAGTCCCAAAAAGTCGGCATGTTCCTTTAACACTTTAATATATAAAAAAACACAAAAGTTAAAAGTGACTGCCCCACACACACATTCTCAAAACATAACATAAATACTCCAGGTCTGGTCCTCTCTCGTCCTTCACTGTTGTCGCTCCTCCTTTCATGCGTCCAAAGCTCCTCCGTGAGAAACTCGAGCCTGGTGCGGTACACAGGTGGCACTCATTATCAATCAGGCCAATGGCCATTCTCATGGCCCTCGTCCTACTTCGGAGGGATGGGGGGGGTGTTTCCAATTCCCAAAACGCACTGCCATCCGGTCACCCACCAGCTAGGTGAACTACTCTGCGATGCCTGGTGGTGGCGCTGGATAGTCCTCCTTGGGTGGCTCGACATTCCTCCGCCAAACGGCAGCAACTCCTTCGCTCCCTCATGGACGGCAGCCGCCCCTCCACAAATCAGGTGGCTGGCAGTCGGCCCCCCCGGCAACTTATTCCAGCCCACCTCCTTGCGTCCATGGCGGCAGACCATGCTCAATGTCACCACAGATTCCCAACAGTGGTGAGGGTTATATGACACTGCGTTGCTCCTTCCTCCTGGGATTTAGCACCAATTTAACGAGGTTAAGTAAGTGAGGAAGGAAGGAAGGAAGGAAGGCAACACTTTAATACATAAACACAAAACAAAAGTAAAATCCCTCATGGACGACTGCCGCACACACTTAAACATAACATAAATAGTCCAACGCTTGCCAAATTCATGTCTGTTTAGGATCACATAAGAACACCCAAAACACACAAACAAACAAATAATTAATTAATTAATTAATACCTTTCAAAATGGTGGGCGTTGAGAACACCTAGCATAGCTACACACTGGGACATTTGACTGCACTTCACATTTTTGGCATTGATTGATACTGCTTGCAATCTTAATGCAATGTACTGGTCTATGGGAAATAAATTAAAATAACCCTTTAAATAAATGGGTTATTGAGCTGTTTGCAATGCTAAAACCCTTACACAACACTAGAAGTGGACTTGCTCTCAGTCGAAGTGCGGATAAATTCTTTGGAATAAACCAAGAAAAGCTTAAAACTGTGGAACTGAGAAGCAAATACAAGGAAAACAATGGCAGCAGAAAAAAGACTGCAATCACACACAAAAAAACCCTACTGAAACAGAGAAAACTTTTCAATCAAATAGCTTAAATTGAGGCTTATTTTAAACCTCACAGCCGGTTTGATGCAGAGATGAAATAAAACTGGATCTAACTCAAAATAAAACAAAGGTTCTCAGGAAATAAAACACTTGAACAGAACAAACAAGTTTGTGATGAAGATGTAATGAAGACTGAACAAAGACTAACAGAAAACAACAGGCAACAGAACAGGAAACAGTGCAAAATAAACCCAAACACAACCCATATGTGACGTTACCCCAACCTTCAAAAAGGCAATTTTGTTATTTTTTTAAAAGCATAAAGAAATAGAACACTGAACAAAATTCTAGGTCTAATTCTAGTTGGGAAATAATAATTTTGGGACTATTTGCAAATAATATTTGCATTAATTTGCGTCAAATATATATTACTAGTCTCGAGATTCTCCCTAAAAATGCAATTATTTAAAATGCAAGCATGTTTTTTTGTTTTTTTTTTGCAATTAGTGCAATTCAACAAGCTTTTAAATACATTTGCCATTATTTTATTTTACTTCCATACATGACCCCTTTAAATGAAAATTTAATTTCATTCATTCATTTATTCATTAGAGAGAGAGAGAGAGAGAGAGAGAGACACAAGACAAATGTTTTACCCTCACCTAGTGGTTTATGAGCTCAGGCAAACTAGCTAGTGCCCTTAATGTTCAGTGAGGCAGCCTGTCTCTTGAGAATCTGGCAGACCTAGTTTAGCGGTGTGTGTGTGTGTGTGTGTCTACGTGCATAATATGGTCGCAACAGTTGCTGGGTGGGCCAGGAAAACCTGAAAGAACTGCTGGTGCTATACAAAGCAAATTGCTAGGGTTAAATAAGACTCAGACTGTGTCGCATCAGCACTTGTATGAAGATTTCCTATGCTAACATTAAATTTTCTTCTTTTAGTGTGATATCATAAAACATTCATAGTATTGCATAACATAACTACATTTGCACACTCACACTTCTGGCACTATCCTCTTGATTCTCATGCATAGAGAATGACAGGAGGCAAGATTTCTGTGAATCTTATGGCAACGCAATAAAATAAGAAAATATTTTAAGACTTTCTTTGTTGTGACATTTTCACTTTCATATTTTATCTAAAATGCAAAATGGAAGAATCCACAATTGCTTTTTGGCTGCCCCCTCCAGCACTGTGCCGGGGAGAGAGTGCACCTAAATTCTCATGAATTAATCAACATAGTATGGGGAGATGTGCTTAATTGTCAGGAAAATTATGTCACAATGCAAACAATATGGTACTTAATGACCCTATAAATATTGCAGAAATTTTTTTATAAATTATCATAAACCTTCAGGACTGAAAAAGAAGTACACAAACCACCAGACAAGAAATAGAAATAAAACTACTGAATTATGCACCTTTGCACAAAGATGCAGCACACATGAGTGATTCTAGGACTGGAGATACATTTTGCATTTCAAAAAGATAAGAAAAAAAAAAGTTCACTTAGTTCCAGTATCTTATTGAAAAGTTTTAACAATTTAACAATTTCTCACTTAACACAAGTTGCTTATTTTTTACTTTTTATGGAAAAATTTTTTTTGCGAAAACTCCCACATATCAAAAAGTTTTTATGCTCGCATGAGGTGGTTTTTCAGGCAATTTGAAAAAAGGAAATTTCCGCAAAAATACAATGAAAACAGTTTTTTCGCATTTACAGGTCACCTGGCGTATTTAAAAGTGGATCATTCTTTACAGATGGCGCGGTATGTTTGGACAGAAGACGAGACGAGTTCTTTATTGGTGACGAGTAGAAATACTGTAGAAATACTGGATTCTAAACAAAGAAATGCCACAATTTATCAAGACCTTGAAGCAGATAGGACACACAGTAACACTTCATATGTGGTCACTCCCAAGTATAAGAGGCTTTCCTGCCATTAATGCTTGGATAACAGTCCTCAAACTCTTTCCATAAAAAAAAGGCTAGTGCGGTGGCTGGGATATACGTAAACCTATCAACATCCGTGGCATAATTTTTGGAATGAGAAAAAAAATACGTTTTTTTTTCCATTAACATTGGTTAATGGAAATTCCGTAATTTCGCAATTTTTTTTATCACCATTCACCCCTCCCTATATATACTGTGGGTACGGAAAGTATTCAGACCCCCTTAAATTATTCACTCTTTGTTAAATTGCAGTCATTTGCTAAAATCATTTAAGTTCATTTTTTTCTCATTAATGTACACATTGACAGAAAAACACAGAATTGTTGACATTTTTGTAGATTTATTGAAAAAGAAAAACTGAAATATCACATGGTCCTAAGTATTCAGACCCTTTGCTGTGACACTCATATATTTAACTCAGGTGCTGTCCATTTCTTCTGATCATCCTTGAGATGGTTCTACACCTTCATTTGAGTCCAGCTGTGTTTGATTATACTGATTGGACTTGATTAAGAAAGC
This sequence comes from Gobiocypris rarus, assembly GCA_023029165.1. Classification (NCBI taxonomy): domain Eukaryota; kingdom Metazoa; phylum Chordata; class Actinopteri; order Cypriniformes; family Gobionidae; genus Gobiocypris; species Gobiocypris rarus. Next base: position 7,372,067 of record CM040930.1, on the reverse strand, counting down.
CACACACCTGTCTATATAAGACCGTACAGTTCACAGTGCATGTCAGAGCAAATGAGAATCATGAGGGCAAAGGAACTGCCTGAAGAGATCAGAGACAGAATTGTGGCAAGGCACAGATCTGGCCATGGTTACAAAAAAAATTAAGCACTTAAGGTTCCTAAGAGCACAGTGACCTCCTTAATCCTTAAATGGAAGACGTTTGGGACAACCAGAACCCTTCCTAGAGCTGGCTGTCTGGCCAAACTGAGCTATTGGGGGAGAAGAGCCTTGGTGAGAACCCAAAGATCACTGTGGCTGAGCTCAAGAGATGCAGTCGGGAGATGTGAGAAAGTTGTAGAAAGTCAACCATCACTGCAGCCCTCCACCAGTTGGGGCTTTATGGCAGAGTGGCCTGACGGAAGCCTCTCCTCAGTGCAAGACACATGAAAGCCTGCATGGAGTTTGCTAAAAAAAACACCTGAAGGACTCCAAGATGGTGAGAAATAAGATTCTCTGGTCTGATGAGACCAAGATAGAACTTTTTGGTCTTAATTCTAAGCGGTATGTGTGGCGAAAACCAGGCACTGCTCATTACCTGTCCAATGCAGTCCCAACAGTGAAGCATGGTGGTGGCAGCATCATGCTGTGGGGGTGTTTTTCAGCTGCTGGGACAGGACGAGTGCTTGCAATCAAGGGAAAGATGAATGCAGCCAAGTACAGGGATATCCTGGATGAAAACCTTCTCCAGAGTGCTCAAGACCGCAGACTGGGCTGAAGGTTCACCTTCGAACAAAACAATGACCCTAAGCACACAGCTAAAATAACGAAGGAGTGGCTTCACAACAACTCCGTGACTGTTCTTGAATGGCCCAGCCAGAGCCCTGACTTAAACCCAATTGAGCATCTCTGGAGAGACCTGAACATGACTGTCCACCAACGTTTACCATCCAACCTGACAGAACTGGAGAGGGTCTGCAAGGAGGAATGGCAGAGGATCCCCAAATCCAGGTGTGAAAAACTTGTTACATATTTCCCAAAAAGACTCATGGCTGTATTATATCAAAATGGTGCTTCTACTAAACACTGGGCAAAGGGTCTAAATACTTAGGACCATGTGATATTTCAGTTTTCTTTTTTAATAAATCTACAAAAATATCAACAATTCTGTGTTTTTCTGTCAATATGGGGTGCTGTGTGTACATTAATGACAAAAAATGAACTTAAATGATTTTAGCAAATGGCTAAAGAAACAGATGATCACAAGACAGACAATCTTGTTGACAATCAAAATGAGTGTTTTTTTTTTTTGTTGTTGATACTTTTAGGACAATTCTACAAAAGATGTAATTTTGTGAAGCATGTTCTCTGTACTTGTTCGACATGGCAAAGGCACACTGCACTACTCATGTTTCTTAAAATAAGTTATTTCTGTATGCCTGACTGCACTGAGTACGGGTCAGGGAATAAGGAGTGATTAAGAGGTCAAAAAAATTCCAACAAGACATTCAAAAAGCAACCTCCCATTCTTGCTTCCATTATATTTGTCTTCTTTCTTTGGTGCTTAGTAGGTTAAATATGAATAAATGAATTAATATCCTGTAATGTAGTTTTCCTCTTTTACACAGTGCTGCTGTGTTTTAAAAATTTCTCACAGTGAGTGTTTCATAGCATTAAAAAAAATGTTCTTATTATAGTGAATTAAAAGGGTAACTGACAAAAAAGGAACATTTTCAGTTATGTTCTGAGAACAGCATGCAGCTCTATAGTCATCACTTTACAGCAATCAATCCCACTCACATTAGGTGTCTTTAGGCCAGATTAAATAAACAGGGCAAATTAGCGTGACAGCGCAATTCCATAAAAGGGCCGATGGGAGTGGACAGTTTGGGTGTTCTCTACTAATAACACACAAATTAATGAACACAGGCGGAGCCGGATCATTTCCATAATGCTAAGCGAATCTACCTATTACACCGTGTCTACACTGGACACGACAAAGTGACCATTGCAGAGCATTTGTCTTTCATGTCAGAAATATTCATAAATAGAACAAGGCATCAGTTTATTACAGTTGTAACCCGAGACATTCCCTGGATGCATCTGCTGCAGGAAAACTATGAGAATGGGACTTATTAAGCACTTTAACTCTTTCCCGGCCAAACACAGAATTTTCTGTGTTTCCGTGTTTTCAGTGTTAGATGCTAGGGTGCGCTATTACGCATCTTCTGAATGAGTTCTTAATCTCCTGATCAAAACACACAAGGAAGACGAATCCGTGTATCATTCGTTCAATCGTTTTTTGATTTAATATTGAAAGTAGAAAAATGAGAAAACAGCTTGTTTTTCGTTTTTTCATTATTTTCAGAAAAACGAAAAACGAGTTTTCGGCGTGAGTTTTCGTTTTTCGTTCTAAGTGGAAAAATGAATAAACAGTTTGAATATTCGATTTCTACACATGGGCGGGAATTATACGCCTCTTTCTGCTGATTGGCCAGCCGAAGATCAAACTATTCCGTCATCAGTTCTTCCTCAGTTCAGCACAGCAGAATAAAAGTCCTGCGCAGCTACAGCGGTATGGATTCTTAACACGTTTATTGCAACTCCATTTTTTCTTTTCCTCATCAAACAACCAGACTGGCTCGACCTCAGCCTCGACACAACCTGTACCGGGGCAGTGCTTTCTTCTGTGTAGATATAAATTAACCACTTTAATTCAAGCCTACCTTGGTTAAGTAGCTAAATAGGCCCATATATATATATATATATATATATATATATATATATATATATATATATATATATATATATATATATACATATGTATGTATGTATGTATGTATGTGTGTATAGAGAGAGACTATACACACAGAAATATTTTTATTTATTTAATACAAAAAGGAAATAATAATGCGTTGCAACCAGACAACCTTGTTTTTATTTAAATGTATTATAATTGATATCTCAAAAGGGTGCTTAATTAACAAGGACTCGCACACAGTACTGGAACACAAGATTTTCATTAAAGCCTGCAATAACTTGCAATTTCGGTTTGCTTCTCAAACTCTATTAAAACCTACCTTCAGAACGCTTGAAAAACGCACCAGTCAGGTGCAGACCAGAGCAGTGTTCAGGAAATACGCAGCAGTTATTACTTTGCGATTATTTCATATTGAGTAAATACATTTCCAATGACCCCCATATAATTAGGCTGTAACAGTGATGAAGCCCAAAGTTAATGTGGGTGGGGATAAGCACAATGTATAGCCTAATGCATCAAATGCATTTTGTAATAATAGCTAGCATAATTAATAATTGACAGGCTATTTGCCAGAAAAGTCGCATCAAGTGTAATTCACATGACACTGTGTCATGTTGAGCAAGAAACACGCGAACGTTGCATTGTAGTAAAATCTGCATTTTATTATTATCCTACATTCAGAAGTAGGCTTAGTGTAAAACACTGGTAAATAAAATACAAAATTTACAACACTATAACACGCTATGCGTATTTTACTTTTCCTCAATGTATGACAGATCCTTGAATAAACGGTATTCAGAAAACAACAATAATTAAAAACAAAAGTATATAGAAGCCTAGCTTATAGGCTATATATAAAAATAGCCTATATATTGTGCTATTTATTACCTACAAACAACATTGAGTTTAAACACCAAGCCTAAATTATTTATTTTAATTGAAATCGTTGGGCTCGTCGCTCGTGCATCTTTCATTCGGTCTAAAGTTTCCATATTTGCAATGTAAGATTTGGATGCTGGAGCTGCCTATTTATGTGAAGAAGGTTTCATCCAGTCGGCTATTGGCTAAATCAGCATCTTCACATGCAGATAAGAGTTTGTAATAACAGCAAGTACTGACTGGAGCAACAGACAAATTTAATTAATTCAACCAGTCTGGTTGTTTGATGAGGAAAAGATAAAATGGAGTTGCAATAAACACGTTAAGAATCCGTACCGCTGTAGCTGCGCAGGACTTTTATTCTGCTGTGCTGAACTGAGGAAGAACTGATGACGGAATAGTTTGATCTTCGGCTGGCCAATCAGCAGAAAGAGGCGTATAATTCCCGCCCACGTGTAGAAATCGAATATTCAAACTGTTTATTGATTTTTCCACTTGTGAACGAAAAACGAAAACTCACGCCGAATACTTGTTTTTCGTTTTTCTGAAAATAATGAAAAAAACGAAAAACAAGCTGTTTTCTCATTTTTCTACTTTCAATATTAAATCAAAAAAGGATTGAACGAATGATACACGGATTAAGACGCAGTAAAACAAGCGATCGCATGTAAACAGATGCATATAATAACGTGACCATCAACATTAAATATCATATGAATCAAAACTATCTAATGTTACTGAATGAAATGTGGACCCAGGACGAGCAACAGGACAGTGCAAGTATTAGGGGTGTTGATGGACTCGATCTCCTCCATCTGTGTTTGATCATCACTCTGATCTGGATGTAGTCTTTCACAAAAGCATGATTTTCTCAGCTTTTTGTTCATAATGTTGCTTTCTTTATGAAACTTACCCATATTCAAGTGTTGATAAAAAAGTAGAGGTTTATAAAGAAGAGGGTCAGCTCTTTCTTTTGATGTATTGCATGTTCAGATATTCACAAAACAAAATATTCTATGGGCTATTAAATTTTGGTGAAAATGGTCAAAAACCCTGGCGGTGGCTGCGGCAACTTTAAAAAAAAAATGCTGGCGGGGAGAGATTTAAACTAAAGGATAAAGTAGTTCAACAACAGACAAGCTACTCTTCTAAAAATATGTTCCTCATCGCTGCGTCAGATTGACGCTATGGGAGCGCTTCTGGGAGGAGTCGGATGTGTTTGAAGTTGAGTCCCCCTCCTTCCACACCCTTGCATATGAGGAGTTGTTGGCAGACGTGATTGTAGTTGCAGCCTCCCTAATTGACTGAGCCCCCACTTCCTTAACTACATTCTTCAGCACTTTCCTGAATAAGAGTATATTTAGACTTGAGTATAGCAGTGTTACGATACGCTCATATCACAATATGATATTGACAATACTCACGATACGATACTATAGTGATACGATACTATCTCAAAACTTTAAGCCAAAATGAAGACTTTTTTCATTTTTATTATTACTTTTAAGATATATGGTAAAAAGATTTCATCAAAAATATTTTAATTTGTGTTCAGAGGATTTTTGGAATGACATATGGGTGAGTAATTAATGACATAATTTTTATTTTTGGGTGAACTATCCCATTTTGCTGCGTGTGACACGCTTGCCACACTTTTATTTTCAGAAATGCAAGCTGCCTCACTTTGTGTGTGTGTGTGTGTGTGTGTGTGTGTGTGTGTGTGTGAGAGTTGGCTCGGCCCTCCCTCGTGCAGTATAATTGGTTGACACCGCGTGATTGACAGGAACAGAATGTGAGGCTGATCAGACAGTCGAAACGAATGTGGTCTAACGGCACTCATCAATGTCATAATGATTGAGATGGCCAATCAAATCAAAGTAGGCAGGGTTTACGTTCTATTTTGGCTCGTGCACAGCCTTAACACACAGACAAGCACGTCAATCTATCGCTTAATGCTGTTGCGGAGAGAGACTTTCCAGTGAAATCACAAAACAAAATGCACACAAACGTGTCCATGCTCTTAATATACAATCATTGATGAAAAAATAAAGAAAAAAATAAATAAATAAATAATAATAAAAACAAAACAAAAAAAAAAAAAAAATATATATATATATATATATATATATATATATATATATATATATATATATATATATATATACATATATATATATATATATATATATATATATATATATATATATATATATATATATATATATATATATATATATATATATATATATATATATATATATATATATTATATATATATATATATATATATATATGAGAGTGGATTAGAACCCAGAACCTTTGACACGGTTTACAAAAAATCTACCACGAGACCACTCGGAATTCAAATGATCCCAGCAGATCTATGTATTTATTCACTAATGCAAAGAATCTCGGGACTGAAGAGCTACACATATTGACACAAATATTATTTGCAAATAGTCCCAAAAGGATTATTTCCCAACTAGAATTAGACCCAGAATTTCATTCACTCTTCTGTTTCTTTATGCTTTAGAAAAATAAAAAAAATTGGCCCTCATATTTCATTATTGCCTAATGATTTCCTTTCTATAGGCTATATTTTCAGAAATAGAGTCGGCTCTTCAGATATGCGAGCAGCTTCCGACGTTCACCTAAAATCATAAACCCGTTCATGTTCAGAAAGAAATGTTCAAATTCAGAGGAACAGTTCATGTTCAGAAGAAACATTCATGTTGAAGAACTGTTAATAATAAAGACTGAGAAGATTGGATTAGTTGTGCTCCTTTTTTTGTGGAATACTTGATGCGGCCCAGCCTGACCCAGACTGTACCTCCAATGGCCCCCAGGTAAGTAGAGTTTGACCCCTGCTTTAAATAGACTTTGACTTCGTCCTGGTCCTCAAGAAACGTGGCAATGTTGAAACCAGGAATAAAAATATTCATTCTGAAGCAGAAAATGTTAGACACATATGCTCTGTTAATGACTATATAATATATTTAAAATTACGTAGGCCCTTTTTACTGGTAAAATCAGAAATTTGGAAATGATTAAGACCCACAAATATTCCCCCATTATTATACATCATATTTATCATTATATATTAGGGGAGTAACGGAACAAAAAAACGATGTTTTGGTATTTACCTCGGTTTTGAAGTCACATTTTTGTTACAGGGGAAAAAACAAACCATGCGTTTTAAATAAACTTCTTTTAAACAGTAGTGGTTTACCGAACAAACTATGTGTGTCTTTTAATAAAAGACTGCCAATATATAATTGGCAGCAACAAACAGTGCAGTTTATGGTGCTGTTGTATTTAGGGAAATAATTTTGAAATGCTTACGCTTTTGGGTGCAAAATATTTTATAATTAGGTTAGAATTATTGTGTCCCCCACACAGAGAAGTTCCGCACATGCAGCAGTTAAAACAACTCTGTATCAGAACGTGTGAGCGAAACGGAGCGGTGTGACACATGGAGTTTATTTACTGATCTGATTTTGACCATTTCATTAAGTTTTGTTTTGTAGAAAGCCTTTCTTTAAAGTGAATTTCGTTTGGTATAAATTGCCTCTTATTTTTAATCAATGTCTGTGCATCTATTTATAGTCTCGTTAACTAGCTTACGGGTTGTCACCTGACTACTTTTAAATTTCATTGGTGCATTGGCACACATGCTTCAGACACCGGCTCACGCAAAAGCGTTCTCATAGCATCAATAGCGTCTCGTTCCATTCTCAGGAAACCGGAGTTACATACATAACCCTCAAGACATTTAAAAAAGTATCTAATACTTTGAAGGTAAAGGGACAATATTACTAATAGCTATCAGATCACCAATATATATTTAGAATAATGTATATTCATTTGTTATAAATTTAGAATGAAAAGATGCATTGCCTGGGATATTTCTTTCTGATCCCATGGAGATAAAGAACAGAAAAGCAAAATCCCTCCACAGGCAATAATAAACTTGATTATCTATTATTACGTTATTTCTAAAAACTACATTAAATGCTGTTCCATTTTTGTCAACAACAAAGTCTTTACACAAATATCCTGAAAAAGTGGTAATGCCCAAGGATTTGTCATGGTAATTTACAGTAAGTGCCTTGTGTAACATCTTTTTGTGTGTTTTACTGTTTTGATGTTTCCTTACTTGAGTGAAAAGAATGCATAATTCATCCTGAACCAATTTGCATTACTTCCTAGTAGATGCATTGAGAAGAATCGATTAGGCATTGCTGGTTCATATTCTAAACAAGCATATGTTATAGTAGCATCACCTTCATGCTACTGAAAAATTAAGTTACATTATTTTACTCGTAACTAGCTGCTCCCCAGTGCTGTGTAATATTACATATAACATCAATTAGACCTGGTTTATTCAGAAATAGTGCCCTTGAAGACCTTTAACTGACCTTCGGAAATACATTAGTCAGAGAAGAACATGCAGGGACCATTGAAGTCTTCCAGGATAATTGCTTCTCAAGGGAAGACTCCTGGTATCTAAACTCTAACTCTAAGGTCTTCTATCCTAAAATAGGAAAGCTTTGTGGTTTGTTCTTTCTACAGAAGCATTTAAGTTAAATGAAAAGGTACCTTTGTGATAGAGTGGAAGTCTTTTGAAACGGTTATCTGTATTTGTTAAAACTAGAACAGCTTGAGTTTGGACTGGTTCTAATGTTCCAGTGGAATGATTATAAAAAGCACTGATAAAAAAATGGATTGAATTAGATCACAGGCCAAAGTATCCATCCTTTCATCTAGCCACCCCATTTTTTTCTAAGCCAGACTTATTTCTGGCCCGGTTTATCTGGTTTACCTAAAACATACATCTTTGTGTTTTCAAAGACAATTTTTCTGAGGAAACATACGAGAGAGCCTCTCGGAAAAATGCAGCTACCTGCTGAGAGCCCTTAGAGACTGTTCAAATAAAAATGAAAAGAAAAGCTTTTCAAAAATTAAGAATGTCAATGCTTTCAGAGATGTACAGTCATGAAATAACAACAGGAAATCTGCCAGACGTGAGTCGAGTTTGAGCTATTTAAAGTAAACCAGTCAACTGCTACACTCAAAAATCTTTGAAAAAGGAGCAGCATACAAGAGGTGAAGGCATGCATGCATTTATGAATACAGCTCATGGCCTACTTACAAATGAATGCACTGTCGCTCTATCTATCTATCTGTCTATCTATCTATCTATCTATCTATCTATCTATCTATCTATCTATCTATCTATCTATCTATCTATCTATCTATCTATCTATCTATCTATCTATATATCTATCCGTCCGTCCGTCCGTCCGTCTGTCCGTCCGTCCGTCTATCTGCACAAAATTATAAACACAACACTATTGTTTTTGCCTCCTTTTTTCATGAGCTGAACTCAAAGATCTAAGACTTTTTCTATGTACACAAAAGGCCTATTTCTCTCAAATATTGATTGGTGTTAGTGAGCACTTCTCTTTTGCCAGGTGTGGCATATCGTGATGCATGGGTGTGCCTTAGGCTATATCTATCAATCTATCTATAGGCATGCATGCATTTATGAATACAGCTCAAATGAATGCACTGTCGCTCTATCTATCTATCTATCTATCTATCTATCTATCTATCTATCTATCTATCTATCTATCTATCTATCTATCTATCTATCTATCATCTATCATCTATCTATCTATCTATCTATCTATCTATCTATCTATCTATCTATCTATCTATCTATCATCTATCATCTATCTATCTATCTATCTATCTATCTATCTATCTATCTATCTATCATCTATCTATCTGTCTGTCTGTCTGTCTGTCTATCATTTTCCACAGTAAAGTACACAGCATTTGTTTCTGGTTGTAAAGTGTGAGAATATATATATATATTCTCACATATTTTTTAATTTAATATTGATGGAGCTTCTTAGTTTTGATAAATTCTATCCTGATTAATAATAAAATTATAACAATAAAAGGTGTTGCGAGTTATGCTGGGTTATTATTTTAACCCAAATGCTGGGTTCAGCCTGCTGGGTCATTTTAATGGGTTATTTTTAATATTTTTACCCAGTACTGAGCATTTTCTGTAACTCAGCTGCTGGGTCAACACATACCTACCCAGTGCTGGGTCAATGTAACCCAATGTTGGGTAGTCTGTGCCAAACCGGTTAAAATACATTTGTCAATGGTCATTTTGTGTTCTGGTCTGAGAGAAAAGTGAATGACATAAGGTTTGTATTGCATTGTAAGAGCAACATTTCTGTAGTCTCATATTTTACCTTTTTTGTTTAGGCTACATGTAAGTCACAGCTAACGTCTGCTAACAGAACAGCCTGATAGCAGTTTTCTTCCCACAGATTCCCACTGGCTGCTGTTGCTGCTCCTGTCATGTCCTAAAACACTTACTATTTTATGACTGTAAAAGACTGACTCGCCATTGAATAAAAAATGTTGTATATGAACTGTTCCTGTCCTATACATATATAAGATATTTTAGAGAGCAACTTTATTAGTTAAAATGAAAAACTGTCAACATCAATTTGACTGACCCAGCACTTTCCAAAAACAACCCAGGAAATGGGTTAATGTATGAAACCCAACAAGCTGGTTATAAACAACCCAGCATGTGTTCTGTCTAATATTTACCCAGAGCTGGGTTACCAAATAACTAAAAAATTATGTTTTTAACCCGGAGTGTAGATGCCAATTAAAGGGATAGTTCACCCAAAAATGAAAATTCTGTCATCCTTTACTCTCCCTCAAGTTGTTCCAAACCTGTGTACATTTATTTGTTTTGCTGAACACAAAGGAAGATATTTGGAAGAATCTTTGTAACCAAACAGATCAATGATTGACTACCATAGTATCCCCCCACTGTGGTAGTCAATGGCTGCTGAGATCTGCTTAGTTACAAACATTCTTCCAAATGTCTTCCTTTGTGTTCAGCAGAACAAATAAATGTACACAGGTTTAACTTAAGCGTGACTAAATGATGACAGGTTTTTCATTTTTGGGTGAACTATCCCTATAAGAATCTTTATTTTTAAAAGTGTAGTGGGGTAAAACAATTGATTTAAGCACCTTTAACAAAACAAAAATAGGTATTTAGCAAAACTAAATAAATCAGCAACATGATAAACTATACTATATTTTTACTTTGAAAAGTAAGTTTCTAGTTTATTTGTAAATGTTGCGACTTACAAACTTGTATATTTCTAGGGATTTTCTCCTCGTCGCTCCCTTTATCTCTAAGAGTATGCAGAGATACCCTGTCATCTTACAGTTTTTCTCCATTGGTTCGGCTCATTTCTTGAAATAGAAATTACATTCTCAAAACAACATGGACAAACCTCCAAACCAGTTGGCAATTGTTCACAACAGAATTTAATTTCTCATTAATTTAATCAAATTGCAAATGTCTAAGTACATGTCTCAATGTCTCAGTACATCTTTGCAAATGATTAAGTACAGGTAGTCTACATTTAACACAATTTCCAAGTGAATAGATCTTGTTGATCTAAACTGATTGTTGATTCTCAGTCTAATGGTTAAATGGCTAAAGTCATCACATGCACAATAGTCTGTTCAATTTTCAAAATTAGTCAAGAACATAATACCATGAATACTATATGAATCCCCCCTGACTCTTTATAGGGGAAAGGAATTTAGTTTTGAAGCATGAGTGAACAGTTTTGGGAGAAATATTAGCTTTTGAAAGTGAGCTAGTGTTGTGCTGAACTGTAAGACTGTTTTGCCAAATGATCTTAGAATTATGAGAAGAGTTTCAAGAAATGAGCCAAACCAATGGAGAAAAACTATAATATGAAATAAATATTTTTCAGATATTATTTCTTTTAGAACAATGGCATTACAACATATTATATGTTTTTTTATTTAAATTTTCCATTTAATTTAATATATTGTCTTTAAACTATCATGCTTAATTATTTCCTTAAACATTACTATAAATGAGTCTGTATAAATGGCCTTTGCATTTTAGGAAGGGTGTCATCACATTTTGGCTGCCCTGCAGTAAAGAACCCATGTTTGGAAGAGGACGTGTGTCGCTGTCCACGGTTCTGAAATTGACTGTGGATTCACAGCTTCACACGACCAGAGAACACTTCTAAAAATAAGTCAATGGCAAATGTTTGAATTAAAGCATGAGAGCACAAAATGTTCCAGGCAATCGGTTTCCTGTATCCAAATCAATATGTTGACTGCATGAACACAACTGTCTGACAATAGTGAGCACAAGCATCGCGTGCATACTCCTTTAAGATGATGTAATTTTTGATAACCCATTATGTTGTTTTTTTTTTTTTTCGCCCGCTGAGGCAACAACAGCTGAAGCGGTTATTTTCTCGCGCCACAGCCCTGATGGAGAGCTCACAGAGAGAGTGATGCTGCATCATCTTCACTCCTAAACCCTGGATTATTGCAGAGGATCACACACTGGATTTTCTTCTTAACAGCTGGGATTACCGATCAACCCCATTGCCTGTTTTCAATTATCCAAAACTATCCATTCTGGGTGTATTTGGTCGTCCAAAGTTGGATTCAAACCGCAGCACAACTTGTATGGAAGTTTGGAACTGCCTAACACGAAAAAAATAGTGTTATCCTATAATGTTTTTGCAGAATTTAAACAGCAGCTTCCGTTTGCAAAGCTCTTTCAGGCGAAGAAACAAGCGCCCCTGTCCATTCGCTGCTGAGCAACCGTTACTCTCTGGTGTGCGCGTGTAGTTCCTCCTCGGATATTTCAACGTACTTTCGCTCTTTTTCGACGTCTGTGGAGTTTAAACTGCTCCAATTAGTTGAAATGCTCTTTTTATTGCCATTCAATGTGCATGGGCCATCGTCTGTATTCTCTAAACCGTTTCCTAAGCTGTAGAGCGAACTTTTCCGCCTTTTTTCCCCCTTGGATATATTTTGGCACCCATGACTGAAACAATGGCGTTAAGTGGAAACTCCAGAGCAAAAGACAACAGTTTTCCAGATGTTATTGAACTAAACGTCGGGGGGCAAGTGTATTACACCCGTCACGCCACGTTAATCAGCAACCCTGGCTCTCTTTTGGGGAAGATATTCTCTCCTAAAAATAACGCTTCGAATGATCTCGCCAGGGACCCCAAAGGTCGCTATTTCATCGACCGGGATGGGTTTTTGTTCAGGTATGTGTTGGACTACCTCAGAGACAAGCAAGTTGTCCTCCCTGACCACTTCCCCGAGAAGGGGAGGCTGAGGAAAGAAGCGGAGTACTTCCAATTGCCCGATTTGGTTAAACTCCTAACCCCGGACGACTTGAAGCCCAGTCCCGACGAATACATCCACAGTGATTACGAGGATGGCTCTCAAGGAAGCGACCAGAGGATGTGCCCTCCGCCGTCGCTCGTTCCCGCAGACAGAAAAAGCGGGTTCATAACCGTCGGATATCGCGGATCTTGTACGATGGGTAGGGAGAGTCAAAGCGACGCCAAATTCCGGAGGGTGCCGCGGATTATGATATGTGGGAGGATCGCGCTGGCCAAAGAAGTTTTTGGCGAGACCTTGAATGAGAGCAGGGACCCAGATAGGACCCCTGACAGGTACACGTCCCGCTTTTACCTCAAGTTCAAGCACCTGGAGCGCGCTTTCGACATGCTCTCGGAGTGCGGCTTCCAGATGGTCGCGTGCAACTCGTCAGTGACGGCCTCGTTCGTCAACCAGCACACCGACGACAAGATATGGTCAAGTTACACTGAGTACGTCTTTTACCGTAAGTTTCCTTTCTAAAGTTTTCTAAAGCTTTGCCTCTTCTGCTGAACATAAGGTTGCTGCACTGTCACATCTGAGGTTTTCCTTGAATTGCCACTAGACGGCGCACTCGGTTCATACTTTTATTCTGCCTTCTCCACTCGAGGTCTCATAGGGACAAATAGTAGCATACACTAGTTCACTAGTACTTGTTCATGAGATACTAGCACTTATTTAAATACTCATATTAAGTCAAATTGCAGTTTATTTGACAGAACTTAGTGCACTTATTACAGTGTAACTACTTACCTCAGAATAACCTCCTGGGTGCCACTGTCGTCGTACGAGGACATTATATTTTAGTGAACTTCTCTGACACCATACATGTCACAGTTTTAAGTCTGGATGTCGTGTGAAGAGCACGTTTTCAGAGATACCATTTGCTTTGAGGTTTCAGGACAACAGCTTCTCCTTGGTCTTATAAATGATCAAATGAGTGAATGATCAAATGTAGCACTCTTGTGGAAATATGATAATATTTTGTAATTATAATTTATATCAGACTAGTTTTCAAATCGTTTGTTATAAATCAACATCTCAGAAAAATGATATGGGAAAATGTAATATCAAAATATGACTTTCTGTTACAAAACAGGGCATTGATTTCATACACACACAAGTGAAAAGGGAAATAAATTACATATCAATGTTCCTTAAATATTAGATATTATTATGAAAATGATGCCAACTATTAGTCTTATTGTTAACCTTATTTTTTCATTAGGCTACATGTTGCTCTAAGAACACATTAATATGAAAATTAAATATGCATTGCATTGAATGGGAAAACCCATGTATGTCCATTTTACCCCCATATTGCATAAAGTAAAATGGTATATCAATTCATTCTGTTATATCTTTCATTAACAGTTTGGTTTAAAAATTATTAGTGAATGAAAAAAAAAGGTTATTTAATTCTGGTCATTTAATTTTTTTAAACTTCTGAGTCCACGTACAAGGACATAGAATAACATATGAATAATTTGTTTCTTATTCTCTAAACAATGTAATGACTAAATTCAAAATAATTAGTTTTCCTGGGTCTTAGGAGGATAAAGTAACCCCATGGGTTTAGAGCAACATGTCCTCCAACCAATACGCCTATATAGGTCGTTTGTCACTTCCTTGAAATACGACCCATCGTTCACTAAAGTTGCGCCCCTATAGATAACAGGACACTTTCATTTTAAAGCATTTTTCCCTTTTATCTGCATAATATTTCAGGTTTCGCATAGCTCAATTGGTAAAGCATTGAAATATTCAACAACATGTGATCATGCAATCGTGAGTTCGATCCCAGGGAACAAATGTGATCATAAAGTGTGTATGCACTATAAATCGCTGGGTAGGTTTAGGGATGGGGTGGGTGTAGTTGTAAATAAAAATAATATATATTTTTCCTAAATGGAAATATGACAAATGGTGGTAAAAAGTCCACACATTGCATTAAAATGAACACGCATTTTAATTGGTAACAACAGTCGTATGTCATTTCATAACTGTCCTTATTTTTACGCCCGCTAGAGGGCGCATGACTTTAAAACGTAAATATAGGTCGTAATGGATTAACTAATGTTAACAAATACAACATTAATAATGTAATAAATGTTGTAGAAGTATTGTTAATTCTTAGTTCATGTTAACTTAAGCAAAAATGCATTTATTATTTATTATTTTTGTCTTGTTTCCAGTCTAAATATCTAAAAATTCTTAAATCAAGATGCTTTTGCTAGATAAGAAAAAATGACAAGATATTTTTCTTGTTTTCTGGAAAATAAAACAAAATAAAGTTTGGAACAGAAACAAGATTATTTTACCAATACCAAGGTCTCAAGAGATCTTATAAATATAGTCTAAATTGCAAACTAAATCCACAAATAAAATCAGAGTTATATTAAAAATGTCCTGGCTCTTCCAATCTTTATAATGACAGTGACTGTTGCTCTTTTCTTGAAGTCCATAAAAGTGCATCTATCCATCATATAACTGCTCCACACAGCTCCGGGGGTAAATGAAGGCCCTCTGAAGCAAAGTGGCACGTTTGTGTAAGAAAAATATCCATATTTAAAACCTGATAAAGTAAATTATCTAGCTTCCACCAGATTGCCTCCCGTTTTCAACTTATGGAAAAAGTGCAGCTCCCGCACCTCTCACAGAAAAACTTTCTGTAACAAATGTAGCTATTGCACAATCTTAGTTTAATGCATTAAATAATGAGACCTTATTGTAATGTGTTACCTGTTGTTCTTTATAGCCTAATTCTTTTGCACTTTAATCTGTTTGAAAATTTTACTTTTATATATTTTGTGCATTGTATTATTGTATTTAAACATTCAGAGTTATTTTTGTTGTTACAAAAATAGTTCTTAAACCTGTTATACTATGAAAACACTGTTTTTGCAACTTATTTCAATATCGTGATAATACCGTGTACCGTGATAAAAGCATCAGAAATAAATTGCAACATGAAAAATTGATACCGGCACATACCTAACGTGAAGGCAGCATAAGAGAGAACATTATTGGGAAATCCAGCCCTGAACAGTTACTGATTCTATTCAGTTAGTACTAGGAAAGTTGGAATAGATACAAGGCAAGTTTATTTATATAGCACATTTCATACACAATGGTAATTCAAAATAAAATAAAATAAGCACTGCATATGCATAAGAAGTCAAAAATATAACCTGAATCACTAAGATCAGGGTATTCCTTGGAGTGGAAGAAATGGAGAGTCAGATTCGTGATTGTACTTATCTACAAATCTTCTTAATAATATTTGTCAGGTAACTGCGTTTAAACAGTACCCCTGCAGACAAATTTTACTGGAACCACCAGAACCATCAGAGCGGGTCTAAACGGATCTTCCTAGACACTAGTAGCTGTTTGAATAGTTACAGGATATGTACTGAACTGGATTTAGCAATAACTGGAGTACATACTAGTCAGAATTGAATAGTTTAAACGAAATCCCCTGAAAATGGATAGTATAGTGATCAGTTGAATAGATTGATAGTATCTAATAAATAGGGAAACTGAAAGAAAAAATGCTAGGCAGTTAGATTACTATAGTATTTTTAAAGTCTAATTGCTCACGTGATACAGCAGGTTTTTTTTTTAGGACCGAACAAACATCTGTGTTTATATTGCCCAATTTTGTACCTTTTCTGATGTATCTAGACACTGAAAGCTTTTATGTAAGACCCTTACCTGGTAAGTAATGTCTCTAAAGAGACCCCTTCCCCCACCCGAATGTCTATCTCTGCGAGCATCTCAATAGAGTGGCATTGGATGATGGCTCTCTGTAACAGCTCTCATAACATTTTATGATGTAACAAAACACCACCCACTTCAGGCTGGTAGTGGCTAATGTGCTGTCGAGCCAGCAGTGGCCCTGCCACACGGCAAAATGGAGGAAGCACATAATGGATTTTATACTGAGCCCATTAAAGAGATTGCAGCTGCCAAATTATAGAGTTTTACAGAATCTCACAAGTCATTTAAATTGACATTTTTAACATTTTACAGCTTTGCTGTCTTACACAGAAATTATACATCAGGTTTTGTCTTGGTGGACACTGTCATTAATACAACCTGATAACTACAATTTATTTTTATTTTTTTTAATTTTTAACAAATGCATGCAACATCCCATGGTACGCTGCTACTGAATAGGATGCTTATGCTCTAAGGCCCGGTTTCACTGACAGGGTTTAGATTAAGTAAATTAGGCCCTAGTTAAATAAGGACATTTAAATAGCTTTTATAAACATGCCTTAGAAAAAAACATTACTGGTGTGCATCTTCAGACAAAACAATGGCACTGACCAAGAGTTGCTTTAACTTAAAACAGCTCAAGCATGCATTTTACTCTGAGACTAGACTCAAGCTTTGCCTGTGAAACCGGGGGAATAGAGGTTAATAAACAACACATTTTGGGATATTTTGGCAACCTAGCACTGGGTCAAAAAGGGATGAACCCAGTGCTGAGTTGAGTTAAATATTTGACCCAACATGATGGGCTGCTTTTTAAATCATCTATACATTGCTGGGGTAAAACTAACCTAAAATATTTTAATCATGAGCAAAATGACTACAGTAACAACACGGGCAATCGTAATACACAAAAGGTAAATTTAATGATAAGAAAGAACATATAAAAGTAAAAACATTACTTTTGCATGTGTATGTAAGAAAAAGTGAAAAAGGCCAGAAAATAATGGCTAATTAACAGTTGTACAGCTTCCACAATTAATCGAAGTTGCTTTATTAAATTTAAATGAACAATTTTAAATATACTGAATAACCTGTTTAAAATCAACTTTGACCAGTTATTTAGCCCAACAAAAAGTAGTCCCACTCAGCCAAAGCCTCAGGCTTTGAGTGCCACCAAGACTGAAAGCCTGAGGTAAACGGTCTAGAATTAAATTTATAATATTATAGCAAATCAGCAGGATTTAATTTCTCCTCTTAAGCCCCAATTTTCAGTTCTTGCTGACCAGTCAGCACTTAAGTGGTTTTGGTGTCCGAGAAAACACTCCAACAAAATACTTTGAAAAGAGCACACTCTAAAACGTTGGGTTATTTTGGCAACCCAGCGCCCAGTCAAAAAGGGATGAAACTAGCGTTGAGTTGGTTTGGGTTAAATGTTTTACCCAACATGCTGAACTGTTTTATCATTATTGGTGGTGGTTGAGGAGATTCCCCCCTTCTATATGTAAAGTGCTTTGAGAGTCTAGAAAAGCGCTATATAAATGTAACTGTTATGATAAAATGTAATTATTATAATAATTATTACTATTTTCTTAACTATTGTTTAAAAATGACAATACCTAGATTTGCATGGCTCCAGACTGTGACCAAATGGTCAAATTTTGAGCCCAATCTCACGAAAATGCGTATCAATAGTACGAGTATGCAATCACGTACAATGTATACGCCAAAATGAGTTTTTGTATACGCCAAAAAACTAATTTTGGTGTATACATTCTACGAGATTGCACATTGATATACATGTGCAATTGATATACATTGTCATGAGATCGTGTTGCAAATTTTACAACCTTTTTCGTGCCACCACCCCGTTGCCCAACTGATAAGAGCTGGCATTTTTGTTGCATATGAGAAACATCAAACAACAAACAAAACTAAAGCAGGACAAGACTCAGATCAGGTTTACTCGCGGACTGATCTCAATCAAGCACACCGTTACTACATAGCATTGGGAGGTCAAGGGAGAAAGCGTACTTAATACTTTAACACAATCTAGAGAGAAGCATTAAAATTTGACGCAGAATACGCTGTAATAAACTATGGATGTCTGATCAAATAGCACTGATGTGGAAACCATGAGAAAGTTATAGAAGGCTTTCCAGTCCACAAATCACCTGCTGTTTATTCAAGTGCATTTTTTGTTAACAGACTGATAGTCTTTTTTTGTTTTGGTTGTTTTGTTCATTTATTGTGGATATTTAAAATGCTTTCCATTTCAGTGTTAAATAGTCTTTAGAAAAAAAAGTTTATTGATCTTTGAGAAGGTGTACGTGCAGTATTATGCCATTATCATTATTTTAGATGAAAATGGTCTCAGAACGACAATATTATCGTTTATCGCAATAATTTCTTGGCCAATTTATCGTCCAGCAAAATTTGTTATCGTGACAGGCCTATGTACAATGCTAACTGTAACCATGGTATTGTGGCAGAAACATACATTTCTGGCATAGGCGGAAAGACCAGAGCCAATTAATGCCTGCCTTGTGCTTTGAATATATTTTTTTTATTACAGAATTCATATTTTCTCGTTTTATTTGTCTTATTTTATTAGTTCTGTGTATAGAATGAGTATGATATGGCTAATTAATTTTTAATTACTGTATTTAATTTTTTATTACTGTAGCTTTATTTCATTCTCCCGCGATTTGCGAATCTCGCACGTGTGTGTGGACGCTCTTCTCCTTCTGTTTTACGCTGAATAAACAAAATGCATTAGGTAAGATATTGTAATGTCTGAAGTAGTTCTATGACAGGTCAAGGGAGGCTCTGTTTATGAACTTTAATCGGAACGAAGAAGAACACACTGTAACAAGCGCACCCATCTAACACACTCGCTTTTTTTCACCGCACTTCTGAACTCCCCGTGATAACCCTATCACTGCCGATGCAAAACAAAACAGAACTATAAAGAGTCTGTTCTATTTGCTATACTTTGTATAAAGTCATTGTTCAATGTAAATGTATTTTATATGTAGAATGTATGATATATAAATATGATATAAAAACAAAATCTGAGCTCGTGGTCTGCTGGCCTGGTAGGTGCCCCCCCAAGCACAAAAGTGAAACTCCGCCTATGATTTCTGGGATCGACCTTTAGAGTGAAATTCAAGCACTTTTCAAGTGCTTTTTCCCAGCAAATTATCCAATTTACATGTTAATTTTAATGTGATGACCAAAAACATTATCTGTTCGTCCTTCAAAGATCCCCATTTTTAAAACTAAAAGTTTCAAGATGAAAAAAAAAACACTTTGTGGCAAACAAATGTGAAAATAAAAATGAAATTACCACTATAGCCAGTGGATGGCAGCCGAGGAGCACTTATTAATAAGCCATTAGCCACTACCTAATATATATATTTTTTCCATGTTTTGCTTTTGCATTTATATTTAGACATTATAAAATGTTGATTATAAAATATCAAATAATCAAGAAATATTTTTTTGTCAAAGTTTGACACTTTTTTGTACTGAAGAAGGAAAAGTCTCATGAAAAAATTTAAACTTCTCTTCAAGTTGTGACTGAATTACACAAAGGAATAGCACTCATTTAATAATCACTGAAGCTGTCAGTCAGTTCAGTATAATACTATAGAAAAACAATGGCACATTTAATTTGAATAAGATGCATGAATGTGTGTAGTTTGAATTCAGTTTGAATGTGCTAGATCCGCCACCATGTTAGCATTGTCATTTGAGCTATATAGTGAGTTGTGTTGTTTCCCTGCCATTCAAGACTCCTCTCCCATGGTAGTAGGTCATCCGGATACTTTTTTGCCTACTGTTTTATGAATACTGTGAATTTGGACTTAGTACTCAGTTCACATACTGCTTTTCACTTACTATATAGTTGGGAGATATGGGAAATCAATTAATGCATACAGTTTTAGGAAAATAAATATTATTTTTGACAAAAAAGTGTATTCAAAAATACTGTGTTGAGTCAAAATCCCATAGTAAATGAATATGGGTCAATTTGACCTCCTTTATAATTTTTTTGGGGTAGTGATATAATTCCTCCCCACCCATCCTATGACCAGGACATTTTTTTGCATTTTTGTTGTTGCATTTATACATTTACAATACCATACATGTTATCTTTTAAAATCCAGCATCAATTGTATACGTTTAAATATTATTAAAGAAACAGAATCCTCAAACTAATGCAATATTTCTAATAATGGTTCTAGAGTCAAATTATTAATATCTTTCCCTTACATTAATTAACCACCAACCAAAGTTTGTGAAAGTGGCATGCAACAGAAAGGAGTTGAGAAAGTTTCAGCGAGTGCTTTCAGAGTTGATATCCAGCCTCCTACACAACCCAGCAAGCCTGTTGAATTTGCTTTGCCTCTGGCAGAGTGCACCAGTTGCTTTTTATAGGCTTCGCTGCTCTGACGCAGAGTCTACCCAGAGTGCAATCCCTTGAAGGCAAATTTATTTACCAATTTGTTGCATGGTTAGAGTGATTGATGATCAATCATTGACAGTGACAGGTCGAGGACTTTCTGCAGTCTGCCCAATGCGCTGTAAACCAAGTCATTGGCTTTTGCAGTGACCAGCCACGGCTCGTCTGTAAGGGCAGGAGGGGCAGAGCCCCACGCCCCCAACAAAATATTCATCCAAACATAGACCTCTATATACACTGAATTAATAACACAGTTTAAATGTGTTCAGAGTTCTGCAACAAACATTTTAAAGTGAGCAGGATATATTAAAATGAAGCACATGGATTCGGCAGGTATGTTTTATGATTCTTAAGTGTTGGTCTCGGAGCCCTCCCTAGCTCTACAGCGCTCCACACATGTCCAAATTGAACTGTAACACACTTTCATAGAGAGCCATTGGGGCAGATTTCTGTCTACCCGCTTATTTTCCCGTTACCTTTACTAGTAACTATGTCTGCTCTTCCAATGTGGAGTAGCGTATCAAATTAATGAAAGTATAAATCTTTTAGTTTAAACATGCTCATGTGAATAACCTTTATATACAGTAGTTCTGAGTTTGTTCTGAAAATAGACATGACTTTATTTTCCTCGCTGGAATTCTTACTCGACTTGCAACATTCTAAAACAACATTCGAACGCAATAAATTCATTTAAAGGGTTAGTTCACACAAAAATGAAAATTCTGCCATTAATTCCTCACCCTCATGTCATTCCAAACCTGTAAGACCTTCGTTCATCTTCAGAACACAAATGAAGATATTTTTGATGAAATCCGAGAGCTCTCTGACCCCTCCATAGACAGCTTTAATGAACACTTTCATGGTCCAGAAAGGTAGTAAAGACGTTGTTAAAATGGTCCATGTGACTCCAGTGCTTCAACCTTAATGTTATGAAGCAACGAGAATCCCTTTTGCGCTCGTGTCGTGGTGCTCACGTGAACCGCAATCGGCTGCCATAGATCTCCAGAGCACTGCTCTGCTTACAACAGAAACTGCGTAGGAAACTGACACAAACTAGACAAAATTGTTGAACAAAGGAATTATTTTTGGTTGTTTTGTGCACAAAAAGTATTCTCGTCGCTTCATAAGATTAAGGTTGAAGCACTGGAGTCACATGGACCATTTTAACAATATCTTTACTTCCTTTCTGGACCTTGAACGTGTTAATTGTGTTACTGTCTATGGAGGGGTCAGATAGCTCTCGGATTTCATCAAAACATCCTAATTTGTGTTCTGAAGATGAACGAAGGTCTCACGAGTTTGGAACGATGTGAAGGCGAGTAACTAATGACGGAATTTTGGGGTGAACTAACCCTTTAAGGCAATTCTAAGATTCTATGTGTTTGTCGTGTGTACTGAATAACACAAGGGCGTTAGAATTCTGCCAAAAGTGTGTTTGATGTGTTTAGCATTTACAATATAAAGCTTGCAAAATGTTTGTCGTAAACTAGGGCTAAGATCCAGAATATTCCATACCTAAATTTACGACCAGGAGCCTCTACTGGCAGTGACTTACCTTTTCCCACCCAATAAAAACAAGGCACCCTAGCCTGACATGAGCATCAACACGACATTGGGAAACATTTACAGACAAATCATTCCAGTAAAGGTGTCTTACATTATTGATATGATAAAGTTATGTGTATAGGAATATTCCAGGTTCAGTAAAAGTTACGTTGAAATGACGCATTTGTGTTATGTTGACTGCCACAAAAAATGATTTTGAGCCTAGTTTTCAAAGAACAAACAAACAAACATCAAGGTTATGGTGAGGCACTTTCACAGATGATGGCACGTTTTAAATTATCCAGTTATCGACATCACAAATCTAGTAACGTTTTTCATATTTTCATTAACAAAGAAAAACAATATATACAACGTTATACTTTGTGTTATTTTACATTGGCAGTAAATTACAAAGCACAAATGATATATATAAAATAAAAACATAGATTGGTACATGTACATGAAGCAATACATGTGATTGGTTAAAAAAGGAAAGGGTTGGTGGAGTGGTAGTTTCCTGCTTAAACTGATTTGTCTCGCTAGAGAATGAGCCATGACAGTTTTGATGCTCCACTTGTTAGGCGCAGCTGCTTCCCTGCTCAGTCCAGGGGGACTGAACTCTGAATGTAGCATCTGCATTATTCACTACCAGAGACAGACATTAGTTTTAAATTGATTTCTGGAGTTAAAGGGATAGTTTGCTAGCCTGGATGCCAGCCAAATGTAGCCCCGCCCACAAAATTTTTTGCTCGGGCAATTCAGTCTGGACTTGCTCCATAGAGGAGTAATTATGCCCGAACAGAAACTGTTCGGACCAATGAAATTGTCAAGGCAAGCTTTAGACGATGATGGACAGATGATCAACAGTAACGTAATCATCGACGTCATCGAATGCGGTTGGGTTGAATTTGCTCTTATCCTAAACGGAGAACTTGTTTGAATGCATTCACCTTCACTATTTCTCTCAGAAATGATGATCGTGTTGGTAACTACTCTGTGTATCCGTACATTCTTTTTTTACAACACTGGCAAAGATCGTTTACACTCTTTTTCTTCTAATGGTACTTAATCCAGCGTGTGTGCAGACAGGGTTGCCAAGTTTTTTTGCAATGTCGTGCAATTGCTACTCAAAACTATATCCCAAAACAATAGCTTTCCGGGTGGGGTTCTCCATGGAAAAAAATGGTGTTTGGTTGGCAAAATATGTTACTTTGGCAAGGTTGCCTGCTAAAATTCGCATTCCTGGGTCTATATATCACATAATTGGGGTCGCTTCAACCTGCGGACATGGAGAACAACCCACGGGAAAAACACGGACTTGGCTACACAGTGCAGTTGAGTTCTGCTGACATTTTACAACTAAAGTTATGTGTCGCTCCGTTGCTCTGATTGGTTGTAGGTCTATCCAATTGAGGTCTTTCCTAGTTCGGTTGAAACACGCCCCATAATCACAGCCCAATGGAGCGGTATCAGACTCATATTCTGACTAGAATTGAGTATGACCACGTCAGGCTAATAGTTTGCTGCAAAATGTTGAGAAATTTGTGCTTTCTTTTGTCCATTCAATCGAAGTCAGTGGTCAAAGCAGTTTTGTTACTAACATTTATATACATTTTTGGGTGAAGAGACCAGAGTAGCAGATTTTGGCAATGAGACAGAAGCTGGTTACTTTAGGACAGTGGTTTCCAATCCTGGAGTACCCCCGCAGTGCAGTTTCCCTAATCAAACACACCTGAATCAACTCGTCAGATTTTCAAAATGTGAAAGACCACAAAATTATTGACAACAAAATTATTGATTTAACAGTTCATATAATGTGTGTATAAATCATAGTGTGGATACAGTGTGTGGATACATCATAGTGTGGATACAGTGTGTGGATACAGTGTGTGGATACATCATAGTGTGGATACAGTGTGTGGATACATCATAGTGTGGATACAGTGTGTGAATACATCATAGTATACAGTGTGTGGATACATCATAGTGTGAATACAGTGTGTGGATACATCATAGTATACAGTGTGTGGATACATCATAGTGTGAATACAGTGTGTGGATACAGTGTGTGAATACATCATAGTGTGGATACAGTGTGTGGATACAGTGTGTGAATACATCATAGTGTGGATACAGTGTGTGGATACATCATAGTGTGAATACAGTGTGTGGATACAGTGTGTGAATACATCATAGTGTGGATACAGTGTGTGGATACATCATAGTTTGGATACAGTGTGTGGATACAGTGTGTGGATACAGTGTGTGAATACATCATAGTGTGGATACAGTGTGTGGATACATCATAGTGTGGATACATCATAGTGTGGATACATCATAGTATCTGCTCTGTCAAGCCCTCGTCGTCAGTGAGGAACCTGGGTGTGCTCTTCGATACCAATCTTTCGTTTGAAAGCCACGTTTCTAGCATCTGTAAAACTGCATTCTACCATCTTAAAAATATATCTAAATTACGTCACATGCTTTCCATGCAAAATGCTGAACAATTAGTACATGCGTTCATGAGCTCAAGGCTAGATTATTGTAATGCTCTACTGGGTGGTTGCCCTGCTCGCCTAATAAATAAACTCCAGCTGGTCCAAAACGCAGCAGCTCGAGTTCTTACTAGAACCAGGAAGTACGATCATATTATTCCAGTTCTGTCAACACTGCACTGGCTCCCTATTAAACATCGCATACATTTTAAAATCTTGCTTATTACTTATAAAGCAATAAATGGTTTAGCTCCCCAGTACTTAAGCGAGCTCTTAACGCATTATACTCCCATCACGTCTATTGCGGTCTCTAAACTCTGGCCAGTTGAAAATACCTAGAATATCTAAATCAACTGCAGGCGGTCGATCCTTTTCCTATTTAGCACCTAAACTCTGGAACAGTCTTCCTAGCATTGTTCGGGAAGCAGACACACTCTGTCAGTTTAAATTTAGACTAAAAACACATCTCTTTACTATGGCATACACATATAACATTTTTAACTTTCTTTATTCAAATCAAATGACTGATTGTTAGGCTGCATTAACTAGGTCAGCTGGAACCGAACACTTCCCATAACACCTGATGTACTCGTTACATCATAAAGAGTGGCATCCACACTAATGTTAGTCTCTCTGTTTATCCGAGGTTTACTGCAGTCGGCGGATCCAGGCCGTGTCCGGATCGGATGGTGGACCTGCATCTGGACATGACCAGCTCATCCTGGAGTGTCTGCTGAGACCGTGCCCATTAGTGTCTCCTCTGAATTTGCCTCACCGCACGTCATCCTCAATTAACCCGTCTCGGCGCAATAACTCCGATCTTTCAAGTATTCATATTCTTGTGTAATCGACGCGCCATCCTAAATGAACCCGTCTCGTGCGTGATACACAAAATTTTGAATATTCCTATCTAATATGATTTATGACCTGCAAGGTTGCCAGAGTAATAATTATACACTGTTAATAATAGGCCAGAGGAGAACTGGCACCCCGACTGAGTCTGGTTTCTCCCAAGGTTTATTTTTCTCCATCATGCCCTGATGGAGTTTTGGTTCCTTGCCACTGTCGCCTTTGGCTTGCTCAGTTGGGGACACTCAAATTATGATCCAAGTTACTCAACTAAATATACAAATAGAATTGATTAATTTGGTCATATATAATTCTATAAACTATCCAAATTAAACTAGCCAAATCAAATTTTGTTGCAATGTTGTCCTGTTTAACACTGTGAAGCTGCTTTGAAACAATCGTCATTGTAAAAGCGCTATATAAATAAAGTTGATTGATTGATTGATAGTGTGGATACATCATAGTGTGGATACAGTGTGTGAATACATCATAGTATACAGTGTGTGGATACATCATAGTATGGTTACAGTGTGTGGATACATCATAGTGTGGATACAGTGTGTGGATACATCATAGTGTGGATACAGTGTGTGGATACATCATAGTGTGGTTACAGTGTGTGAATACATCATAGTGTGGATACAGTGTGTGGATACATCATAGTGTGGATACAGTGTGTGGATACATCATAGTGTGGTTACAGTGTGTGAATACATCATAGTGTGGATACAGTGTGTGGATACATCATAGTGTGGATACAGTGTGTGGATACATCATAGTGTGGATACAGTGTGTGAATACATCATAGTATACAGTGTGTGGATACATCATAGTGTGGATACAGTGTGTGGATACATCATAGTGTGGATACAGTGTGTGGATACATCATAGTGTGGATACAGTGTGTGGATACATCATAGTGTGGATACAGTGTGTGGATACATCATAGTGTGGATACAGTGTGTGGATACATCATAGTGTGGATACAGTGTGTGGATACAGTGTGTGAATACAGTGTGTGAATACAGTGTGTGGATACAGTGTGTGAATACAGTGTGTGAATACAGTGTGTGGATACATCATAGTGTGGATACAGTGTGTGGATACATCATAGTGTGAATACAGTGTGTGAATACAGTGTGTGGATACAGTGTGTGGATACATCATAGTATACAGTGTGTGGATACATCATTACATTTACATTTACATTTAGTCATTTAGCGCTTTTATCCAAAGCGACTTACAAATGAGAGTAATAGAAGCAACCAACACTAGTCAAGGGCAACAATATGCAAGCGCTGTAACAAGTCTCACGAAACACAAAACACAGGACAGTTTTTTTTTTTTTAAATAACAAACAGTAACGAATAGAGTGATAAGTGCTATTCTTTATTGGTCAAGTGCTGCTGGAAAAGAAGTGTCTTGAGATGTTTTTGAAAATGGCTACAGACTCGGCTGCTCGAACTGATACAGGCAGGTCATTCCACCAGGTGGGAACGGTCCAGGAAAAGGTCCTAGTGAGGGATTTCATGCCCCTTTGAGATGGCACACTAGGCGTCGTTCACTTGCAGAGCATAAGCTTCTGGAGGTGTG
The DNA here is from genome assembly GCA_023029165.1 of Gobiocypris rarus. Taxonomy (NCBI): domain Eukaryota; kingdom Metazoa; phylum Chordata; class Actinopteri; order Cypriniformes; family Gobionidae; genus Gobiocypris; species Gobiocypris rarus. Next base: position 7,344,499 of record CM040930.1, on the reverse strand, counting down.
TAAGTCTGAGCAAGTGAGTTTAGGTATACTGGTGCAGAGCCTGCGGTTGCTTTGTGGCGAGCACCAAAGCCTTGAATTTGATTCGCGCGCAGCTATCGGCAGCCAGTGAAGACTGATGAAGAGAGGTGTGACATGAGCTCTCTTCGGCTCGTTGAAGACCACTCTCTCGCCGCTGCGTTCTGGATCAGCTGCAAGGGTTTAACAGTGGATGCTGGAAGGCCCGCTAGAAGAGAATTACAGTAGTCCAGTCTGGAGAGTACAAGAGCTTGGACCAGGAGTTGAGTGGCCTGCTCTGATAGGAAGGGTCTAATCTTCCTAATGTTGTATAGCGCAAATCTGCAGGACCGGGTTGTTGCAGTAATGTGGTCAGTGAATTTAAGCTGATCATCAATCACAACTCCAAGGTTCCTGGCAGTCCCGGACGGAGTTATGGTTGATGAACCGAGCTGAATGGAGAGTATGTCGAAGTGCTGGGTTGGCTGAGACCACAAGCAGTTCTGTCTTTGCCAGATTGAGTTGAAGGTGTTGTTCCTTCATCCAGGCAGAAATGTCTGTCAGGCAGGTAGCGATCCGAACCCCAACTGTGGGATCATCTGGTTGAAATGAGAAGTAGAGTTGAGTGTCATCAGCATAGCAGTGATAGGAAAAGCCATGTTTCTTGATGACAGATCCTAGAGATGACATGTAGATGGAGAAGAGAAGTGGTCCAAGCACTGAGCCCTGAGGAACTCCAGTAGCAATATGATGTGACTTAGACACTTCACCTCTCCATGACACCCTGAAGGACCTACCTGAGAGGTAAGACTTGAACCACTGGAGAGCAGTTCCTGAGATGCCCATCTTCATGAGTGTTGACAGGAGGATTTGGTGGTTAACTGTGTCAAAAGCAGCAGACAGATCCAGCAGGATAAGTACTGAGGATTTGGAAGCTGCTTTTGCCTGTCTCAGTGCTTCAGTAACCGAGAGCAGGGCAGTCTTAGTTGAGTGGCCGCTTTTGAATCCAGATTGGTTGTTGTCCAGGAGGTTGTTCTGTGCAAGAAACATAGAGAGTTGGTTGAACACTACTCTCTCAAGTGTCTTAGCAATAAAAGGCAGAAGGGACACCGGTCTGTAGTTTTAAAAGTGCTGGGTTCAGAGAGGGTTTCTTAAGCAGTGGGGTTACCCGAGCCTCCTTGAATGCTGTGGGAAAGTCCCGGTGTGAAGAGAGGTGTTGACGATGTGGGTGAGTGCAGGAGTAATTGTGAAGTAATGGCCTGAAGCAGGTGAGTGGGGATAGGATCAAGCGGACAAGTAGTGGGGTGTTTGGAAAGGATGAGTTTGGAGACTTCTGTTTCAGAGAGCAGAGAGAAAGAGGGTAGCGTGTGTGTGACGGTTGATGAGATGTGTATGTCAGTTTGTGGTGCGGAGAATTGGCTGCTAATGGAGGAGGTTTTGTTTGTGAAGAAAGATGCAAAGTCGTCAGCTGTAAGAGTTGATGACGGAGGGAAGAGGGCAAAGAAGAGAGGAGAATGTTCTGAAAAGTGCGAGAGTCAGAGCAGTTGTTGATTTTGTTGTGATAGTATGTAGTTTTTGCAGTGGAGACATGTGCAGAGAGGAAACAAGAAGAGACTGATACAAGGTAAGATCAGTAGAGTTCTTAGATTTGCGCCACTTTCTCTCTGCCACCCTGAGGCCAGAGCGATGTTCGCGGAGAACATCAGACAGCCAGGGGCAGAGGGTGTGGTGCGGGCTGGTCTAGATGAAAGGGGCAAAGCTGTCTAAACAAGATGTTAGAGTGGAGCAAAGAGTGTCAGTAGCACTGTTAGTGTCCAGAGCTGAGAACTGAGCAGGTGGAGGAAGTGAGGATGAAACCATAGTGGATAGACGAGAGGGAGAGAGAGAGAGCGAGATTACGCCGAAGGTGATCTGTGGATTAGTATGAGTTGTATCAGGAGTGAGTATGAGGTTAAGAGTGACGAGGAAGTGGTCGGAGGTGTGCAATGGAGTCACTAAAGTGTTGTTGTCTGTAGAGCAGTAGCGTGTGTAGATAAGGTCCAAATGATTACCTGATTTGTGAGTAGCCGTGGTAGATACTCGCTTAAGGTTAAAGGAGGTGAGTAGAGAGGTGAAGTCTGCAGCCTGGGGTTTATCAAGGTGGATGTTGAAGTCACCAAGCAGCACCAGAGGAGTGCCATCTTCAGGAAAGTTGGAGAGTAACATATCCAACTCCTCCAAGAAGTTGCCCAGTTGACCTGGGGCGATAAACAACTACAACATGGATTTTAGCAGGGTGAGTGATAGTGATTGAGTGGGATTCAAATGAGCTGTTGCCAGAGAGAGATGGTATGGGCTCAAACATCATAGTATACAGTGTGTGGATACATCATAGTGTGGATACATCATAGTGTGGATACAGTGTGAGGGTACATCATAGTGTGGATACAGTGTGTGGATACAGTGTGTGGATACATCATAGTGTGGATACAGTGTGTGGATACAGTGTGTGAATACATTATAGTGTGGATACAGTGTGTGGATACATCATAGTGTGGATACAGTGTGTGGATACAGTGTGTGGATACATCATAGTGTGGATACAGTGTGTGGATACATCATAGTGTGGATACAGTGTGTGGATACATCATAGTGTGGATACAGTGTGTGGATACAGTGTGTGAATACATCATAGTGTGGATACAGTGTGTGAATACATCATAGTGTGGATACAGTGTGTGAATACATCATAGTGTGGATACAGTGTGTGAATACATCATAGTATACAGTGTGTGGATACAGTGTGTGGATACATCATAGTATACAGTGTGTGGATACATCATAGTATACAGTGTGTGGATACATCATAGTGTGGATACAGTGTGTGGATACATCATAGTATACAGTGTGTGGATACAGTGTGTGAATACATCATAGTATACAGTGTGTGGATACAGTGTGTAGATACATCATAGTATACAGTGTGTGGATACATCATAGTATACAGTGTGTGGATACAGTGTGTAGATACATCATAGTATACAGTGTGTGGATACATCATAGTATACTGTGTGTGGATACATCATAGTATACAGTGTGTGGATACATCATAGTATACAGTGTGTGGATACATCATAGTATACAGTGTGTGGATACATCATAGTGTGGATACAGTGTGTGGATACATCATAGTGTGGATACAGTGTGTGGATACATCATAGTATACAGTGTGTGGATACATCATAGTGTGGATACAGTGTGTGAATACATCATAGTGTGGATACAGTGTGTGGATACATCATAGTATACAGTGTGTGGATACATCATAGTGTGGATACAGTGTGTGGATACATCATAGTGTGGATACAGTGTGTGGATACATCATAGTGTGGATACAGTGTGTGAATACATCATAGTGTGGATACGGTGTGTTGATACATCATAGTGTGGATACAGTGTGTGAATACATCATAGTGTGGATACAGTGTGTGGATACATCATAGTGTGGATACAGTGTGTGGATACATCATAGTGTGGATACAGTGTGTGGATACATCATAGTGTGGATACAGTGTGTGGATACATCATAGTGTGGATACAGTGTGTGAATACATCATAGTGTGGATACAGTGTGTGAATACATCATAGTGTGGATACAGTGTGTGAATACATCATAGTGTGGATACAGTGTGTGGATACATCATAGTGTGGATACAGTGTGTGGATACATCATAGTGTGGATACAGTGTGTGAATACATCATAGTATACAGTGTGTGGATACAGTGTGTGGATACATTATAGTGTGGATACAGTGTGTGGATACATCATAGTGTGGATACAGTGTGTGGATACATCATAGTGTGGATACATCATAGTGTGGATACAGTGTGTGGATACATCATAGTGTGGATACAGTGTGTGGATATATCATAGTGTGGATACAGTGTGTGAATACATCATAGTATACAGTGTGTGGATACATCATAGTGTGGATACAGTGTGTGGATACATCATAGTGTGGATACAGTGTGTGAATACATCATTGTGTGGATACAGTGTGTGGATACATCATAGTGTGGATACAGTGTGTGAATACATCATAGTGTGGATACAGTGTGTGGATACATCATAGTGTGGATACAGTGTGTGGATACATCATAGTGTGGATACAGTGTGTGGATACATCATAGTGTGGATACAGTGTGTGGATACATCATAGTGTGGATACAGTGTGTGGATACAGTGTGTGGATACATCATAGTGTGGATACAGTGTGTGGATACATCATAGTGTGGATACAGTGTGTGAATACAGTGTGTGGATACAGTGTGTGAATACAGTGTGTGGATACAGTGTGTGAATACATCATAGTGTGGATACAGTGTGTGGATACATCATAGTGTGGATACAGTGTGTGGATACATCATAGTGTGGATACAGTGTGTGGATACAGTGTGTGGATACAGTGTGTGGATACAGTGTGTGGATACATCATAGTGTGGATACAGTGTGTGGATACAGTGTGTGGATACAGTGTGTGGATACAGTGTGTGGATACAGTGTGTGGATACAGTGTGTGAATACAGTGTGTGAATACAGTGTGTGAATACATCATAGTGTGGATACAGTGTGTGAATACATCATAGTGTGGATACAGTGTGTGAATACATCATAGTGTGGATACAGTGTGTGGATACAGTGTGTGAATACAGTGTGTGAATACATCATAGTGTGGATACAGTGTGTGGATACATCATAGTGTGGATACAGTGTGTGGATACAGTGTGTGAATACATCATAGTGTGGATACAGTGTGTGAATACATCATAGTGTGGATACAGTGTGTGGATACAGTGTGTGAATACAGTGTGTGACATCATAGTGTGAATACAGTGTGTGAATACATCATAGTGTGGATACAGTGTGTGGATACAGTGTGTGGATTGGGGTTGGGCGATGTCCCCTAAATTGGCAGTTGACGATGTTTACATTAAAACATTGCGATGGACGATGATATCGTCATTTTTTTTGTTTGTTTTTTAAATAAAACAATATAATTTACTATATCTGTATTTTACTATCTCTTTACATGAATACTATTTTCTGTTTCGTTATTTTGCTAACCCAAAATAAGGACTCACCCACGCTAGGTTGCGTGAGAAACAAAGTAAAAAGTTGCACTTTTTATTTTAATATACCTCCTTACATAAATACCATTTTCTATTTAAAACTATAATTTCGTTATTATCCCCGTGTTTTGTATGTGAATGCTGTTTTACTTGAATATATTACCGCAGGAGTGACGCAGAAAGCTTTGTTTTAAAAGGAAATAAATTCAGTTACATAGCAGCCATGAAAACATATGGATTCATGCCGAATGAGAGAGGAGGCTGAGCCCGATTAAAGATTTGCCAGCTTTTCAAATATGTTTGTACCCGATTTTCCGATTTCCGTGAACTTTAACAATAGGCATAACCAGAAGGCTAACATTTAGTCCATTTTATCCCACTGACATTGCGTTTCTTTTCATAAATCTTCACTTGCTACACTCATTTTCGCAGGGAATTGTAAACGCTTTTCCTTTCGCTTGCTTATAATTAAGTCTATTATAGCCTAACCATTCCCATGCTTTACTGTGGTGAAGTAGAAAAACACTGTAGGACGAATACCTTTTACTTCCAATTTTATTTAACACAGTTTGTTCTTATTAGACTTGGCGCGTCAAGTTTATTTGAATAGCGCAATTCACGCACACACATTTTAATGCCGATTTTAATTTCGTTTTCTCTGGCAGTGCATAATCAAACAGCCTAAATGTCTTGACCCTGTGGAAGATGAAATTCGCTCTTCAGACGTTTTACAACACGTGTTGCTTTGCAACATCAGGAGAAAACATGAAGACGAAGATATTCGAGAAGATGTCTATTCAGCTCGTGTCCCACAATTATCTCAAAGCATGACGCATCTTTGCTGGGAAATAAAACAAATTTTTTTTTAAACTAATATTTAATTGTCTTAATCTTTGTTACCATTATTAACTGAAAATCGTTTAAATGTTTTACAAGCTGTAGTGTGTTGTTTCACTGACAGAAGTGCTAAAATAAACACACATGCTTATGAAATGGATTATTTAAAAATGTAGGTTATATATCTGGCATAGACTACAGTATTTAAAATAGCATATATGCTTTAGTTATACTCTCAATTTAATTTACAGAGCAATCCCTGCAAAGTTTTTAGTTTAACTATAGAAGAGGATTAGTGTGTGTCGCACTCGCAATGTGGGGCGTGGCATCACGATGGTGGCACAACCCTAGTGTGGATACATCATAGTGTGGATACATCATAGTGTGGATACAGTGTGTGAATACATCATAGTGTGGATACAGTGTGTGGATACATCATAGTGTGGATACAGTGTGTGGATACATCATAGTGTGGATACAGTGTGTGGATACATCATAGTATACAGTGTGTGGATACATCATAGTGTGGATACAGTGTGTGGATACATCATAGTGTGAATACAGTGTGTGGATACAGTGTGTGGATACATCATAGTGTGGATACAGTGTGTGGATACATCATAGTGTGGATACAGTGTGTGGATACAGTGTGTGGATACATCATAGTGTGGATACAGTGTGTGGATACATCATAGTGTGGATAGTGTGTGGATACATCAAGTAAAACATTTTTTTAAATGCAACATTTAGATTTTTTTTCATGTAGCATGCTGTACAACATTTTGTTTATTATTTGTCTGGGTTGGTTGATCATGTGATCTATGTAACCATGTGACTCCTTAAATTAAGATGGCTCCTGTACTAAACAATAGATTATACGCGCCGGCGCATTCTGCTGGATTTTTCCTCATGACGGCGTAAAACAACTTAAAATACTCCATAATTTTTGGCCTCACAGACATGAAAGATATGTCTTTACGGAGCTTGAATGGTATACTTGCGCGTTCTCCCGTCCCATCAGTGAAGCCCACTAGTGGGCTATAAAAAACAAATATTCTGTTTATGTAATCCGTTTGAAAGCAACGTGAGGTCCCGGCTGCTCATTATTATTATTATTAATGTGTCCACAAAGCGATTCACATGCTAATCGTCCACGTGAAGGATTGAAACCTGTAAATGCCCCATCACCTCAAAACAAAGAATGACTTCATCATTCTTCTGCTTTTCATCGAGACATGCTGTGAGTTAACCTTGAATTTACCTCAAAAAAGAAGAATGCGATTTTAAGATGAGGATTTTTAAGGTAAAACATGTATTCTCACTTATATTAGCATTATTGTTGCTTAAACGTCACAATGTAGGCTACTAACTATTGTGACTAAAATGAGTGAAATCAACAGAAACGTGTTGAATATGCTAATGTAACTGACTAAGGGGCCATTCACATATATGTTGTGTCTTTTGCGCACTCAATGTTGTTATTATAACTCTAGACCCGCAACAAGCGTGCTTAAATAGAGAGCAAGGCCGCCACGCCATGAAAATTGTCATACGTACACCATGGGAGCATTTAGTTTGTTCTGCAAACTAGGTGTATGTGAGTAAAATACCTTTAAACGTGACAGGAACATCTGTTTGTGTATGCATTTGTAGATTGAATTGTAAACAAATGATTATGATATTCATGGTGATTAGGGCTGTCATTTTTTAGAAAAATCTAATTCGAACGGATATCAAATATCAAGCAATGTATTCGAATATATTCGAATATCTACCGTTTGCAAAGACCCGCCCCCTTTAGTTACTGTTGCTATGTCTGACAAGCCGTGGCACTCTCACACCTCACACGTTCCCATGTGGAGAAAATACATCGCGGAGCAAAGAGGACACTGGCAACACACCGACAGACAGGACAGCAAGTTACTTTTGATATGAAACAAAGTCTCAACTTTCAAATAGTCATTTTTTAAAGTAATGTGAACAATAAATAGCGTTTTGTGGCTCTTTATTGTGTCTTGATCACTGTAACGCCTCAGTTAAAGCTGCTCGTGCACCGATCATCTCTTCCTTCTATTTGATTTATAAGCATCAAATAAACATTAATAAACACTAAAAGAAATGTTGTTTCAACCGCGAAAAGACGTCAGTACACACCGTTTTTCAAGTTTAAGTCCACAAGCGTTAATCTCCTGACTGCTTTGTCGGACAAAACGGCAAATTCTGTGATTTGATTGCTCAGGTCTACTGTCAATCAAACTTGCTGCGAAGGGTGAATTGTCCGCTCAGGCTGGCCGTTCTGAGAGTTACCTTCCATTTTAAAAACAGACTGGCTATTATTCGCTTGATTTGGTCATGGACCTACGCTACAATCCGTTTAGAGCGCCCTCTATTGGATGAGATGGCAATCAATAAAATAAAAAACAAATGGTCTAATCATAGACTGTAAAAAATGCGCTACATGGCACTTTAAAAAACGGATAGTTTATTTATAGTTCGATTACGGATATTTCACGTCATATTCGAATACATATTCGAATATCGAATAAAAAGTGACAGCCCTAATGGTGATACTGTAATGGGAGATCCATGTTGAAAACAGTTGTGTGTGTTTTTTCGGACTCTTTGATTAATAAAAAAACTGCATGAATCTGAAATAGAAATAAAAATCTTTTGTAACATTAAAATGTCTTTACTGTCACTTTTGACACATTTAACACATTCCTGCTGAATAACTTTTAGCTAATTTCTTTCAAACAAACTCTTACTGACCACAAACTTTTGTCCGGTAATGTACAATGCTAAAAAAGCTTTAGAATGTTTGTGTGAAACAATTTACATTTATTTCTTATGTTGAACTTTATTCTTATACAAACAGATGCTGTATTAACCCTTTGAACCCTGCTGTTTTCTGGGCCCTGGAGGGGTTTTGACATGCCCTGACATTTGAGCTTATTTCTGTTACTTGTAACATTTTCATGGCAAATCTGATTACTCTATATTCAGCACAAACTCTGTGGATTATATACAATAATATATTGGATTACAAATAAATGAATGCAAACAAATCAAAAAGCCATTCTTTTAAAGGTGTCATGAACTGTGCATCACACACACACATGCACAAGCACACACACTCACACAAACACACACACAAGCACACACACACACACACACACACACACCTACACACACTGCATGATCAAAACTTCTTCCTTTGACAGCGTGCTAATGTTCAGTTAGACACGTGTATAGATCTATTTCAAACGATCTGTAACAATACAATACTATCACATATAAAAAAAAATTTTACTCACATAAGTGTGTTGCTTCATTCATTTATGGAATCCTTTCCCACGTGAGCTGGATATTCATAAAAAATAAAGTTCATCCATGCATTCATAATATTGCAATCCGAATTAAGCTTATGCGAGATGTTTAGAAATTCTATCCGGTTTAGCTCCATGTAGGGGCTGTGTTATGTCAGTGGCACGAGTCGGTGGGCGTTCTTCTTCTTCTGTTGAGCTGGTGTTTCACCACACTCTGACGTCATAGCCTGGCACATTCTGCGATTGAACGTTTCTGGGCCTGGTGTCAATAAAAGCTTTTCTTTGACTAACCAGGAGGTTTTCTGCTCTGATACTTACAGGATATTCTTATATTACCATAACCTTTTATATATCAAAAGCTCAAGGGAAAGTTGATTTCTCAATTCATCACCCCTTTAATCTCTTCACATTCTTTGTTCTAGTTCACTTAAAGTCCCACCTAATAGGTGGGCCATTATAGGCTGTTAGTGGAGGGTCTGTCTTTCCAGGTGTGAAACACATCAATATTCATTCTGATGAAGCTGCTCAAGATGCACCAGCTGGCTGCTCTTGAAAAATGTCAATTGTCTAGTGAAATATCTGTCTTTAAATGAAAAGAGTTTTCTTACTGATCTAATATTACCTTTCTTTAAAGTCAAATGTGGGCAAAACACTCTCATGGCAATTCGTAACTATTTTACATTTTGGCGAAATTGGTAATCAAAAATCAAAATCAAACACATTTGTCCTACATTTGTCTCCCTGTATGTGTTCATTATAATAATGTACAGTATGTGCCTCAGATTCATCTGTGATCAAATGCTATATGTACATAAATAGTTAAAGACAGAAAATACAATATGGCTTATTCCCATGTGGGGATTTTCTCATACAGTACAGCTGCACTTGATTTGATGCATACTGTAACTGGTTTGTAAGACTCTTTTGAACTTTTTGAACTCTTTGATTTTTATTTGAAAACAAAATATTGCTGACATTTGTGCCAAACTAAGAGTGCAGTAATGTCAACCTCCCAAGCTGCATTCTGATTTTTATAATACTGCTCTTTTCATGCTAACATGAAGGTCAAACTCCAAAAGTTCTTAACAGGAGTTACGGCAGGTCTCCCAGCTGGTGTAAGGCCTCTGAGTCTTCAGATCCCTACCCATCAAAGTCCGGTCTGTCATGTCTATTATAAGGCCTCTGGAAAGGGTTCTTAATTAGATAAACAGCATTGATTAACCTGCCTTGGAGTTAGTGAGATAATTGTGAAGTCTGTCTCCATCACCCATTAAGTAGAGGTCTGTGGTTGAATATGCATGACAGCATGCTAGGGCCCGTGTGATGTGGCTAACAAGTGCCAACAATTATCAAAATCCATCACCCCTGAATCTCATTTCATCCAATTAGGTGAAGTTCTAATTGCTGCTGCTAAATCATTTGGCTCTTCTTTTTATGGCCTGTTTACACCTGGTCACTTTATGCGTTTTTACGGATAGGATAGCTATCTGATTTGTTCAAACAGTTCCATTTACACTTGGCCTCTGAAAAACAATATAAATCTGATCTTTAATTCCTGCACTAAAAGCACATTTCTTCATTCTTCAGATATGAGCTGCATTTTATTTATCATCAGCTAATTTTATAGCCTGGATGCCAGCCGAACTTAGCCCCGCCCACAACATTTGAGGCCGGGAAGTTCGGTCTGGACTGGATCCGTTGTGGAGCAACTATATGCCCGAATAGAAACTGTTTGGACCAATCAACAGATAACGTAACGTAATCATCCACGCCACCAAAGAGCGCTTGGGTTGAATCCTAATCCTAAACAGAGAACTTGTTTGTATATGCATTGACCTTTACTATTTCTCTCGATAATGATGATCGTGTTGGTAAATACTCTGTGTATCCTTAAATTCTTTTTACAACACAGGCAAAGACCATTTACACTCATCTTCTTCTACTTCCAGTGTGCGTGCAGTTGAGTTCTGTCGACAACTATGCCTCACTCAACATACGTCATTTACTTCATTGCTCTGATTGGTTGTAGGTCTATCCACTTGATTTTCTTTCCTGGTTCGGTTGAAACAAGCCCTATAATCACAGCCCAATGGTGCAGTATCAGACTCATATTCTGACTAGAATTGAGTATGACGACGTCAGGCTACTAATTTTAAGTTCAAAGACCACAATAGAAGAGAGAGCAGCATCAGCACTGGTAAGATAATTTAGTCTCTCTATATTTAATGAAGATATGTGTTGAGCATCTGTGTCTTTCAGTTTCATTTGCAGCAGTTTCAGTTTGCTGACTACTCATCTGCAGCGATTTCTTGCAGTAGCACTGTCACATCTGGCTATAATGTCATATATCCTATAACACGCTCTCACATTTATTTTTTTACATTTTGGGAGGAGTAAAAATTTCATATGTGGTTTCAACAACCATATGCACACCGTGTCACCGCCCCACCATCGTTTTGATATATATATATATATATATATATATATATATATATATATATATATATATATATATATATATATATATATATTTTATAGTAATAAAATAATTTAGTTCAGTAAGAGACAACAGACAGTAGAAATAAAAGCTTAACGTGTCTGCTAAAATGAAGCATGTTCAGAGCAACACAAACGCAGCAGGATTCAGGAGAGCCTAGAGCAGGGGTGTCCAATCCTGCTCCTGGAGGGCCACTGTCCTGCAGAGTTTAGCTCCAACCCAGTTGAAACATAGCCAAACGAGCTAATCAAGGTCTTACTAGTCATACTAGAAACTTCCAGCAGGTGTGTTGAGGCAAGCTGGAGCAAAACTCTGCAGGACAGTGGCCCTCCAGGACCGAGTTTGGACAGCCCTGGCCTAGAGCTAAAAGACCAGATGATCGCGGAAGATTTGGTTTCAAAGCAGATGTAAAGGCGTGAGTTTTTCATTGTACTATGTTGTTGTTGTGTTTTTCATAAAGAATAATAGGCTAATGAACCCACAATTCAAACAACCCGCTCCTGAATTGGAGCTTATCCAAAACCAGAAACTAAAATGTGCGCCGCAGTGCGCGGCCGCATAGAGCGCTGCATTTAGGGCTGCAGTATCATCCATTCACAGCCTCACAGAGCGCACATTTAAGGACAAACTATCATTCATGGTGTGTGTGCTCTGGCGCATTTTTTATTTTAAACCAGAAAAACCTAATAGATTGTGTTGGTCATTGTGTAAATGATCCGGCTGCGTCTTTGTTCAGTATATCACGCGCAGAACTTTCCACTCCCATTTGCGTTTTTTTGGAATTGCGCTCTCACACTAATTTGCCCTGTTTAGTAAATCTAGCCCATGGTCTTTTCACAATCTGAGAAAATGCAATTGACCAGGTGTAAACAGGCCCTATGTGTCAAGAATGACAGGGGGCATTGGAAAATGTGAGTTTCACTACGCTGACTTAACAGCTTTTTAAAAAAAAATGTATTTCCTGCTCGCACACAATTTCAAACATTTTATGCCCCTTTTTACAGGATGTAAAATAAGTCTCTGATGTCCCCAGAGTGTGTATGTTAAGTTTTAGCTCACAATACCCCACAGATCATGTTTTATACAATTTTAAAATAGCTTTTTAGGGGTGAGCAAAAACTCACAGTTTTTGTGTATGTCCCTTTAAATGCAAATGAGCTGCTGCTTCCCACCTGTTCTTTCAAGAAGAGGGCGGAGCAACAACAACAGAACATGTCAGAAACTAACGGTGTTCAGTTTGAACCGGACTCGGACAATAATGCCTACAGAGAGCCAGAGAATAAATGAAGCATGGAGAAAGAACAGGTATAGTTTAATTCTGGTTTTAATTTATGTTGCCGTCTTGCTTTTATCCACTATTAGTACAAGCCTGTTGTAGCAGACCCCAATCCGAATGATGGCCAAAACTTTACTGATGAGTTTTATGAAGTTTATTGTCCATCACACAAAAGATAATTTGTCTGTTTTCTCTCCAGAAAATCAACGTAAGCTCTGAATAAAACACTGTACAAGAAGCGCGCATTAAAGTCTTAACCAAACACTCTCTCTCCCTTACATTAACATCAGCATAAACAGCGAATTACACAAAAACACTCCTTACAACTAACAGTAAACCAATTTAAACAGACCTTACGCCTTTTTAGAGGGTGCTTTATAAACTGGTAAACTTTAAATCCGTAAAACAACTGATGAACTGTAATAAAGTGCATGCTTTCCCTTTCATTACTGCCGTGACCAGTATTGTTCGGGAGACTATAAGCTGGATCATGAACAGTTGGCACTGCTTCATCCTTGAGCTTTACCTTTTAGCAAAACCTGCCTTGAATTGTCGCTCATTCAGGCAAAGACATTGTTGTCACTAATGCTGCTCGAGCACGGAGAAAATGGCAAACAGTGACTGACTGAGGGTGGAAACATGCTAATACAGAACAGTCTGTCAGCGCTGTGGGTGGAAACGTGCAGATTAAGGGGCGGTGATTTTTTTTGTGATAAATACAGTATAAGACAGGAAATGATGGTTAGAAGATGGGGTAATAATATTGCAAAACATGCATGGCCCACAAAAGCAACACAACTCAATACATTCGACATAGACAGCTTTTTGCATACTATGTTACAGGTATAAATGTGTAAGTCAAATTAATAGGATGTCTAAATACTCAGCATGACAGTAGACAAATTAGACCCACATGACACATTGCATCTGTTGAGATTCTGAAGTGTGGAATCCCACGAGACCAAGTGAGTTGAAGAGCCTTCAGTTTAGAAAAGTTGAGATAATGACAGAGAACACACAGGGCTTCAATTTTGGCATGGGATTGTGGGTGTTGCACAAAATTGTACTCTTTCCCAAGTTCCGCTCTTATAATGTTGAAAGTTCTCTTTTTCACTATAGCAATGTCGGTTGCATGAGTAAATTAATTCACACAGATCAACTTATCAAGTCAATAATTTGACTGTAATTTCACGAATAGTTCGAGTGAATCAGTGCTGTAACGCATCTCCTCTCTCTCTTTCTCTTTTAATACGACACACAAAAATGGCTTCAGATCACTGCAAGCAAGCTGCATGCTGCGATACAAGATTTTCACTTGTTTACAGGAAATGTGTCTAATGCTAGAGGGATACTTGTATGAAGACTGATTTTTAAAACAACATACAATAACTTACCAGTTACATTCGGTACAAGGGATGATCTACCAGTGCAAAACTGAAATAGTTATGTACACTTATGTACAGTTACCTATAAGACCTGAAAGAGTTCTTTAGAAGATGTTATCTTTTATTTGTATCCTCCTGGTTGAACAACATACATCTTAAGTGCATGAAATATACAAGAAAGCTATGAATCCAGTCGCATTTAGAAGTCTTAATTGCCTAAAAAGTGTAAATGATGGTTGAGGTTTGATGAGCAACACTAAAATTTAACCTGAAAACCTGTTTTTAGTTTGAAATCAAACTTCCCTGCGCCATTGTGTGTAGGGTAAGCTATTGCGCAGTGGGAAATTAGTATCTTTCTAACAATATAAATAGGATTCAGGATTGTTTGTAATAATGTGACTAATTCAACCTGACAACAGTAACTAAAGTAATCTTTATACTAGGTTAGATCAAGTAGAAAGAGTATCACTTGCATGTTACTACTTTTTACAGTATATTTTTGAGAGTACAAGCAAGGTAACGCAATTATGCTCTCAGTAACAGATGCCAGTGCAGAACCATGGCTTTGCCATCTATTCTGAATTCTGCCTGAGCTATTTTTGGATGGCTGTGTCATTTAAAAAAAAATTTTTTTAGCATTAATACCAGGTGCTTCTGCACAGACCATTTACAAGTCACACATCGTAAGTCCTTAAAACTGATGGATAAAATAAGTGGGACTGTTTTACGCTGCTCTTGATTTCCTGAGCTCTAGTTTTCTCGGCGCTCAGCTGTCTCTTGATTTTCACCCCATATCCATTCTGGCATGTGTCTGCGTCTTATTGAACTGCTTCAAAGAGCCAACTGTTTTCTTAAGCTTGTGAATTCAGAAGAAGTGCTCCTGGCACTGCAGAAACTGTTTGCTGCTCAGACAAGGCTTTATTTGCTCAATTCGGATACATGGTGTAAATAAAACTGGTGACCAAAAATAGACACCTTCAGAAGCTGAATTCAATACTTTTATTTATTTATGTTTTATTATTTTTGAATGAAATACAGCATCTTATAACAAAGGTTGAGGAGCATGAAAGAAATCCCTTACACTCCCACCAGGAGCATTAAGATTTCAGGTGTTAAAGTTAAAAGGTAAAAGTGTGGAGAGGTTTTTTTGGTGAAGTCATTATTTAAAAAAATGTCTGTAGGTACTCGGTGTACCACTGCATCATCCACTCTGTGGTGTGAATCTGGTGTAGGCTGAGTTGAAAAGTCAGAAGTCACAATAACAATATCACAAAGAATTCTCCCGCATTTTTGTATCCCCATTCACAGACAGCCGGCTAGACAGAGGGTTATTAACACAACAGTTATTGTAAACCTTTACAAAATTGTATCATACTTTGTCTACTGTTTAAACTGCATTATGGTAAAAATGAAACACTTTCTTACCTGTACTCTACGCTGTTTTTTTCTGGGGCTGGGTGGAACTGACAGTTTCTTTCAGTTTTTTCCTTCAGTTTGGCTTAAAACATTATGTTTGTGATCATCCATTTTGAAATGTTGACTACAAGCACTTAGGTTTTTCAGATTTTCAGTTGCAGCCTTCTCCCCATTTTTGCGATTCTTTGTGGCCTTTAGCCAATGCCTATGACTCACTGAATCCTTCACTAGAAACCAAAAGCAACTTCCGTTAAACATTTCCCATTTGAATTCTTGCACCTGGGAACAATACAAGTCGACATCATTGTGACTAAAAGTTTGCTAAGAGGTATTACCTACTCAAGCAACAAGACTGTATTTGACTCTGGTCAAAGTCTATCCAATAGGAGTAGACTGGGAGTGGCCTTGGATGGAAACATTACCAGTGCATTATGGGTGTTGAAGTTTTCCTACGTATTTGGCTAAAGGGAAGACAACAGCATTTTTTCTTTGTTTTCTCAAGTCAGTTAGCACTGAATTCATTTTTTTCTCCTCTCTACTGCATAGACAGCCAAGTATTATTGACGTTTTGCCCCTTAAAGTCAAAAGAGCCCACCCCAAGTCTCTATGATATTCTGGTACATAGAAATGACTCTGGTCTTCGTTTCAATGTTAGTCAATAAGATTTGTTTGGCTGTTTTTGCCCAGACATGAAATATCATTCATGTCTGTTGCAGGAACAGTTGTTCAGTATAAGCTAGGGATGCCAAAATTAAATAGATAATTAAATAAAAAAAGATATTTGTAAGTGAAAGTATACAGGTCCTTCTCAAAAAATTAGCATATTGTGATAAAAGTTCATTATTTTCCATAATGTAATGATAAAATTAAAATTTCATATATTTTAGATTCATTGCACACCAACTGAAATATTTCAGGTCTTTTATTGTTTTAATGATTTTGGGATACAGCTCATGAAAACGTCTCGGTTACGACTGTAACCTTAGTTCCCTGAATAGGGAAGCGAGGCGCTGCGTCACGCTTTGGGAACGCCTATGCGTGATTGCGTCGTGAAGCACGTATGTCATCAGTCCAATAGAGAGACGGAACGTCATCGGCGTGGTGACGTCGTAGACCCGGAAGCTATAAAGCACACTGGCAAACACACGCGTTAGCTTCTGATAAGGATGAAACAAGGCGCTTGCGAGCATGCGGGAGTATGGCTGGGTGACGCAGCGCCTCGTTCCTATTCAGGGAACTAAGGTTACAGTCGTAATCGAGGCGTTCCCCCTTCAAGGAACTCGAGCTGCGCCACCGCTTTGGGAACGAGAATAACCACGCCCCCATAGGAGCCGAATGCCCGCCTGTGTCATGATTAGGAGGCGAGCACCCGTGCCCCAGGAGTAGCCTTGATGTCAAGTTCATAGAACCTGACGAAGGTATGCGGCGAGGACCAACCTGCCGCATCACAGACCTCCTGCAGGGAGGCCCCTGACAGGATTGCCTGCGAAGCAGCCATACTCCTAGTGGAGTGGGACCAGACAGCCAAGGGAGAAGGCTGTCCGGCCGCCACATAAGCAAGTGAGATAGCCTCGACTACCCACTTGCTCATCCTCTGCTTTGAAACCGCCCCCTCGAGGAGGCCCGTAACAGACAAATAACTGTTCTGTTCTCCTCCACAGGGCAGCTCTGTGGACATAAGTGTCTAAAGCACGAACAGGGCAAAGCAGATTGAGTCGTTCCTGGTCTGACGTCACAAAAGGCGGAGGACAAAAGGCTTGCAGCACAACAGGTCTCATAGGGTTAGTAAGAACCTTAGGAACATAGCCCGGCCTAGGGTACAAGAAAGCCTTGGCCATGCCGGGCGCGAACTCCAAGCACGAGGGTGCCACCGAGAGAGCCTGTAGATCTCCTATTCTCTTTAGAGAAGAAATTGCGAGAAGAAAGATAGTCTTTAAAGTCAGAAACTTCTCGGAAACTCCCTCGAGCGGCTCAAAGGAGCCTCGGAAAGACCCGAAGGACCACCGAGAGGTCCCAGGCTGGCACCCTGGTGCGTACTGCAGGTCTCAACCTCAAAGTGCCACGAAGGAAATGAGTAACCATAGGGTGTCGCCCTAAAGAAACACCATCCAAAGGAGTGTGGTAAGCACCTAAGGCCGCCACATACACCTTTAGTGTGGAGGCGCTAAGGAGAATCTCTCCTGCAAGAAGTCCAGCACCGCACTGCAGGGCAGTTAAATGGATCCCACAGGCGATCTCTGCACCATAAGGTGAAGAGTCTCCACTTCAGTGCGTACAGTTTCCTCGTGGAGGAGCTCTAGAGTGTAGAATGGTCTCAACAACCTCAGTTGAGAGACCAGAACTTATGAGCTGGGCCCCTCAGAGGCCAAGCCCACAGTCTCCACAACTCTGGGCGAGGTGTGCGAAGAAGCCGCCCGCCTGAGAGAGAAGGTCCCTCCTGATCGGAATCTCCATGGGAGAGCCGTCGAGGAGAGACACAATGTCCGAGAACCATACTCGGCCTGGCCAGAACGGGGCTACTAGCAGTAGACGGACCCGTCCCGGCGCACTCTCTCTAGAACTCCCGGAAGCAGAGGAATCGGGGGAAAAGCGTACAGGGGCAGCCTCGGCCACTCCTGTACCATAGCGTCAAGTCCGAGAGGAGCTGGAGGTGCTAGGAGAACCACCGGCGACAATGCGTATTCTCGTGAGTGGCGAACAGGTCCACTTGAGCCCTGCCAAATCTCTCCCAAAGGAGCTCCACCACCTCGGTGTGGAGTCTCCACTCCCCGGGCCTCGGCCCCTGCCTCGACAGGATGTCCGCTTCCACATTCAACCGCCCAGGAATGAACATAGCCCTCACTGAGAGCAGTTTCCCCTGGGACCAGAGGAGGATAAGGCGCGCCAGCTTGTACAGCTGACAGGACCTCAGACCCCTCTGATGGTTGACATAAGAGACCACCGATGTGCTGTCTGTGCGAACGAGCACATGATGGCCCCTGAGATATGGCAGGAAGTGCTTCAGAGCCTGAAACACTGCCAGCATTTCTAGACAATTTATGTGCCACGAATGATGGTGTTCCTGCCATAAGCCCTGGGCTGAGCGACCACTCATGGTCGCCCCCCAGCCCGTAAGGGAGGCATCCGTGCTCAGAGATACCCGCTGGCACGGTGCCCCCAGTAACGGGCCCTGGGCTAAAAACCACGGGTCCTTCCACATGACCAAGGAGCGGAGACACCGCCGCGTAACCTTGATCACAAGAAAAGGATTTCTCGGGAAAAGCCCTTGGTTTTGAGCCACCACTGTAACGGTCTCATGTTCAACAGGCCGCATGGAATGATATTGGACGCTGCTGCCATGAGACCTAACAGTCTCTGAAACTGTTTTACAGTGAGTGACTGGTCTAGCTTCACCCCCCTCACGGCCGAGCGGATCGACCCTATGCTAGGCTCTGATAATCGGGCCTGCATAGAGACCGAATCCCAACTCACGCCTCGATACGTTATTCTCTGTACTGGAGAAAGAACGCTCTTCTTGGAGTTGAGCCTCAGCCCTAACTTCCTCATGTGCGCGAGGACAACATCTCGATGTTGAACCGCGAGACAAGCTGACTGTGCTAGGATCAGCCAGTCGTCGATGTAATTGAGGATGCGAATCCCCTGCATACGCAAGGGGACTAGCGCCACGTCCACACACTTCGTGAACGTGCGGGGTGAAAGTGCTAGACCAAAGGGAAGCACCCGATATTGTACGCTTCTCCTGAAAGCGAACCTCAGGTACTTCCTGTGCTGTGGGAGGATGGAGACATGAAAATATGCATCTTTGAGATCAATCGTGACAAACCAGTCCTCGGACCTGATCTGAGACACGATCTGTTTGAGTGTAAGCATCCTGAACTTGAGCTTTGCTACACAGCGGTTCAGAACGCGAAGATCTAAGATCGGGCGCAGCCCTCCATCCTTCTTTGGCACTATGAAGTACCGGCTGTAAAAGCCTGACTCCCTGCCAGGCGGGGAAACCTTCTCTATAGCCCCTTTTGCAGCAGAGTCTGTACTTCTTGAGACATAACCAGAGCCTGCTCGGGCCCACCACCGTGGGCAGAACCCGTTGAAACTGGGTGGACGACATTGAAACTGAATGGCGACTTTCCTTACACACTGCAGGACCCATTGAGATATATTCGGCAGATTCTCCCACTCTGCCAGAAAATCTACTAAGGGTACCAGCCTCTCGAGACTGGCCTCTGATGTACTCTGCACCACGAGTGCAGTGCCCTGAAACGGCTGACCGGCAGGGAACCACTGACTCGACAGCGCCACCTCCCTCCTCGGAGGCGCGAGCCATCCTCGAGCGACCGCGAGGGCTCTCCACGCCCGGCGCTCGGGCGGGTTGGTGGATCGACCCTGTGAGGGCACCGAGGACAGACGGGTACCGTGTGCTGAGGTAACCACCGCCTGCCCCGGAGGGGATAACCTCACAGCCCTGGGCGCCGTGGCGTCAGGACTTCTTCGGCCGGCAGCCTTCCTCGAGATAATAACTGTCCTCAGATCAGCTCTACTCGTGGAAGGCTGCGCCTGAGAGCGCCGCCCACCAGGCCACCCTTTCTGCGGGGGTGCGCGAGTGGCGACGCTCTGTTTTTGCTGCGCCCTGTGCGAGGAGCCAGTACTCGGCGCCTGCTGCTCCCGCCCAGCAGCAGACGAGACTTGGGGTTTCCGAGGAGGAACTGCTTGAGCGCGCAGATTGTTTCTTTGCCTCCTGGAACCTGTCGGTAACAGGCCTCCAGGAGACAGTGGCGCATCAAGCAGAAAGCTCTTGTCCCTCTCTTTGATCTCGGTCAGATTTAACCATAAATGCCTCTCCGTGGCCACAAGGGCTGCCATAGAACGGCCCACACATCTGGCCGTCTCCTTGGTGGCACGGAGAGCGAGATCTGCCGAAGATCGGAGCTCGTGACCACATCAGCTCCGATCTCCTGGCTTTCCCCCAAGTCCCTTAGCAGATCAGCCTGGTATGCCTGCACTAATGCCATAGTGTGCAGACATGCGGCGGCCTGACCTGCTGCCGAGTATGCTTTGCCCACTAACTGAGATGTTACTTCCAATGGCTTAGTGGGCAAAGATGGAGCCTTCATGGCCGATGCTGATTCGGGCGAGAGATGGCTCGCGAGCGTCTCTTCAACCCGTGGCATCGAACCATAACCATGCCTTTTCAGTCCCATAATGTTACTATAAACGGATGTATGGAGACTGAACACGCGTGAACATGGGCGTTTCCACGATCTCGACACCTCAGTGTGGAGATCAGTGAAAACGGCAGGCTCCTCCGTGGAGGCTGAGCAGAGCGTGCGGGAGAAAGTGCTCGTCGAGCCTGCTTTTACACAGGCTCGCTCATGCTCTTGTGGCCAGTCAATGTTTAATCTGGCCACCGCTCTGCTCAAAACCTCCACGAGCTCCTCACTGGCAGGGGATTGAAGTGGCGAGTCCTCAACCCTGCATCGATGCTGCAGACATCCACCTCCTCGGAGAAAGACAGCTGCAGCATCGCTGCCGCTCGGCGGGAGAATCCGCAGCGGGCTCCGAACCCAGAGAAGCAGCACTGGATCTAGCGGGTGAAGGCTGAGATAGGGCTGGGCCCGTCTCAAACCCCTCCGTCAGATCCATTTGCGAACCCCACGACATGAGCTGCCGCTGTGCCTCGGCAGCAGCGGGGCCCACGCCGCGGGGAGCGCGAGCTCGACGCCTCCTCGAAGCGCGCCGGCGGATCGCAGCACACGGAGAGGCAGAGCCTCACAGTGCTCACAGCCGGCACCCTCGAGTGCCGACTGAGCGTGCTGCTCACCCAAACAAACGATGCACATAGAGTGTGTATCCCTGTCCGTGATGTAACGAGGACAGGGAGGAACACACTTTCTGTACAATTGTTCGCTCGCCATACTCTCTTGCCCAATATCAGTGTGAGTGCAAACTTGTGAAAACAGGGGTCTGAACTCAGACACAAACAGATATTTAGACAGACAATGACACAGAGCGCTTGTTGAAGACAACAGAAGCTAACGGCGTGTGTTTGCCAGTGTGCTTTATAGCTTCCGGGTCTACGACGTCACCACGCCGATGACGTTCCGTCTCTCTATTGGACTGATGACATACGTGCTTCACGACGCAATCACGCAGAGGCGTTCCCAAAGCGGTGACGCAGCTCGAGTTCCCTTAAAGGGGAACCCAAAATTCCTATCTAAAAAAATTTGCATATTTCATCCGACCAATAAAATAAAAGTGTTTTTAATACAAAAAAAGTCAACCTTCAAATAATTATGTTCAGTTATGCACTCAATACTTGGTGGGGAATCCTTTTGCAGAAATGACTGCTTCAATGCGGCGTGGCATGGAGGCAATCAGCCTGTGGCACTGCTGAGGTGTTATGGAGGCCCAGGATGCTTCGATAGTGGCCTTAAGCTCATCCAGAGTGTTGGGTCTTGCGTCTCTCAACTTTCTCTTAACAATATCCCACAGATTCTCTATGGGGTTCTGGTCAGGAGAGTTGGCAGGCCAATTGAGCACAGTAATACCATGGTCAGTAAACCATTTACCAGTGGTTTTGGCACTGTGAGCAGGTGCCAGGTCGTGCTGAAAAACGAAATCTTCATCTCCATAAAGCTTTTCAGCAGATGGAAGCATGAAGTGCTCCAAAATCTCCTGATAGCTAGCTGCATTGACCCTGCCCTTGATAAAACACAGTGGACCAACACCAGCAGCTGACATGGCACCCCAGACCATCACTGACTGTGGGTACTTGACACGGGACTTAAGGCATTTTGGCATTTCCTTCTCCCCAGTCTTCCTCCAGACTCTGGCACCTTGATTTCCGAATGACATGCAAAATTTGAGCGACAGTCCAGTGCTGCTTCTGTGTAGCCCAGGTCAGGCGCTTCTGCCGCTGTTTCTGGTTCAAAAGTGGCTTGACCTGGGGAATGCGGCACCTGTAGCCCATTGCCTGCACACGCCTGTGCACGGTGGCTCTGGATGTTTCTACTCCAGACTCAGTCCACTGCCTCCGCAGGTCCCCATGGTCTGGAATCGGTCCTTCTCCACAATCTTCCTCAGGGTCCGGTCACCTCTTCTCGTTGTGCAGCGTTTTTTGCCACACTTTTTCCTTCCCACAGACTTCCCACTGAGGTGCCTTGATACAGCACTCTGGGAACAGCCTATTCGTTCAGAAATGTCTTTCTTTGTCTTACCCTCTCGCTTGAGGGTGTCAATGATGGCCTTCTGGACAGCAGTCAGGTCGGCAGTCTTACCCATGATTGCGGTTTTGAGTAATGAACCAGGCTGGGAGTTTTTAAAAGCCTCAGGAATCTTTTGCAGGTGTTTAGAGTTAATTAGTTGATTCAGATGATTAGGTTAATAGCTCGTTTAGAGAACCTTTTCATGATATGCTAATTTCTTGAGATAGGAATTTTGGGTTTTCATGAGCTGTATGCCAAAATCATCAGTATTAAAACAATAAAAAGACCTGAAATATTTCAGTTGGTGTGCAATGAATCTAAAATATATGAAATTTTAATTTTATCATTACATTATGGAAAATAATGAACTTTTATCACAATATGCTAATTTTTTTAGAAGGACCTGTACACGGTTTCCACAAAAAAACTATTTTCAAAATTGATAATAATTAGTGGTGGGCATAGATTAATTTTTTAATCTAGATTAATCTCACTGTGATTTTGGAAATAATCTAGATTAAAATGGCTCATTTGAATTCTGATGAAGGCATTCAGAATATATGTGCTACCCAAATAATGACTGGTGCTTTCACACTTGGTCAATTGCCTGGACTGAACCCGAGTTCGATTGCTCCCCCCTGCTGGACCGTGTTCATATTATATTATTTAGGTCTGAACAGGGGTGCGTTTGCGTCATCAAAGCAGCAGCTGTTGCTTGGCAACGACGACGAGAAGGTGGCAAAATGAATAGCGTTGTTCACCTGACTTTTCATATTTTGGTTTTTGAACCGTTGGTTTTGTTACCAAAGCATCAGTATGTAATGACACTTGTGTCTATCTGCCGCGAATGTACTGCAAATGCTCTAAAGAACGCTGATGACAAGCAGAAATGAGATTTAAAGCTCTCTGCTTACAGTATCGTCAGTCACGCTCGTCAGGACTCGAGTTCGGAAGACAGCTTTCACGCTTGATGTGGTAATTTCACAGTAGGCATACATGCAGGTTTGAAGAGTCGTTCTCGCTCCCTCCGTGCAATTCGGCTAGGAATACATCCGCGCTAAAATATCACGGTGAAAGTCATCATGGCTTGCGTAGTATAGACCCAGCTTCCAACCCAATTTTGAGAATAGATTAACGGCGATGTTTTTTTTATCGCCCGATAAGAGTCTCACGTTAACGCAGCACGTTAACGCCGATAACGGCCCACCACTAATAATAATATAACAAAAAGTTTATTGAATACCAAATCAGCATATTAGAAGGGTTTTTGAAGGATGGTGTGACACTAAAGGCTGGAGTAATGATCCTGAAAATCCAGCTTGGTCATCCCATGAATATCTTTCATTTTAAATAGTACAGTATTAAATAGCAGTTCGTCCGCACACACACGAGAAACATACAATTAGACCAAAGCAAGGGTCTATCAAAATATGTCTTTAATTTAACATTTGCCAAGTAAAAAAAAACAAACTAGTGAAAAGTGTCTAAAAACAGACCAAAGAGCAGACATTTCAGCTCATGCTTTATTCAGTGCTCAAAAGCTTCAATGCAGAACAACTTTTTTTGCTCTACGCATCTGAGAACAGACTGGATTTTCCTTCTTTCTTGAGCGCATACAATATCCTTTCTGTACTTTAAAATGTATTAAAATAGAAAACTGTTCTTGTAAATTGTAAAGTGTCACAACATCACTGTTTTTACTATACTTTTTATGAAATAAATGCTGCCTGGTTGAGCATAATAGAATTATTTAAAAAAAAAACATTAAAAAAATTGTACCTACACCAAAATTTTGAATGGTCTACATAGTCCTGTTAAAACAGATTTACCACACCAAATAGCAGGATGATTCCCAAAAATCATATTTAAGGGCTTTCCCTATAGCAGAGTTTTATATTCTTGTTTTTCTTTTATAAAAACACTTTGTAGTCAAGTTTTGAGTTTTCGTTTGAAGTGTGGGGTACAGGGACGTCGTTAGGCCTATTTTAGGGGCTGAAGCTACCCCAAAATGTTCCTAAGCCCCTAAATGATAATAAGAACAACATAATTCGATTTATCAATAACCGTATCCTCATTCATATTTAGAATGCTACAATATCCAGGTACAAAAATAGCCGAGAAGTATGAAGTTTAAATGAAGATTAAATGTCCTTAGTTTTCGTCTTTGTCAATGTATTTCATAGAGCAAATAACGTTCAGCTGCATTTCCTTTCCTCGTCTCTCACTCACGAGTCTCTCTCACATACACGCGCCACACACACACACACACACACACACACACACACACACACACACACACACACACACACACACACACACACACACACACAGCCCCTCCTCCTCCTGCACACCGCCCGCCGTCTCCATGAGAACGAGTGTTCGACGTAGAAAGCAAGTTCGCGAAAGGTTGGTATCTTGTGAACACCTTTACACAATCACACATTAAAAAGTGGTATAAAAATATTTTTAATTCTGAATATAGTTTTGTCAGTGTGTTAATGTCGACCGAAGCGATGGCTACTTTAGAAAGTTAATTAGTCGCAAATTTGAGGTAAAATGCACTTGGGTTGTCGATGTCAAAACACGATATAAGCTGTGATTCAAATATTAAATAATGTAATGTCATTAGTTTACTCTTACACTGAATGTTTGCTGCTTCAGTCTAGATGAGTGGGCTATTGTATAGGGTCAGTTCTATTTAGTATAGGGTGTTAAAATTGTACAGCTGTGGTATTTGTATAGGTTTAGCTCAATTTAGGTTTAGGTTAAGCTATTTGTATTTTAGCTCAAAGATGGGTTGAATACATGCGGTTCATGTATGTCTTCTTTAGTCTGTTGGCTCTTTAGGTTTTTTACTGGCACACTTACACATTTTGCACTTACAAGTGTGACTGTTTACATATTTGTGCCCATGTACATTTTATGTAAGTTACTGGTTTTATTTTTAATGAATATTTTCTAAAATTGTATGATTTTTGTTGAGTTATTATTACACAATACTTTTTCTGACCTTTGTGAATCTTGCCCCTGACAAATAACCCAAATTACAAAAAAAAGACTAAAAACTAAACTAAAACTAAGCATTAAAAAAAACTAAACTAAACTAGCAAACCCACTTTAAAAGCGAATTAAAACTAAACTGAATTTGAAAACAAAAACGAAATAAAAATAAAAATAATGAAAAATGCAAAACTATAATAACCTGTAGTCTAGTGAACAAGCAAAATACAAGAAATGGTTAACTTAGCAAGCTAATCAAAACTCTGTATTCTTTTCCAATAATACAACCTATCTCTATAATAGGCATATTCTAAAACAATATCAATCCCCATAGAATGTTGTTGTCACTGAAAACGAAATGTCAGAGGGTCCCTGTTAATGCTATTACTGTTGTATTCTTCAATTCATTGAGCAGATGAGATGGATATTTGAAGATATTTTAGCAGAGAGAAAGAGAAGCAGCCAGGAGATTATATAGAGAGGAATTAGATATTACTTTATCATACATTTACATGAGCAGACAGATAGCATTTAAGTCATTGCTTATAGTAACTCATCAGGAGCAAAGTCTGGCCTCAGTAAATTCCCCCATGCAGCTTTGATGTGTCTAAAAGCTAACATTACTGTAACTTTTCTTTAACAGAGTAGAAATGGAAGGAGAGGATATGTCTGTCACCTTTTACTTGTTAACATCTTGGCTTCTTGACTGGTTGGTGACATAATTGTAGCTCTAGATGTGAGTGCAAAGATTTTGCAAACACAAGTTACAAATACCCTGGGGCTAAGCCCCCCCTGTCTTCCAATCCTAGTGACGTCCCTGGTGGGGTATGTGGAGAAGAACCCGTTGGGGTTTCACCAGTTTGGACGTGCAAGTCAGAAGACGGACCAAAAGTTTTGTATTTAGAGTCAGAACGTACTCTGCACCTCCTAAATCAATAAATGAAGGTTACTAAAGGATCAGGTGTGCTGATAAACATCACTGTGCCAAAAAGAAAGCTCCTTGTGTGTTTAAGGTCACCTTCTGCGGTTTGGGTCTTCCGCTGTGCCATTAATCACAGTATTTCCTGGCTAAAAGGGCACTGAATAGGTCACCAAAAAAATGAAAATCCTGTCATAATTCACTCACACTTTTGATGTTTCAAACTGGGATTCTTTATTGCAGTAAAAGAAAGTTGATTTCTTTTATAAACAAACTTGTTAGAGCACTTCAGGGTTGTACAATATGCCCAGAAGGGTCTGTTTCAATCAAGGCCAGAGCTCAACAGCCAAATGTTCCTGCTGATAGTGGTGTTGATTGCTTCTCTTTTATTTCCATGCCCCATACACCATAATTCTCAGATTGAGCTCTACCTCTCAAGAGCCCTTTGTAGAGTTCCGGCCTCCGGGATAAAGTCCATCCTGATTGACAGGTCGGAAAAGGTTGCAGACGCACCACTGTGGTGACTGGCCTCAATCTCGCCCTGCAGCTGAATTGCTGAGTGGCTGGAAGATACAAGAAACTCCCGAGGGAAGCTGTCTTGGTCGCCCCCTGCTTTATCTCTCTTCATCTTCACACTAGCAATGTGGAAAAAGGAGAAGTGGTGGGTGGCAAAAGCTATTCGCCACTTAATTCAAGCTAAAAGACTCTCCTCTTTGTGACAGTCGATTTCTGCACCTGCCATAGCACTTCCAGTCGGTGCTGCTGATGTGAAGAAAGAAGAGAAGACAGGGACAGTCAATGACAGATGGAGAATGACCTCATACAACTCTTTTCCTTCCCTCCAGCATGCGTCGTTTGGCAGTAATGCTGTTATAGCACAGTTAACACCCAAATTAATGAGCTTTTGTCTGTGGTTAGAGGCTAATCCAAATTACGGTGTCTCTTGTGGCCGGATCCATACAGAATCTTCCACAGACAGCTCAGCAGATTTCCAAAGAATTGGAACATCCATAATTTTCCAAAAGCATTCGCAATGTTAGCCGTTATTACAGGCGCTGTTCTTCTCTTATGGTCGGTTTTCTCTCTCATGTCAACTACTGTCATTGCAGACTTGGTTAAATCAGGTTAGATCAATTAAATATGTTTACAGCATTGTTTCTCAAAGTGTGTGACTCTGCAGTATTGCAGAATTTCCTAGCTCTCCAATCTCACTCACTTTCACACATTCAAATCCCACGACAATGATGCATGTGATGTTGGTACATCTTTGTTGTACTTTTATGTGCCTTTTAGAGTTCGATGGTTACAATCACCATCCTCTCATCCTTTATCTTTGTTTTTCACAGATGAAAGTGCTTTGAAGTGATAAAATGACTGGATCGTTTTTATTTTGGGCAAACTATTACTTTCAAATTGCTCTCGCATAACTGTATATTTGATCATTTATTTATGCATAAGCGATTTTTATGATTAAAATGTTTTATGTGTGTTTTTGCAGCAGAAAATAACAGAACGACATAAAGGCTGTACTGATAATATGATTATTTTAATATTCATTAATTTGTTTATTAATGTACAGCACAAGAATATGCCTAAATTTTTTAAGCATAATTACAAATGTTGTTAAATCAATGTATGTAAATGGCATGTTCCATTATGTTGATTTCTTTTTTTTTTAGTCAGTCATTTTTTGGGGGTTTGAATATCATACTGTATTTCTACAGTGCATATGTACTATGCTGAAGGTACCCAGCATGCAGTGCGGCATGAATAGATTCATAATTCATAAGAAGTTGATCCAACATGCATCAATTTCACTGTATATTCCTGACTACAGTATTTTATTGTAAAATAATACTCTTTATTACTGTAAATTCCTGGCAATTTTTTACAGTGTGTAAAATTATTGCCTGCCATAGAACATCAACTAATTAGAATCAAGCATTCAACGTGATACGCATTCAGTATGATAGTATAAATAGATATATCTACAATTTTGGACGATTTTGAAACACTTGACAGACATCACAGTAGTAAAGTGGTGCACATACTTTCTTACCTCTCTTGAGCTCTAAAAGCTGAACACTTTACAATGAACTCTCAGAACTTGCTATGCTATCTGTCAATTCTGCAAAAATGTGAGTCTGCCTCTCAGCTCCCGAAAATGAATTGAAAATGACCGCTCCAGTAGACACATACAGTGAGCTCTGTTTAACACATTTTACCATATTTAAATTCTGCAATCTGTGGATTTCGGCAGAATGCTTTAAGTATACATATTCCATCTGTGCTCCTAAACGTTTATGAATGCCTTATAAAGTAATTAATGGAACATTTATTTTTATTGGTTTTGTCTCTGAACATTAAGCTTAATTTTTTTTTACTATCATTAAAGGTAGTGAAGCAATATATGAATACCTTAGTGTTTCTGCAGGTGGATAAATGCATAAAACATTGCTTTTTTCCCAAATACATTGCCTTTTACTCAGGAAACATACTTGTCCCTCCTGGGGATATGACTGTACAGTGCATGTTTGAGAACTAACTTTAATGCTCACTGAGATTTCAGTTTTTTTAATCAAGTTTAGGCCACCTTAAAGTAATTGAGTCTGGAATCAAACCTCCTAGGTAAAGGTAAGCTGTCCTAATTGAACCACTAGTACTGACAAAGTATTCATATAAAATTATATGTATTACGTTCAGAGGTGCCAAGTAATGAAGTACAAATACTTTGTTACCTTACTTAAGTAGAAATTTTGGGTATCTATACTTTACTGGAGTAATTATTTTTCAGCCTACTTTTTACTTCTACTCCTTACATTTTCACGCAATTATCTGTACGTTCTACCCCTTACTTTTTAAAAATAGCCTTGTTACTCCTATTTCTTTTCAGCTTGTTTATTAAAAAACTATGCAGATAAATCGCGTCATCTGGATAGTGTGATTTTGACTGTGGTTGGATGAGAAGTGTAAACATATACCATTCCAACACCCTATTGGTTACTACGCGATCCATCGCGCCTGCACATGGTTCAGAGCACAAATCACACACAGTGTTGCCAGATTGGGCGGGTTCCCGCGGACGAGCACGCACTTTCAGCCAATCAGTGATCAGCAGGCAGACGTGCTCATTCATATCATGACAGCCAGGTTTTTAGCGCGATAACTCGTACCTGACTGTATATTCAAGAGATCGCTATGCTAAAGTGGTATACATATACACAGTTAGCTGTATTTACAGTAAAGAGTGGGAGAGTGAACCAACTCTCAAATGAGGATTACACCTGTGACTCGAAGACTCTTTATAACCATGACTACTGTCCATCATCATACACACACTCAGGACATCTGCAACTAGCAACCCCAACAGCTGCTGAAAGAGGTCTGAATCAACAATACATCAGCTTTGACTGTGCTAATTGTTCTACTTCACGAATGTACTGTAGTTTTGTCAGAGCAAAGGTAAGCCCATTCTTGTTATTTTTTTGTTGTTGTTGGGATTATTGTACAGTATTAATGAATGACACATTTTGGAAGTGGTGTGTTATTAACGTGTGTGAAATGCCTGTCAAATACGGTGCTTTTTCCGATCTTTTATATTAGGCACTTTTTGCACTTAAAGTGGCTAATTCAATGATATCACATTATTTTCCAAGTTAAAGTTTTTGTTTGTTTGTTTTTTGTTTAGTTTTTTGAGTGGGTGGATTTTGGTAAGCTTTGAGCCCTGCACGGGCTTCAGTTCTAGGCCTGAGCCCGGTCCGAGTCCGACCCTAGTTTGTTTTTTGAATCCTCTTTATGACACACTGCTGCAGTCATTAAAATAGATCAGCTTTGTTTTTAATGTCAAAGTAGTTATATTTCATTTTGTGTCTTTATTAAGTTAATCTAGAAAAATGGTTGGAATTTTTTTAGGTTTTTTTTTAAATTCAAGTTTTTTTTATTTTTTAAAGTGACAACCAAGCAGTTAGCGGTCAACAGAACATCCATTTGTTCTCTTTCCATTCTGAACAAGTTTCTTTATAGTGTGAAAGGTTATTTAGATTACTAAAATGGTTCTTCTATGTCATCACTGCAAAACCCCCCTTTATTTTTAAGAGATAATTTTTCTTAATTTGTTTTCAACAAATTCAGACATTCTGCTGTAATCAAGAGCTTAAAAACATCATTATACTTGAACTTGAATAATGAAGTTGCATGATTCCTAAACAAACAATTACCTTGCATGATGCACATGTTTCTTTTCGATTGACTGACTTGCTTGCAGTCTTTTCTGTTAAATCGATCATCTTGAAGCTGGTGGAGGAGGCTGTATAGCCAATTGCCTCAGCGAGCCCAGCGGGATCTCCGATACACAAAAACCAATATGAGGGGTATTCAGTAAACAGAGAGCACCGCAAGGGACAGATAAAAGCCTTCCCTTAAGTTGTTGTCACACGATTTTCTTTAGCTTGTGAAGCATTTCTAGCTCATCTCTTCATTGCACTAAAGGGACATGTTTGATCAGACTGCTAAGGGGTATATAAACCTCAGCGGTCCCATCAGACATCTGGCCACTGTTGTGCGTGACACCACTGGGTCTAAGGTGGTGTGGACCTTTGCTTTCACAATCACATTCATGCTGGGATGGGAATAAAAAAAACCCTGACATATCAGAATCAGAAATTGCCTCTCTTGGAACATACCTGGTTCTAATAAAATAACTAATACAATGATGAAAGAGTGCCTCGCTTCACCCAAAACAGTGGAGGACAAGCAATCACTCTAAAACAGCCTGGACCCCCTTCACAACTATGGATTAATGTTGTCAAATATATATATTTTTCGTTATGCATTGATACTGAAATATCTGAAACTGTCCCAATGCATTTCTTACATACAGTGATTCGCATACTTCTCTCTTAGAATGAGCATGTTTTTCACTTCTGTAATAAAAATCTGTCCATATATTTGGGGAAACCAAAATGTCAGGGTGATTCAACTGTCCTGATATTATAATAAAGAAAAAAACACTAAAGCCGACACTCTGCAATTTATAATAGTCCTTTAAGATTGTTTCTTGTCAGACTGTATGAACATGTTTCCCTCTGTAAGCCATGTCACTCTGTCAGATCAAAGTTATCATAAATGTCAGACTGTACGATAGTTGAGGCTTGCCGGAAAACCGTTTCAACAGATGCCTCCCTCACTGGTTGGGGCACGGTCATGGAAGGCCGCTTTACGATGGGTACATGGGAGGACCGTCATTCCACCTGGCACATAAATTGCCTAGAAATGATGGCAGTCTACAGAGCTCTGAGGAGTTTCTTCCCGGAACTTCGCGGGCACCACATTCTGGTCTGTACGGACAATATGGCAGTCGTGGCGTACCTAAACCGCCAGGGGGGATTGAGATTGCGCCCCCAATTCAAATTGGCGCATCTCATTCTCCGTTGGTCACAGGGCAATGTATATCCCGGGGATACAGAATCAGGGGGCAGACATAATGTCGAGGCAGGGGCTGAGGCCCGGGGAATGGCGGCTCCACCCAGAGGTGGTGGAGTCAATATGAAGGAGGTTCGGCCCAGTGGAAGTGGATCTGTTCGCGTCTCGAGAGACGTCCCACTGTCCACTGTGGTTCTCCCTCCCTCTGGGGCTGGATGCCATGGTTCAGACGCGGCCGAGGCTGCGTCTGTACGCATTTCCCCCGATCACTCTGCTCCCGGGGGTCCTGGAGAGAGTCTGGCAACAAGGAGTCAGTCTCCTTCTGGTGACTCCTCGTTGGCCGACTCGAGTATGGTTCTTGGATATAATAGCTCTGCTGGTGGGTCCCCCGTGGCAGGTACCTCTGAGGAGGGACCTCCTATCGCAGGCAGGGGGTACAATATTTCACCCCCGCCCCGAGATATGGAGCTTCTGAGTCTGGCTCCTGAGGGGGCCAGGTACCGAGAAGAGGGGCTGCCAGCAGATGTTATAGAGACCCTACTTAGTTCTAGGGCCCTGTCTACGAGGAGATTGTACAGCCTCAAGTGGAATGTCTTCGCCACTTGGTGTAGAGAGCGTGAGGTGGACCCAATTAACTGCCCAGTGGCTTCAGTACTGGAGTTCCTCCAAAATCGATTCTCTGCAGGGCTTACCCCGTCCACACTTAAGGTGTATGTGGCAGCTATTGGAGCTTTCCACGCTCCGTTAAGTGATGGGCCTTTGGGTAGGCACCATTTGGTTGTACGTTTCCTCTGTGGGGCACGGAGGATGAGGCCTGTAGTCCGTACCAGAGTACCAACATGGGATCTGGCAGTGGTGCTCGAGGGTTTGGCTGAGGCCCCCTTCGAACCACTGGAGTCGGCAGAACCCAAGAATCTGATGCTTAAAGTGGCGTTCCTCCTAGCTATCACCTCTCTTAGGAGAGTGGGGGATCTTCAGGCCTTGGCAATTATGCCAACCTGCCGGGAGTTTGCCCCCGGAGGAGTCAAAGCCATACTGCACCCTAGACCTGGCTATGTGCCCAAGTTCCTGTCCAGTGTGGTCAGGTCCTTGGTTCTTCAGGCGTTTCATCCCCCGCCCCAAGTGACGGCGGAAGAAAGGAGACTGTTCCTCGTATGCCCGGTTCGGGCCTTGAGGGTTTATCTGGAAAGGTCAGCTCAGTGGAGGAAATCAAACCAGCTGTTAGTGTGTTTTGGCTCACCCAAGAAAGGGTTGCCTGCATCAACCCCTACTATTACTAATTGGATTGTGCAGGCTATATCTTTGGCATATCAGGTGGGCAATCTGCCTTCACCTATAGCCTTGAGGGCCCATTCCACCAGGGGCATGGCCTCCTCGGTGGCCTTTCTCTCCGGAGTCCCTATGCAGGACATCTGTGAAGCGGCCGGTTGGGCTACTCAGCACACTTTTATACGATTTTACAGCTTACATCTCCCTGCGACACCCGGCGACAGTCCTAATTGTGCCTGGTTTCCAGTTTCACTATGGGGCAGGCGTATCCTTGGTGTGGCCCAGTGCGAAGTTCCCTCGATATAGGAAACGTCTCGGGTTATATAACCCTTGTTCCCTGAGAGGGAACGAGCACTGTGTCTCGTCGCCACACCGCGTATCGCCTGAGAGCGTTCTGCTTCATTGCGATAATTGACGCTACAATGCGCCGGGCTCCCCTTTATAGCTTCCGGGTATGCTGTCACATCTACGTCATGACGTAGCACCAATCAGGATTAGACTAGTTTCATTCATACTTCAGATGCATTGATGCTTAGGGAGCATCCCCAAATTCGTCGTTCTGACGCAGTGCTCGTTCCCTCTCAGGGAACAAGGGTTATATACATAACCCGAGACGTTTTCCAAGAAATGCTTGAAATGCTTCTCATAAATACTACCACTTATTTGCACATGATTTTTTGACAGACATTGATGTTGTGATATTCAATATATGTGGATTTGAAAACAGATGGATTGTAAGGTAATAATTATTTATTTCTTAGTCAGCAAATATTAAGTGAAGTGACTGATGCCCATGAGTGTGTTATGTCAATGTTTTTATTTCTAATATTACATCCGACAGCCAGCCTAAGTTTTTGACGTACATGATAACGTTTGAGGGGTGAACGATGTTTGACACAAACACACACGCACGCACGCACGCACGCACGCACACCCACCCCACACCCACCCCCACACACACACACACACACACACACACACACACACACACACACACACACACACACACACACAGAGACTCTCTCTCTCTCTCTCTCTCTCTCTCTCGTCTTCAAGATGTAAGGAAAATTACTGTTTTCTTCATGCTTACACTACATGTCATTACATTTAAAGTGATATCTATGAGTTTCTAAGCTCAGAATTAAAGCCCAGTAGATTCTAGGAGAGTGTCTTTCCCATCACACCAGTCTGCAGTGTGCATTGCTTAGGCACTGTGATGATTGGCACTCAATTTTCTTGTTTTGTACGGTCTGTCACTTTAGCTTTATTCTCCTGCTGACAAACCCAAAGTCATCATATACACACTAGGGCCTGCCACACATGAATCAGAGAAAAAAATTGATCGGTCTCCAAACATCCCAGCAATAAGCATGCTGGATTTTAATCCCTCCCACCAGTAACAACTGCATGGAGTTAAGACGAATGGCATTAAAAGGATTTAGCGCTAACAGTGTCTGATACTGCAGTTACAATGTTTATTTGAGAAACTGTAAGTGGTTATCACACACAATGTGGTAAAACCTTGTTTATGTGTCACTGCCTGTTAGATTAAAGCTGTTGAATACTCTCTGCCGCTGTGTGACAAATGAATAGCTCAAATGTGTTTTTAAGAAATTCCTGCTGTTAATATTGCTTTTGTTTCTTTTATTTTCACCTGTGCTGCTAGAAAAGATTCCATTAGTGTAAACCCATTAGTGTGAAACATTGGTACAATTTTAAATGATTATTATTATTCATATTTTGTAAAATCACATTTACAGGCATTTAGTTTTTTTTTCTCACAATGACCACAGCATTATTTTGTAATAGTAAAATGTTTAGTATGTATGTTGATTCCTCTTTAACAATTTGCAAAATAAGCCCTTGGAGAATTTATGCAAATGTGAGAACAGAATTAATTTCTCAATCATCACATCATTATGAAACATGAAGCTTCAAGAGTCAATTATCTTGATGTTAAAGATCACCTTATTTCAGGAGTTCGTTTTACATTTAACAGTAATTTCCTCTGCCTCTTACAAGTCTCCATTTGTCCTTAAATGTATATCTAAAGCTGTTAAGACTAATCATAGCTCTTTAAAACAGATTGAATATAATTGCAACTCCCTGACTGGAGTAATCCTCTAAATTGTCATCTTCATTTAATTTCCTTTACACAATTTGCTCACTCTGTAGGATTAAACTGAGCAGAGGAGCACAGGGTGTCACAGTTGACCCTCGGCTCTGAGCTGAGTCACAAGCAGAATATTACCAGAGCATTTGCTGCATCCGCTCTGAACTTCCAGTTAAGCGGAAGAAAAAGAAAGAGAGGGAAATGAATAACTGCATTTAAAGCTGTTGCAATACAACAAATATACAAACACATGCACAATACAACAAATATACAGACACATGCACAATACAACAAATATACAGACACATGCACAATACAACAAATATACAGACACATGCGCAAACTTCATTTGTGATGCTGAATATTAATATTACTTAGTGGAAGAATTGTTCAGTAGTGATGCTCGCTAAAGCTTGAACTGTAAAAATGTTGCCATCTTTGGTACATTACTTTTTAATAACAATGCCGTTTAACGCACTTCTATGCCGTGTCATTTTCATTTTTGAGTGAGCTATCCCTTTAAGGATGCATTTAGTCATGCTCTATAAAAATGAGGCGGATGTGGGTAATTATAATTTTAAAAAAATCGAATTAATCAAAATAGATGATTAAAAAAGTATTGCTTCAAATTGTTCAATCAAATTAATCAAAATATCAAATCTAATTATGTTACCTAATATGTTTGTGTGCTCTGTAGTTCTTGGCAGTATCCCATTGTTAGCTTCGCTCATGTAGAGCGTTTAAATATCATAACTTATGAGATTTACATTTCAGCAAAGAAGCACATTAGGTTTTGGGACAGCCGGTGATTTGAACTGCTACAAGATCAGTTCATGTTATGGATGCAATTCCAATTTCTTCAAGATTCAAACTTTATCTGATGTGTAAAAGTAAATGACATTTCAATCTGCCTGCTTAAACATAATCACTTAGCCTCGCATTTTAAGCCAGGTTATACATCTCCAAACAGTCTGTTCAACACACACTCATGGAAATGTTAACTATTTTATGTTATTGGCGAATTTGTACATTTTCATACAATCCACTTTTGCCCCACTGATGGTTAGGTTTAGAGGTGGACTGTTATGCTGACAACTGACACCTTGTAAAACGAGATCTGGTTTATCTGCTTGCTAGTGTTCCTGGTGGGAAACGATGAGATCCAGTCCCAATGCCATATTTTTTTCCCTGCGACTTCACCCACATACCATTAGGGAGGTCTTGCATAGCAGCATCAAACAGCTTTCTTTGCCTAATCTTTTTTGAAGTCTTGAGAGACAGTTCTCAACTGAAGTTTTCCGCGGTACTTTGCTACATCAAAGCTCAGTGAGGTTTCAGTGCTTCAGAGGTAGAGAAGAACACATGGCAGTAACGCTGATGATCTGCCATGAACCGGATTGGCACCGCTGACCAAATTAGCTTTGTGGTGTGTCACTGCTCCCAT
Source organism: Gobiocypris rarus (assembly GCA_023029165.1). NCBI lineage: Eukaryota > Metazoa > Chordata > Actinopteri > Cypriniformes > Gobionidae > Gobiocypris > Gobiocypris rarus. The sequence continues at coordinate 7,307,291 of CM040930.1, read as the reverse complement.
AGAGAGGTGATATTTCTATAGTCTGGTGGTTTTGCTCTCTGGACTTCAAAGAGAAACAACTTCAGTTAGTAGAAATATCTAAAGTTTTAAAGAAACACACTGTGAGTTTGCTTAAAGGAACATGCCACTATTTTTTGAAAATGGGCTCATTTTCCAACTCCCCTAGAGTTAAACTGTTGAGTTTTACCGTTTTCGAATCCATTCAGTCAATCTCTGGATCTGATGGTAGCACTTTTAGCATAGCTTAGCATAGATCATTGAATCGGATTAGACTGTTAGCATCTTGCTCAAAAGAGTTTTGGCTAGGAACTATACTCTCATTCCTGTGTAATAATCAAGGAACTTTGCTGCCCTACTATGGGTGCAGTGCAATGATATTACCCAGCGCCTGAAAATAGGCTAACTTCTGTCAACATAACCAATGTGACAACCTGCTTGTACAGGGAGGCGTGCCTTGTAACCATGGAGACATTTCTGAGACGATTTAGAAGATATTTACTTTGGTGCAGATCCTGAACCGTATCTATTTGAACCGGAATACACTGAAGATTAGGTTGTCACGTTGGTTTGACACTGTAGCGATGGTTAGTTATAATGCTGTTGTGACTTGAGCTGTTTGATCTTACAGCTGAATGAACATATTCAAGCAGCTACTTTAATCTCCTGAATGAACAAAACATTTCAGGATTCACACATAATAGCAGTAACTGCTGTAAATCCTGTGAATGCAGCCATAGTAAACACCTTTCCTAATTAGGTTTACACTGCATAAACCATATCTTTTGAAATGGTAAATGGACTGCATTTATATAGCGCTTTCAACAGATCCAAAGCGTTTTACATGTTGCCACACATTCACTCTTTCATCCATACACCGACAGCGGTGTCAGCCATGCAAGGCACCATCCAGCTCGACAGGAGTAGCTGGGGACACCTCATAGACGCCTTGACACTTGGTCAGGTGGAACCGGGGATCGAACCACCAACCTTCCAGTTTGTAGACAACCTGCATGAACCACTGAGCCACTGCCACCCAAGTAATGATATTATTAGATAAAAGTTCATACATAGATTAGTTAATATTTATTGGAAATATTGGTTATTATTTATTTGTAAATTAACCAAAAGATTAATCAGCTTTTCAGAAAATAAAAATCGATTGGAAAAAAAAATGTTATTTGCAGCCCTAGTGAAATGTACTGAATACAAATAAATAATGCTCAACTGAGCATTAGAATCCTTTGGAAGGTAATGTTATTTTTAGTCCAGTGATCCTGTATTGCTCTTATTTCCTTGTCATCTTACTAACACGCCGGTGGGTGGGGCCAAAGTTGCGATTATGAAGTAGGCATTGATCTCCTCCTGCAGAGGTGGTCTTTCACCTCTATCTATTATAGGAAGTTTTCAGTTTTGGATCTTGCAGAATATTCTTATAGTATGATGACCCCTTATATATGTCAAAATTTGATTTCTCAGGTCATGACTCCTTTTAATAATTTGTTGTGTTTTGAAGAAAAATCTAAAAAGAAAATATGATTGTTTTAATTAATCCTGTATTATTAACAGTAATGATGAAGATTGACCCATGCAAATTGTGAACAAACACAAGTAAACTGTTCATAGTCTCAACCAAGTGCATCCTATGTGAGATTCATCAGGTATATACAAAACATATAATATTCCAACTAGGGCTGAAAAATACTATATATATCAGCAATATTGCAATTGCAATTTTTGTCACTGGGCCAAACATAACAAAAACACTGGCTCAACCTGTGGACCCAAAAGACCCAAAATAGGGCTCCTTTCCATACAGCAAAAGCATATTCACCAGAGACTCTCAAGCTCCCAAAAATTTGAAATTACGTAAGTAAATAAATAAATAAGCCATACAAAAGCTCTTTTTTTTTGTTTAGTTTTTTTGAAGAACAGACTGAAAATGGGGCATTTTCCTTTAAAAGGAAACCTCAAACCTCATGTAAATCAAACCATAATTGTCAACCGGTGATTGAATATGACTGTATTGACCATAGCGGGATGCCAAATACATCCAGTCAGAAACTGCAAAGAATCCATTATAGCAATCAGTGACATTTACCAGAAAGCCCTAGGCTCTGCTGCTTGAACAATGCATTCATGGCACACAGATCTAAAAATGTGTTGATGGCAAAAAGATGTGTACCCAGATTACTCCATTAGCACTGATCACTGTCTTGTACTATGGTGGTTTGTCCAATGAGTTCTGGCAGCCCACTTTCCCCAAACTCAGGCCATGAATAATGAAACAATCAAGTTGGCTCCAGTTAAATCGATGCATCTAACGTGCTAACCAACAAAGTTGAAATAAATAAATAAACTGCCTGCTCTGATTGTCACACAGCATGCATTTAGTCCCCTGCTTCAGCCACATTCAATGGCGATGTGATTAGAGGGCCTTGAATAGCCTCTCAGTCGGAGGTTCCCTTCATTATGTGTGTGTTAAGGTGGTTGAATGGAGGTAGAGAGGTGACTGCTGGACTTCGTTCTTTCCAGAGCTTGTGCATTAGCCACACTACAAATCTGCTAGACTTGCATTAAGTAACCTTTGTTTGCTATGGATGGAAATCATAAGGAATTTAATGACCCTGGTTCAGATTCCAGTTCCCTCCAGTCTTTTCGACTTTTTGAAAAGAACCGGCTCATGAGAGCTCATTAGAACATGCAAGCTGTTTGTCTATATTAGTGTCTTTGTACGTTGTATTATATTGTTTTAGTGGAGTCATTGCACTGGACTTATGCAATTGTACAACTCTTCCATCATGTCTTTTGTTGAGAAACTAGATTCAATAGCAGGAAATACTTTTTGCTATTTCAGTATATTGTTCTTTTAACATCAGTTCAAGAACCATTAAAGGCATAATATGTATGATTTTTGGATTAAAATAAAAGCGCGTCTGAAGCGTGAATGAAATCTGCCCAATCCTATTGGTGTACGTCATGACGTACTATGTGCCGGCACACCCGGTAGCATTAGCTTTCCGCTCTTCAGCGACAGCTAAGACGGTGTGTGTCCTATTTGGTGTTGTTTGTCACAAACACAAAAATTATGGCAAGCGAGCAGTTTAGGTGGTGTGTGCCTCCGTGCCCACAGTTTATTACGGACACGCACACACACCGTCTTTGTGTACAGTGCCTTGGTGGTCAGCACGCCCGTGCCACTCTCGAAGGAGCGGCCGCAGATCCCGATGTCCTCCCACCTCGCGCGGAGGACTTAGTGCTCATGCTGTCCGACTCCGAGGGGTCGGGCGCTATGAGCACTTAGGCGGGGAAGCGGAGCCCTTGCCACTCCACTCTCCCACTCAAGAGGAGCTTGTGGAGGTTTTGTCCCGCACCATGGCCAAGCTTAGCTTAGATTGGCCACAAGAAACAGGGAACATCCAGCCACCCACTAAGCTGGATGAACACTGTTTCAAGTGCGCTCAGCCTCCACGGCCCAGCCTCCACGCCGGGGACTAACTCTCAGCCCGGTTATTTAACCCTTCAGTCTTGGATTTTCCCAATGTACTGGGGGCGGCCGAGTCGGGCTATGCGGCGTTGCCGTGGGTTGAAGAGGCGCTCGCAAGCTATCTCTCACCCGAGGCCGCCGCATCTCTGAGGGCCCCGGCACTGCCCACCAAGCCATGCCGGGACACATCTAGGCTGGTGGGCAGGGCTTATTCGGCAGCGGTTTGCGCTGGTGGATGCCAGCACACCCTAGCCGTTCTGAAGACCGGTCCTGAAGGAGTTCGATTAGGGTGATGGTCCACAAATGTCCCCCACACAGATGTTGACATCACCGAGCTCTGGAAGGCAACAGATCTGTCTCTCCGCATTACTAAGGAGACGGCCCGCGCCATTGGACGCTCCATGGCTTGGCTCGTCTGTGTGGGGGACATTTGTGGCTGAACCTGTCGGGGATAAGGGAGAAGGAGAAAGTCCTTCCTCCTGGACTCCCCAATTTCACCTTCTGGCCTCTTCGGCGGCGCCATTAACGTGGTCGTCAAGGGGTTTCAGGAGGTGAAAAGGCAGTCAGCCACCTTCCGGCAGTTCCTGCCTCGTTGCTCCGACGGCTGGCAGCCCCAGCCGTCGACCAGCTCCTTGCACCAAGGGGTGCAAAAGCAGAGCTTTGCCTTCTGCGCCCCTCCCGAGGGAGATTGGCAAAGTAGGCGGCGTTCTCGCTCGAAGCCGAAGAGCGACCTGAGGAAGTTGTTTCGGCTAGAGGACACTTCCAAGCGGTCCTAGCTTCGGCTGGACCGCTGAGAGCTGTCTCCCACAGGGTGGGGCGACCGAGGTCTTTACCTCTTTTTAGGATGTTTCTTTTTGTCTTTTTAGGATGCTGTGCTCCCGCCGTTAAGTACGTTTCGGGCCAAATTCCCCACGGACGTGGACATGTTCGCACACCAAAAATCGATCTCGACTTCTCCCTGCCGGGCAGCCGCTTCAGGGGGTCTGGAAAGAGGCTCGGTTGACACCCGAGGCCAGCCTCCAGAGGCTGCAGTTCAGTTCCCCTCCCCCGAGATTCAATGTGGACTGTGGTCGGCCCCGAGCAGGTGCGGGTAATGGAACAGGAAGTACGCTCCCTGTTGGTCAAGGAGGCTATAGAAGGGAGTCCGGGTTCTACAGCTGGTACTTCATAGTTCCCAAGAAGGATGGGGGGTTACGTCCGATATTAGATCTCAGGAGATACAGGTTCAGAATGCTGACTATAAAAGCCATCGTGAGTCAGATCCAGTTCGAGGACTGGTTCGTCACGATAGATCTAAAGGATGCATACTTCCATATCTCCATCCTTCCATGTTACAGGAGGTTCCTGAGGTTCTCTTTCGGGGGCGTAGCGTACCGATATCTGGTACTTCCCTTTGGCCTAGCTCTCTCTCCTCGCACCTTTACAAAGTGCATGGATGCAGCGCTGGCTCCTCTGAGACTCCAGGGCATCCGTGTACTCAATTATATCGACGACTGGCTCATTCTGGCCAATTCGTACGATATTGCGGTTCGGCATCGAGATGCCGTTCTTGCCCACATATGGTGCTTGGGCCTGAGACTCAACATGAAGAAGAGCGATTTGACGCTCTCCCAGTGGACTACATTCCTGGGAGTCGTATGGGACTCAACCACGATGCGAGCACAATTGATCCCCGCACGGGTCGAGTCCATACGGACAGCAATCTCCAGGCTGAAGCTAGGCCACAACCCCACTGTGAAGCAGTTCCAGAGACTGCTTGGTCTCATGGCAGCAGCGTCCAACGTGATTCCCTTCGGCCTGCTCCACATGAGACCCCTCCAGTGGTGGCTGGGAACCAGGAGGTTTTCCCCGAGGGGAAATCCGTTCTGTATGATCAGGGTTACGCGCAGACGCCTTCGTTCCCTCGTCATATGGAAAGATCCTTGGTTCCTGTCCCAAGGGCCAGTGTTGGGAGCGTCATGTTGCCAGAAAACCGTTTCAACAGACGCCTCCCTCACGGGCTGAGAAGGCCACTTTGCGAGAGGTCGCTGGGAGACCCGGCATTCCTCCTGGCATACTGGAAATGCTGGCGGTCTACAAGGCAAAGAGGAGCTTTTGTCCTGCAACTCCGCGGCCACCATGTCCTGATACGATCCGACAACATGGCTGTTGTATCGTATCTGATTCGGCAGGGGGGCCTGAGGTCGCGCCCCCTATGCAGACTGGCACACCAGGTCCTCCTGTGGTCCCAGGGGAAACTATCGTCTCTTCGTGCGATGTATGTCCCCGGGACCAAAACAAGGGGGCAGACATCCTGTCGAGGCAGGGGCTGAGGCCCGGGGACTGGCGACTCCACCCCGAGGTGGTGGAGGCCATGTGCGAGAGGTTTGACCCAGTGAAAGTGGATCTCTTTGCGTCTCGAGACACATCCCACTGTCCGCTGTGGTGGTGGATGCCATGACACAGACGTGGCTGAGGCTGCGTCTGTACACATTTCCCCCCCGATTGCTCTGCTCCCGGGAGTTCTGGAGCGGCCCCTCGGGAGGGCGTCTGCCTTCTCTTGGTAGCGCCCCGGTGGCCCACTCAAGTATGGTTCTCCGCTATCATCAACCTGCAAGACGTTCTCCCATTGCAGATTCCTCTGTCTCAGCTGGGGGGCACGATTTTTCACCCCCACCATGAGTTGTGGAACATCTGGGTCTGGCCCCTGAGGGGGCACAGTACCTAGAAGAGGGCCTGTCAGCAGGTGTGATGGAGACCCTACTCAGCTCCAGGACTCCTTCCACCAGGAAACTGTACAGCCTGAAGGGGAATGTGGTTTCCACTTTGTGTAGAGAGCGTGAGGTGGACCCAGTGGACCCTGTATGTGATGGATCGCTGGGTAGGCACCATCTGGTTGTACGGTTCCTCCGTGGGGCTCGGAGGATGAGGCCTGAGGCTCATTACAGAGTCCCAACCTGGGACCTGGCAGTAATGCCCTAAGGGTTGGTTGAGGCCCCCTTTGAGCCACTGGAGTCGGCTGAGGCAAGGAACCTGACCTTCAGGGTGACCTTTCTCCTCGCCATCACTTCTCTGAGGAGAGTGGGGGACCTCCAGGTCTTGGCATCCACGCCAACCTGCCTGGAGATGCCCCGAGCGGGGTTAAGGCCATCTTGTACCCCAGTCAGGGCCATGTGCCCAAGGTGCCATCAAATGTGGCACGGTCAGTAGTTCTTCATGCCTTCCATCCTCTACCTCACGTGATGGCGGAAGAGGGCAGGCTTCACCTCCTCTGCCCGGTTCGGGCATTGAAGGTGTACGTGGCGAAGTCTGCGCAGTGGGGGAAGTCGGACATTGTACAGTCTGCACCTCCCTACGACGCCTGGTGCCAGAGTGCTCGCGCCTTAAGTGTGCCTGGTTTCCAGCTTACACTGGGAGGCAGAGTGATCGGTGCGGCATAGTGGGTATTACATTCCCCTAGTGTCGTCACGACGATGACGCAGTGCGAGTTCCCTCGAAAGGGAACGTCTCGGGTTAGATCTGTAACCCTTGTTCCCTGAGAAGGGAACGAGACACTGCGTCTCGTCGCCACGCCGATCACATCAGACTGGGCCGCTTCATCGCTGAAGGCTAATGCTACTATGTACACCAAAATCATTTTGAAAAAACAAAACAAAAAAAACATTTCAGTAATGATGAAGTGCAAGTTTACTGATACTTTGTTCAATTTAAATATATTAATATTCTTTAAGTAATTTTATGATTCTGTATTTCATTCTGAACGTTTTTTAATTGCATGATAGGTCTTAAATTTCATTCATAATGGTCTTAAAAAGGTCTTAAAAAGTCTTAAATGTGACTTGGTGAAACCTGCAGGAACCCTGCTTCATTCAGATTCCAATATTAGCAATGCATTGATGAACTTTATTTTTAATGAATATCCAGCTCACGTGTGGAAGACATTGACGTCTGTTCCTTCATTTCACCACATTATGCATAATTACAAGCAACTAACCCTAAACCAAAAAAATATGAATATACATTTTTAATTATTATAATTACTATTATCATTTTTATTAATTCAGAAAGGTTTCGATCAGAATAGATTTTTATGTTTATAAATTATTATAATCCTATTATAACTGACATATATTACATGGCAAATGTCCCATTATGTAAATTTACATTTATCGTATAGCCCAATTGAATAGACTAGGCTCATCAGCAGTCATTTTACCTTTAGTATTGGCAGTAATTTCTCTTCCAGACATGAAATGAAGAGGTCAAGTTGTGCTCCACATAATCCCCTGTCCTTCTTAGTGGCTACATGACACAGCCAGTCACTGCCACTCTTCCAAGCAAAAAAGTTGTCTTCTTTCCACACCTCCTTTTACTTTTCCCTCATTCCTTGAAGATGTTCAGCTAGCAGGTGTCAGTCAGAAGGCTTCCTTCAGGGTCCTTGCACAATTTCAGTCTTTTGTAGATTCACATTCTTTGAGTTGGTGTCTTTGGCAGGCTCGAGGGAACTGAGGAAGTGGTACGTGGTTGACAGGATTATGGTGTCAGGTTCACTCAGACTTAAACTTAGTCGATAACTTCATTCAGACAACCTCCTGTCCTGTCCTTCCACACTTCCTCTGAAACAAGTTGTCTGCTGGCCAGACAAGTAATTTCACTCAAAGCAGTTTTAATATGTTTGGGAGTTTTTCATTACAGTCCTAAATGCTGCCTGCATTGATCGCAGTGCTCACTGTTTGCTGCTTGAGGATGTTTTTTTTCCCTCACTATAGCACAACATTTAACAAACTCAACAAAAAAGCTGATTTGGTTAAAGCTTATTCCAATTTGACCTGAACTTACACATAACACATTGCTTTCTGGGAAATTGTTTTAGACAAAAAGCTTAACGTAGCATTTGCCAGTTTCCTGAAGTTCATTAAAGAATACAGGGTTTCATCAGAAGCCGATTAAAAAATGTTTGCTTGCCTGTGCAAAACTCATAATCATGATTGTTGTGCCAGTGTGTTTGCTATGCAGGTTCGGTGGTTGCTTACCCAAATCAAAAGAGCACACGGCTCGGATAACTACTTCATGTTCAAGTCTGGTAGTTGAAAATGTTTAGTTTAATTTGTTAAAAGTGCTGCATTATTTGAGGAATCATTCATATCTGTAGCACAAACGTTGCAAGACAAGTTACCTGTTACCCTTTTAAAAAGAAGTGTGCTTAAATGTTCTGATTGTGCACTTGAAGTGTACTTACAATGTTACATTTTAATGTACATTTGAATACATATTTAGTATAGTATATATTATTTAAAAAAAATACATAGTATAATAATAATTACATTAAAGGCCTCAAAGAGAGTAAACTTTCATGACCGAACAGACTTAAAGGTACAGTGTGTAATATTTATTGGATTTATTGACAAAAATGCAATATAATATACATAACTATGTTTTTAGTGGTGCATAAAGACCTTACATAATGAGCTGTTATGTTTTTATTACCTAAGAATGAGTAATTTCTATCTTCACACACCACGGCTCCCCTTTCAGTGAAGACACCATTTTTCGCTGCCATGTTTCTACAGTAGCCCTAAACAGACAAACTGCTCTACAGAGCGCTAGATACTCTCTGCTGTCTCAGACGATGACATCTTTGTCCTGTGTCGGCCTCCGTAGCTTCTCGATGAGCTTCGAAAGGGAGGGGTGAATCGTGGTCGTTGCAATTCGCAACCTCACCACTAGATGCCTCTAAAATTTACACAGTGCACCTTTAAGTACACTTATTTTGATGTGTTGCTTAACATACTGAAGCACATGTAAAGTACTTTTTAACTTTGCTATTTGGTACTACATTTATAGTTAATATTAAAGTTAATGTACCAAATTGCAAATTCTTCATTACAAATGCATAATTATAAAGTACATTAATTTTACCTTCCAATGTTCATTCGTGTTTATTTACTATTACTTACTTTCACGCTGAATGCACGAGAGTTGGCAGCCATGTTTAAACATTGGTAAAAGTACATACAGTGGGTACGGAAAGTATTCAGACCCCCTTAAATTTTTCACTCTTTGTTATATTGCAGCCATTTGCTAAAATAATTTTTTCCTCAATAATGTACACACAGCACATTGACAGAAAAACACAGAATTGTTGACATTTTTGCAGATTTATTAAAAAAGAAAAACTGAAATATCACATGGTCCTAAGTATTCAGACCCTTTGCTGTGACACTCATATATTTAACTCAGGTGCTGTCCATTTCTTCTGATCATCCTTGAGATGGTTCTACACCTTCATTTGAGTCCAGCTGTGTTTGATTATACTGATTGGACTTGATTAGGAAAGCCACACACCTGTCTATACGTATAAGACCTTACAGCTCACAGTGCATGTCAGAGCAAATGAGAATCATGAGGTCAAAGGAACTGCCTGACGAGCTCAGAGACAGAATTGTGGCAAGGCACAGATCTGGCCATGGTTACAAAATAAATCTCCTGCACTTAAGGTTCCTAAGAGCACAGTGACCTCCTTAATCCTTAAATGGAAGACGTTTGGGACAACCAGAACCCTTCCTAGAGCTGGCTGTCTGGCCAAACTGAGCTATTGGGGGAGAAGAGCCTTGGTGAGAACCCAAAGATCACTTTGGCTGAGCTCAAGAGATGTAGTCGGGAGATGTGAGAAAGTTGTAGAAAGTCAACCATCACTGCAGCCCTCCACCAGTTGGGGCTTTATGGCAGAGTGGCCTGACGGAAGCCTCTCCTCAGTGCAAGACACATGAAAGCCTGCATGGAGTTTGCTAAAAAAACACCTGAAGGACTCCAAGATGGTGAGAAATAAGATTCTCTGTTCTGATGAGACCAAGATAGAACTTTTTGGCCTTAATTCTAAGCGGTATGTGTGGCGAAAACCAGGCACTGCTCATTACCTGTCCAATGCAGTCCCAACAGTGAAGCATGTTGGTGGCAGCATCATGCTGTGGGGGTGTTTTTCAGCTGCTCGGACAGGACGACTGGTTGCAATCGAGGGAAAGATGAATGTGTCCAAGTACAGGGATATCCTGGATGAAAACCTTCTCCAGAGTGCTCAAGAACTCGGTCTGGGCCGAAGGTTCACCTTCCAACAGGATAATGACCCTAAGCACACAGCTAAAATAACGAAGGAGTGGCTTCACAACAACTCTGTGACTGTTCTTGAATGGCCCAGCCAGAGCCCTGACTTAAACCCAATGGAGCATCTCTGGAGAGACCTGAACATGACTGTCCACCAACGTTTACCATCCAACCTGACAGAACTGGGGAGGATCTACAAGGAGGAATGGCAGAGGATCCCCAAATTCAGGTGTGAAAAACTTTTTGCATCTTTCCCCAAAAGACTCATGGCTGTATTATATCAAAATGGTGCTTCTACTAAACACTGGGCAAAGGGTCTGAATACTTAGGACCATGTGATATTTCAGTTTTCTTTTTTAATAAATCTTCAAAAATGTCAACAATTCTCTGTTTTTCTGTCAATACGGGGTGCTGTGTGTACATTAATGAGAAAACTGTGAGAAAAATGAGAGAACTTAAATGATTTTAGCAAATGGCTGCAATATAAAAAAGAGTGAAAAATGTAATGGGGTCTGAATACTTTCCGTACTCACTGTATATATAGCACATCAAACATGGTAAACACAGAAGCTTTATCGTGCATGCTTGACCTACGGGAACCAATGAGGTTTGTAATACTCTAAACAACAATGGTGCTAAATTGCACTAAAAATGGTTAATTGGCTTGTTATCATAGGGGAACCACTTTAAGTACTATATAGCACGTATCTTGTCAAATGTGGCTATATAGAACATTAAGAGGTACATTCGTTCAAAGACTACTGCCAATCACCATGTCTTAGCTTTCTCTCATCCTCCAATTGTATTTCTCCTTCCACAACAGCATCTGAATCTTGTTGTATCCCACCACCACCCCATTCTCCTCATTGGGGGCAAAAAGGTTGAGAACCACATTATCTTCAGGAAATACACTGTATTTTAATGTGTTTTTTTAATCCTTTCCCCAACTAAACTAAGATACTATGAGAGTTAGAGAACCTTTACAGAACTATACAGTGGCTTAACAGGTTTTTATATGGTAGCTGTGCTATATAGCACCTCAATCACACCAAAGAACTGCTGAAGAACCAATTTTGTGTATGTGTGTGTGTGTGTGTGTGTGTGTGTGTGTGTGTGTGTGTGTGTGTGTGTGTGTGTGTGTGTGTGTGTGTGTGTGTGTGTACTCGTTCCTCATGATTAAAGAATTTTCATTTGGTGAATTATACCAGTGTTTCCCAACCGGGTAGCCATCTGACGAGAGCAGGGGTTCCGTGTAAAAGTCCTTCACTCACGGTTTGGCACGCACTTGCACCGCGGCTTATCTCACATCTGATGACGCATCTATAATATGGGTTGTAACTTGATAATATGGCTTTATGTATGTTTCTGTCGATGGATAAACGTGCTGGCTCCTCGGTGATACATTACAACAGCGATAATAAAAGAAAAATGTGGGCAAAACGGTCTCTCTTTGTAAACTTTTTTCAATGCATGCAAGTGCTGCCGTATGTTCGAATATGACCAGTCGTTTTCGCGTCATCACCCGGTGTAGTGCCAGAAGACACGAATGAGAACTCACATGCACTGAGAGAAGATTTGTCTCTGTGCACTCATCCGAAAGCGCGCACACGTCTTAAAGCTGAGTTCTCTTTCAAGTCTTGCACTTGAACGGACAAACTCACACAAAAACGATGTCAACATGTCAATCTCCATGAGCATCTTAGCAGACATAGTCCGTATATGCCTTAAGTGAACTTTATACAGTCGAGAAAGACGACGCATTTCCGTGCATCAGGTTTTAAAGGGGCAGTAGCCTTTATTCTGTCTGTTTAATGTCAAACAACAAAAGACAAGGACATCACTCACTGCTCCTGACTGAATAGCTTTTAAAAGTTTAATAGGATTAATTTAATTTATAATATGCAATGTTATTTTACATTTGATCAATTTCTGTACCTGAAAACTAATGCTAGACCTACCTGAAAAACCTAAAAAAAAGCACTGTTTATTTTATTAGTATCTTTGCTCGATAGTAGTTGTTTGTGCGGCTGCTTGTATTTAAATAATTTTTCTTATTATTTTCTTTATTTTTATTTGATAGTAGTCCTTTTTTCCCTGAACAAAGTAAATACTGAATCGAACCGAAACCGTGAACCTACAACCGTGATACAAACCGAACCGTGGGCAATCTGTACCATTACACTCCTAGCGTAACGTATGCGAGGGGGTGCCACAAAATTGAGAGAATTTTCAAAGGGTGCCATGACTGAAAAAAGGTTGGGAAACACTGAACTATACCTTTAAGGACAGTATAAACATTAGTGATGTTTTATTAGAAACACATTAATAACATAAATGATCAGTCAACAGATATTTGTCTCGTGAACTTTAGAGAAGCTTTATTTAGCAGGATAATGACTCCACCAAACGAAAGTGCAGAGAAAATGAAGACGGGCTCATAGTTTGCCCTTGCCATTTTCCTTTGACATACTAAAGAGCTTTGTGCAGATTAGCAGTTGATTACCACTGGTATTTGTGAATACTGGCAAAGAGTATCCAGAGTCTCTGAGGTTCAAAGGGTGGTTCTGATGAGCAAGTCTGCTCAAGTGTGTGGTGGGCGTACTCTGGCTTTAGTGATCTAACACTCTTTCAGTGCCTTTTGACAGGGATAATAAATCTTATAAAAACAGTAAATATGCCAGAATTAGGCAAATGGCTGAATCTTACCTGCCTTTGCACCCATACATGTTCCATTAGTTTCATATGGAAGCTTCTTTCCACCACCCACAGAATAAAAAAAATAAAAAGTAATTGTGAGATATAAAGTAAGAATTGCAGACATAAAGTCAGAATTGCAGATATAAAGTCAGAATTGTGAGATATAAAGTCAGAATTGAGTGATATAAAGTCAGAACTGAGTGATATAAAGTCAGAATTGAGTGATATAAAGTCAGAATTGAGTGATATAAAGTCAGAATTGAGTGATATAAAGTCAGACTCAGAATTGTGAGATATAAAGTCAGAATTGTGAGATATAAAGTCAGAATTGAGTGATATAAAGTCAGAATTGTGAGATATAAAGTCAGAATTGAGTGATATAAAGTCAGAATTGAGTGATATAAAGTCAGACTCAGAATTGTGAGATATAAAGTCAGAATTGAGTGATATAAAGTCAGACTCAGAATTGTGAGATATAAAGTCAGAATTGAGTGATATAAAGTCAGAATTGAGTGATATAAAGTCAGAATTGAGTGATATAAAGTCAGACTCAGAATTGTGAGATATAAAGTCAGAATTGAGTGATATAAAGTCAGAATTGTGATATATAAAGTCAGAATTGTGAGTTATAAAGTCAGAATTGAGTGATATAAAGTCAGAATTGTGATATATAAAGTCAGAATTGTGAGATATAAAGTCAGAATTGTGAGATATAGTCAGAATTGAGCGATATTAAGTCATAATTGTGAGATATAAAGTCATAATTGTGAGATATAAAGTCAGAATTGAGCGATATTAAGTCAGAATTGTGAGTTATAAAGTCAGAATTGTGAGTTATAAAGTCAGAATTGTGTGATATAAAGTCAGAATTGCGAGATATAAAGTCAGAATTGCGAGTTAAGTCAGAATTGTGAGATATAAAGTCAGAATTGTGAGATATAAAGTCAGAATTGTGAGATATAAAGTCAGAATTGTGAGATATAAAGTCAGAATTGTGAGATATAAAGTCAGAATTGTGAGATATAAAGTCAGAATTGTGCAGAGTTATAAAGTCAGAATCTGTGAGATATAAAGTCAGAATTGTGAGATATAAAGTCAGAATTGTGAGATATAAAGTCAGAATTGCGATATAAAGTCAGAATTGTGAGATATAAAGTCAGAATCTGAAAGTTATAAAGTCAGAATTATGTGTTATAAAGTCAGAATTGCGAGATATAAAGTCAGAATTGTGTGATATAAAGTCAGAATTGCGAGTTATAAAGTCATAATTGTGTGATATAAAGTCATAATTGCGTGATATAAAGTCAGAATTGTGAGATATAAAGTCAGAATTGCGTGATATAAAGTCAGAATTGTGTGATATAAAGTCAGAATTGTGTGATATAAAGTCATAATTGCGAGTTATAAAGTCATAATTGTGTGATATAAAGTCAGAATTGTGTGATATAAAGTCAGAATTGCGTGATATAAAGTCAGAATTGCGTGATATAAAGTCAGAATTGAGAGATATAAAGTCAGAATTGAGAGATATAAAGTCAGAATTGTGAGATATAAAGTCAGAATTGTGAGATATAAAGTCAGAATTGAGAGATATAAAGTCAGAATTGAGAGATATAAAGTCAGAATTGTGAGATATAAAGTCAGAATTGCGTGATATAAAGTCAGAATTGTGAGATATAAAGTCAGAATTGTGTGATATAATGTCAGAATTGTGAGATTTAATGTCAGAATTGCGTGATATAAAGTCATAATTGCGTGATAAGTCAGAATTGTGAGATATAAAGTCAGAATTGTGATATAAAGTCAGAATTGTGTGATATAAAGTCAGAATTGTGTGATATAAAGTCAGAATTGTGAGATATAAAGTCAGAATTGTGAGATATAAAGTCAGAATTGAGAGTTATAAAGTCAGAATTGTGAGATATAAAGTCAGAATTGAGAGTTATAAAGTCAGAATTGTGAGATATAAAGTCAGAATTGCGTGATATAAAGTCAGAATTGTGAGATATAAAGTCAGAATTGTGTGATATAAAGTCAGAATTGTGAGATATAAAGTCAGAATTGTGAGATATAAAGTCAGAATTGTGAGATATAAAGTCAGAATTGTGAGATATAAAGTCAGAATTGCGTGATATAAAGTCAGAATTGTGAGATATAAAGTCAGAATTGTGAGATATAAAGTCAGAATTATGAGTTATAAAGTCAGAATTGTGAGATATAAAGTCAGAATTGTGAGATATAAAGTCAGAATTGTGATATAAAGTCAGAATTGTGAGATATAAAGTCAGAATTGTGTGATATAAAGTCAGAATTGTGAGATATAAAGTCAGAATTGTGAGATATAAAGTCAGAATTGTGAGATATAAAGTCAGAATTGCGTGATATAAAGTCAGAATTGTGAGATATAAAGTCAGAATTGTGAGATATAAAGTCAGAATTGTGAGATATAAAGTCAGAATTGTGAGATATAAAGTCAGAATTGCAGTTATAAAGTCAGAATTGTGAGATATAAAGTCAGAATTGTGAGATATAAAGTCAGAATTGCGTGATATAAAGTCAGAATTGCGTGATATAAAGTCAGAATTGTGAGATATAAAGTCAGAATTGTGAGATATAAAGTCAGAATTGTGAGATATAAAGTCAGAATTATGAGTTATAAAGTCGGAATTATGAGATATAAAGTCAGAATTGCAAGATATAAAGTCGGATTTATGAGTTATAAAGTCGGAATTGTGAGATATAAAGTCAGAATTGTGAGATATAAAGTCAGAATTGCGTGATATAAAGTCAGAATTGTGAGATATAAAGTCAGAATTGCGTGATATAAAGTCAGAATTGCGAGTTATAAAGTCAGAATTGTGTGATATAAAGTCAGAATTGTGAGATATAAAGTCAGAATTGCGTGATATAAAGTCAGAATTGTGAGATATAAAGTCAGAATTGCGTGATATAAAGTCAGAATTGCGTGATATAAAGTCAGAATTGTGAGATATAAAGTCAGAATTGAGTGATATAAAGTCAGAATTGAGTGATATAAAGTCAGAATTGAGTGATATAAAGTCAGACTCAGAATTGTGAGATATAAAGTCAGAATTGTGAGATATAAAGTCAGAATTGAGTGATATAAAGTCAGAATTGTGAGATATAAAGTCAGAATTGAGTGATATAAAGTCAGAATTGAGTGTTATAAAGTCAGACTCAGAATTGTGAGATATAAAGTCAGAATTGTGAGATATAAAGTCAGAATTGAGTGATATAAAGTCAGAATTGTGAGATATAAAGTCAGAATTACGAGTTATAAAGTCAGAATTGTGAGATATAAAGTCAGAATTGTGAGATATAAAGTCAGAATTGCGTGATATAAAGTCAGAATTGCGTGATATAAAGTCAGAATTGTGAGATATAAAGTCAGAATTGTGAGATATAAAGTCAGAATTGTGAGATATAAAGTCAGAATTGTGAGATATAAAGTCAGAATTGTGAGATATAAAGTCAGAATTGTGAGATATAAAGTCAGAATTGAGTTAAAGTCAGAATTGTGAGATATAAAGTCAGAATTGTGAGATATAAAGTCAGAATTGCGTGATATAAAGTCAGAATTGTGAGATATAAAGTCAGAATTGCGTGATATAAAGTCAGAATTGAGAGTTATAAAGTCAGAATTGTGTGATATAAAGTCAGAATTGTGAGATATAAAGTCAGAATTGTGATA
Organism: Gobiocypris rarus; assembly: GCA_023029165.1. Lineage (NCBI taxonomy): Eukaryota > Metazoa > Chordata > Actinopteri > Cypriniformes > Gobionidae > Gobiocypris > Gobiocypris rarus. The sequence goes on along the minus strand of CM040930.1, from coordinate 7,290,318 downwards.
TAAAGTCAGAATTGTGAGATATAAAGTCAGAATTGCGTGATATAAAGTCAGAATTGCGTGATATAAAGTCAGAATTGTGAGATATAAAGTCAGAATTGAGTGATATAAAGTCAGAATTGAGTGATATAAAGTCAGAATTGAGTGATATAAAGTCAGACTCAGAATTGTGAGATATAAAGTCAGAATTGTGAGATATAAAGTCAGAATTGAGTGATATAAAGTCAGAATTGTGAGATATAAAGTCAGAATTGAGTGATATAAAGTCAGAATTGAGTGTTATAAAGTCAGACTCAGAATTGTGAGATATAAAGTCAGAATTGTGAGATATAAAGTCAGAATTGAGTGATATAAAGTCAGAATTGTGAGATATAAAGTCAGAATTGAGTGATATAAAGTCAGAATTGAGTGATATAAAGTCAGAATTGTGATATATAAAGTCAGAATTGTGAGTTATAAAGTCAGAATTGAGTGATATAAAAAGTCAGAATTGTGATATATAAAGTCAGAATTGTGAGATATAAAGTCAGAATTGTGAGATATAGTCAGAATTGAGCGATATTAAGTCATAATTGTGAGATATAAAGTCATAATTGTGAGATATAAAGTCAGAATTGAGCGATATTAAGTCAGAATTGTGAGTTATAAAGTCAGAATTGTGAGTTATAAAGTCAGAATTGCGAGATATAAAGTCAGAATTGTGAGATATAAAGTCAGAATTGTGATATATAAAGTCAGAATTGTGAGATATAAAGTCAGAATTGTGAGATATAGTCAGAATTGAGCGATATTAAGTCATAATTGTGAGATATAAAGTCATAATTGTGAGATATAAAGTCAGAATTGAGCGATATTAAGTCAGAATTGTGAGTTATAAAGTCACAATTGTGTGATATAAAGTCAGAATTGCGAGATGTAAAGTCAGAATTGTGAGATATAAAGTCAGAATTGTGAGATATAAAGTCAGAATTGTGAGATATAAAGTCAGAATTGCGAGTTATAAAGTCAGAATTGCGAGTTATAAAGTCAGAATTGCGTGTTATAAAGTCAGAATTGTGAGATATAAAGTCAGAATTGCGAGATATAAAGTCAGAATTGCGAGTTAAGTCAGAATTGCGAGTTATAAAGTCAGAATTGTGAGATATAAAGTCAGAATTGTGAGTTATAAAGTCAGAATTGTGAGATATAAAGTCAGAATTGTGAGATATAAAGTCAGAATTGTGAGTTATAAAGTCAGAATTGTGAGATATAAAGTCAGAATTGCGAGATATAAAGTCAGAATTGCGAGTTATAAAGTCAGAATTGCGTGTTATAAAGTCAGAATTGTGAGATATAAAGTCAGAATTGCGAGATATAAAGTCAGAATTGCGAGTTAAGTCAGAATTGCGAGTTAAGTCAGAATTGCGTGTTATAAAGTCAGAATTGTGAGATATAAAGTCAGAATTGTGTGATATAAAGTCAGAATTGCGAGTTATAAAGTCAGAATTGTGTGATATAAAGTCATAATTGCGTGATATAAAGTCAGAATTGTGAGATATAAAGTCAGAATTGCGTGATATAAAGTCAGAATTGTGTGATATAAAGTCAGAATTGTGTGATATAAAGTCATAATTGCGAGTTATAAAGTCATAATTGTGTGATATAAAGTCATAATTGCGTGATTTAAAGTCAGAATTGTGAGATATAAAGTCAGAATTGTGTGATATAAAGTCAGAATTGTGTGATATAAAGTCAGAATTGCGTGATATAAAGTCAGAATTGAGAGATATAAAGTCAGAATTGTGAGATATAAAGTCAGAATTGCGTGATATAAAGTCAGAATTGTGAGATATAAAGTCAGAATTGTGAGATATAAAGTCAGAATTGTGAGATATAAAGTCAGAATTGTGAGATATAAAGTCAGAATTGCGAGTTATAAAGTCAGAATTGTGAGATATAAAGTCAGAATTGTGAGATATAAAGTCAGAATTGCGTGATATAAAGTCAGAATTGCGTGATATAAAGTCAGAATTGTGAGATATAAAGTCAGAATTGTGAGATATAAAGTCAGAATTGTGAGATATAAAGTCAGAATTGTGAGATATAAAGTCAGAATTGTGAGATATAAAGTCAGAATTGTGAGATATAAAGTCAGAATTGAGTTATAAAGTCAGAATTGTGAGATATAAAGTCAGAATTGTGAGATATAAAGTCAGAATTGCGTGATATAAAGTCAGAATTGTGAGATATAAAGTCAGAATTGCGTGATATAAAGTCAGAATTGCGAGTTATAAAGTCAGAATTGTGTGATATAAAGTCAGAATTGTGAGATATAAAGTCAGAATTGCGTGATATAAAGTCAGAATTGTGAGATATAAAGTCAGAATTGCGTGATATAAAGTCAGAATTGCGTGATATAAAGTCAGAATTGTGAGATATAAAGTCAGAATTGAGTGATATAAAGTCAGAATTGAGTGATATAAAGTCAGAATTGAGTGATATAAAGTCAGACTCAGAATTGTGAGATATAAAGTCAGAATTGTGAGATATAAAGTCAGAATTGAGTGATATAAAGTCAGAATTGTGAGATATAAAGTCAGAATTGAGTGATATAAAGTCAGAATTGAGTGTTATAAAGTCAGACTCAGAATTGTGAGATATAAAGTCAGAATTGTGAGATATAAAGTCAGAATTGAGTGATATAAAGTCAGAATTGTGAGATATAAAGTCAGAATTGAGTTATAAAGTCAGAATTGTGAGATATAAAGTCAGAATTGTGAGATATAAAGTCAGAATTGCGTGATATAAAGTCAGAATTGCGTGATATAAAGTCAGAATTGTGAGATATAAAGTCAGAATTGTGAGATATAAAGTCAGAATTGTGAGATATAAAGTCAGAATTGTGAGATATAAAGTCAGAATTGTGAGATATAAAGTCAGAATTGAGTTATAAAGTCAGAATTGTGAGATATAAAGTCAGAATTGTGAGATATAAAGTCAGAATTGCGTGATATAAAGTCAGAATTGTGAGATATAAAGTCAGAATTGCGTGATATAAAGTCAGAATTGAGAGTTATAAAGTCAGAATTGTGTGATATAAAGTCAGAATTGTGAGATATAAAGTCAGAATTGCGTGATATAAAGTCAGAATTGTGAGATATAAAGTCAGAATTGCGTGATATAAAGTCAGAATTGCGTGATATAAAGTCAGAATTGTGAGATATAAAGTCAGAATTGAGTGATATAAAGTCAGAATTGAGTGATATAAAGTCAGAATTGAGTGATATAAAGTCAGACTCAGAATTGTGAGATATAAAGTCAGAATTGTGAGATATAAAGTCAGAATTGAGTGATATAAAGTCAGAATTGTGAGATATAAAGTCAGAATTGAGTGATATAAAGTCAGAATTGAGTGTTATAAAGTCAGACTCAGAATTGTGAGATATAAAGTCAGAATTGTGAGATATAAAGTCAGAATTGAGTGATATAAAGTCAGAATTGTGAGATATAAAGTCAGAATTGAGTGATATAAAGTCAGAATTGAGTGATATAAAGTCAGAATTGTGATATATAAAGTCAGAATTGTGAGTTATAAAGTCAGAATTGAGTGATATAAAAGTCAGAATTGTGATATATAAAGTCAGAATTGTGAGATATAAAGTCAGAATTGTGAGATATAGTCAGAATTGAGCGATATTAAGTCATAATTGTGAGATATAAAGTCATAATTGTGAGATATAAAGTCAGAATTGAGCGATATTAAGTCAGAATTGAGTTATAAAGTCAGAATTGTGAGTTATAAAGTCAGAATGCGAGATATAAAGTCAGAATTGTGAGATATAAAGTCAGAATTGTGATATATAAAGTCAGAATTGTGAGATATAAAGTCAGAATTGTGAGATATAGTCAGAATTGAGCGATATTAAGTCATAATTGTGAGATATAAAGTCATAATTGTGAGATATAAAGTCAGAATTGAGCGATATTAAGTCAGAATTGTGAGTTATAAAGTCAGAATTGTGTGATATAAAGTCAGAATTGCGAGATGTAAAGTCAGAATTGTGAGATATAAAGTCAGAATTGTGTGATATAAAGTCAGAATTGTGAGATATAAAGTCAGAATTGAGTTATAAAGTCAGAATTGAGTTATAAAGTCAGAATTGCGTGTTATAAAGTCAGAATTGTGAGATATAAAGTCAGAATTATGAGATATAAAGTCAGAATTGCGAGTTAAGTCAGAATTGCGAGTTATAAAGTCAGAATTGTGAGATATAAAGTCAGAATTGTGAGTTATAAAGTCAGAATTGTGAGATATAAAGTCAGAATTGTGAGATATAAAGTCAGAATTGTGAGTTATAAAGTCAGAATTGTGAGATATAAAGTCAGAATTGCGAGATATAAAGTCAGAATTGCGAGTTATAAAGTCAGAATTGCGTGTTATAAAGTCAGAATTGTGAGATATAAAGTCAGAATTGCGAGATATAAAGTCAGAATTGCGAGTTAAGTCAGAATTGCGAGTTAAGTCAGAATTGCGTGTTATAAAGTCAGAATTGTGAGATATAAAGTCAGAATTGTGTGATATAAAGTCAGAATTGAGTTATAAAGTCAGAATTGTGTGATATAAAGTCATAATTGCGTGATATAAAGTCAGAATTGTGAGATATAAAGTCAGAATTGCGTGATATAAAGTCAGAATTGTGTGATATAAAGTCAGAATTGTGTGATATAAAGTCATAATTGCGAGTTATAAAGTCATAATTGTGTGATATAAAGTCATAATTGCGTGATTTAAAGTCAGAATTGTGAGATATAAAGTCAGAATTGTGTGATATAAAGTCAGAATTGTGTGATATAAAGTCAGAATTGCGTGATATAAAGTCAGAATTGAGAGATATAAAGTCAGAATTGTGAGATATAAAGTCAGAATTGAGAGATATAAAGTCAGAATTGAGAGATATAAAGTCAGAATTGTGAGATATAAAGTCAGAATTGTGTGATATAAAGTCAGAATTGTGAGATATAAAGTCAGAATTGTGTGATATAGTCATAATTGCGTGATATAAAGTCAGAATTGTGAGATATAAAGTCAGAATTGTGTGATATAAAGTCAGAATTGTGTGATATAAAGTCAGAGTTATGAGATATAAAGTCAGAATTGCGAGATATAAAGTCAGAATTGTGAGATATAAAGTCAGAATTGCGTGATATAAAGTCAGAATTGTGTGATATAAAGTCAGAATTGTGTGATATAAAGTCAGAATTGTGAGATATAAAGTCAGAATTGTGTGATATAAAGTCAGAATTATGAGATATAAAGTCAGAATTGTGAGATATAAAGTCAGAATTGTGAGATATAAAGTCAGAATTGTGAGATATAAAGTCAGAATTGTGTGATATAAAGTCAGAATTGTGTGATATAAAGTCAGAATTGCGAGATATAAAGTCAGAATTGTGTGATATAAAGTCAGAATTGTGTGATATAAAGTCAGAGTTATGAGATATAAAGTCAGAATTGCGTGATATAAAGTCAGAATTGCGTGATATAAAGTCAGAATTGTGAGATATAAAGTCAGAATTGAGAGATATAAAGTCAGAATTGTGAGATATAAAGTCAGAATTGCGTGATATAAAGTCAGAATTGTGAGATATAAAGTCAGAATTGAGAGATATAAAGTCAGAATTGTGAGATATAAAGTGATATAAAGTCAGGTGAGATATAAAGTCAGAATTGTGAGATATAAAGTCAAGAGTTATGAGATATAAAGTCAGAATTGTGAGATATAAAGTCAGAATTGTGAGATATAAAGTCAGAATTGTGAGATATAAAGTCAGAATTTTGAGATATAAAGTCAGAATTGAGAGATATAAAGTCAGAATTGTGAGATATAAAGTCAGAATTGTGAGATATAAAGTCAGAATTGAGAGATATAAAGTCAGAATTGTGAGATATAAAGTCAGAATTGAGAGATATAAAGTCAGAATTGTGAGATATAAAGTCATAATTGCGTGATATAAAGTCAGAATTGTGAGATATAAAGTCAGAATTGTGAGATATAAAGTCAGAATTGTGAGATATAAAGTCAGAATTGTGAGATATAAAGTCAGAATTGTGAGATATAAAGTCAGAATTGAGAGTTATAAAGTCAGAATTGTGAGATATAAAGTCAGAATTGTGAGATATAAAGTCAGAATTGAGAGATATAAAGTCAGAATTGTGAGATATAAAGTCAGAGTTGTGATATAAAGTCAGAATTGTGAGATATAAAGTCAGAATTGTGTGATATAAAGTCAGAATTATGAGATATAAACTCAGAATTGTGAGATATAAAGTCAGAATTGAGAGTTATAAAGTCAGAATTGTGAGATATAAAGTCAGAATTGTGAGATATAAAGTCAGAATTGAGAGATATAAAGTCAGAATTGTGAGATATAAAGTCAGAATTGTGAGATATAAAGTCAAGAGTTATGAGATATAAAGTCAGAATTGTGAGATATAAAGTCAGAATTGTGAGATATAAAGTCAGAATTGTGAGATATAAAGTCAGAATTGTGAGATATAAAGTCAGAATTGTGAGATATAAAGTCAGAATTGTGAGATATAAAGTCAGAATTGTGAGATATAAAGTCAGAATTGTGAGATATAAAGTCAGAATTGTGAGATATAAAGTCAGAATTGTGAGTTATAAAGTCAGAATTGAGATATAAAGTCAGAATTGAGTTAAGTCAGAATTGCGAGTTATAAAGTCAGAATTGTGAGATATAGTCAGAATTGTGAGTTATAAAGTCAGAATTGTGAGATATAAAGTCAGAATTGTGAGATATAAAGTCAGAATTGTGAGTTATAAAGTCAGAATTGTGAGATATAAAGTCAGAATTGAGATATAAAGTCAGAATTGCGAGTTATAAAGTCAGAATTGCGTGTTATAAAGTCAGAATTGTGAGATATAAAGTCAGAATTGCGAGATATAAAGTCAGAATTGCGAGTTAAGTCAGAATTGCGAGTTAAGTCAGAATTGCGTGTTATAAAGTCAGAATTGTGAGATATAAAGTCAGAATTGTGTGATATAAAGTCAGAATTGCGAGTTATAAAGTCAGAATTGTGTGATATAAAGTCATAATTGCGTGATATAAAGTCAGAATTGTGAGATATAAAGTCAGAATTGCGTGATATATAGTCAGAATTGTGTGATATAAAGTCAGAATTGTGTGATATAAAGTCATAATTGCGAGTTATAAAGTCATAATTGTGTGATATAAAGTCATAATTGCGTGATTTAAAGTCAGAATTGTGAGATATAAAGTCAGAATTGTGTGATATAAAGTCAGAATTGTGTGATATAAAGTCAGAATTGCGTGATATAAAGTCAGAATTGAGAGATATAAAGTCAGAATTGTGAGATATAAAGTCAGAATTGAGAGATATAAAGTCAGAATTGAGAGATATAAAGTCAGAATTGTGAGATATAAAGTCAGAATTGTGTGATATAAAGTCAGAATTGTGAGATATAAAGTCAGAATTGTGTGATATAGTCATAATTGCGTGATATAAAGTCAGAATTGTGAGATATAAAGTCAGAATTGTGTGATATAAAGTCAGAATTGTGTGATATAAAGTCAGAGTTATGAGATATAAAGTCAGAATTGAGATATAAAGTCAGAATTATCAGATATAAAGTCAGAATTGCGTGATATAAAGTCAAAATTATATAAAGTCAGAATTGGGTGATATAAAGTCAGAATTGTGAGATATAAAGTCAGAATTGTGTGATATAAAGTCAGAATTATGAGATATAAAGTCAGAATTGTGAGATATAAAGTCAGAATTGTGAGATATAAAGTCAGAATTGTGAGATATAAAGTCAGAATTGTGAGATATAAAGCCAGAATTATATAAAGTCAGAATTGCGAGATATAAAGTCAGAATTGTGTGATATAAAGTCAGAATTATATAAAGTCAGAATTATCAGATATAAAGTCAGAATTGCGTGATATAAAGTCAGAATTGTGATATAAAGTCAGAATTGTGAGATATAAAGTCAGAATTGAGAGATATAAAGTCAGAATTGTGAGATATAAAGTCAGAATTGCGTGATATAAAGTCAGAATTGTGAGATATAAAGTCAGAATTGAGAGATATAAAGTCAGAATTGTGAGATATAAAGTCAGAGTTGCGTGATATAAAGTCAGAATTGTGAGATATAAAGTCAGAATTGTGAGATATAAAGTCAAGAGTTATGAGATATAAAGTCAGAATTGTGAGATATAAAGTCAGAATTGTGAGATATAAAGTCAGAATTGTGAGATATAAAGTCAGAATTTTGAGATATAAAGTCAGAATTGAGAGATATAAAGTCAGAATTGTGAGATATAAAGTCAGAATTGTGAGATATAAAGTCAGAATTGAGAGATATAAAGTCAGAATTGTGAGATATAAAGTCAGAATTGAGAGATATAAAGTCAGAATTGTGAGATATAAAGTCATAATTGCGTGATATAAAGTCAGAATTGTGAGATATAAAGTCAGAATTGTGAGATATAAAGTCAGAATTGTGAGATATAAAGTCAGAATTGTGAGATATAAAGTCAGAATTGTGAGATATAAAGTCAGAAGTGAGAGTTATAAAGTCAGAATTGTGAGATATAAAGTCAGAATTGTGAGATATAAAGTCAGAATTGAGAGATATAAAGTCAGAATTGTGAGATATAAAGTCAGAGTTGCGTGATATAAAGTCAGAATTGTGAGATATAAAGTCAGAATTGTGTGATATAAAGTCAGAATTATGAGATATAAACTCAGAATTGTGAGATATAAAGTCAGAATTGAGAGTTATAAAGTCAGAATTGTGAGATATAAAGTCAGAATTGTGAGATATAAAGTCAGAATTGAGAGATATAAAGTCAGAATTGTGAGATATAAAGTCAGAATTGTGAGATATAAAGTCAAGAGTTATGAGATATAAAGTCAGAATTGTGAGATATAAAGTCAGAATTGTGAGATATAAAGTCAGAATTGTGAGATATAAAGTCAGAATTGTGAGATATAAAGTCAGAATTGTGAGATATAAAGTCAGAATTGTGAGATATAAAGTCAGAATTGTGAGATATAAAGTCAGAATTGTGAGATATAAAGTCAGAATTGTGAGATATAAAGTCAGAATTGTGAGATATAAAGTCAGAATTGTGAGATATAAAGTCAGAATTGTGAGATATAAAGTCAGAATTGTGATATAAAGTCAGAATTGTGAGATATAAAGTCAGAATTGTGAGATATAAAGTCAGAATTGTGATATAAAGTCAGAATTGTGAGATATAAAGTCAGAATTGTGAGATATAAAGTCAGAATTGTGAGATATAAAGTCAGAATTGTGAGATATAAAGTCAGAATTGCGTGATATAAAGTCAGAATTGTGAGATATAAAGTCAGAATTGTGAGATATAAAGTCAGAATTGTGAGATATAAAGTCAGAATTGCGTGATATAAAGTCAGAATTGTGAGATATAAAGTCAGAATTGTGTGATATAAAGTCAGAATTGTGAGATATAAAGTCAGAATTGTGAGATATAAAGTCAGAATTGTGAGATATAAAGTCAGAATTGTGAGATATAAAGTCAGAATTGTGAGATATAAAGTCAGAATTGTGAGATATAAAGTCAGAATTGCGAGATATAAAGTCAGAATTGTGAGATATAAAGTCAGAATTGCAAGTTATAAAGTCAGAATTGTGAAATATAAAGTCAGAATTGCGAGTTCTATAATATGTCGTAATTATTCAATATTTTCAAGTTTAGAATTCATACAAACTGAACCTTCAGTCTCTGAAAATGTTACTGTATTTATTGGGATTTATTAAAAAGTGTGCATGTAAACAAACTGTGTTCAAATTTTGGTGCTTCCTTTTCCCCCTCACACAAAGGCAGTTCCAAAAGATAAGTTACCTTCTTTGGGCTCATTTCTAATGTAGAATTTGAGGATATATTCAAATATATTAAAGAAGGCAGACAAAGCAGAAGAAATGCTATAAAGAGAGGGGAGTACTAAAAAAAATCATTTAAATTCTGGTTCTTGTAATGATTATTTTAGTACTTGTAAATAATAATATTTAAAAAGAATAAAGGCAATTTTAGTGCCAATTATTAGATAATTTTAATAAAGAAATTCTCAGTCTTTTCAGAGGTGACATCCAATAATTGCGATAGTAATTTTTTTTCTTAAAAATAAAATCTTACTGAAAATCTTACTTACAAATATTATTCATATTCAATGAAATGACAAAAAGATCCTAAAGCATTGTTCATTTGTGTGCATTTACTGCAGAATGTTAATGACTTATGCTATATATTCATACCGTTTGTTATTCCAAACAACATTACTAATCACGAGTTTTCTCTCTGGTTATTTGTTAAGAGTTTTGCCGGACGTGATACTTAACACGCACATGTTTCCTTAACCAGAGGGAGATGACAACATAAACAGGTTTCTGATCTCAGAGGCCCAGATGTTTTCACCACCTTTCCTATCCTCTGCGGTAATGAGATTTCTCTTTGCGTAAATGAGCAATTTCCAATACACCTTTATGGTCTGTCTCCGATGCCCTCAGGATCAGGGTCTTTCAGCCATACCCATAAAAGTTGGAATGGAGGAATAAAGCAAAGCTCTCACTTATGTCAAGGGCCTCCCTGCCACCGACAAACGAAACAAAACAAAAGACAGTTTGCATCGGTAATGAGAGATCGCTTGGAGAGGCACTTGGCTGTAATTGCAAAGGCGGGACACAGGGATCAGTAAACACAGACAGAAACGGCAAGTTCTCATTCATTCATGTTCTGTCAAGACGTCCTCTATCCTATTAGCGTCATTTTGTAAGAAGATGGAGAAATGTTCACAGTCGGGATGAAATATGAGACCAAAAACAATGAACTTGTCCCTAATCTTGCACCCCATTTCCATTTTCTTCATCAAATATGTCATTTCAAATTCAAAGCTATTTCAAGACTGCTCATAAAACACCACGACAAGTGAGTCCCTATGAATACAAGAGTAATGATGTTAATAGAGGCAATTAGAGTTGTTCGCAATGACTTCATTTGCTTCTGATTCATTTCTCTTTAACTCAAAGTCTGTTGCCAATGATATGCACAAACTTACTTCCTCCGGGTATGTCCGTTTATTTCCATTTCACCCTGTCTGTCATTACCGCAACACATATCAGCCTCAGGCATCTCACCCATGGACAGTTTGCTGATCGTCTGGGCATATTTTACATGAAAAACTGGTACTTAGAAAGATCTAATCTGTGTATTATTGTAGTAAAATCTATATCAGATAGCCACGCCTCTAAACGGCAACCCAGTAGTTGCATCCCAAATGATTTACTATGCCTTGCGAAAAAGTGTGATCATGTGTATTGAACGTTCACTTGTGTGCTACAGCTGTGATCATTGAGTTCATAAATTGTCCAACATTTCATTATATCTTGAAAAATTACAGTAGCCATCGCAAATATAATTTGTGTTCAAAATATATTACTCTTTAGAGCGCACAGATAAAACTCAATAAATGTTAACTTGCTTTCTGAGGCGGATGCTGCTTTTTTGGGAACGCAGTCTTGTAAGACAGTACCCTTCGCCGGGAGTTTGATTGACAGGCGTTCTGACCGATTATAATCCGCCATCCGCCAAATCCGCCATTTTGTCCGACAAAGCAGTCAGGAGAGTTCGTAGATTAACATCAGTGGACTTGAACTTGAAAAACGGTGTGTACTGATATCTTTCCGCAGTTGAAACAACATTCCTTCTGAAGTTCATTCATGTTTATTTTACTATAAATTAACTAGAAGGAAGAGATGATGGTTTCACAAGCCGCTTTAACTGAGGCTCTACAGCGATCTGTCACGACACATTAAAGAGCCACAAACTGTATTTGTTGTTTACATTTCTTTAAAAATGCCAAAATCTGAAAGTTGAGACTTTGTTTCATATTAAAAGTAACCTGCTCTGTCTTGATTGTCGTTGTCAGTGTCCTCCTTGCTCTGTGATGTGTTTTTCATTGCGTGAGAACATGAGTGTGGCGTCAGAGTGCCATGGCTTGTCGGATAACACTAACTAAAGCGGGCGGGTCAATTATACCAAACCATGTTGAAGACAGATTTTGCTCAGGCATTTATGAACAACCAAAACAGAATTTCAGATGCTGTGCAACAAGATTGGTCCACTGGTTGGTCAATATTGGAATTTATTTGGTAAATGTTTTTCCAAAGTAGTTTATGCGCATGTTTTCTTATTGGATAAAAAAATTATCCAACTCAGTTGAGTGCATACGTTTTTATGCACATCTTGCCGTTTCCATCCAATATTGGTTTTTGAGTCACGGTTCAGATAATTCTGATTGTAAAGCATTATTTGCTGTAAAGCAGATAAGGCATCTTAACATGATCTGCTTTACAGCATCTTAACGCATATTTTGAAGTTGAAAAAACATGTCTCTGCGTTTGCTTCGAGTGTGTCCGGCTGTGCGAACTGATGAATTAATTACAGAATTAAATTCTCTTTCTAGTGCTGGAATGGTTTAAAATCTATTGTATGTGTAAACTGGCAAGACAGAACATGTGTAAATTATAAACTTTCACTGTAATTAATCCGCTAAACACATGTGTGCTGAACCATGGGACCTGGTCCATATGGATTACAGATCAACTACGAACTGTTTAACCCCTACCATTCAGCTTTTTCCCCCAAAATGCGCATAAAAATAGGTGGATGGAAACATAGCTAATGTCACATGCTTATAATGCACTATACCTTTCTGCTGCATTTTTCAATGCAAACAAAATTAATAAATGTTGGGTTAAAAAATGATTGCTGGGTTGTTTATCGCTGAGTATGGCCTCTAAATATCTGAGGACATCTGTTGAGAGAGGTTCAAAGTGGAGAGGTTTGATGGTTGGGTTTTAAAACTGCAATGTCTTATGCAAATGTTGAACATGCAGCTTATGCTAGGAGGCCTTTAGACTCTACAGTCTTGTTAGTACATGTATTTTGCATTCATTATGCAGGATTGCCTCAGATACTTAATTAAGCCCTCAAGTTTAGTGTGTAAGTTGTTGTTAAGTTCTTAACATCAGCATCTCTGCGAGTAGAGACCATGAGTCATCTGCAACTGCTGCAAGCATGTTAAATACAACCTGTCATCTCAGCCAGAAATGCCTTTTATCTGCTTAATTGTTCTACCTGCTTCCTTGTTGTCTTGGGGTTCAATTGCAATGGCAACAACATATTTGCTAGTAATGCACAATCCGTCTTCAGTTATAAGTGACTGTCTGGGGTCATAACATGCACTTGCATGCAAGGGAGGTACAATGGGACAGTAACACTTTAGTATGGGGAACACATATTCACTATTAAATATGGTTTTGCATCAGCAAACTCCTAATTTACTGCCTATTAATATTAGGAAGAATTTTGTAGTGTTTAAGTTTAGGTATTGGTTAGGATTAAGGGATGTAAATGTCATGAATTGTTTATTAATTTATATACACTCCTGAACAAAATCTTAACACCTGGGGAAACATTACAAGTATTTGCATTTTGTGCTTGTGGATCGTAACCGGGTTGTAAGTACTGCTTCAAAATGCCAAAACTCAAAAATTTGATCAGCTGATGAACAGTCTAAGACCATAGCCTTAAAAAGTTAAAATCTGCGCTAAAATATGGCTTTCATGTCATCGTCCTTCAGGCAGTCACACTGCCATGATCTCCTGATGGCAAAGACAAAAAGGCTTTCTCTCTTTGAACGTGGCAGGATTGTTGAGCTGCACAAGCAAGGCTTCTCGCAAGGTGCCATCGCTGCCGAGGTTGGACACAGTAAGACATTTCACATTTCTTAAAAGATTCTGAGAGTTATGGGACAAAAAAGTCAAGTGGTAGACCCAAAAAAATGTCACATGCACTGAGCCGGAGGATCCGACGGGTTATCCGAGAAGACACAGGCCGATCCTCAACCCAAATCAAGGCCCTTACTGATGCTGACTGCAGCCCAATAACCATAAGACGGCATCTGCGAGAGAAAGGCTTAAAGAAAAAAAAACATCTCATCCCACGCCACAAACTTGCCCAATTGGAATTTGTAAGGGAGCACTAAACATAGGACATTGAAAGGTGGAAGAAAGGTTTATTTCAGTGTTTCAGTGTACTGTATATCATAATTTTGGCAGATGATGATATGATATTTTACAACCTGAACTAACCTTATCAAAAAAATGTCAAATGATCTGATATTTTAAGAGATTTAATGATTTAATTTTCTGTTTTCTGTTTTTATTTTCTGCATACTCATGTGGTTGGACCACATAACTGTGTTGGTTGCACCACATTACTTTGATTTGGTGGCCAACATTTTATTTCATATAAACAGTGATGGTAATAACGGCGTTATAGATAAATGGTGTTACTAACGGCGTACATTTTTTCAGTAACGTGTAATCAAACGAATGACGAATGACTAGAATAAAATGCGGCGTTACTATAATTGAGCAAAATGAAGCGGTTTTCATCCGAGCAAGCTCTCTGTCAGCCGGACCTGCAACCTGTGTGTGTGCGCGTGAAGTATAAGCACTACTTTTCCCTCGTTGAGGTGAAAGGTAGAATGTTTATGTAACATGCAACTTATGCCCAGGAAGGAAGAAACAGTCTCTCCACGTCGGTGGCAAGTAATTCTAATCTAATGAAGCCCCACATCGTCTCACTTTATCAAGAACGCATAATGTGAGCTCTGCTACCAAAGGAGCCACGACATCAAAGCAACCAAAACTAGATTTTTCTCCACTGCAAACTCTTATCACCCAAACAGAATATCTAGATATATAGTTGAGGACATGCTGCCGTTGTCGACAGTTGAGTCGGATTCTTATCGGGCAATCATTGTGAAAATACCCGCGAGAGAGTGGGTAAGCCCGCCATATAAAAACGTCTTGAGAGCACTTCTTGTTTAACTGTTTACTTTTGTAAGGATGAAAATACTTAAAGTAGGCTACAGTATGTCTACCAGTTGTGAAGTTGTGTGACAGTTTTAGAATTTTAATTTACACTACAAAGAATGTAGGCTATGTATATATTTTGTATTATTATTATTTTCTATTTGTGGTACTTTTCTTAAGGAGCATCATTTATTTTTAGATTTATTTGTTGGCCAGTTGTGGTCTGTGCAATAAATATTACAGTTCTAATCCATCTATTGTTTTATTGTTCCACTATAGTACTGATAATATTTACAATAATGTATTGAATTTGATTGGTGTCTCTCACATTGTCCCACAGCAACATTACAACAGTGTAGATTAGTTTACAATGTTTTATAATAATTTAATCTATTTAGTGTCTATTTCTTTCATTTAACATTTAATATTGGGGGCATCCAAGTTTTATTGATATATTTGAACATTTAAAAAAGTGTAACACAGTAGTTACTTTCCCTGGTAATTAGTTACTTTTATAATGATGTAACTCAGTTACTAACTCAGTTACTATTTGTGAGAGGTAACTAGTAACTATAATTAATTACTTTTATAAAGTAACATGCCCAACACTGTATATAAATATGAAATGTTTAAGGTTTTATTTCCAAGAGTTTACTTTATTAAATTCTTATAACAATTTCTTTTGATTTACTCTTTTCTTTTAAATCACATTTTTACTTTATGGCCAAAAAGTGCTTGGCGGTAAACCAGCTCATCCCGTAAACCAGTTTCAGTTTTGTGACTGATGTCATTTTTTCTTTTCTTTTTTTTAAATGCCATACTGGTGGGTAGCTGCACAGCTGCTGTATCTATTCAGTGGCCATAAAAAGTGCTATGAGTGTATTAAAAGCTGTTCTCTATTAACTGCATGTCCTTCTTACACTTATGGTAAGGCAAGGCAAGTTTATTTATACAGCACATTTCATACACAATGGCAATTCAAAGTGCTTTACATAGAAAATGAAATTAAAATCGTGATAAGAAATAAGAATACCACGTGTCAGAATTAAAAATAAAAACAGGATAATTAAAACAGTTGTAAAGGGAATTTTTAAAATAAGAAGAAATAGAAATATACAGTTGTAAAGATAATTAAAAATAATACAATTATTTATTTTATCTAATATATATAGCTCAAAAGTTAAATAAAAAAATAATAAAGATGATGCATAGACTAGACTAGGTGCAGTCGGACGTACAATGGCACAGTGCTCATTCAGTAAAGGCACAGCTGGACAGATGTGTTGAGTCTGGACGTACAGTGGCACAGTGCTCATTCAGTAAAGGCACAGCTGGACAGATGTGTTGAGTCTGGACGACAGTGGCACAGTGCTCATTCAGTAAAGGCACAGCTGGACAGATGTGTTGAGTCTGGACGTACAGTGGCACAGTGCTCATTCAGTAAAGGCACAGCTGGACAGATGTGTTGAGTCTGGACGTACAGTGGCACAGTGCTCATTCAGTAAAGGCACAGCTGGACAGATGTGTTGAGTCTGGACGTACAGTGGCACAGTGCTCATTCAGTAAAGGCACAGCTGGACAGATGTGTTGAGTCTGGACGTACAGTGGCACAGTGCTCATTCAGTAAAGGCACAGCTGGACAGATGTGTTGAGTCTGGACGTACAGTGGCACAGTGCTCATTCAGTAAAGGCACAGCTGGACAGATGTGTTGAGTCTGGACGTACAGTGGCACAGTGCTCATTCAGTAAAGGCACAGCTGGACAGATGTGTTGAGTCTGGACGTACAGTGGCACAGTGCTCATTCAGTAAAGGCACAGCTGGACAGATGTGTTTTGAGTGTGGACGTACAGTGGCACAGTGCTCATTCAGTGAAGGCACAGCTGGACAGATGTGTTGAGTCTGGACGTACAGTGGCACAGTGCTCATTCAGTAAAGGCACAGCTGGACAGATGTGTTGAGTCTGGACGTACAGTGGCACAGTGCTCATTCAGTAAAGGCACAGCTGGACAGATGTGTTGAGTCTGGACGTACAGTGGCACAGTGCTCATTCAGTAAAGGCACAGCTGGACAGATGTGTTGAGTCTGGACGTACAGTGGCACAGTGCTCATTCAGTAAAGGCACAGCTGGACAGATGTGTTGAGTCTGGACGTACAGTGGCACAGTGCTCATTCAGTAAAGGCACAGCTGGACAGATGTGTTTTGAGTCTGGACGTACAGTGGCACAGTGCTCATTCAGTAAAGGCACAGCTGGACAGATGTGTTGAGTCTGGACGTACAGTGGCACAGTGCTCATTCAGTAAAGGCACAGCTGGACAGATGTGTTGAGTCTGGACGTACAGTGGCACAGTGCTCATTCAGTAAAGGCACAGCTGGACAGATGTGTTGAGTCTGGACGTACAGTGGCACAGTGCTCATTCAGTAAAGGCACAGCTGGACAGATGTGTTGAGTCTGGACAGTGTGGCACAGTGCTCATTCAGTAAAGGCACAGCTGGACAGATGTGTTGAGTCTGGACGTACAGTGGCACAGTGCTCATTCAGTAAAGGCACAGCCGGACAGATGTGTTTTCAGTCTGGACATACAGTGGCACAGTGCTCATTCAGTAAAGGTACAGCTGGACAGATGTGTTTTGAGTCTGGATTTGAATGTGGCTACTGTTGGAGCACATCTGATGGCACAATAGCTGAACACAGACTCTCCTTGCTTTGAGTGAACTCTTGGTATTTCTAACTGACTTGATCCTGATGATCTGAGTGATCTGTTGGGTTTGTATTTAATCAGCATATCTGCAATGTATTGAGGTTCTAGGTCATTGAGTTATTTATAAACAAGTAATAATACTTTAAAATCGATCCTAAATGTAACTGGAAGCCAGTGTAAAGACCTGAGGACTGGTGTGATATGGTCATATTTTCTGGTTCTGCTCAGAATCCTGGCAGCGTTCTGGATGAGCTGCAGCTGTCTAATGGTCTTTTTGGGAAGGCCGGTGAGAAGACCATTACAATAGTCCACCCTGCTGGTGATGAAAGCATGAACGAGTTTCTCTAAGTCTTGCCTGGAAACAAAGCACCTGATTCTTGGTATATTTTCAGATGATAGTAAGCTGATTTAGTTATTGCTTTGACATGACTATTGAAACTCAGATCTGACTCAAAAATCACACCCAGATTCCTGACTTGATTTTTTGTTATTAGACCTTTAGCCTCAAGATATGTGTTCACCTTGAGAATTTCATCTTTGTTTCCAAATGTAATGATTTCAGTTTTGTCTTTGTTTAACGGAAGATAGTTTTGGCTCATCCAACTGTTAACTTCATCAATGCATTTGCACAGGGAGTCAATGGGGCTATAGTCATTAGGTGAGAGTGCTAAGTAGATCTGGGTGTCGTCAGCATAGCTGTGGTAAGCAATTTGGTAATAACTTTAATAACACAACAATAAATAACTCACACAACTAATTCTTCAATACTGCAAATACCACCAATTTTCGCGATGCGGAAAACACGGATGAAATCACAAAATCCAGTCATAAATGAAGCTTACAAAGGCCACAGAATTTGGCAATTTTTAAATGAATAGATCACAGACTAGTGTCTGTGAATATTAAAGCTCATAAAGACTGCTATTGAAATCTGAAGTCGGTTTGCTGTGTCTGTATGATTGTGCACCACAGTTTGGTCTATTACAACACGTACTGAAGCGCGCGTGACACTCACAATGATTTCAGTGTCTGCTGTCGCCCTGCACGAGGGCACATGAACTTCATCTTTAGAGTCACAGTCACTTAATGAACATTTCACCATTTAATTTGATGAAACTACCAACATTTGTTGTTTCATGTACACACAGGAAATCAAATCTCTTCAAGACAACCAGTGGAAATAAAAGTTTGGTATAACATGAAAGAACAAATATATTACTATTGTAAATTAGAGTGTACTTTGATTAATAAATAAATAATAGGCCAATACCATTTATTAAAACACACACAAACTCAAAGGTCTTCATTCCAAGCCAGCAAAATAAAACCTGTGTCTACTGTGAAATTATTATTACATAAATTGCACAGTAAAGCATACTTATTATCATTATTATTAATTTCTAATAACATTTCTAATAATTAATTACATTTTCATGTCTAGATTGTTAGGTTTATGAACTGATTTGATTTTTAAATAATTTGTCTTACAGTGTTTCTATGTTTATTTTTTTTGTCAAACAATGTTAATCAGGGCCGGACTGGGACAA
Source organism: Gobiocypris rarus (assembly GCA_023029165.1). Classification (NCBI taxonomy): domain Eukaryota; kingdom Metazoa; phylum Chordata; class Actinopteri; order Cypriniformes; family Gobionidae; genus Gobiocypris; species Gobiocypris rarus. The sequence continues at coordinate 7,271,122 of CM040930.1, read as the reverse complement.
CATTTTAGGCCGGGAAATGTCGCATCCAGGCCATCCGTTACACCAACAACAAATTTTAGAACCATTGAGAACCATATTTTTTGTATGGTCATCACATAAAAAGGTTTAAATCCTTAGACTCAGGCCGTGCAAAATAATTAAAGGTTCTCTCTTGAACTGCACCTTCACTTCCCTTCTCCTTTTCATTATCTTCATTTTCCCTGACATCTCTCTGTCTTGACTCTCTCCCTTGTGTGTGTTTACTTTTTTTGCTACTTTTCGTGTACCCGTCACTTCTTCAGCAGGTCTACCATTAGGAACAGAACGTTGTTGCAAAAACAAACAAAAAAACATTGTAATTTGTTTTCACAGAATCTAAATTTATTTTAGGTAAATTCAAAGTATTACATTAGGACAATGTGTTGTTGTTTTATCTGAAAATGTCTTAATATCCAATATTTAAAAACTATTTCATGCAAATACAGTATATTCAGTCTCTCATAGTTGAAGTGTACCTATGATAAAAATGACAGGCCTCTCTCATCTTTTTAAGTGGGAGAACTTTCACAATTGGTGGCTGACTAAATACTTTTTTGCCCCACTCTATATATACATAAAATCAAAAACATTGAAAATCTAAAACATAAAATTAACACCACTTCACTGATTGGAAGGGATGGGTTAAAAATTGTTTTGAAATTGAAATAATGTGCACCAATGAATTTAGTAGAGCTTAGTTTGAGCAGTTTGTATACTTGAATGTTTCTGTTGCTGCTGTTCTGTTTTACCCATTCTGGCATTCAGATCCATGATTTATGGGGCTCCATGTGAATAAGTAATCTTCCTCTGAGGTCCATGAATATGTTAGCTAGAGAAGGGAAAGACTGAGATGGAGGGGTCTATGCCTCATTACCTTCAACAGGAATCTGCAGGTTTCTCCAGGTCAGCATAGTGCCATAGAATGGCCACTGGAGTGACTGAACAAAGCAACTTTGGAGGAGCTATCATAAAATATGAAAATGCACTCACTGGTAGTCTCATCTTGTAGAGGAGACAGACCACTGCATATTCTTTCAAGAATGGTGCAGATTTGTTTGTAGTGGGTTAAGACATGTCTGATTTGGATTAGCTGTTGAGGGTTAGAAATAGTGTCTAAAATTTGACTTGCATCGCCATGGTGTTTGGTATGGAGACATCTGAAGACTGCTGGCATTTGATGTCACTGATGCCTAACAGTTTCAGAAGGTATTAATACTCTCTTGAATGAGGATAGGCCTACATGTAGACTATTCTCGGCCGACAACTCTCTCTTGCTTTGCGGAACTGGTAGAGCTAATTATCTCTTCATCACGGCACCTGTTAGTGGGTGGGATATATTAGGCAGCAAGTGAACATTTTGTCCTCAAAGTTAACGTGTTAGAAACAGGAAAAATGGGAAAGCGTAAGGATTTGAGCAAGTTTGACAAGGGACAAATTGTGATGACTAGACGACTGGGTCAGAGCATCTCCAAAACTGCAGTGGTGTTCCCAGTGTTCCCAGTCTGCAGTGGTCAGTGTCTATCAAAAAGGGGTCCAAGGAAGGAACAGTGATCAAACAGGCGAGCTGCTGTAGCTCAGATTGCTCAAGAAGTTAATGCTCATAGAAAGGTGTCAGAATACACAGTGCATCACAGTTTGTTGCGTATGGGGCTGCATAGCCGCAGACCAGTCAGGGTGCCCATGCTGACCCCTGTCCACTCCCGAAAGCACCAACAGTGGGCACTTGAGCATCAGAACTGGACCACGGAGCAATGGAAGGTGGCCTGGAGGTAAGCCGGCAGAGACAGTGCTTTGGGCAATGTTCTGCTGCGAAACCTTGGGTTTTAAACAGAATTGTAAAGTTTTAAACAAAATTTTAAACAGAATTGTATATTTGCATTTTTGTATACACTATTAGGCAAAGCCATACTTTTCATGCAGTATCATTCATCACTGTAAGGCTACATGGTAAAATTAATCTTAAATTGTTTAATTAATAGCAAAATAAAATAAAACATTTCAATCAGTATCAATGTCACATTACCAGCTATCTACAATTACTTCCCAGTTAGTATGTTTACTAAAAACACATTTGTTTCTATTATTCTAATGTCTGTACTATTGGACAATTAGCATCAATCATGCTAAGCATGTGACATCTCAGTCAGGCTTATATGCTGTTCATTTTGTTCGCCCTTCAGATCAGATTCAAGTTGCTGATAGTGTATCAGGTACAAATAGCAAGCATGATCTCAAGATATCCTCATCTTGTTGTCTGAGAGAACAGTCAAGGTAAACCATACTTCTACTAAGTTGTAATCTGCTTCATGTGCCCTTAAATGACCCCATAATCAGGTTCCTAGAATAATGAATTGATCAGTTGATGCTACAGTGAACATAGATAGTTTGAAAAAGTAAATGATGTAGCAGTTTATTTAGAAAGGTCAATCCATTGACAAGGTCCTACAGATAATGCCTTTTGAAAGCATTTTAGCACATATAATTGTGTTATTAATGTTAATTAATTTAACACCAGCGGAACAGAAGATGATTTTGTACTAAATGCTTCTGGGGTGTATTTTTATGTAGGTTTTTATTTATTTATTTATTTGAATAAATCAACCAACGTTATTTCACAGATATTAGAAATTACTAGTGTAACCCTTGTTCCCTGATGAAGGGAACTGAGATGTTTTGTCAAAATACTGACACTAGGGGTCACTCTTGAGAGCCCCAAACCCCTCTGATGTATTCAGAAAAGGCAAGTGGAATTGGGGTGTGGTATTTGCACGCCAGGCCACCCCCTCCCCCGTACGTACAGGTATACAAGGGCGCTGGCGTGCACACACATTTCAGGTTTGTTCTTAAAAGCCTAGAAGGCATGACAGTTCAAGTTGGGGCAGGATGGATGTAACGTCTCCATTCCCTCCACCAGGGAATGAGGGTTACACTAGTAACCAAGACATTCCCTTTCATGGCGGTGATGTGGGCAAGCCTCCGCATGTCAACAGCAAGTACAGCTAAGCTTACTCGCAACCTTCCAATTCCCAGGGTTATGACCTCAGGTTTCCCTATCAAGGGGACGTAACCCTCGGTTATACTCAGTACATGGACATGGACGGATGTGGACTACTTGTATTTATACTATTGAAAGTGTATGCTGGGGTCTGCTCAGGTTCCACACATGTACACTTCCAATTTCACTCCATGAATTATTGCACATCTGCGGACCCTCATGCACTCACGCGGAAAGTATAACACTAGCTTTATTCACCTCTAGGAGAAGGTCACTCAAGCCATAGGCCTCTTCTGATTGTCAAAGTTTTTTTTTTTTTTTTACAGCTAAATAAACCTAATAATACATCCTATAGACTCACCAGTGGGGATAACAACATAGGGAAGAGTCCCCGTGGTGGACTCCATCTTACGAGGGGGAGACTACCGGCTTCACAGCAACTGGTGATGGAGCTAGCTCTGTCCAGGTGAAGACACTGGGTTCCCGAGAGGGAAACTGAACAGTGGAAAAATACATTGTACCACTACATACAGAGCACTAGCCAGATTACAAGGGCTCAAATGAAAAGGGGCATACCACAAGTAATAGGCCTGGTAGTGAGTTTCTCCGCCAAACTCATCTACTGCAAGAGTGCTAAATGATGGAGTGGTGGAAGGGTGGCCCAGGGTTCACTATTCAAGGGAAGCGCTAACTAGACCTAAAAATCACACCAACCAGTTTGTCTGAGTTTTACCTGTTATTACCTAAGACTAGACAATTATAAAATCTTGCAAAAGCACTCTGACCCCGGGAACCAATCGCCCAGCCATGAGCGTTCGTGACAGGGCAGAGGAGTCCAATGAACCGCGATGCCCACGGCCGCCCAGGAAAGCACTGCTGCCAACTCTGCTTCAGACTGTGCTGTCACACCCAATGGTGAAAACACAGATGAGTCATCCGAAATGTGGACACTGCAATTGATAACTCGTCTTCCTCACAAGCTCTGAATGAGAAATTAAGCGTGCCCATGGGCAAGCTGCCAAACTCATCTGGAAACTCGTCCGGGAGGACTAAACGTGCTGAGGAATGAGAGGCATGCAGGGACTGACCTGGCGGCAGATCTCTCATTGTAATCCTCAGATTGCCCTCAGTGCTCGCCTCCGAGGCCTAGTACCTGGAGATAGAAGGATGAGGAGGGGAAACAGCTGAGGAGATTGTCTACCTTTTGTAAAAATGCAAGATTCACAACCCCACTGTCCCAATGGGCATGCTCTCGCAGTGAGATCACAAAGCATCCACAAACGCTGTTTCAGTGTAAGTGCGGCCTAAACACTAAAGACAGTGATATTGCCTGTCTGAGGGAGAGAGAAATCCCCACATCCAGAAGGACATGGCCAGAAAGGCATCTTTAAAAAGACGTGATACGCCATGTAGCTCTTTTAGAGGAATTTGCTCTTTAATAAGGAAATATGCCTTTTTCAGAACGCGCTGATGCACCCTGGAGAACTCTCTGCACTCATCTGTTTATGCTGGAGAGCGACCGCTGACGTGTGCTGTGAATCCAGCAGCAAATGCTCTCTTAGAGATGAATGGAAATTTGCTTCTCTTGCAATAGTGAACAGACGCTGTGCTTAGGCTCCAAAGAACAAAGCTGAAGTCTGTGTGCACGCCGGCCGCCTTATATACCCAGACAGTATGTAAACGGCTATGGCCTTGCATGGAAATTCAACACGGCAATTCCATTGGCCTTTTTTCTTTCATTTATAACATCAACAAAATGTATTACGTTACAAGCCTTAATTTTTATAATTTTTTAGAGGATTATAGCTTGATTAGTTATTTTAAAAGGGACCTATCATGCCCTATTTTACAAGATGTAATATAAGTCTCAGGTGTCCTCAAAATGTGTCTGAAGTTTCAGCTCAAATACCCACAGATCCCCTGATGAATTGGGGAGGGCAACAGATGAGAAAGTGGGCCGCTTAGTCCACCTCAACTCTTATCTGCCACGTTCTACACTGAAAATTATTATGCTAGAACCAACCCATTCAGAAGGGACCATATAATCCTGCTTTAAACCATAATTCAATAAATTGGGGAGGGCGACAAATGCGAGGGTAGACCACTTCTTGTGACTTGGTCCACCTCATCTCTCAGTTCGGATCTATACTCATACAGGAACTGAAAAATGGGCATTCTAGGACTAACCCAATTCAAAGGGGAGCCTATAGCCCTGATTTAAACCCTGATCCGATAAATTGGAGAGGGCGACAAATGAGAAAGTGGGCTGCTCCTGCAACTTGATGATACCCAAAGCGTGCACGCAGAAAGCTGTCTGTCACTTGGTGCTTGAGTACTAGACTAATTTCTCTTACATGACTTATTTCCCATCTTAAACTGTCAAAATCACACATAATTTACATAAACACAGTGGGTTATTTCTGTAAACTTAAACAGCTTCCAAAGAAATGGCTTGTGTATGTTAGATCTGTTAATTAAGTGACCAGACCCGAATACACAGTTCCTGCTACTGTCTATGCTGTTAATGTAAATCAAAAAAACAAAAAAAACCAAAAAACACCCACTGCTCTTGACTGAATAATGTTAGCGAATAACATTAGGTTGCGGGCAATATTACCCGTATAAGTGTGCATGCGGAAAAAGTAGACCATCTGGGTATCTTTGGAATATTCATTACAACATACTACAATTTGGGACACACTAGTTCTAATTTGGAATACTAACACGGACGTATATTATGCTTATTGGGATGCAGCAACTGTTTCTGATTTATGTAGAAAATAACAAACATTTGGAGTGGATGGATTTTTACCATAACAGGGTGGTTGTGGACACACAATGCGGACGTATATAATGATGTTCAAAAACAAAATAAAAGTGAATTTTTCATAGTAGGTCCCTTTTAATAATATTATTTCATATTTAGAACTACAGCTCTGAAAAACATAATGTTTAAGAAATAATTTAAATAAAGTTCAAGTTATTCTAAAATGTTACCGGTATAGTTTTGTTCACTTGGTGCAAATTTATATTTATCAACATTTGGTGGCCTTTGACCACACCATAAACCAGTAACCGCTTGACTGAAGCACTGAATGAGAGCACTGAATGAAGTGGATTAAATGCATTTGATATCCATCACTTTGATTTTGGCTCACTGACAAATGACTTCATTGAATCTGTTGAATGTTAATATCACATCACAGTGTCATACATCATTACACACATCACTTTAGCTGCGGCTTCATAAATATTTCAAGATGAACAGACTCACAGTTCAACATTTTAATTAACATTGCACATCCAGTGAAAAATGTGCATCAGTAAAGTGCACAAGAAACTGACTAAAAGTACAATCCATCTAAAAAGCATAAATACTGTCTTTATATTTCACCATTTACAATTTGTGTGTGTGTGTGTGTGTGTGTGTGTGTGTGTGTGTGTGTGTGTGTGTGTGTGTGTGTGTGTGTGTGTGTGTGTGTGTGTGTGTGTGTGTGTGTGTGTGTGTGTGTGTGTGTGTGTGTGTGTAATATTGAACCCCTAAACATTTTAAGTTAAGAACACACATGCTTCTAAACAAAAATGTTAGTGTAAAGCATTGTATTTATATGTTCCTTGTATCCCAAGAGCTCATTCTACTCGATTAATTGAACCAGTCTCTAATAGGTCCATAAGAAATGCAATGTTTTGAGTCAAAATTGTAGCAAATATTTGCATTGTTGAAACATTTCATCATTGCCATGAATGGGAATGTGACAAACAGATAGCTTTCTCCAGGTATTATAGACTTCCTTGGTCAGAACCGCAGCCATAATTAGCTTGGGCATATATTTCAGTGATTTCAGATTCTGTGTCTCATGTACTACTATCTATACTCTATATTTGATATGACTTGAGCACAAAAATTGTATCTATAACTCTATACCCAGCATCCCAAAATCAATCAGTTATGTAACACTGACTTTGTCTCAATAACTCGTGGTTTAGGCCTGAGCACATCAACCAAACAGAAATTTCAGTGACACAGGCACTCTGTCAACCAACTCTCCCAAAATAAGACACTGGAACCACGTCATTCTTCTTCTTTTCTTGCTACAGGCAAACTCATTCCACTGTAGAGAAGATAACCAATATAACAATGTCTGCAGTCATTAAATTATTTAACAGACATACTCTGACTCTGACATTCGTTTTTCTATTTTAAGATTTCTTACCAAATTGATTCTGTCTGGCCCTTTACTCAGAGTTTGATTCCCTATTCATTAAGGTCTAAAGTGAAGGTCCATTTATCATCTACTCACCCTAATGTTGTTCCAAATCAGTATGCAATTATTATTATTTTTATTTATTATTTATTTAGAACATTTACAACATATATACCACTTCTGACAAGCTATAAAAAAAAAAAAAGAGTCCTTTCTGTATGCTGTTTGCATGTTCTCCCTGTGTCTGCATGGGTTTCCTCTGGGTGCTCTGGTTACTCCCACAAGCTAAAAACATGCAGTATAGGTGAATTGGAGACGCTAAATTGTCCATAGGTGTGTGTGTTTGTGTGTGTGTGTGTGTGTGTGTGTGTGTGTGTGTGTGTGTGTGCGCTCTTGTTTATATTACATTGTGGGGACCAAATGTCCCCATAAGGATAGTAAAACCTGAGATCACCTACATTGTGGGGACCAGCCAGCGGTCCCCACTTTTCAAAAGGATTATAAATCATACAGGATGAGTTTTTTTGAGAAAGTAAAAATGCTGAATGTTTCCTGTGATGGGTAGGTTTAGGGGCAGGGGCAGTGTAAGGGGATAGAATGTACAGTTTGTACTGTATAAAAACCATAACGCCTATGGAGAGTCCCTACAAAGATAGTGAACCAGACGTGTGTGTGTGTGTGTGTGTGTGTGTGGGCATGTTTTTGTGAAATATCAGGACACAAATGTGTATAATGGCATGGGTATGACATAGGTATTACAAAAAGAGGGTGAAATATGAGGACAATCCCCATGTTCTCACTTTTCAAAATGCTTATAAATCACACAGTATGAGGTTTTTTTCACAGAAAGTAAACTGCGCAGTCTCCTGTGATGGGTAGGTTTAGGGGCAGGGGCAGTGTAGGGGGATAGAAAATACGGTTTGTACGGTATAAAATGCATTACGCCAATGGAATGTCTCCACATTTCACGAAAACAAACAGTTTCACGAAAACAAGGAGTGTTCCTCTGCACTGCCGAAGGCACTCTTATTTCCAGAGTCCATGCTCAAGTTGGAGTCTGACAAGTTGCGTGAGCAGACAACATTGTCCATCCCTGTGGGGTTGCTTGTGGAATACAAGGCCATGGAGTGAAGACCCGCCGCTGAGGGTGAGTTGTACCTGGCCTCTGGACAGTTTTATGAGGATTTGGAAGATGATATTTCCTTAAGTCTTACCCAGATCCAAGTCTCCTGCGTCTCAAGCCTAGCAGTCTCTTTGTTGGACAACTCCTTTGTTGTTAACTGATGGAGTTTTGGTTCCTTGCCACGTCGGCTCTTTTGCCATATGCTTTTGGCTTGCTTAGTTGGGGACACTAAATATTCAATTATATTACTGGTCTGCCCGCATTGACACTACGTATATGACAATTGAACCGAGTTGGGTGACATCACTGTTTTCTTCACGGTCTCCATGGCTCCTCAGCTCCACTTGGGTCTCCATCTCTCCTCTCACTTGGCTCCTCCCACCATCAGTTCATCTATGGGCCTTAATTCTGGCTGTGTTTTGGATTATCCTCCTGCCCAGGCTCCTCCCGCCTTCTTCTCCTCATCCTCCAAAACCCCCTCCCTCCTCATTTTAGACTCTCATTGGCGTAAAGATGTGACTTCCCTCCACCCCTTCGGTTTGTCTGGCTTCTCCTTCCCTCGGATGCTTGTCGCTGTGGCGCTGTCTCGACCTCCAGGGCCATCAGTGTCGCCCGGTCTCTACGGCTCTTCGGCTCCACTTGGGTCTCCAACTCAACTCTCACTTAGCTCCTTCCACCATCAGTTCCGCTGTGGGCGGAATTCCTTCGGCCCCGCCTCTGCTGGTTCCCTTCAGCTCCTTGGCTACTCCTTTGTTTGCTCCACTATACTTGCTTCCAGGCCTACATCACTTGTGCAATGGACTTCCAGGCCTTCTGCTGCTCTTTATCCCTCCACCCATTTGGTTTGTCTGGCTTCTCTTCCATGGTCTCTTTGGCTTCTCGACTCCACTTGAGTCTCCAACTCTCCTCTCACTTGGCTTCTCCCACCATCAGTTCCGCTGTGGGCCTTCATTCTGGCTGGATTTTGGATTATCCTCCTGCCTATGCCAGGCTCCTCCCGCCTTCTCCTCCCTGTCCTCTGGTCTTTGTCTCTGTGGTGTCGTCTTCAGTCTTTTTCTCATCCTCCCTTTTTGTTTGTGCCAAATTGTTTCCATAGTTACTTGTTAGTCGTGTTTCATGTATCTCCTTATGTTTGCCCTGTGTAAATTTAAGCCCGTAGTTTCCCCTGTTCATTGTTCAGTCTTGTTTGTGTTATGCATTGTTGTGTATCTTTCAAGTGTATCTTTACTTTACATTGTTGAGTGTTTCCTAGTTGAATTTATACTAGGGACTATTTGTTTCGTTGTGTGCTTATTGCAACCAGCCTCACTCAATTAAAGTTAATACCACTTGTCTGTAAACTTTTTTAAAAGTTCAACTGCATCACTAGCTCATAAAATCAAAATACTAAAGTTGACCGAGACTGGAAAAATAAGGCTGTTGAGCAAAAGTCTTAACAGATGTTACAAATTATTTTAAATGATTGCAACAACTCCCTTCAGCAGAGGATAAATACAGCAATGATTACTTCACGTAAAATGGAGAGTGCAGCTCACAATTTAGCGCTGCTTCATTATCGATTCTCTGTCCCATCAGTCAGGTAAAAGCAATGGTTATTTGCCAAACAAGATTAAAGATCTTTAGCTTCTAGGTACCATTTAACAGCCTAAATCCACAACGGAGTCATGAAGTAAGTTACTGCTTTCCAATTCAGGTTTTTAGATTTTAATAACGCATTAGTACATGTTGAAATTAACATTAACTATGATTAATAAATGCTGTAGAAGTATTTTTCATCATTAGTTCATTTGAACTAATGTAGTTATAACTAATTTTAACAAACCACTCTTGAATTAAGCTGAATAAGAACGTCAGACCCTCAAACCCTTGCATTGCATTAAATCGTCATATGCCTGCGTGGCTTTTTACGATGCTCTGCGGTCTAAACATATATGCTCTGTATGATTTCAGTTAAAATTGACAAATAGTGTATTTCACAAGACATCAAATTGAAATGAATGGCAGTATGACAGTCTGGTGGTGAGGCAAGAGGACAAAAGGCTTCGGATAAATCCTTTTAGACTAAAACCTCAATTAAAAAGGTAGCATCAGCCATGTGCCATTTATATCTCAGTAATATCTGAACTGTGCCTTTATTCTGTGAAAACATCTGTCAGCTGTGCTGAAGATATGAGGGAGGAGTTGATGAGTCTTCCTGGGCCATTTGCGTTTGCACAATGGAAGAACATAAAACAAGGCAGTTATATAACCATAAATCTAGCACCTTTTCTCATCTGTGTTCTTTTACCCAGTCAAAGTTAGCTTACTTTGCACAATAGAATTTTTGACATGCTAAAGTTTGAACCAAGTGCTTTCAGCCCCAGAGCTTTGACTTAACTGGGTTACACATCATTTAGCTAAAACCTCTGTGCTGCTGCAGAACTTTTAAATGCACTGCTTTATGGATGAATGTGCAACATATATTGGCATCTATGTGCTGCCGAGGATACAGCAGCCATTGAAAGATTTAAACGCATTTAAGCACTTCCTCTGAGCGGAGCACATTGGGTTATGCCCTTGTCAGATGACAGATAGTGCAAGCTGTATAATGAGAAGAAAACTGGAATTGCAGATTTACAATATGCCAAACACCAACACTCGCTTTTTGACTGTACATTTCATGTTCTGGGTCCGGATTCACAAAATATTCTTAAACTGTCCCTATTATGCGATTAAAAAAAAAAAAAAAACATTCTAAGAAGTCCGTAAGAATGTTCCTAAGTGCAATTCTTGAAAAATTCTTAAGAAGTTTTCAAATATTTTCTTAAGAACATCTTAATTTTTTACTTATAAAGAAAATGAAAGGTGTTATTTTATTGAAAGGTGGGTATTGCTGAAGATGTACAGAGATGTCATTATGAGATGTTGCTGCGGTAATTCCTCACCATCAGTATTGACAAGAGTGTGTCCATCATTAAACACATGTGTATATTTCTCATTTATCGTGGTGCACATGCGTGAACTGTATCAATAACGGCACATATGTTAGCCAAGCTAACGTGAATGACTGATGTAAAGTTTGTAAAACAAATCTTGCTCCATCCTTTATCTTTACTCAGAGTAGTAAGAACGACGGACAGTCTGCATTAATAGACACAGTTTTAGGTAATAGCGGCTCACAGCTGATGAGCAGAAATAAGTAAGACAGTCATAATGTGAGTTAGCCAGAAACACAATAGAAGTATTTTAAAAACCCGGTAGAAAATATATACATCAATAATTAATAATACTTACAGGTTGTGATTCTGAGGAGCAGCTGCAAATAAATAATTTTATTTCAAATAAGTAAACTGGTACTGATCCATCTTTCCAGATTCTTTCTTTGGGAGACAATAACTTTATTTATGGTGCAGTTTCCACTTTACAACTTTGCAGACTTTACATTCACAGACAGCGATATTACATGAAAGAGAATATTCGAAAAAACATAATGTGGCACTTTAAGAATAAAAATTCTTTAACTGCTATTTTCTTATTTTCTAACAAAAGAATAAATAATGAAAAAGTCTTCTATCTTATTAATAGGAGATAAAGATGTACAAATGTTTCGGCTCTTCAAACTAAAGAATAAAATTAAGAATATTTCATATTCCCAAAAGCATTTCTTAAGAATGTTTGTATTTATTTTTATTTTTTTTCTAAAGACAAAAATTGAGGAGAATTGGCAACCAAATAAAGAGAAATAATAATCAAGAACAATATACTGTATTTAAACTAAAAAAAACCTCATTTTTGTACATATATAATAGTATTTAAACTCAAAACCCCTCATATTTGTACATATATAATATTGAATCTTTTAACAATATTCAAAATGTTCTGTTGGCAGTTAGCTAACAAGATGTCTATTCTCTTAAGCTTAACTATCACTTGCACTCTTTAGTGAAGTGTGAAGGTGGCGTTGTATGTAGGTCAGACAGCACCCTCTTATTTGAATGGATGGTTCCCCGTCAGAAGCTACAATATGCACCAAGTGTAATGTTCATAGTGGCTTGTGAGACTAACTGTCTTTGTCTAGCGAGAGTGACAGGGCAGACTGCCATGTCGAGCAGAGAAAGAGAGAGTACTGTGAGAGCTGCTGGTATGCAACAATAATTACCTGTACAGAATAGCACAGAACTGTCTTTACTCTGTACTGGTAAGCGCTGGGGTTAAGAGGTTGTTCAAATACCTTACTGTAAGCTATAGTATTAATGCCAAGCTGCATCTTCAAACAAAGGCATGAAAGACATGACCAATGAGTAGGCTATATTGATTGAAATAGGAGATATTTCATTATGTACTATATGTTTTCATAAAACTGATTCATCATCTCCATATACAAAAAAAAACAAAAACATTATTCTTCTCCAAATGCAAAGTTTTTCCAAGCAGAACAGAGCATGTTGTGACTACATGAAGATTTCAGCTGCCAAGCCATGGTGAGAGCAATCTAGTGTGGCAGAACTCAGCAGCCCTGAAGCCTGACAAAAGAGCAGATGTGTGAAAAGCTGTCACGTCGTGAGAAAGTCTGCAAGAGCCTGCTCATCTCCAAGTGGAGAAGTCAAGGAGAGCCGAAATATGTCGTACCTAATGACCTACCACATACTGGGACTGGTGCTGAAGACATGGAAGAGCAGATGATGTTTATCAAAGTGGAAATAGCTGCTTTTTTTCTCTCAGCTGCTGATGCAGAGTCTCCAGATTCTGTACATATGTTTATTTTATTATTTGCCAGTGATTTGGTTTAATTTTGCAGCCCACTATTAGGGATGCAACGTTTATAGATTTTGTTGGTACGATTATAGTCTGAGAATTAATCACAGTTTCACGATTATCACGGTTATTATGCATTCATTCATTTCACAACAATGTATAAAATCACATGAACACTCTTTAGATTTTATAGTGTTATTGTTTGCTACATTTTGAACCAGAAATAACACAGTAACCAAATAATACAGCACAAAATAATAATAAAGACAAAAATCCATCTTTGGAATTAAAGAAAGGTGACCCTGCTCTGTTAACATCCATGTATGAGGGGAATAAACTGAACTCTTACTGTCATCCATATGTTTTCATTTTAGTCATCTTTTTAACTCATCTAATTTTACTAATTAATTACAATAAGTCATGTCTATTATTTTGGTTTGTTTGTGTTACTGATTCAAACGTGCTTCCGCACTTTGGCTGGCATGATCATTATAAAGGTGTTTAAACGACAAAACACATTCACTTCCACTTATTTGACAATCAGACTATATCATAAGTCATGATATAGTTAACAAGTTTGTGAATATTTTGAATAAAGAAGGAAAAACGGAATAAACGTGATGCTTATCTCTGACTGCATGACGCGTCGGCATTGAAATAATGCGTTCTAAAATAACGGTCCAAAACAAAACCTCACGCTGAGGGCTCAGCTGACTGCCGACTTCAGGCGTTTCTTTGGTGGAAATAAGCCATCTCTGGTTCCTTTGCCACAGTGTGTATAGTACTAGCCTCCATGTCTCTGATAAACATGGCACTTTAAGCTGTGCACCGTTGGTGTAACTTTGTTTTCGTCTTGCGCAAGTTGCAATAGTTCTGTTCTGTGCAAAAGAAACACTCGGTGTAGCAGAGCCTTTACGGTTAATTAACCATGACGTTTTTAAACACGGTTAATCGAGAAATCAGTTAATCGCTGCATCCCTATCCACTATATGACTGACCACAAGAGGTGCTTTAGAGATAACAAACTACAGTTCAATGATTTTGTGTACTTGAAGGGTTAGTTCACTCAAAAATGAAAAGTCTGTCATTTGCTCAGCATCGTGTCGTTCCAAACCTGCATGATTGTTTTTTTCTTTCTGTGCACTTTCAGAAAAAAAGGTACAGTGGAGGTACAATTTTGTTCCTTGGGGAACAAACGTATAACTGTACCTTTAAAGGTACACAATTGGTCCTTAGGGTACAATTTTCCTCTACTTAGAGCAGGGGTAGGCAAGTTCAGTCCTAGAGAGTCACTGTCCTGCAGAGTTTGGCTCCAACCCTGAAAGACGTCTATAGAAGCTCTTACTGAGAATTAACAGAGGATTAGATGTTGATGTTTTATTGAAAGGTTTGGTCACCATTATGGTGATCAGTGTTTCCTTTACTTGGGCAGTTTGAGTCTTGGCTTTTATGAGAGTTTTTGGTATTTGTTACAGTGTTAACAAAACACATATTCTGTTCAATTCAAAAGAAGCTGTAAACAAAAGTTATCATAAAGAAAAATGTTTGACTCTTCCTGGACTAAACATATTTATTAAATAATATTCACCAACAATACAGATCAGACATTCTGCAATTTGATTTTTAAAAACATTCTAGGGGGATCAAAGTTTATACGTACACAGATATCAAGACTCAGCATATGAAAACAATGGTTACATACTTAAATGGTAGCTGGACTGCATTTATATAGCGCTTTCAACAGACCCTTGGCCATCCAAAGTGCTTTACATGTTGACTCTCATTCATCCATTCACTCTCTCATTCATACACCAACGGCGGTGTCAGCCATGCAAGGCACCATCCAGCTCGTCGGGAGCAGCTGGGGTTAGGTGTGGACACCTCTACACTTGGTCAGGTGGAACCGGGGATAGCCACTGCCGCCAGTTAATGCTGCAATGCATGCTGGGAACTATGAGTTTTATACTGTGGTGGCTTAGGGTTAGAGCTAAACTCTGCAGGACATCAGCTCTCTAGGACCGAACTTGCCTACCCCTGACTTAGAGGTACAAGAATGTACCCTTAAGAGTACCACCCCAGTGACAGCCACTTGTACCTTAAAAAGCACAACTTTTTTTTTTTACAGTGTGGAGCACAAAAGAAGAAAAAGAAGAAAACAATGTTTGTGTACAACTGAATAGAAGTCAATGGGGACCAGTGTTTTTTTTAAGTACGGCAAATAGAGCTGAGTTCACCTATAGAGCATCAAAGTAAAGGCCCATGTTTTTCAGCAACCTTGGTTCTGGAAGCATTCATTTTCTCCACAGGGGTTTAAAAAAAAAGAGTCAAAAGCCATTAACCAGACCAGCTCTGAGATGAATCATGATATGCAGTACTGTTCAAAAGTTTAGGGTCACTATCAGGGGCGGTTCTAAGATTTGAGCTTTAGGGGGCTTAGCCCTTGTGTAGCAAGAGACCATTGGCACCACTATATTACTATATAGTAAGTCAAAATTACCCTACCAGAACTTAAATTGGTATAAGTCAATACAAAAACTTGATATCATGATATGCAGTCTTTCTGCAGTACAGTATAAATCAGTACATGTGTAGGCTACTGTTTGACTAAAGCCGGGCATTGCATGCACTATGCGCGTATACACTCGTATCCAAGGTAAATCATCAACATCAATCATCCCTTACATGTGTTTTATTGAATAAATACATTGAAATTGGCTAAAACACATACAGTATGCAGGTTTCTTCCTGAACAAGCGCAACGAGTCTGTGTTGCTTTCACGTTCACGTGAATTGTGGACTACCTCCTCTAGGAAGTCTCGGGTTCGGTACCCCGGTGCACACAGAGATCCACGTCAGCTTTCACATTGGGAATTTTTCATGTGAACTCTGACCCGTTTCAAACTAAACTGCCAATGACTGCAGAGATCGATCCACTCTGAACTGTGCTGCGCTTCACCTGCTTCACATATATTTATTTATTAAAAAATTGAAGCCTTTGTGATTTCATAATTTCACTAAGCCAATTTTGGTGTTGGTTTAATTTCAGTCAGTCGTGCAGCCCTAGATTAACCTCACACAAGAACAAAACTAATTCTCACCTCACACAAACAAGCTGTCTCACATGCTAAACTGTATCGCTCGCGTGCTACATGAGTAAATGTATTAATCGTACAGACCAATCTTTTTTTTGTAGCATGTACAACATATGTGATATATGATAATAGTGCGCACATGCCGAACGCGTATTTCCGCACTCACAGCAAAAGGAGAATACTTCGAAAGGCAAAAAGTACAGCATCTTGTGCTTGAATGGCTTAAAATCACTTAAAAACTGAAAGATTTAAAAACATGAGAATATTATTTCTGCCAATCTTAAGTCAGATAGGTGATCATAGTAAACAAACTTTATAATCAAAGATCATAGGTGGGCTAAGAGGGAAGACAGGGGAGCTAAAGACCCCCTAAAAATGATCTAGAACTGCCCCTGGTCACTATGATGCGTTTTATGTTTCTGAAAGAAGATTCCAAGGCTTCATATATTTAATCAAAACATTCATTAAAAAATCTATATATTTTTGTCACATTTTAGTTCAGGGTCCAATTCTCAATATTAACTAAATAACATCTTAGTAACTAGTACATAGTGAGAATTGGACCCTAAAGTAAAGGGTTACCTATATTTTAATAAAATCATGTGTTGTCAAAGCTGAATTTTCAGCATCATTACTCCAGTCTTCAGTGTCATGATCCTTCAGAAATCTAATCTAATATGCTGATTTGCTGCTCAAGAAACATTTATGATTATTATCACAGTTGAAAATTGTTGTGCTGTTCAATGAAGTGTGGAAACTACGACAGGGTTTTGTTGTTGTTGTTCATGGTTCTTTGATGAACAGAATGTTTGAAGAACAGGACAGCATTTATTCAAATTAGAAATGTTGTAATAAATTCTATGTGCATCCTTGTTAATAAAATTATCAATTTATTTTGAAAGAAAAAAACACAGTAATTTCCAAACTTTTAAATGGTAGTGTAAAAAATATTTCAAATCAAAGTGTTTGAAAATCATAGAAAATGAAAAGATAACTTTTCACTATGGACAAAATGAATAGGGCTTTTACTTTTGCTCTGTTGCCCTGCCTGTGTGATCTATTAACATTATTTCATAGTATATTACTTTTGTTTCTATACTGTACAGATCCAATACTGGACACAACCCGTTTAGAGCCAATTTTAGGAGGGTCAGTCGTATTTTATTTCATTACCTCTAAAAATCACATTGGCTACTGAAACCTCTGCTGGGAAGAAAATTAAGAGACTGGACCTCTTGGAACTTTAATAGGATACTAATGAAATGGAGCCAATTATATAACTCTTTTGAGACACGAAACAGCACAACAATGTGATATTCTGTTGGAATTAACCTCTCATAATGGCCCATAAGGCCATTTGGTTGGAAAGAGGACTGAGAAATATCTTTAGTCTACAAAAACAAAGTCATAAAGCCTTGCAGCCATGAGAAAATATGTTCAAGAAAGGAACACCTCATGTGCCTTAGTGGACAAAAACGTAATTGTATTTTTGTAAATGGTGCCAGTTATCTTTCCCAAACCGTTAATAGCATACATTAATTTCCTTTTCCAGATTTAAAAGACTGGACATGATGCAAACGTATGGACACATTCCATGAAATATTTTCAAGCTTGAGATACACTTGTACTTCAATGGGAGAGTTTGTTTGCACAGCTGCAGACAAGCATATTGCTCAGTTAAAGATAAAATTAATTTGCAACGTGCATATTTTAAGACCTTCATTGGTACTTGCATCAGCCTCTTTAAACCCTTGCCTGAATTTTTGTGTTGTACATGCCACAACTAATGAGTCCCAGGAGGATCACGTCATTGATTTCCCCATGGCTCCTACTTCCTTTTGAAATTCAAGGTCAGTTTTTTTTTGGCAAGTATGGCAAGAAAAGCAAGAGAAACGGCTGGTGTCATTTTCACTGAAGCTCTGTGACTGACAGCACCACATCAAAATCTGTCCTGTCCATTATTACAGTTCATTCTTTAAGTATGCAGAAAATGGTTTAGAAACCACAAAACAAAGAACCTAATTACACGAACAACATTGTTTAAAGGGTCCACATTGTATTATGTAAATTTGCGAAAAAATTGTTTCTGAAGTATGGGTCTGTACCAATACTTCATGCTTTAACTTCATATCCAGAACAAGTAAGGATAGCACTTAATATTTTGTGAATGTTTGCAAATTTCCTGAATGATTTTCTGAATGAGCTTTCTAGAATGCTGTACGGCTAATATGGCTAAAGTTACCACAGTCTCTGACTGTATTCACAGAGACTAGAGCTATGTCGTTAGTTTTATACCGAAAATGCTCACCGTCTGCGTAATTCATAAACGCACATTTATTTTGCATTGTATAATACAATGGATGTGTTACATTCCCACATGAGCACCTATACAACAATTTATAATGGTACATGCTAGTTGATGAGTTGAATCAATGTAACATCCACTTACCATTCAGAAACGTCCAGGGCTGCATTTCCCAAAAGCATCGTAAGCCTAAGTTGATCGTAAAAACGATTGTACAAGTGATCTTAATATTAAGGTCTGTTTCCCAAAAGCATCGTAACTTAAGTAGCACTTGAAAATGATCGTAGATCTACGAGTGCTCTGGAGTTATCGTAAATCCCTAAGTGCATTGTTACGGAGACAGAGCTATGAGGTCACCTGCAGGACAACCGGCGAATTGCACCCAAACTTTACTCCTGTCCAATTGTTTTTAGTACTACAAATAGCTATTTAAATTTGAAACAAGAATACTTCTACTGTATTATTTCATGGAGCCTTAGTCTTTGAGTGGTTAAACAAACACAAGGACATTAAACCACTGAATCTACATTTATTTGAGTTTGTTGTTTGTTCCCTAGGATTTGCAAAAGACATTGCACAATGGGATGAGCACTAACTACATAATGGAAAATAATATTTAATGTTGCTCAAGAGATTATTAAAACAAATAATTAGTCATCACGATTAACCAACATTGAACAATATTACCTGAATCATCTGGCAAGATAATTGCCACCAAAATGGAGAGCCTTGCAAACCTCATCTTCTCCAGTGCAGGTCTCCTCCCTTCTAAAGCCAGAGTGGCCTTCTTGAGGTCAGTGAGCTGCTGCTGAAAGTTGATGTCCCTCTCATTGGCATATTTAAGACATTTTCTCATGTCTTTTAGGACATCTAGTTTCTCCCTCTCCAGCTGCACTAAGTACTGATTACAACCACAGACATTCTCAAAGCGCTGAGGTGTTGTGGTCTGACAATTGAAGATGGAGGCTCGAGCATGGTTAGGCTGTTGGGAGGACTGAGAGATGGTTGGTGTCTGCCAATAGGAAGTGAACCCGATTGCTCCTGTGAGCATGATGGACCTGGTTCAGGTTCAGGCCCTATGGAGGACAATACCACCACAAATCCCATCTGAGGCCATGTATTGACAGTGCCTTTTCTTCTTCCAGTGTAAGAAGGGGGAGTCATTGGGCCCACCGTGCACCTGCTTTATTAATTGTTGACCTCTGTGGTACTCTTGAGGCTTGCAAAGTCCTGCCACTTCTTCCTGATCTCCTTCCCTGATTGTAATGCCCCTGCTTGCAGTAAATTTTTTTAAAGCAATATCCTCACAGATTTCTTTTTTCTTTTTCTTTTTTTTTATTGGTGTGACTGCCATTAAAACTGCTGAAAATTATGTTTGTTTAGCTCCACCTGTAAAATAACATTAGTTTCCTCTTTTTGAAAAATGTATATATTTTTTGCAGCTTTTTTTGTCTCCACCAAGCCTATGTGCTTATATCGACCAATATTTTTGACCTCGTAGCAAATGATAATTAGGCTAAACATTTTGAAACACAAGCATGTGCTACAACTGCAAGCCATTCTATACAGTGACTTTTTAGCACTTGACAAACGGACAGCAACTCTTAAGTAGCACTTAAAGCAGAGCTGCGTGTGATTGTGTTAAGTGCATGTTTGTGAAACGCACGTGAAAGCAACACAAACGTTTGTAATATCGCTTGTAGAATTCGCTATTAAGTGCAACGATACACCATTATCTGGAAACGCAGCCCAGATGCAGACTTAAAGTTGCAACCTCTTCCTGGGTCTCAAAAAACAAATCTGTGTCCAACTCCAGTTCAAACATGTAAGGCTGCACTCCATAACTGGTTATTTCTGACTTTTTGGCTGAAAGAGATTTGCCTGTTTTGTTGATGATGTTGTATCCGAAGCTTGTGTAAAGGATCAACCAATAGGGGCAATTTTTGGGGGGTATTTTGAGCTGAAACTTCACAGACAAATTCGGGGGATTTATATTACATCTTGTGAAAAGGGGCATAATATGTACCCTTTAAGCACCTTTGAGTTAGAAAATAAAACATATATGGCAGTTTGTTTTTCACATCATTCTATTGCCTGAATGTTCCAGTTTTTGTTTTAAAATTTTGTTTTATTTGGTCTCCATTTATCAAACGGACCAAAAAAATTTTTCAGACAAGGCTTAAGCGAGTCCCAGACTAAAATGCATGTGGGTTGTTTTAAGTGAAAGCAACTTGCACTAACATATCTTACAATATGTCAGTGCCATTGATTTGTCTCATTTGTCTAAGGACAGTAATGTTTTTTTCTAAGGCATGTTTGTAAAAGCACTTAAATGCTCTAATTTAACTACAATCTAATCCTGGATTAATCTAAGCCTTGTCTGTGAAACCGGGCCTTAGAGTGTATTACATTAAGCATTGTGCTTCCCTAAAGTCAGTGGCAGACCCTGTTAGACATGTGTTTCAAGCGGCACTGTTGTCACGGCGCTGCGTTCTTCTCTTTAGACACACACTCCTCCTCACTCCATGGCTTGCTTTCTGTTCCAGTTAAGTGACATGCCCTGTTTCTGATATACATCCACTAATATGCAGTGACAGTTCAGCTTTTAAACCCGGAACTATGCCTTCCTCCCTTACGAAAAATAAATGTATTCAAGTGCTATTAGTATACTTCTTCTAAACTAAAAAATAAGAAAGTATACTTTCAGTCTATTTTTTTATATATTTCTCAGAAATATACTTAAAATTACACTTAAGTATACTCGACTTATGCACTGTAAAACGTAATGCTCAAAATAATTAATTGGTTTGAGTTGGGTAAACTTAAATTAAACAAATAAATCAAATCAACTTTTATGTAGAACTTTCTTTTTATTTTGAGTTCTCCAAACTGACACATTTTAAGCAATCTGAATTGTTTCATTGTTCTGAGTTTAATTAACTTGTTTCATTTAATTTAGACTAACTTAAATTGTATTTTAGACAAAACTAAATAACTGTGAAATATGTGAAAATCTGTGTTTACACTGTTATATGGTAGGGGGTGCTATTATGCATCTTCTGAAATAGTACGGAATCTCCAGATCAAAACACATGTGAAGAAGAAGCAGAAACAAGTGAGATGGAAGATTGCTTACGCAAATGTAAAAAGTTTAAAACTGCCTAATGTTACTAAATTTAATGTCAACCCAGGAAGGATTAATGACTGTGAAGCTTTGGGGGTATTGATGGACTTGATCTACTCCATCTGTGTTTGATCATCGTTCTGAATCTGATCCGAAAATGTGATTTTCTCAGCTTTTTGTTTAAAAATGTTGCTCTTTTTTATGAACCTTACCCACATTCAGCTGTTGATAAAAAAAGAATGCATGAAGCTAAAATAAAATGGAAAGAGTCAAAGTACAGTTAAAGGTATATTTAAAGTATAAAAAGTATTACCTAAAAAGGAATGTATAATTTTTGTACTTTAATTTTTGACCCTGCCCTTGATAAAACACAGTGGACCAACACCAGCAGCTGACATGGCACCCCAGACCATCACTGACTGTGGGTACTTGACACTAGACTTCAGGCATTTTGGCATTTCCTTCTCCCCAGTCTTCCTCCAGACTCTGGCACCTTGATTTCTGAATGACATGCAAAATTTGAGCGACAGTCCAGTGCTGCTTCTGTGTAGCCCAGGTCAGGCGCTTCTGCCGCTGTTTCTGGTTCAAAAGTGGCTTGACCTGGGGAATGCGGCACCTGTAGCCCATTTCCTGCACACGCCTGTGCACGGTGGCTCTGGATGTTTCTCCAGACTCAGTCCACTGCTTCCGCAGGTCCCCCAAGGTCTGGAATCGGTCCTTCTCCACAATCTTCCTTAGGGTCCGGTCACCTCTTCTTGTTGTGCAGCGTTTTTTCCCATACTTTTTCCTTCCCACAGACTTCCCACTGAGGTGCCTTGATACAGCACTCTGGGAACAGCCTATTCGTTCAGAAATGTCTTTCTGTGTCTTCCCCTCTCGCTTGAGGGTGTCAATGATGGCCTTCTGGACAGCAGTCAGGTCGGCAGTCTTACCCATGATTGCGGTTTTGAGTAATGAACCAGGCTGGGAGTTTTTAAAAGCCTCAGGAATCTTTTGCAGGTGTTCAGAGTTAATTAGTTGATTCAGATGATTAGGTTAATAGCTCGTTTAGAGAACCTTTTCATGATATGCTAATTTTTTTAGATAGGAATTTTGAGTTTTCATGAGCTGTATGCCAAGGTATCGCATGCTAGTCTATTGCAGAGCTTTAGTGGACCTTACACATCATCATACAGTAGAACTTTGTAATAAATAGTGATATTATTTGGAAATAATAGCTTATTCTAAATAAATTTCCCGTTGAGTTTCTTTTTGCAGCTTTCTAATATAGGCTTTTTCCAATTTTTGTATCTTGCTTGCTATCCGGGATTTCTAGTTTACATACAAATAAGGCAAACTGTCTCCGTTAAAATGAGACTGACAACATGAAAACATGTCCTTTAGCTTTTCAGGTTTAGTCAACCATGATTTTAAGGGATAGTTTACCCCAAAATGAAATTTGTCATTATTTACTCACCCTCATGTTGTTTCAAACTTGTTTGACTTTCTTTTTTCTTTTGGAAGAGTTCAAAAGGTGAATTCATGAAACTGTAATAGTACATCAATGAACACATTCTGGCTCCTCTTCTCCGTTAATTTAATGGCTTCCAGAGTATTTTTTCCATAAATGAAAAGATATCTCTAAAGAGACATCCTTACTTTATCGTTAATATTTTATTTTATTTAAAGACGAAGAAAAAAAGAGGTGGATTTACTTCAGAGTGTTGTCCAATGGCTCCATTTCCAGTCTTCATTAAGAGCCTGAGCCATGTTTTTCTTCTTTAAATGCAACCGCTCACTGCACATGAACACTTTTAGCACATAGACCTTAAAGATAAGCATCTGGGTTTGGTTGTGGGGTGAGGCTGGAACCATGACAAGAAGATTTATTCTTGATGCACAGTATTGATCCAGTACCTATCACCCCTTTATCAGCCTCCATCACCCTTCCAGACTTTCACTTTGCTTCAGTTATTAAGCAAGCAAGCGTGTCTTTTTCCTGATTTTGTGACTCCACCGAGCAGTCGTTCAGAGTGAATCAGGGAGAGGGGGAGGGAGATCTCAGTGCTGCTCTAGTTTTCTGTGCTGTCACATTGTTTATCGGCGGTCTCGATCTGCAGGTGCGGCAGTAAATGCCGCATCAACACTTTCTTCCAGTGGTCAGTTAGATAAATAAGCCCAGCCAATATGTTTGTTCATCGTAAGCGCTACGGCAGGTGTGAACACTGCGAGAGGCAAGGAGACCTTGGCAGAAGAAATTGCTTCAACAATTAGTAGACAGAGCAATCAGGTTTGATATGGTGACTGACTACACTGTAAAAAATAAATTGTAAAAAAATGGTAAATTACTGGCAGCTACGGCTGCCAAACAAAAACCACAAAATTAAAGTGAAATATCTTTATTCAAATAAAGTGCAAAAACAATAATTTTACAGAAATTTACATTCAAAGTTTTACTGAAAAATACTGTTATTTTACAGATTTTTCCTGGTTTAAATTAAGATATTTTACTTTAATTTTACGGTTTTAGTTTGGCAGCCATAGCTGCCAGTCATTTACCATTTTTATACAGTGTTAAACTGTTATTTAACAGATTTTTTTCTGGTTTAAATTAAGATATTTTACTTTAATTTTACGTTTTTTGTTTGGCAGCCATAGCGGCCAGTCATTTACCATTTTATACAGTGTTAAACTGTTATTTAACAGATTTTTTTCTGGTTTAAATTAAGATATTTTACTTTAATTTTATGTTTTTTGTTTGGCAGCCATAGCGGCCAGTCATTTATTGTTTTTATACAGTGTTAAACGGTTATTTTACAGATTTTCCTTGTTTAAAAATAAGATATTTTACTTAAATTTTACAGTTTTTGTTTGGCAGCCATAGCTGACAGTCATTTACCGTTTTTTTAAAGATTTTTTAAAAAGTGTAAAACTGTTATTTTACAGAATTTTCCTAGATTATTATGCTCAAACACCTTCAATAAAGTGACAGTACTAAATATTCTGTAGAATAACACTGTTATTTTACAGATTATTACAATAAAAAAATCCAATAAAGTGTTAAAGCATGCTCAAGATTGTAAATTTACAGTTTTATTTTGGAAGACAAAAAACAGTCTGTACAATAATACAATACATAATAGATTTAACATTTAAAACACAGATAACAGTGGAACAGTTTCATCAAATTTTTTAAGTTGAATAAAAATATTCTTAATTTCAAACTAAAAAAAAAAATACAAAACTGATACATCTACAATGTTTCACTATTGATTCTAAAACTTGTATTATTCAGATATAAATTTATGTAAACAAATTCTTCTCAAACATTTCTTCAGAGCCCCCAGGAGGAATTAAAAAACTAAAAATTGCATTCATCTTGTAAGTTAGGGTTACTAATATCATAATGAGGTCATGATTTCACCTTAAAACAAAACAACAAATTGTGCCGTTTACCGTTAGCTTTGTATTTACCAAATCAGTTTTATATTGTTTTCGTTAATATTCAACTGATCCTGTGGGCTCCATAGCTGATAATATATGTGGACAAACATTTACCTTTTAATTCAGAATCCAAGCTATATAGTGTAATAAGAAATATAAATCAAAACATACAACAGAAGGTCCATGATTCTGCATCAGAAGGGACAGATAAAGAGCAATCCTCTTCCAAATCTCCAATAATCAGCTGATCCTTAAAAGAAAGAAAGAAAAAGACATTGATTAACTGAAAAGTAGATGCAGTCTATTAAAGAACTTTGGGCGGAAATTTAAAGGGGTTATATCATAATGCTTTTTCTTTCTGATGTATAGGTTTTGCCATAAATACTAATATATAAGTATTTATTGCAAAAAAAAAAGAAACATACTCTCACTTTAACCCCTTATTAGACACCCCCCATTTTGGCAAGTGGGGCATAAATGACATACCCAAAATAAAAATAAATAAATGTGAATTAAAAGCCCTAACAGACGCTGTCTAATGCATCTATGTGAACACAAATAAACCGGAGGAGACGTGAGTCAATTCATATTCGTGTTGATATTCTATTCAAAATATAAAACAATTAAAGATTGATTATTTTGCACTACTGACATAAATTAAGAAATTAATGTCACTGCAACACAGTTTTATCATAAACAGTGGTCAAATATCGAAGATGGATTCTTTAATCTTTCTATTGATACTTAGTTTGTCTAGATCAAGTTTGGGTGGGATGTTTTAACATGTAGTGAATGTTAAACAACAATAATCTGGAGCCGTCTGCAATCTTTAAACATAAAGGGGTTAAACAGTTTTTTTCCCCCATCAAATTTCTTAACATGTGTAGTTATTTATATGGACATAAAAATATTCAATAACTGAGACATAAACTGATCAAATTTCACAGACATTTGACGAGCAGAAATGGAATAATGAGTCCCTTAACAATATCAAAAGTATCAGTCAGTATTCGCTGTGGCCAACAGCTGCTGCATCTTCCTGTGAGATGTTACTCCACTCTTCCACCAAGGCACTTGCAAGTTCTCAAACACATCTGCGGGGACATATGGTTATACGCAGTTTGGCACTGCAAGGACTGTCATTGAAACAGCTGTCTTTCCTGTCTCCCTATAGCACTGTTTTAGGCGTTTTACCTGGTAAATTATTCCAGGATTATTCCCCACCGCGTCTCAAAACGATGTGAAGTACATGAATCTCTCTAAACTTGATGCGGGCAGGGAGTACATGCATGGACCCCGTCAGAATTAGCCTTTGAATAGAACGCGCTCTCTGTGGGCGTGGCTGCATTAGCAGATAATACATTTTAAGACATTTTAATGTTTTTTTAGACATATGTCTCATGTTTGTGTGACAAGTATCAGAATGGACTTCAATGAGAGAGAGGCGGCAGATTGCACATCGTGTTTGCTTTATTTTTCAAAAGCACAACATTTTGTTTTTATTGTGAGTGTACACAAAAGTATAAATTTAACAGATTATAATGATGTATAACACTTTATGACAAAATTCGACAAAGTATTTTAAATCTCTTTCGCACTGATAAGAAGAAAAAAGGTGGTATCGCCAGCGCGACCGCAAACCTCTGGGGGTTAATGTCCTAAGATATTGCAGCTGTGACATTAATTGTCTACCTCCTTTAAACCATTATTGTTTTAAGAATTTTTCCACAGGTACATATGCATTAATTGTTTTTGGTTAATTGAAACCATCATAAAAAACATTTATTTAAACCCTTTCCAATAAAAATATTGTCACCTTCCTAAAATAATTGCCCAGGTCAAAATGACTTGTGACATTAGTGTCTCCTCTGAATTTGCCTCACCGGCACGTCATCCTTAATTAACCCGTCTCCGGCGCAATAACTCCGATCTTTCAAGTATTCATATTCTTGTGTAATCGACGCGCCATCCTAAATGAACCCGTCTCGTGCGTGATACCCAAAATTTCGAATATTCCTATCTTATATGATTTATGACCTGCAAGGTTGCCAGAGTAATAATTATACACTGTTAATAATAGGCCAGAGGAGAACTGGCACCCCGACTGAGTCTGGTTTCTCCCAAGGTTTATTTTTCTCCATCATGCCCTGATGGAGTTTTGGTTCCTTGCCACTGTCGCCTTTGGCTTGGCTTGCTCAGTTGGGGACACTCAAATTATGATCCAAGTTACTCAACTAAATATACAAATAGAATTTATTAATTTGGTCATATATAATTCTATAAACTATCCAAATTAAACTAGCCAAATCAAATTTTGTTGCAATGTTGTCCTGTTTAACACTGTGAAGCTGCTTTGAAACAATCGTCATTGTAAAAGCGCTATATAAATAAAGTTGATTGATTGATTGATTGAAAAGAAGTGCACTTTTTATATGTACTGAATGTGCACTTGCAGTGTACTTCAAATCAAATAAAGAAGTACACCTATTTTGATATGTTGACTAATATAATAAAGCACATGTAAAGTTATAATTTGAACTGTAGAGTACCGGTAATACGTGTTAACTGTACAAATGTGTAATTACACATATATTTAATATGACAAGGTTCAATAGAAATTACATTAAAGTACGGTATTGTTCTGAATATAATGACCCTGATTATAAAACAAGCCTTTTTTTCAAGATGTTCCTTTTTTTTAAAGGCTTTTTGAAGACCAAATCTTTTATAATGAAAGTATGGTAAATAATGGTAAAATGTACCAACAATACATTATAAATAAACACTTTATGGTATGCCATAAAAATAACCTGCAGTTCCCATTTCCAGAAGATTTCAGAATGACTGATTTCTCACCTATGTTATGTACAGTGACAGATGTTGGCATGTCAAAAAACACAGTTCTGTTCCAGATCTGATCCAGGGGACATAAATGTTTTTCTTTTAGGCCGATCACATAGAGCTGAAAAGAAGTTTCTCTTTCTCTTCCAGAAAAGTTTCTCCCTGAAGTCGGAGGGCAAAGCGACCGCTTCGATGAAATTGACAGGCACATGCGTCAGTACACAGCCGAAATAAGAAATGAGGGGCCTCACTGGTGGGCCCTTGTTTCATTTTTTGCATACGTACTGACACACTTGCCTGTCATTTTCTTCGAAGCGACCTCTTTTAGGACCACAGTAAGCTTTTCTTTGACTGTTAGCATTTTTAAGACTCTCTTTTTGTCTTTTTGGGCTCGCCATCTTCTAATGTTACATTCTGACACACCGTATTTCTTGGCTGCTTACTGAGAGTTGTTTGATGACTCCTTTGCATTTATCACTATAAGATTAAAGTTTGCATCTTAACCTCCCTCAGTTGCTGGTTTACTTGCAAAACTTTTGAACTGCTCTGTTCTGGACAGTCATTTGCCATCATGAGGTCCCATGGCACTGTAACTACCGATTAACAGGGGCTGGTTGGTTCAATCGTGCGGGACACACTCGTTTTACACGTATTTGCCGATCCCTATTGTTGCGGGTGTATTTTTGACATGTAAAAGTCTTGACCCTGAATATAAGACAACCCCCTTTTTCAGATGTATCCAAAAAAAAAAAACTCTTATATTCGGAACAATAGTGATTATACCCTGAACAAAATTATAGACGCAACACCCCCATTTCTCATGAGCTGAACTCAAAGATCTGAGACTTTTTCTATGCACACAAAAGGCCTATTTCTCTCAAATATTGGTCACAAATCTGTCTAAATCTAAATCCACCTCACAGGTGTGGCAATGCAAGATGCTGATTAGACAGCATGATTATTGCACAGGTGTGGCTTAGGCTGGCCACAATAAAAGGCCACTCTAAAATGTGCAGTTTTATCACACAACACAATGCCAAAGATGTCGCAAGTTTTGAGGGAGCGTGCAAATGGCATGCTGACTGCAGGCATGTCCACCAGAGCTGTTGCCCGTGAATTCATTTCTCTACCATAAGACGTCTCCAAAGGCGTTTCAGAGAATTTGGCAGTACATCCAACCGGCCTCACAAACGCAGACCACGTGTAACCACACCAGCCCAGGACCTCCACATCCAGCATCTTCACCTCAAAGATCATCTGAGACCAGCCACCCGGACAGCTTTTGCAACAAACTGTCAGAAAAACCGTCTCAGGGAAGCTCATCTGCATGCTCATCATCTTCATCGAGGTCTCGACCTGACTGCAGTTCGTCATCGTAACCGACTTGAGTGGGCAAATGTTGACATCCGATGGCGTCTGTCACTTTAGAGAGGTGTTCTCTTCACGGACGAATCCCGGTTTTCACTGTACAGGGCAGATGGCAGACAGTGTGTATGGCGTCGTGTGGGTGAGCGGTTTGCTGATGTCAATGCTGTGGATTAGGTGGCCCATGGTGGCGGTGGCGGTGGGGTTATGGTATGGTCGGCCGTATGTTATGAACAACGAACACAGGTGCATTTTATTGATGGGATTTTAAATGCACAGAGATTCCATGACGAGATCCTGAGGCCCATTGTTGTGCCATTCATCTATGACCATCACCTCATGTTGCAGCATGATAATGCACGGCCACAATCAACAACCTGGTCAACTCTATGCGAATGCGAGATGTGTTGCACTACGTGAGGCAAATGGTGGTCACACCAGATACTGACTGGTTTGTGGACACACAATGGCTGCTGCATATGCATGTCTGCGTATACAAGTCCACAAGACTGCAGGGTGTCCCACTTATGTTGCAAAGGGGTGATCGTGAGCTCAAAGCAGCATTACGTCATAAAAGTGTGGACTCTGAGTAGGATTCTGGAGTTTGGATGCAGTGTTAGACTTGAAGGATAAAAAATAAGGCAACTTGATGAGTATATTGAATATTGTTATATAGTTGTGCTTCCTACATTTGTGTGGTGAATTTCTAAGCATCAGAAAACTATAGTCCCCAGGACAGTTTCAAAAGCATTTCACTTAATTTTGTCTCGAAAACATATTTTAAATAATTTTTTCCTCTTGACTTGTGATCCGTAGGAAATCCTAAGCAAATGTCCGGATTTATTTTTGTCATTAGGAAGTTGTAAAGATAAGAGTTGATCCTTGAAGATTACACTCTTATCCAAACACTGATTGTGATGGTTTGATTTGCATAAATCCCTCTGAAACATAAGAGGACCTGATATTGTTGCGGTAATACGAATTTATTCAACATACTAATTAAATAAAAAGTGTATTGATATTCATGATACAAATGTATGAAATTACTAATCTGAAATCTCTCGCTCTATTTTAGCTTTAGCAGAGTAAGCTCTTTTAACAGAGTAAATGAACACAGACAGTCAACGTGATATTTTGCAAATTTCTGAGTTGAAACTGGATATTTAATGCAAAAGAAGTGGGGGTAGACTTGATTTTATCCTTCAGAATTGATTGGATCTTGATGCCAGGTGTTTGGATGAGAAGTGTGAAATAAAAGACAATAAGGAAGCTTGTTTCAGAGCAAGTTATTGCATTTTAATGCAAAATTAAAAAAGAAGAAAATGCCGTCATCACTTAATCACTGTCCTGTTGTTCCAAGCCTGCATCTGTGGAACATACAGCATTTAACAATATTGTTTTGTGTAAGTCAAGGAGACATGAGCAATAATTCAAAAATATAAAACTATTTAGCAAAGTTTAAATAAAGATATGTCATCGGTTTCAAGGCCAGAAATAGATGGGCCTAATTAAGACGACTCCATCACTACAGAGAACACAGCATGCCTGGCTGACAGCTGGCATATTGCTCAGAAGCTGAGGCAGTCTTGCTTAAACTGTGCATGGAGAACGTCTTGGTGCTTGCTTGGAATAAAAGACACATGGACGACCATGCTGACACACACAAACACACACACACACACACACACACACACACACACACACACACACACACACGCGCACACACACACACACGTCTGGTTCACTATCTGTGTAGGGACTCTCCATAGGCATTATAGTTTTTATACAGTACAAACTGTACAATCTATCCCCCTACACTACCCCTAAACCTACCCATCACACACACACACACACACACACACACACTGCCCCTAAACCTACCCATCACACACACACACACACACACACACACACACACACACACACACACACACACACACACACACACACACACTGCCCCTGCCCCTAAACCTACCAATCACAGGAAACGTTCTGCATTTTTACTTTCTCAAAAAAACTCATCCTGTATGATTTATAATCCTTTTGAAAAGTGTACAATGTAGGTGATCTCAGGTTTTACTATCCTTATGGGGACATTTGGTTCCCACAATGTAATATAAACAAGGACACACACACACACACACACACACACTCTCTCTCTCTCTCTCTCTCTCTCTCTCTCTCTCTCTCTCTCTCTCTCTAGCAGTTCAGTTGTAGTTGAGTTGGACCTTAAAGAGATGGCTGATGTAAGAATCATCATAGCAAACACAATAGAAGACTTTTTCATGCTCTGACTCACAAACAGAACATCTGAAATACTCATTAAATAAAGCATTTAATTTGATCTAAAATGCATAAAATGCAAGTTAATAATACAATGTGATTATGCAGTTTTGTTATTAAAACAATTAAATCTGTTGGTAGCAAAATAAATGTTGTAATGTGCCACATCTTGCATACTAATTCACTACAGCAAACTGCACGTTTAGAAATAGTATTGTATTTGTAAATGTTCATATTTTAATAATTGTTTTAACATTTTTATTAATGTCAATACCAATTTTAATGTTTTAATAATAACACTAATGGCTGGAAAACTGCATAAGCACTTGTGATAATTGCTAGCTCCAAACAAATTGCTTGATGCAAGTTCACCAGGGAACAAAACATCTGGGATTACATATGTAACCCGGTTCCCTGAGAAGGGATTTGACGCTATAGGGAATGCTTCTGCCTGAGCCGGTGTCCTGAAGCACGTGTCTAAACACGGCAATCTGATTGGCCAACGTATGGATGTTGTGTCATAGCGTAGCACATCTCTGCGACCATAAACAGACAGCAGAAATGTGTGTCATGAGATTTATTATTGTCTGTAGAAGATGCACAGGCGTAACTGAGGCGTGGCAACATGACGCAGCGTCTCGTCATGGGAAAATGAGAAACTGGGTTACATCCATGGCTTAAGTGAATGAAGCTATTTTAAAAGTGAGCATTTTTTCAACTCAAGGGCTGATATGGGGCTTCTACTTAAGCCCAAAGTATACTTTTTACACGTACGGAAGGGTTAGCGTACAGTGCACGTGACGTGAATTTCGTCATCATAAGAGTACAAACGTACTGTGCGCACACCGCCAGATTTTTGTAACTGCGCATACTTTGGGGTCGCACACATGCACATACATTGCAGTATTTATATTGGTTGTAACTTGTGGCGAGAGATTGCTCAAAACTGTGTGTGTATGCCTGGGTATGCGTATGAGTCAAGAGATGTATACTTTATGAGGCTGTGCATTTGGCTGTGTGCATAGGCTCGTGTACTGGTAAAATAACGAAGTATACTTTGGGCTTAAGTGTCCTAGGAACAATGTTAGGTCGCAGGAGGGAACTTGCGACTCGCAGATAGGTCTTATCCGTCTGGCACTGCGCAAGAACCAAGACACTAAGGGGTTCCACCCAAAATAACTTTCTAAGGGTATGTGGCTAGCAGAAATAGCGGCCATATAAACCTATAAAGTGGCAGAGGCCAACCCTGCTGAAAAACGTTCTTGAAGACACTCCAGAACTGGGCAGTTTAATTGACATCTCTCACTCATGATACCAACAATTGCCGTTTCATGGCATACAGCTTCCTAGTGGACAGAGCTCTAGAATTCAAGATTGTCTTGGCAAACTCAGCCTAAAGACAGGAATCTTGTACCCCTCAGGGGCCAGATCCAAAGTTTCCAGATTTCTGTCCGGGGATGAAATATCGTCCCTGAATAATAATAATAATGATAATAAAAGTGACTAAAGACATTTATGTTAGAGGTGTGACGAGACACTTATCTCACGAGACGAGACGAGGCACGAGATTTGCAGGTGCATTTGAAATGTTTTATTAACTCATCATCTTGTAATGAATGTTATTTCAGTTCTACTTTCTGAGTATGAATTATCATACAGAGTAAAAGACAACAATACTCAAGCACTGTAAAGGTTTTGCCCAAACTCAACTGACTGGCTTCTCTCCTGTATGACTGTCTCTTCAGACCTGAGAACTGCACATGAGCTTCTTTTGACCTCCTAACTGAAGTCCTTTCCACAAATTGATCATAGATATTTAGTGCAAACAACCATAATCAAAGTATTCAATTTTCAAAATGCAAATAGAGACCACATTTTTTTCAAGCATGATACAGAGCTAAGAGACGATTACAACTAGCGTTCATATCGGGAGAAATTTGCTTGCCTCAGGGAGTCGCTTTCAAACTGCTGTAACAAGTATTACATATATGATATGTAACAAGGGGACTCTGTATAAGGGAACAGGTCTATTTAGCTCAAAGTAATGAATTAATTAATTCATAGGGAATTTTGCAGGAGTCTATTTTACGACCGAGCAAATGACTCGTCTAGCGTTCATTTGAACAGGCGTAACTATCAACTCTGCAGCGGATATTAATATCCACGGAATTGTGAAACACTATTTAATAGCCAGGTAACTTAGATCGGCAGTTCAAGACATTAAAATTCGTAAGCACATAACACAAGAACACTTATCTTTAATTTATAAACACAGCTTTATTGATTACTCTAACACGTAAAACTAGAATCTAACACAAACAAACATACACACATTCACGCGTTGCAGAGAGGAGGGAAGCAAAGAGTGAGTTTTAAGAGAGAGAGAGAGAGAGAGAGAGATGGAGTCCCAAGTTTCTAGCAGTATCTGCATTTATAACACATGACCTGAATGAACCACCGGTTTTGACTTAAACCCTCCTATCGTTGCTTAGGCGGGGTTATTCAATTTGATATCACTGCACCAGTTCAGTTTAGAATCTGGAGGTTACTTGCGTTTGTAGCGCGTGTCATCATTGAGCAGGATTCCCTCTCGATCCTGGCTAGAAAGGGGGTTTCCCGGTTCTTTGTGATTCGCGGAAGGTCTTGTCGTGTCTCTGATGGGCGTCTTGGGAATCTTGGGGAGCCAACCACGTGGCGTGTTGGCTGCTGGATGAGGGGGTCTCGTGGCTGTTTGAAGTTGAAGCGCGCTCGCTGGAGATTCGTTGAGAAGCTTTGCGGCGAAACTTAACTTAGAACACGAGACTCGCGGAAAGAAAATAAACTTAAGTAAAAGAAAGGAAAGTGAGAGTTCTAGATGGCTTGAATGAAATTCAACCCATTCTGGTCTGCCACCTTTGGAGTTCTCCAACTCCTTCGAGGTGGACTGCAAAATCAGGAACAGCAGCTGCGGACAAAAGAACATCAGCCCTTGGGTGAGGGGGTCTCTGCTCTTATAGATAAGATTCGAGTGCCGCCCACTTTGGGTTGACCCAATCGTGTCTGTCAGTTTTTGGCGCGCAAAGTTCTTTGTTCAGTTCGGTTACACCTCCTGGCTGCTGGACAGATGGAGCAGTTTATCCGTACAAAGCTGGTATTCTAATAATAAAAGCGTTTCCTGTAAATTATTTTACAAGATTCGTATTATTGAGTTTTTCTGACTGAGAAGGTACTAAACACTATAATATTAAGAGTTGAGAGTACAGAGATACAAGAATTCCACAGTAACTAGAATACATAGTTTGATTTACATAAAGTACACACCTAGACATTTTAATACATCGTATAAAAACGATTGATCCATATATGTGTTCATGTGGGTGTAAAGAGTCTTTGGGCATTCGACAGATGGCGGGGTTACCGTCTGTTCGACAATCACTGGTTTAGTGATTTGATGCAGTTTATACGTATCAAGGTTTCTGTGGGTTTCCTTGATTTTCAACGGAGTGCTGGAATCTCTAAGGAATTTATGGTGTCACAGAGCCGGACTTAGAAGTTACTTTGTCGATGGGGAAGGAAGAAAACTGCCTGTGGACCAATGAGAAGTCCCTTACTTCCTGGGCTTGGTACCACAGATGTCGTAAATCTTTGTCCGCTTGGTGTGGAGGGAGAGGGGTCCAAGTCGTAAATGGCCCTGGAATGTTGAGTTAACTTTGTGTGGACTCATGTTTGAATGTGTCTGTTGCGGCCACAATTGCTACATATCCCCCCTTCGTTAGGCGATGTGTCGGGATGAAGACATCGTGACGCTGGAGAAACACAGGCAGAAGAAGCAGACACATACACAACAAACAACAAGACAACACCTCCATGACTGGCCACTGTACTGGTGCAGGGCATTAGATTGAGTACTAACAGTTTTCATGTTTAGAAGTTTTAAATTTACTCAATATGGTTAGCACGTTAGCGTAGCGTAGTACAATTTTGGAATTGTTACTTTACTTTGGTCGGGTGCGGTGCCTCGTTGACCAAATTTTGTGATTTAAATTTGTTTTGTTTGTTTCCTCTTTTTTCTTCTCTAACTTGTGTTAGGTTGAGTTCGTTTTACTTTTCATCATGATCTGGTGACATCATTTGTGGTCAAATGATGTGACCTATCAATTACAGAGCTCTCTAGCTCACATTCGTTTTCGGTGGCTTACAGATTTGAGGCGTGGTGCGTCAATCCTGCTATCATGCCCTTGACCCTTATGGGGATAGGCAGGCCTATTACCTAATAAACGAAGAAGGAAAGTAAAGGAAGAGGTGAAACAAAACAAAGCAGTTAGGTGTTTCTAAGTCTGGCCTACAACTACCGTTGCAGCTAACGTGTCATGTACCACAAAGTGATGGGAGGTGTTTTGCTGTGGGGTAGATTGTGACATGTTTCCTATGATGAGTGTAGCTAAATTGAGGTTGAGCTAGTTTATGAGGCCAGTTTCTACCTGTGGGAAGAACATGTTTGCTGGATGTTTTTCATGGTAGACGTGGATAACTGGTCCTGTAAGTTAGCGAGTCGTAAGTCGTGTAGTGTATGCATGGTCAGATCTGTTTCAGTCTGTTTTGCTCCCCCCTTTTCTCAAAGGCTTGCCCTCATCGCTATTGGCTTAGTTTTGCTGGGCTTAGATGAAGATTGGTTTGTTGCATCTTTGCCTTGAAAAGGGATTGTCTGTGACCTAATGGGAGTCAGTTCAGTAAGGCAGGAAGTTCTTTGGCCCACGGTGGGAGGTAGTTTGGCATGGCTGTGCTGAGCCGTGGTGCAAAACTTCATCTCCTACGTTGCATTCCTCTTGTGATGCCTTCTGGTTGTGACAGACTTGCTGACCATCCGTGCTTACTGTGTTTGCTCTTACGCTAACATGGTTCATGAGCTTGTTGGATGGTTTCTTGGTAAGTGATGGGTACCCAGAACGGTGTTTTCTGGTACCTCTATGTTGTCATCTGTAGTTGACTGTGAGAGACCCTTTTGTTCTGTGTTGTTGTAGAACAGGTGGTCGTCATCTTCATTGTGAAGGTGTCCTGGATGACCAATGGCCTTCCACGTCATCGCTAGTCAGTGAGCATGACTCATCTCTGTGGTCATCCATGTTTTCCATGAAGACTTTAATTTGCCTCATTAGATCTCCCATGGCTTCTGAGGTGAAACTGTCTTGTTCTTGGGCGTGCTCAGTGTTGTGCTTAACTGAGTGGTGCCCAGGTGGGTTTCGTTGACGATTACCCACGTTAGATGCTCTTGACTTTGTTGGATGACGATGGCCTATGGTGGCTTTAGGGTTTCTTGAGAAGCGTGGCTGGTCCCATGGCTCTTCCCAGCGGTTGGTGTGGTCGCTGTCATGGAAGTCACGTTCTCTGTGCTCTTTATGATGGACTGTGGTGTGGTCATGCCACTGGGTGTCATCCAGTGCACGGCTTGGGTCTTGACTGACAGAGGTTGGAACTGTGGATGTTTCCAAACCTTTCTTTGTGGCCATCTTTTGTTTGAGGTAGGCCTTGTGTGTCAGGTCACGTAGTTGTTGGATTGTCATCGTGTCTGGGCAGGCCATGATGCCTAGATGACGACTTACTCCAGGGTGCAGGTTTCTCAGGAAGAGGGTTTTGAAGTTTACATCCTCTTCATGTTGAGGTTCATTATGTGCACCAAAGTAGGCTTGTCGAAAACGGCTGTAGTAGGCTTGTGAAGTCTCTTGTCGACCTTGTTTGGTTGCCAAGGCGATTAGCAGTCCGTGTTCAGACTCTGGGCCTGTAAATTCTTTAATCAATGTCTCACGTAGGAGCTGGTAGTTGTGCTTTACGTGAACATGTTGCCGGTCTAGAAAGCGTCGTACCTCGTGACTGGATGTGGCTCTGAGGAGGTAGAACCTGTCTCGGTCGGTCACATGAGGTCTCGCCTCTAGGTAGAAGTCAATATCTTGAAGGTAGCCCTGGATGTTGTGGCCCTCCATGGAATGTTGATTGAACTGTGTGAAGTTCTTAGCGAGCTTGTCAAGGTCTTTAACAGTCATCTTCTGTGCAGCTTCAGAGTCTGCTTGGATGAGCTCTCGTTGGTTGGCAGGGAAGAGTTCTGTGGTGATGGCCGGTGACGTTCTGGGCGGTGGCCATTCACTTCTTCTGTCGTATGACAGTTCTTGAAAAGGGGACTTTGCTCTCCTCAGCAGTAGTGATGCTGAGGGAGTTCTCTCCCTTCTTGGCTCTGGTTGCTGTTTGGAAGCAGGCTTGAGTTCACCTCTGACCACGTAGCGCTCGTCGTTGGCGTTGTCTCGCTGTTGGATCAGATGGTTCATCTCAGTGCTGTACCTTTCAAGGTGGTCTTCCAGAGCATTGATTTCAAAGTTCTTGTCTTTAATATCAGCGTTGGTTTTCTCTAGTCGATGTTCAGCAGACTGGAGTTGGTTTACCAGGTGTTTATGTGCAGTCTCTAGTTCTTGTTTGTCACGTTCAGCGACTACAAGGGCTTCTTGGAGCTTCTCAACTTGTGTCTTTGTTTCGTGCTCCACTTCGTCTGGCGCTTTGAGTTTGTCTTGAGCTTTCGCTTTGAGCTGGTCTGTGCAGCGTTGAGTGTGCATCAGCTCTCTCAGGAACTCAGTGGTCTGACGCTTGAAGTCGTCCTGGGCTTTCACTTCCAGCTTGTCTATGCGGTTTTGGGCACGTGTCAGCTCCTCTTGAAGGTGGGTGATGTGCTTGTCGCTTAGTTTCAGCTGGGCTGTGAAGGCATTGCTTAGGGAACAGGTGATCTTGGCTAGTTCCACGTGGTTGTTGTGTTGCTGTGGCTTGGCTTGGCTTGAATCGTGTGTCAGGAACCTTCTCAGAATCATGATTATTATTAAGAATAATAACAGTTCTATTGTCTTTGGCATGAGGCAGTCTGTAATGCCTCTGAGCCAGGCGTCCACATCTTCCCCTTGGGTAGTGGTGCATGTCGTCCGTGACATGTTGGTATGCCGGGAGAAGTGACTGACACAGATCTGTGTGGGGTATAAGCCTATGTGTGGTGGAACAGCTAAGTGTCGTTTCAGCGATTGTACACCAATTGTGAAGTGTGGCGATGGCTAAGTGTTGGTCTCAGTATGGACAGGTAGGCTAGTGATGCGACTACTTTCACTCAACAAGGTAAGGGAAAGAGAGAAAAAACAGAAAAGGTTAAAACCAATTTCAAAAAGAATAATTCTTCAAAGGGAGAAATATGTTTTCCTAATAACTATTTTCTATTTTCCAAAAGGTAGACAATAGTATTGTTTATCTTCTAAAGGAAAATAATACAATAATAATGCTGATACCTTTTCTTAATCTGACAGGATTGACACCACGCACTTTACAGGCTGACCGCTTTCTGCAGGGATGCTTTGAAGGCGACGGTTGCTCAACACTTGTCTCTGTTAAATAAACTTGGATAAAAGGTCAAAATTTTGAATTGCGTTTGCAAATACAGGGAGTATGGAGAACAAGGAGGGTTTGATTACCAATCAAATGCCTAATGGTTTGTTTCTCTGGGAGAGATTTTCCTTTCTCTTTTGTTTAGAAACAATCAATGGTTCATCCAGGCTTCTTCCCTACACATGTGAAGAATAAGATGGAATAAAGCAGGACAGAACAGGGAAGACGTGAGGAAGAAGAGGAAAGGAAGGAGATCGGGTCCACACCTTTATGTCTGACTACGAGTCTAGAATTGATAGTTGATGGACAACTAAACACCCAAAAATAAAAATTGAGCCAAAGAGGCTTGTCTCTGATTTATTTTGAAACTCGTAGTGAGATAGCACTGTCTCCTATGGAGGCTCAGCTGTGTGGTTCCCAAGAAGGAGGAAAGGTAACGCAATAAAATAATGAATCCGTGTGAGTCTAAATTATTTTGGTTATAGGCAAAATGTTGGTGATTTATACCTAAAGTAATTAGACCTAAATGAGGAATTTAGAAATTCAGAAAATTAGGAAATTTCAAAATAGTGAAAATGATTTTAAAATCATTTAAAATGACTTTGAGAAATACAATTTTCAATCAAATGTTTTTCCTGTCATTAAAGTCAAACTTGACAATTAATAATTGCAAACCAGCATTTCCCTTTTCAAGTACATGCAGGTAAAGTAATTAATAATTGTGTACTGATATTTTCCCTTTCAAGTAAAATATAAAGTAATAAGTGAGTAGGATAAGTGAAAAGTTATGAAGACCAACAGGTGTACTGTTCAAATGGTTAAATCACTTTAACGGTGTTTAAACAGACACTGTATGCTATTACTGTTGATGCCTGAACCTAATGCTAAAGCTTTAGCAAATGGGCTTCAAATGTAAACAACTGCTTTGATTAGCTTAGCCGATAGCTACTGGAGGTTTGTTTACACTCTGGATGCCAGTTCAGAGTTCAACCGGAAGCGCTGGTTAGGACTTCCGGTCCCTAGTCGTTACTATAGCGACCAAATACACGCTAGTGGCACACACGTGAATTGCAAACAGCTTGGATACAGTTAGGGAAGTTACATGAGAATGTTGGCACTTTTCAAACTGTACACATAACGGATTTGCACGTGTAATCGAGCCTATTACGTGACATAACGGCGAATTTCAACACTGGAAATAACAACAGGAACACCACTCGTAGCTGGTTTTACGCAGTGGGGCTTTTCACTCAGTTTGTTAAGAGTGAGATTAATTTAACAAGCTACAGCTTTGTGCTGTAGATAGAACAGCGATCTCGGCGGATCGTCTCTCTGTGCATATACAACAACGGGTTTCTTTGCTGTTGATTCTTTCAATGTCAGCTTAAATCACTCCATTTTAAATAACACTGGAACACGCAGTGTTAATGCGAACGGCAAGCGTTTAGCTGCTTAGAGGTTATAGCTGTAAATAACACTGGAACACGCAGTGTTAATGCGGACGGCAAGCGTTTAGCTGCTTCGAGGTTATAGCTGTAAATAACACTGGAACACGCAGTGTTAGTAGCTATACATTAATAAGGCCTTAAGAAAATTGATCAAGGAACACGCTTGATCTAATGTTACTGTTACTCGCGCTGTGTTCTATTCGTCCTCAAAGGGTATTCCAATTTATGCAGTTTAAGTTCGTTCAGCTCTCTTGACTATACGTATAGCATTTGAATGGCACTGGGACACGCAATGACATCAATTCTGCTATAAACAAGGTATTCTAGAAATTAAGGAACACGCTTAATTCTTACCTTATCGTATAATGTGAGATCTCAGATTTTACAAGGATTTAATGCAGTTTCAGGGTTAGGCGTTATTTCATTCAGCTCATCACATTCAAACGGGGCGCGCGCAGCAGTGACGTCACTCTCTCATGCGCGCACTCTCACACAGATGCGTCTAGCTCTGATCTCTCACATGCACAATTAAAAGATAAATAACTCGATATATATGCTTACAATTTTAGGTTGATCTGCCCGCATTCTCCACCATTTGTAACAAGTATTACATATATGATATGTAACAAGGGGACTCTGTATAAGGGAACAGGTCTATTTAGCTCAAAGTAATGAATTAATTAATTCATAGGAATTTTGCAGGAGTCTATTTTACGACCGAGCAAATGACTCGTCTAGCGTTCATTTGAACAGGCCGTAACTATCAACTCTGCAGCGGATATTAATATCCACGGAATTGTGAAACACTATTTAATAGCCAGGTAACTTAGATCGGCAGTTCAAGACATTAAAATTCGTAAGCACATAACACAAGAACACT
The DNA here is from genome assembly GCA_023029165.1 of Gobiocypris rarus. Classification (NCBI taxonomy): domain Eukaryota; kingdom Metazoa; phylum Chordata; class Actinopteri; order Cypriniformes; family Gobionidae; genus Gobiocypris; species Gobiocypris rarus. Next base: position 7,229,900 of record CM040930.1, on the reverse strand, counting down.
TATCTTTAATTTATAAACACAGCTTTATTGATTACTCTAACACGTAAAACTAGAATCTAACACAAACAAACATACACACATTCACGCGTTGCAGAGAGGAGGGAAGCAAAGAGTGAGTTTTAAGAGAGAGAGAGAGAGAGAGAGAGAGAGAGAGAGAGAGATGGAGTCCCAAGTTTCTAGCAGTATCTGCATTTATAACACATGACCTGAATGAACCACGGTTTTGACTTAAACCCTCCTATCGTTGCTTAGGCGGGGTTATTCAATTTGATATCACTGCACCAGTTCAGTTTAGAATCTGGAGGTTACTTGCGTTTGTAGCGCGTGTCATCATTGAACGGGATTCCTCTCGATCCTGGCTAGAAAGGGGGTTTCCGGTTCTTTGTGATTCGCGGAAGGTCTTGTCGTCTCTGATGGGTCTTGGGAATCTTGGGGAGCCAACCACGTGGCGTGTTGGCTGCTGGATGAGGGGGTCTCGTGGCTGTTTGAAGTTGAAGCGCGCTCGCTGGAGATTCGTTGAGAAGCTTTGCGGCGAAACTTAACTTAGAACACGAGACTCGCGGAAAGAAAATAAACTTAAGTAAAAGAAAGGAAAGTGAGAGTTCTAGATGGCTTGAATGAAATTCAACCCATTCTGGTCTGCCACCTTTGGAGTTCTCCAACTCCTTCGAGGTGGACTGCAAAATCAGGAACAGCAGCTGCGGACAAAAGAACATCGGCACTTGGGTGAGGGGTCTCTGCTCTTATAGATAAGATTCGAGTGCCGCCCACTTTGGGTTGACCCAATCGTGTCTGTCAGTTTTTGGCGCAAAGTTCTTTGTTCAGTTCGGTTACACCTCCTGGCTGCTGGACAGATGGAGCAGTTTATCCGTACAAAGCTGGTATTCTAATAATAAAACGTTTCCTGTAAATTATTTTACAAGATTCGGTATTATTGAGTTTTTCTGACTGAGAAGGTACTAAACACTATAATATTAAGAGTTGAGAGTACAGAGATACAAGAATTCCACAGTAACTAGAATACATAGTTTGATTTACATAAAGTACACACCTAGACATTTTAATACATCGTATAAAAACGATTGATCCATATATGTGTTCATGTGGGTGTAAAGAGTCTTTGGGCATTCGACAGATGGCGGGGTTACCGTCTGTTCGACAATCACTGGTTTAGTGATTTGATGCAGTTTATACGTATCAAGGTTTCTGTGGGTTTCCTTGATTTTCAACGGAGTGCTGGAATCTCTAAGGAATTTATGGTGTCACAGAGCCGGACTTAGAAGTTACTTTGTCGATGGGGGAAGGGAAGAAAACTGCCTGTGGACCAATGAGAAGTCCCTTACTTCCTGGGCTTGGTACCACAGATGTCGTAAATCTTTGTCCGCTTGGTGTGGAGGGAGAGGGGTCCAAGTCGTAAATGGCCCTGGAATGTTGAGTTAACTTTGTGTGGACTCATGTTTGAATGTGTCTGTTGCGGCCACAATTGCTACACTGCGTTTGAATGTGTGCCGTTTACTTTCACTTTCACTCTATTCTGAATGCGCATTTTAAAATACAAGACATTTGTATATAAAAGTCCAGTCCACTAACATTTAACACACACTCAACACGAGTACTTCACTTACACACTCATAACACACGCTCGTCTTCACGTCACATGCTGATGGAATTGAAGTGACTGTTATCCAGCTAAACTACATTGATTTTTATTTCTATAAAAAACGTAACTAGAGTAGAGGCGTAATGTAAATGTAGTGTTCACCCTCACACTCAGTAATGACCAGGTCATGACAATATGACGCGAGACAACTTTTCACCACGACAAGAAATCTCATCACAGTTTAGTCTCACGAGATCTCGTCACACCCCTAATTTATGTTATTTTCAAATAAATGCTGTTCTTTTGAACTTTCTATTCATTAAATAATTCAGAAAAATGTATCACAGAAAGAATATTACGCCTATTCAAATTTGTAATTTGTAATAACATAACACAATATTACTGTGTTTACTGTATTTTTGATCAAATAAAAGCAAGCTTGGCGAGAATAGGAGACTTCTTTGTGATTGTGATCTTAATTACCACATTTTCTACACATTGTTTTGTATCTTCCTGTCTAACTTTGCAGTTCTCTGCTAAAATAAGCTGCAGTGTGGTCCAGACTTTATGCCGCCAGTCATAAGTCTGGTTTTCTGTGACTATTGGCACCTAATGTATTGCTAATAGCTTCTTAAATGTAATGTCCTAAATCATAAACAAATTGTGCATCAGTAATGTGACAGTAGCAAAGGAAATAATTGACAACAAGAGGGATTATTTGCTCTAATGGCAGTGCGGACGTTTATCTTACCTTGCCATTTTCAGCATGTTGCCAAAGTATATGACAAGAATCAATCGGGGTCCAATGGCTCAGACACCTCCACCAGCTGTCTGATGTATTGATACGGCCAGAGTGCGAGTGAAGATGGATGGCTGGGCGGCCGGGTGGACAGATCGGCCCCGTGTGTGTTGGAACAGCAGATTGATCAGGGCTTGACGGTCGGCACACGGAGGGTGTGAAGCTGTGGTGGGGTGGTGCCCCTGTCAGCTGTTGTAAAAATGTTGAAGCTCAGGTGTCAATGGCGTGTGGACACATGGTTTTAGATTGAAGCATGAATTATCAGATTTATCTGGAGCTTTTCCAGTGTCACTCATGATTGCAGCCTCAAATGAACTTGTGCTAATAGCATGTACTTTATTTTTAACAGAATAACTAAAAGCTAAAAAGGGCTATATTACTGTATATTCTTATTTTAATGTTGTTAAGCCAAATAATGTTTTTCTCAAATATTTAAGCTTATTATTATTTCAGCTGTAACTAGTTTTAAAGCTATGTCAGCAAAACTTAGCACAGTCCTTCAGCTAGTTTCTATTTCTTTTTCAGTTTGTTAGTTGTTATTTTTCACACGTTAGTTTTAGATTGGTTTTCGGTTTCAGAGTTTTCTAGTTTTAGTTTAGATTTTAGTTTTAAATATTTTAGAGGTGCCAAGGTTAAAGGGTCATGAAACCCCAAAACACATTCACAGATATGTACAGTCTGCACATGGCTGAAAACACTAAAAGCACTCATAAATGTTACCAATAAGTGAACATTTTTTATTTTTGCATTTTTCAGAGCAATTTCATTCTTCTGGGTTAAAAAAGCAAAGTCGAAGCAACGTGAAAGCATGTGAGGTAGAAGCGGGCCTTCATGAGAATGAGCTCTTTATCCCAATCACTGCGCTGTATTGTGCACAAGATCGCATTACAGAGGATGATTCAAACAACACGCGCGCGCGCATGAGAACAGGGTTTAACAACGCTCACCAAATAGATCAGAGACAGATTCATGGCAGGGCCCTTCTCTGACTGCAACAGTTTAGAAAGGTTTGATAAATACATGTCAAACGCCATCAGATAAGGATGCTAGGACAACTGACAGACAGGACAGAACTTCTCATTGGTCCACAGCAGGGATGTGCGAGACTAGCCGACTAGTGGATTAAATGATATTGCTGCTGCTAGATGACTTAGAAAATATCAGTTGTTTACTCCCCACGCCCCCTTTTTATGTTTTGCTTTATATTTTTACAAAGGCTACATTTAAATTACCGTCATGTTAATTTTACATCTTGAAATCAATTAAATTTTTGAAAAGTGTCTGCAGCAAAACAAAATCATAAGTTTACCTCAGATTTTACATGCGTTGGTTTTCTCTGCGCTCACGGCGGCTGTAGAGAAATGTCCACTCAGAAGATGTGCAGGGTGAGGGAGAATTTTGAAAGCTTGCACAAAACTTTTCAGTTTTCTTCTGTCATGTCAAACTAGTAACAATTAAGCTTGTTATACTACTACCGGTTATGTGGGACAATCCGGTAAATTTTATATCGGATTAAAGAAGAAACATTATGAATGAAACTTGCTTTACACTTGAAGAGTTGCTATATCAACATCCTAACGAAAGAAAATACAGTTAAATATTGTATAGTTGTCAATACACATCAAGTTTTTTTTGCGATTTTGCCGTCCTTCATGTGTACTTTTCAAACACAAGAAGCTCATTCAGAGTCAAACCTGGACTCGCAAGTGGTTGCCGTGGTAACAAACAACCTTCACGTGCTGACTTATGTGGACTAACCTTTATTCGAGGAAATCTGTTTATAATAGGCGATTAGGTTTGAACTTATTGTCCTGTGCTGCCTATGACAGTTGATTTGAATAAATATGATGTCTATAATGGCTAACGTTGCTTAAGTTTAATGCAATGATCATAATGCAAGGCAAGCACGTCGCATGTATCTGGTTTGTTTTTAGCGGCATTCAGTATTTGAATATTCATAGATTAACTCTTTCCCTGCCAAACACGGAATGTTCCGTTATTTGTGAGAAAACGCTTCCCTGCCAAGCACGGCGCTATTACGCATCTTCTGAATGAATACAGAATCTCCTGATCAAAACACAGGAGAGGGAGACGCAATAAAACATGCGATCGTATGATCAACATTAAACATCATATAAATCAAAACTGTCTAATGTTACTGAATGAAATGTAGACCCAAGACGAGCTCTTGGACTGTCCAAGCATTAGGGGTGTTGATGTACTCGATCTCCTCCATCTGTGTTTGATCATCGCTCTGAATCTGATCTGGATGTAGTCTTTCACATAAATGTGATTTTCTCAGCTTTTTGCTCAAAATGTTGCTTTTTTAATGAATGATAGATAAATAAGTATACTCAGTGACATCTGTTGGTAGTGCAACATCTTCCATTCAGATGGTAATCTTTTCCTTCAATCTTTTCCCATCTTGTTTGGACTCCCATCTTGTATTTGTTTCGAACATTGCCAAAGGTATTATGTTGGTGGTGGTTTGGAAAGTGAAAAATGCATTGGCAAAACTTTAAAGACACTGTTTGAACTGTGTGCTTTAGATTATGCAAATGAGTTCCAAAGGGTAAGAAGGGTGGGTCACAATAAGTGTACCCCCGCTGAAGCCAGCAGCCAATCACAACACTGGAATAGAGAAGCACCAGATTGCAATCTTCTCCTGCATCGGAAAGGGATAAATGTACCCTTTCAACAGGCACTCTTTGTTCTGAGCCTGCGGTCTGTTAAGTTTCTGAGTCTCTGGTTCATCCAGTGAGACATTAACAGATGCATCACTCCGTTCTGAGTCTCCCATCTGCTGATACTGTAACAGATACAAGTTCTGAGTGTCTGGCCTGTGAAGGAAAAGACATCACCAGATTCCATGAGTCTTCAGCTTGTGAGGCAGAAACAGATACGACCGCATTCTGAGTCTCCAGTCTGTGAGGAAAGAGACATTAGCAGACACACTACGTTCTCCATCCAGCGAGACAATAACAGATGCAGCGTGTTACGAGTCTCCATGCCAGAGAGACAAAAGCGGATTGACCAAGTTCTGAGTGTCTGGCCCAGAGAGGCAGAACACATACAGACACATTTGCACCAAGGTTAAGCTCAGACGACTACCTTCACTTCAAGGTACCTTCATTTGCATGCTCCAGATTTGAGATTTTAGGAGCCGTATTTGGTGCTCCGGAGATCAGCATCTCACAGAGCTTTGTGTTGACACAGATTCCGGCTCCTTTCTCCACTGCATTGACACCCAGCACAACCAGTGGAAGACGTCACCACCATCAGACAGCTCACTCGACCACGTGGAATATAAATGTAATTTAACCAAACCTCTTTCCAGAAACCTCGGCATTGTTGTATATCAGTATATGATTTGACTGATTTACATTAGAGGTAATATAACTGATGCTGGTAAATAACAAATAATCTTTCTTTCATTCATTTGTTTGATGTATAATAAGGTTCTTCAACTTATTAGTTTTAACAATTTTATCTTTCCATAAGATAATGTGACTCTGCCACACCCAATTGAACTACTATTCATCTTGTGCACGTTATTCCTTTATCATTTATGGTATTCATTTAGTAGGTGTGTTGATTACTATTGTTTATCTTTTTTTTCATACCATTTATTTTATTACACTTGTGTCTTCCTTGTGTTGATAATACAGAAGAGGCTCTACAATTTATAAAGACAACGATATATCACAAATCCTTCAGAATGGTCAGATGACAAACTCACTCCCATTTACACCATTGGTAACACTTTAGTATGGGGAACACATACTCATTATTAACTATGACTTTTGCCTCAATAAACTCCTAATTTACTGTTTATTAATAGTTAGTAATGTAGTTTTTGTAGCATTTAAGTTTAGGTATTGGGTAGGATTAAGAGATTAAGAATAAGGCATTAATATGTGTTTTATAAGTACTAATACACAGCCAAAATCCTAGTAATATGCATGCTAATAAGCAACTAGTTAAAAGTTAATAACTGAACCCTAAAATAAAGTGTTACCGCATCATTTTACTTATTCAACAATCATCTTTGATGGTTAATTTACAGTTAATGTGAAATTCCTCAGCTGGTGCCGAGAGTTAAGAAGAAGAGGACATCTCTCACACTCCTTAAATGGACGTGACTAAAACTCACAATATTAATTTGGTGCCACCTGTGAAACTCTTTCATAAAGGGTGTCTTATGTGAGAGAAAGTACAATTATTACATGATGATGTATTCTAATACAATGCTCAAAGCAGTTTATATTTGTGATGAATATTTCACAGTAATATTGTGCATATAGCACAATAGTTTGCTAAAGACTGTGTCATTTGACTAATTCAGACTCACAGATGTTAATTAACATCTCTGCCATTAAATCAGTTCAACTGTTAAACTTGCACCGCTACTGAAAAATATTGAGAGGTGATGATTATTAAAATGTTTCAATAAAAAAGTATGTATAGGACTTTACATTAACTTTTTGCTCACCAGCCACTGTTGCTAGTTCTTTTCCAAAGTTACTAGCCATTTTCACTGGCCACAATTTTAACATCGAGACCATGGGGGAGAAAAAAACTGCCATATAGATATGTTTTAATATAATCTCATAATTTGGCAGGTATATTAGGTCCGCTGTCACTTTATGACCTGATGCACGGATCCATTATACTGTTACACATGCGGTTTCTTTCTCAAACGTTTACGTTCATTTAAAACTAGGGATGCACCAATCCGATACTCAGTATTGGTATCAGCTCCGATACCCCCATTATTTGCAGGAGTGGGTATCGGTCAGACAGGACCGATCCGGATCCAATACTGTGCGTATAATATTCTGTGTTATTGGTAAGCCCCAGTGCCCCACAAAAACATTATAAAGCATCACCAATGCTTCTTGCACTATATTAAGTGTTCTGAAGCCATTCCATAGTTTAATGTGAGGTACAGATGAATATTTAAGTCATTAAATTCAAGTTCACGTCAATGCTTCCCTCCACTGCGGCTGTCAGTCTTTCTCCATTCAGCTTTAAACTGCGTCTCGTGTTACGACAGTCAACACGATGAAACTCTCTCCAAGATGATTCAATGTTCCTATTATTATACTTGATCTGTAGATAACGCTCTATGGTTTTGCATACACTGATTTTATCTGGCTAGAGTTTATTGTTGTTTCTAAATCGTGTTACTTTCTACCGGGTGTCTATTAGATCACAACACGGGACTAGAGATTGTATTGTTCTTCACACGCACAGTAACTGAACTTTTAAACTGTTAAAAGAAAAGGCTCAATAAAAAATAGCATAGATAGATACACTACGCTTCGATATCTCTTCTTCTTATTCACTTTTATTTGTTCACCACTAAGATTTTTTCTTCACTAAATGTTTAGATTTTATACAATTATTGTGCACTCGTGATTTTTCTAGAGTAACTTTTGCTGCTGAATTATAACCTAGTTTATCCACCATCTAGTTTATAGTAGTATTTTTGTCATAGATTGTGATTATATATATTTTTTTAATATGTTGTTTTTCTTTATAATGAAGTTGTCTGTATTTAGTAGAGTGTGTTTAACTCACAAAAGAGTGATTATCAGTTCAACACACTGAGGTATAGAAATTCTACATTGAATTGGTATCGGATCTGTATCAGTATTGGTATCGGCCGATTCTCAGAATTTTTGGTATCAGATCTGACTGGTTCAGAAAAAATGGTATCACTGCATCCTTACTTAAAACATAACTGACTGCGTTTGAGTGAATGCTCACTAAGACCACCAATTTGATTTTGTCTAGTGTGTATTTGCCCGTTTACGCACAATGATCACAAAATCTGTGGGAATGATTAAAATGATGCACAGTACGCCCCGAGGAAAAGGGTCGCTGGTATTGTGTGTCTGTTCTGTGGAAAATTAGTATTGGAAGCGTTTTAGATATTTCAATATTGATATGTATCGGAAAAATCTATATTTTTGACAACACTACATTGCACTTAGTTTATTATTGCAGATGCCTTTTTAAAAGACTACAATTTAAAAATTTATACATTATATATAAAATTCAACCCGCCAGTAGTAGGAGCGACTGTTACGCCACTGTAAATCCACTGAAATCCACCCGCATTTGGTGGGTGTTAATGTCAAGCCCTGTATATATAGGATCAAAATATGTCATATTTTAGTTATATAGCCCAACCCTAATGCACAGGCACAGCTTTAATTAGCTGTGGACGTTTCCTGTGCACTTCATGAGCACTAAAGCATAAGTGCACAGCATTTAGGGATAGAAGATCTCTCCAAACCAATGTAATTATCACTTAAGAGCTTTTTTAAACAAGTCCAGCTATCAAGGATTCTTGTTACTAACATTCCTTATTATGCACTTCTGGGATGGAAACACGACAAAATCACTAACGGGAAACCCACAGAGATGATGCAGTGTCTGTTTTAAAGGAATACATCATCCAAAATTAAACATAATCCTTTACTCATGCCCATATCATTCCAAAGCCGAATTGTAGAAGAATATTCAACCCCCCTTTTTTCTTTTTTTTAATACATTGAACAAAAGTTAAAAATGACTATTAGGCTTTAAAAAAAAAAAAAACACAATGAAAGCATAATAAAAGTGGTCAAGAAATGACTATATTCCAAGAATACTTAAGCCATTTTGTGTTCCAGGTGGATAAATAATAATAGAAAATTCTAACCTTTTACGGCTTAGTGATAGAGCGTTTAGCCCCACTAATATATCTATATCTATATATATACACACACACACACACACACACACACACACACACACATGTCTGGTTCACTATCTTTGTGGGGACTCTCCATAGACGTAATGGTTTTTATATTGTACAAACTGTATATTATACTCCCCTACACTGCCCCTGCCCCTAAACCTACCCATCACAGGAGACATGCTGCATTTTTACATTTTCAAAAAAACATAATTTAGTATGTTTATATATTACATTGTGGGGACATTGTTTATATTACATATAAACAAGTACACACACACACACACACACACGCACACACGCACACGCACACACACACACACACACAAACACAAAGCATGCAATGACTTAAAGAAGGACCAAGAATGTATTCAGTATTAATATATACATTAATGCACTTATCCAACATTTACCCATGACCGACTACATTATTCACTGAGGCTTTTAAATGCTTGGCATTTGTCAACACTACTTTGCAGCATCCTGTTAATTCCGTTTGGACAAGAAAATTGGCCTCAGGCTGATTTAGCTGTTTTGCCAAGTCGGGCCATTTTTCAAAACACCAATTATCAAGGCCTCGACTCATTGATCAAAGGTCCCTTTTTATACTGAGTGACACAAATTAATTCCAGAGCAGAATCTGCCACATAATGAGAAACACACATTTCTGTCATTTTTGTTGGGCCTCTTACTGTCCCAGTCAAGCGATGATCGTCTTGTAAGGACTATGGCTGTTTATTGGCATATTGTCTCCCTCTGATGTTATTGCAAAAGGGAGTTGGTGTTTTAATTTTAAAATCATATTCATACCTCATTACATTTGCTTGGGGTGGATCCCTAGAGGCTTGACGTCTGTTTCTGCAACGCAGCACAATAGTTTTATTGCAGTGTTTGGCAATACATGGGCTGTATTGCTGGTGTGGGATCAATAGCGCTACCAAATAGTCTCACTGCAGCAACATCTTTCTGGGATTTGCAGCTTTGCATGATTATGCACCTTGTGAACTCTGTTAATCCTTAACAGACTATATCATTCAGAATATATTTAGTGCTGACATGTTGTGATGCCATGATAAAAATACAGTTGGAGGTGCAACTGATGTGTTGAACTGTTAACAACATCTAATATTAAACAAATAGGTTTAATATTAATCTAAAGACATTTTCCTTCTTTTAACAGACAGCCTTAGTGAACTTTATTGTTTTTAAAAGAAGTCTTATACTTGTGTGCTCACCGAGGCTGTATTTATTTGATCAAAAGTACAGTAAAAATAGTAATATTGTGAACTGTTATTAAAACTGTTTTCCATTTTAATGTATTTTAAATTGTGAACATTTTCAGCATCATAACTCCAGTCTTCAGTGTCACATGACCCAGATAGCAAATTGACATTGAATCAACATAGAATCGACGTTTCGTGACATCGAACGACGGCGTTGATCTCCGACGTCGATCCGGCATCGCTTTTGCTCATCAGTAATGTTGAACCAACGTCCAGAAACGCCATTCAAAACTAACATAAAATCGATGCAACTGGTTTGCTTTCCTAACGCTTGAAACGATGTTGATTTCAAGTAGTTGAAACGACGTAATAGAATCAACACATATTCAACATAAAATCGATCTAATTGATTTGCCTACCTAACATTGAAACGACGTTATAAATAGGCGACAAAAACACATTTTCTAATTCTACTACATGATTTAAAAATCTCATAGTACTTAATTACAATAAATATATTAGTCTATATAGGTAATAATTTATTAAACACATCACATTCAGTAAAAATTGCTTTATTAATCATACAAAATACATTTACGAATACAAATTTAGATCATACAAATACACAGAAAGTTTATATTATAGTCTAATATATAAACTAATATAAATTGTTTCAAGTTACAATTTAAAAGCGATATTTACTCATGTTATTTTGAAAATAGGTGTGAAGCCATGAACCCTTTTAATCACCAACGATTTCGTTGTGTTGTGGTTTAATTTAGTACGGCTGCACTACTGGGCCACCATAAAAACTCAATGCAAAACTCAAATCTATAGCCTTTTATTCGTCACAGAATGCACAAATAAACAGCGTATGTGTCGCAGTTTTCAGCATATCAGAGGGAATGTTTGTCTTTCTGTTTCCTGGCTTTCTTCAGTAATTTCACAATCATTTTCAAATTATTCATAATACTCAAAATATATTTCTGAAACATAGGCTTAGCCGACACATAGCCTATATATCATGATAAAACTGGCAACTTTCATATTCAAGTAGCCTAACGAAAGTGTCATATATTAAAATATATAATTTGCTAGTTCACATGCATTATTTAAACACTGGTAATCAAAAGTTTGATATAATTAAGACTTTTAAAAATGTTTTTGAAAGAAGAAGGCTGAATTTATTTGATCAAAAATAAAGTTAAACCACAAATATTAAGAAATATTAATACAATTTCCAATAGGCCTAATTGTTTTCTATGATATTGTATTGTAAAATGTCATTTATTTCTGTAAAAGATGACTTTAGGGAAGAGTGGGGCACAACCTAATGCCCGTTTCACACACAGGCCTACTCCGTCTGCAGTGCGTATGAGATGCAGGAGCAGCACGCGCTGTTGTGCTTTCACATATGCCGCATTTGTAGTGCGAATTGATCCGGTTGTATACCACAAACACAGCATTTATTCGTTATTTTTTATTTCACATCCAAAAGTTGTTACTGAACATACATAGTCAGCATTGCATCGTCTTTGTATAGCCATTCACTAGATGTCACGTTTAAAAACGCACTACATTTCAACAACGTTTTATTTTAAAAAAATACCACTTCGTTATTTTGGCTTGGAATTTCGTTTGTTGTTATATGTTTGAATTTAGAAATGCCTTTGAAATTAAAAACTTTGCGTTTGATAAACAAAATACATTTTTGAAAATGAAGATTGCGTTAAAACCAAGTCTATTTTCTGGATGCAGAATTAAAGTGGATTTTATTTTGGATTCTAAACGGCAATTTCCACTTAAAGATGACAAGTTTACTTCCCTGAATATTAAGTTGTTCATGTCCCTTTTTTTGTATTTGCATACAGTAGGCTACATGTATTATACCTAGTATTATTATAACAAAACCTGGCACCAGTGGAATTTGTAGAGCTGATTTCAGTAAAGTCTTTGAAAAATGTTTTAGGAGTTGCAAGCTTGTAGTTGTTTTCTTTCCCTCACACAAACATAACAGTCCTTCTCAATCTCTTTACATCTTTTAGTTTGTCAAGAGATTTAAAGCACCATTTTTTTAAATAGTGCATGCCACATGTGCGTGCTCGAAGGAACTTGTGACCATAGTTGGCTAACGGTGCTTTCGGGAAACGCACTCCAGAGCAGCTGAAACTGATTTTGAGGAATGCGATTGTACATATGAATATAACTCGAAATGGATTTGAAAAAAAAAAGATTTTTTGAATGATTTATGATTAGGATGATTTGTAGAATAGAATTTGTGCACCTCCAATCCAGGTGCTCAGTTGTGCTATAATAATGCCTTAATAGAATATGTCAGACATATATCTATGTAAAAGCAGAGAGGTCGGTGTGGTGTACTGTAGACACGTATGTAGGTCGAGGCCAGCATCTGATGTCTTGATTTCTTCAGCTGGGGATCCCAGAAAACCTGCAATTACAATAGTACAGTTCAAAATCAGTACATTACTCATACTCATTTAAAGTCTCTCATCTGGTCCCTGGTATTACAAAGTATCATCCCAGGTTAAATTTAAGTTTAGCTGAATAGACAATATTTGATGTATAATTTTACTCACACAAAAGATTTTGACTCTGAATATTTCTTTTACATGGAATTTTGTGAGAAGTCCAATGATCTTGTCAAGATTATTGCAAAATAAACAGCCATACATTTACAAACCTCATTTGGATAAATACAGTGGTGGAAAACTTGAATCATTGAGAATTGTTGACCTGTTCCTCCCTAAAAGTAAAGTAAAGAAATTGTTGACATAGTAAAACAGTATTTACATAGTTAGCCATTTAATAATACATTTATTATTTTATGTTTTTACATTATCCTGTTAAAGGTGCCCTAGAATGACAAATTTAATTAACCTTGTCATAGTGAAATAACAAGAGTTCAGCACATGGAAATCACATACAGTGAGTTTCAAACACCATTGCCTCCTCCTTCATATGTAAATCTTGTTTGTGAAAACCACCACAGAAAAATAGGTGAATCTCAACATATTAGCAATGACGCAATGGGGTCATTAATATGTACGCCTCAACATTTGCATATGCCAGCCCATGTTCAATGTCAGGCGGAACTGCAGCCGATCCATCGGGAGTTCTGCAGGGAAACAAGCGTCACGCCAGGAGAGATCATGGACACAAATGTTATGTTCCAAGCTGTGCAGGGGATGTGAGGACTTTTCATACCCTTCCCACAGATAAAAATGTCAACAGGCATGGTTGTTATAATCGGATACTGCAACAATTTAATTCAAAATTGTTCGTTTCCTCTGCCCATTTAGGGTCATAGTGTCCATGTACCAACCTGAAGTGTCTTAAAAGCTTTGATCTAGATGTGTGAGAAGAGCCACAGTATCTGCCACATACAATCCAAAAGCAGGATTCCAAAAATCTGAGGGGGAAAAAATATAAAAACATAGTAAAATATAGAACATAGTAAAATCATGAAGGATGTCCTAACCAACAAGCTTACATTACTTAGCTAGATGTCATCTTATTTGATTGGCAAATGTAATAATAGGCCTACATCATTTGCAGTCTTTTAGTGATGCAGGGTGATAGTCCGTTTTTAAGACTATATTAATGTCTTTATCATAAAATCACTGTTTACGAACTTGCTGCATGATGTAGTTTTAATTGTTCTATCAGTATTGATAACTAATCAGTAAATATACTTACAAAGCTAAACATGCTCTGTGTTTTGGATGGCTCTTAAAAGAGCCTTTGTGGTTTATTCAGCTGCTGTTGACAAAAAGGAGAAACAGAAGAAACATCACTGAATATGAGTTGTATATGGCATGCCTGTACAAATTCAAAAGATTTTTGCATAAATTATTGAATAATTTATATGGTATATGATCATATTAATTCAGAGATGCAAGGTGACTGCACTTACAAAAATCAGATGGCAATTGAAACTAAAAAAGAGAGAAAAGAATAATCATTTTCATAGTAATAACCCAATTACCCAAAGTTACTAAAGACAATTAATGAATATATACAATGAATAACATCTGAAACTGCACAAAGGTATGCTATAAATAAGAAACCATTCATCTCTCTCGCTCTCTCAGCGTGAGCTCACGCGCGCAGCCAAACCTGTGTGACAACGCATTATTAAAACGCGAATGACGTCACACAAATATAACGGCATTAACGGTATTATTGACTGAAGGTATAAGACGGAAAGCCACAATTTGTGTGAATAGTATGCTTTATACGTACTGGAAAAGGCATTCCGTCAATTTTATGATCATTTATAGGGTTTCATATCTGAAAACGGCTGTTATATTTTGTGATTATAACTGCTTTAGCCTGAGAAAAATGAACGGTTTCCGGTCTGTGTGTTCTTTTAGTAACTTAAATAGATTTTATTATTTACTTGCATCAAATTTTTAAAGGTCATTAATATGTGTAGTAATACAGTCATTTTAATAGTTTAAAAATAAAATAAAAAGTAGGCCTACTTTACCTCAGGGAAACTCTTCGCCGGGCGATGTCCTCTCACTCAGAACGGAGTCGGGCTATGCGCGATCATGGCAGACGTCAGCTTATATACCCACTGCCAGGTTCTTTCGGACTTTGCACGCGAGGGTAAAAGTGTAATATTTATATTTTTATTTTATTTTATATTTTAAAATATCCTCCAAGTTGTACGTTTATACTGGTATTAGACCCCCCTTAATTGAAGACAATAATTAGCTGATAAAAAATAATTATTTGCTCATGCATGGAGCTCCCAGCCTAGAAGTTGCTATTTTACTGAATTAAAATCATAATATATACTAAATACAATTATTTCATAATAATATAATATTTTAGAGACCCCAAGTGTAGCCAATAGCCAATAAATGAAATTTTCTAAATGTCGATAAAAAACTATTACGAAATGATTGCATTTCCATTAGGCCTAACCGATGTTTTGCGACTAAAACGTTTTTTTTTTTATGTCATTCAAAAAATGATGCCACATAAGTTAGTAGGTTTATGTGCATCCCAGCCACCGCAATAGCCATTATTTAACGGAAGGAGACAGTCCTGTTATTCAAGCATTTATTAAAATTAAAAGAGGGAAAAACCATTTTTAAACCATTTCGTTATTTTGGCTTGAAATTTCGTTTGTTGAAAATATAAACTGAATTTAGAAATGCTTTTTAAATGAAAAAAACTTTGATTTAATAAACAAAATACATTTTTGAAATGAAGCAAAATAATCCCTTAATCCACCCTTGTTATTGTGAGGCTAGGCCTACACAAATAAAAGTAGACAGTTTATAGTTTTTAATTATGTCTTGTTCTTATCTGTATGGATAAAAATGACGTTGAGTTGTTTGCTCTGTCATTAAGAAAAATCCATCAGAACGTCGCACCTGCACTTTCATCCGACAGAGGGTTATAGAAAAGTAGCCTATATTGTTTCATAGGCTATGTTTAACTATTAGCCTATACTATTATTTTTTTTTAATTTCATATGTTGATTATGAAACGTGAACTCAACCTTCTACGCGAACCTTGGCAATAGAATCGCCATTGACCAGTAATTTTTTTGTTTGTTTAGAGTCGCCAGACTGATATAGGCTACTTTATATTATAGGCCTACTTTTATACAAATATATCTAGTATAGAAACATGGAAGTGTAACAAAGGCACATATAGGCTATATAAATTATCTAATGTGGATAAATATAATTTTGTAGCTACACATCACTATACAACATATGTCCTTAGATAAAATAGTGTAGAAATAAAAGTAGGCCTACATATTGCAAAAACTCAGTTGATTAAAAACTATAAGATGCATGAATATATTTTTATGAGTAGCCTGTATATTCACATGTACTACACATATTTACACATGTAACATGAAGATCGATTTTTAAGCTTTATTTTCTATGCATTTTCAAAATATATTTTAATATATTTAAGTGTTTCACATATATGAATATTATTCCTGTATATGGGATTATCCTAATGCTTCTTCGTTTGTTTTTGACCCAGGCCTACGTGCTACCATTTACGCACCAATCTTTAGCTTTCCATGTTTTCTTTTAGTAGGCTAATTGTAATAGCCTACTGGCATCCGAAAAACCCGGAAACTTCAAAGACTGTCCATTTTAATATCAGCGACTTCTATAAATTCTATAGGCTTCTATTGGCCTACTTAATTTTTTTTTCATAATGAATTAAAAGACATGTACATCCCATTTCCGTCTAAATTTAGTTCAGCCCATGTCATTACTCTAACCAAGTTTCAACATATATTAGACGTTGTGATTTTGACCATATGCGTCGACCATATCGTTGATGAGTCAACCTCATTTCAACGCGGAATCGACGTTATATTTTCAACGTAATAACGTTCTGATGTACCGACCAAATAGTGAACGCGTTGATTCAACATTGAAATTTAATCGACGATTGATACTGACCTTTACAACCAAAAATCAACGTTGAAACGACATCTGTTTGCTATCTGGGATCCTTCGGAAATCATTCTAATATGATGATTTGGTCATTGATTATTACTGGTGATTAATTATTAATACTTGTTCTTATTATTATAAATGTTGAAAACAATTTGAAAAATCTGCTTTGACATCACAGGAATAAATGACATTTTATTAAAAAATAGCAGTTATTTTAAATAGTAAAAATATTTCACAATATTACTGTTTGTTTTTTATCAAATACATGCAGGCTAAGGCAGTGTTAATTTCGTTGACGAATATTTTTCGTCATCATTTTCGTCAACAACCTTTTTTTCACTGACGAAAACGAGACGATAACTAAATAAAAACTAGTGTTGGATGACAAAAACTATGAAAATCTACTGTCATTTTCGTCAACGAATAAAAACGAAACGAAAATGTCAGGGAGGGACGATTAGGGAAGAAGAGATCCAGTCAGAACTGATGTCCTGTGTAACAGATGCGCACATTTGAGTTGTAACGTGCGGATCTAACCGCTGGAAAACACGGCGCTGCTGAGCTTCTCCAGGCTCACGCATCTCCATTACAGCGCTTCCGAGCGGCTCAATCAATGAATAACACGCATTTATATCAGGCAATTGTTTAAGAATTAATGCTGATGAACAAGGACAATATTTACTTTACCATGTTTATATTGTAATATGTTTTAGACGGTTGTAACAATGCATATTTTATCTCCCTCATCTGAACTTGAAAGAGAACCTGCAACTGCAATAATAAGGCGTTTCAAAATAAGAGTCCCGGTGTATTCCGAGCTTGTTTATAATTAAAAGTCACACATTATATATTAGTTTTTGGTTACATAATAAACTGTTTTTAATTTCATTCCCATTTAATTCATAGTCAGGAGGAAAGACCAGTATTTGCCACATATTCAGTATCAGGGTTATAATAGTTACATAAAACCATTAAAAAAATGAATTCTCCATTACTTAAATAAATAAACAAACTTGAAGCTTTAGTTTAACCTGATATACTAACTAAAACAGAAATACAAAGTTATAAAAAATATATAGATGTTTTTTTTTAAAACAAACCAAAAAAAGTGAATTGAGCTCTCTTTCAAGTATTTTTAATGTCAAAAACACAATGATGTCACAATGTCAGTTCAAGTAACTGTCAGTTATGTAATGCTTAAATGCTCAATTAATGCATTACAATTTAACTAAACTCATTAGATTTTAGTCGACCAAATCTACTGTAGATTTATTAGACTAAAATCTTTTGATATTTAGTCAACTAAAACTAGACTAAAACTAAAAACAATTCAGGTGACTAAAATAAGACTAAAACTAAATGGCATTTTAGTCAAAAGACTATGACTAAAACTAAATCAAAATTTGCTGTCAAAATTAACACTGGGCTAAGGGAGTTAGTGACTTATTTCAAAAACATAAAAAGATATGAATTATTCAAAACTTTGAAAGGTGTACTCAGCGTAGGATATGTTTGTGCCACACTATTGTGTTTCACATTGGGAAATGATCATTTTACACTGAGCATCTATGCTTGCCAAATCTAGATTGCTAAATGTGGGCACAACTGCACAATTACCTTTTATATTATAGTTAATTATAACTATGTGGCCCTGACTTTGTGCATAAACACTCATATAGGCAGCTAATGGGTTTGATCAAGTGCCGCCACTCTCGCTGTGAATCATTTTTGACACCCCAACTGTCATTTGCATAATTAAATGCAAATGGATTGAGGTTGCATAATTAAAAATCTGACATGGATCAGTGTTGTGAAATAGCACAGATCAGTGTGGTGGAGAATAACAGACATAGTTCATCAGTGACAGGCCTTAGAAAACACAGCCTGTATAATTGGCTTCACTCTGTTAGGTGAATAACACTGACTGTTGTCTGTCTCACACTTCTGGTTGTAGTGCTTTGTAGTTGACATAGTATGTTTTTGTGGAGTAAGCCTTATTGTGCAAATGCAACGCTTTCACCGCATGAGTTTTCAGACATACCCTGGCACTGTTTCCTGAATAACTGAAAGCTAATGCGACAGCAATCAATGCAGCGTGCACTACTTTTGGAAACTGCTTTGTTGGCAAAGGCTATTAACACTAACTCTGCCCACCATTGTCTGGTTGACAACAAAATTACAAAACACATCTGGTAACAGGAGCAGTTAGACTGGCTAAACCGATTTGGCGAATTGATTTTGCCCTGCAGCTCAGGCTGGAAATCTGTACATATTTCTATCCTGCTTCTGTTACAATTTTGCGGGAACCAATCACAAACTGGCTTATCCACCTGGCGCTATTGGTGGGTTTAACACAGTGACGGATAGAGAAGTGATGGATCTGATTGGTTGAAGGACTATCCAATTTCATACAGAGTAATTTGAATTATGCTCGTTGATCACGCCTCTTGTACAGTAGAAAATACAGAGCATACTCCCCAGACCAATGTTCAGTCTTAAAAGATTGAGCTCGGTCTGGTGATAGCCAGACAAAGGAGCAGTGGCTCGGAAAGAAATAATGGTGGATTTAGTCTTTGAAACGGCCAACCCAAATTCGAATTCGCCTTTTTCAAACCCCTTCTTCGCCCTATTCCCATCTCATATCAGCATTTATTTTAAATAAAACTGAAGAAAATATTGCTAAAGTGGAAATGAATTCGGTAACGAGTATTTAATAGGCCTGTAACTGAAATTGTATGCTGTGTCCTTGCATTGATGGGACAGGTTGGCAGTTGATTTCAGAGCCACTTCATTATCACTCTCGCTTTGTGACATGGTGCTCGATCCTGCTGGAAAATGCATGGATCATCACCAAATTGCTCCTTGCTCCAAATTGCTCCTCTTTATTCATGGCAGTGTTTTTGGGCAGAATTGTGAGAGCCCACCAGGGTCATATGTACACACATACACTGAGCACATTTAGCGCAGCACACAGCATTGTTTTAGATGTTTGTCAATTTCCATCATGAAATATACTAATAATGTGATAATGTGAACATATCCTGTAGGTTCTATGCCTTTAGGTTCGGTATCTTTAGGTTCAGTGTTAAAATACTAATGTGAACCCTAAGTGGAGCAGGACTAATTGTTTTTTTTTTGTTCCAGACCAAACAAATCATGTGAACCAAACTACATGTGCCGTTAATGCAGCACCAGATGGCAAAAGCTTGGTCAATTTTCCTTTCGGTAGTGAATAATTGACTGGGGTTCTTCACCGACATAACTACAGTGCAATGTATGCAATGCTTGTGTGATGTCCACTGGCTCACCTGCATAATCTTTTTTTCTTTTTCTCCTTTTCGCTGAAAATCAGTGCACAGACAATTTGGATTGCAAACTTTCTGCAGTCTATATTTTTAATAACAATTATCACACGAGAATTCTGGTCTGACGCACACGTGATCTTGCTTTGTATCCTCGTCACATCTTGCGTGTGTTTGGTTGTGAAGCGTAGTTTGCGCACCGGAGAGAGAGAGTTGTCTGTGATTTTTCCTCTTGTACAGTCATGCGGTGTGAAACCCCATGTCGCTGATCCATTGTGCAGTGTGAACACAGCAGTGACTAAATGCTACCCCAGATAGTCATGCAGTGTGAAAAGAGCAGTGATCCGACAAGTTTGAAAACCATGCAGTCTGAACTCTGCATTAGTTGTCTGATCTCGTCTTTAATAAGTAATTGTTTTGTTCGCAGAGTATTTGTATCCTGAGTATCCGAGAAGTGTTTTGTTGAATTTGCTTTCATTAAAGAAACGGCTTGCGATTAGATCCTTGTTCATCTTAAGTGACTCAATTAAATAGTCTCAAAGTGAATTTTATATGGCTCCCTGATGTGAGTCAGGCATTTCATATATTCATTAATCCAATTTCATATACGTTTATGTTACGTAACTGAATTATAATACTGCACTAGCTAGATGACAAACTTTTAGCTAGTGATAACACACCTTAGCATTTTAAATGCTAAGCATTAAAAACCCCTTCAGCAAAGCCATTATGACTTTAGCTGTTTTAGTCCACATGCAGGCTAAGCAAATGCTCCACTCTTCTCCACAATAGTAACCCACTGCAATTTAAATTGTTCTAATAATTCCAACACAATTAAATATTAAACACAATTACACACTATCACGTCTTCCCCTTTCTTGCTCAGTAACACTTTTACGTATAACATAACTAGAGGTGGGCATAGATTATTTTTTTTTTTATCTAGATTAATCTAGATTAAAATGGCTAATTTGAATTCTGCCGAAAGCATTCACAATATGTGTGCTACTCAAATAATGACTGCGTTCACGCTTGACGTGGTAATTTCACAGCATACACGCAGGTTTGAAGACTCGTTCTCGCTCCCTACAGTGCAATTCGGCTAGGAACACATCCTCGCTAAAATATCACGGTGAAAGTCATCATGGCTTGCGTAGTATAGACCCAGCTCCCAACCCAATTTTGAGAATAGATTAACGGCAATTTTTTTATCGCCCGATAAGAGTCTCACGTTCACGCAGCACGTTAACGCCAATAACGGCCCACCACTAAAAATAACATTTACTCTCTCTCAATCTAGCCATATGCAAAGCATGCTGGGAACTAACAAGTCCCTCCTAGTTTCGGTTAATGCAACACAAATCATTCATGTAATCTCAACAAAAACGGATTAAATACACTTCAATTGTAGTTATATTTAAGTGGATTGAACACAATTAAATTAAGTTAGGACAACATTTATTGCAATTGTGTTGCTTTAGCTAATTTTAATTTGAACAAGCAGTAAAAAAGAAAAAATGTCAGTGTAAATGGAAATATTTGCATACGATGATATATAAATGAATCGAAAAAGTTAAATAAATTCACACTTTATATCTGTCATGGTGTGTTTGGATTTTGTTCATGTTTCATGTTTGTTTTACCATTGCACTTCCTGGTCTTGTCATGTGATTCCCTTGCCCTCATGTGATCCTGCCTCATGTGTTGTGTTATGTTCTCATTGGTTCATTAGTTCATCATTGTTCACAGGTGTCCTTTGTCTTGTCTTTAGCCCTTGTGTATTTAAGCCCTCATGTTTGCCATGTGTCTTTGTCTGTTATTGAAGTTGTACCCACTGTTGGTGAGTTGTATCTTTTGGCAAGCCAAGTCACGATATTGTTTTGTCAAGTCTTTGTTTTATTTTTATGATTTTGAGTTTGGATTTCCTTAAATAAAGCTGCACTTCGGTTCTAAACTTGCCTCCAGTGGATGCGTACAATATTGAAGTACAATATCCTAGTACTGCCAAGCAATAATGCTTAAACACATTTGTCTATCTAGATTATAAAACAACAACATTTGTACATTTTATTTTACCTATAACTTATTGTGCTGTATATGCTTGAATTTTATGCAAAGCAATATGCAGGGGTGCGATGTGACCTAAATGAGTGTCACGTCTGTCTTTTCACGTTATGGAAATGTGATATACAGAAAAAATATACAGAATATTTACACTTATGATGTTAAAATATGTCCTCAGAACTGTACACTGATTGTTTATGGACAGGTTATGGAGTCATTCACCGTATAGTATTTTGGCTACAAGATTAACACTTTATTTATCTAAGTTGTTTTTGGTGGTCTAAAGTTAGAAGTTCCTCGGCTGAACATGGTACAAGCTCCGGCACGAGATCCAGAGCCGTTACGGTGGAAACAGGACAACAGAGACTGGTCCATTACACTTGAACTACTTCTAAATGTTTAATTAACGAGCGTAATGTTGGCAATATGTATTAAAATGTATATAAAATATGCTAAACTGTAAAATATGATCGAATATAAAGGTTTTATCATGCAAGCCAGTGTTTGTGTGGAGTATTTAAAAAAACTTTAGAGGATAACATTTAATCTGTGGATGTTAATTCATGTATAAAATAACTAAAAAAAGCTATGATTATTGTAAAAATTAATCAAGTATGCTAGGTTAAAACAACCCATAATGCTGTATTAAATAAACAACCCAATTTGCTGGGTAAAATTAACCCAACATGTGTTCTGTCATTATATTTAGCCAGCCATTTGGTTAAAAACAACCCAAATTCAATATCCTTTCATATCAATTCATATCAATGCGAGTACAAATCCGATGATGAAACGTTGGAAGAACTAGTTATTCAACCCAAACCTCCATCGCAAGGATGACTTGAGTAGGACGTTTGTCAGTGATACGCTACTCATTTTGAGGTACATAATGAGATGTTGCTGCGGTAATTCCTCACCATCAGCATTGACAAGAGTGTGTACATCATTAAACCCATGTGTATATTTTTATTCATTTATTGCTGTGCTTGTGCGGGAACTGTATCAATAACGGCACATATGTTAGCCGAGCACTAACGTGAATGACTGATGTAAAGTTTGTAAAACAAATCTTGCTCCATCCTTTATCTTTACTTAGAGTAGTAAGAACGACGGACAGTCTGCATTAATAGACACAGTTTTAGGTAATAGCGGCTCACATCTGATGAGCAGAAGTATTTCAGTAAGACAGTCATAATGTGAGTTAGCCAGAAACACAAAAGAAGTATTTTAAAAACCCGGTAGAAAATATATACATCAATAATTAATCATACTTACAGATTATGATTCTGAGGAGCAGCTGCTCCAAATAAATAAACTTGTACTGACCCGTCTTTCAAGAGCAAGCGTTTGCGAATCACATGTTGAACTCCGAGATTTGAGATGCAGTCGTCAGTAAAATGACGTGTTCGAGGGCGGACCGCATACATCATTGTGCAAATGTCTTTTCTAGTGACGTAGAACCATCACACAGTGGGATTCGAAAGACAAATAACTCGCCTAGGTGGTTCAGAGTCGATTCTTTCTTTTGGGAGACGATAACTTTATTTATCCTGCACTTTCCACTTTACAACCTTGCAGAACATTTATATTCACAGACAGCTACATTACACCAAAATAGGGCCACTTTAATGCATTGACACCTGCATGCATTGTCAGCATATTAAGCGTAGTCTATTTCACCCTGAAAACAAATGCCTTCAGGTCTCGTTTGAACTCTTCTCCTCTCTTTTCCAGGTGGCCCATCTCACTGGTCATCTCCACCGTGCGACTGCTGCTGCAAGGGCCACAAAGGTGAAGGCGAAGGTGAGAGTGGAACCTCATTCAACGAGCTCTCCACCTCCAGCTCGGAGAGCCACTCCGAGGCCAGCTCCCCGCAAGGTACCGTCATCCGTGGCCCGGTCAGCCGGCAGACACACGTGCAAACATTGGACAGGCCTCCCAAGAAAGGCCCCGTTCAGCATCTCCTGCAGCAGCAGCAGTCCGAGCAGCGCCGCAGGAGCGACCTGCTCCGGACACTCACCGCAAGTTCCCGGGACACCAGCACTTGCAAGAAACGGCCAGCGAAAGAAAAGATGACTGTGGAAGAGGAACTGGAGAAGTGCATCCAGGACTTCCGCAAGATCAAGATTCCTGAGCATTTTCCCGAGCGCAAGTACATGTGGCAGGCCGACCTCCTGCGCAAATACCGTCTTTGAGGGACGGCGAAACCGTTTTTCAAACCTTAAGCGCAAGCTACAATAACGTACGTGTTCACTGCTACGACTACTATAGCTACTACACACCACACTACTACTGCCTCTGACTTTCTTGTCAATGTCGGTCGATAACCAGAGCGACCACTTCATCTGCTTGGATGCTAATTGTTTACTTGTAAACACCTGCATTTTTGTAGAGTTCCAGAGAGA
Organism: Gobiocypris rarus; assembly: GCA_023029165.1. Taxonomy (NCBI): domain Eukaryota; kingdom Metazoa; phylum Chordata; class Actinopteri; order Cypriniformes; family Gobionidae; genus Gobiocypris; species Gobiocypris rarus. The sequence goes on along the minus strand of CM040930.1, from coordinate 7,205,295 downwards.
CGCAAGTGTTTTCAAAAGACACACAGCTACTTCTCCTCCCTTGCTGAGCTACACAAATTTGTGTGTAATTGTTTGCTACAACTAAAAATGTGTGACCTCGGTATGTTAGTGCCACAGCCATTGAGTTGAGGTGGCCCAGAGGTTGAAAGATGAATGTGTATCCACCTCATAAATAATGCATGTGGTCCCAACTGTGCCCTTTCTAAGAATAGCCACTGCCTTGGCGGACGTATGAGTGGGTTTCCATTTCAACACTCAGAGAAGCACAGGAGACCATGGAGCCGAACGTGTTTGCCCTTTTTTCGGATTCTCTATGTTCCATTTTCGTACCTCAGCTAAGCTACAATCGTTGGCTGTAAAGACCCCTCCGCGTATGCTCACGGCATAAAAGGGTTGTGGGTGGAAACTCAATAGCATCACATAAACGCTTTGCAACTGCTGCCTGAAACATTGATTTAAACATGATATTCCTAATGGGAGTGGATGATGACTTACTCTTCAGGTCAAAGGTTAAATACTGAATGGAAAGCAACATTAGGGACATATTCTGAAAGCAATCACACACCGAACAACACAAACATAGTTAAGGGTTGTGCAATCTTTATGCAGAAGAGATTTTTGCTGCTGTATTCATTCCATCAATAACAGTGAATCTGAGAAATGGATGGCTTTGATAATATTTCCCAAGACATAATGCGACCTATATATCTGATGATAATTCAGTGGAAACGTATTGGTGTGAGTAATGGTTAATAATGAAAATAAACATCATGTTTTAGACACAACAATACCAAGCAGCTTAGATAGCCTGTTTACTTTTAATTTATTTAATTTAATTATTTAATTTATTAGTTAATCATTTTGCAAGGATTTGCAAGGAACTTGGAAAACAACATAAGCATCATAACTTGCTGCTATTGAACAATATTTATTTTCAAACTATACTAGACAGACTTTAATGCAAGGGGTATAGAGTAAAAGCTACACATTTATGATAATGCCACATTTATTTAAAAAGAAAACTGATGCAAAGGTTAAATTACAATTGATAATTGTGGATTTTTTTTCTCCCCGCTAATTTCCTATATATTATACCTTAACTGCCTGTGATGAACAGCCTTAACCTAAGTTTACCTAAAAATGTTTTTAATGTTATACAGTTAATTGTCAAAAATGTGACTGGATGTTAAAAGAGGTATAATGTATAAGATGTGGACCTTTTGATTAGCATTTCATTTTGTGTACTGAGCATTTATCGTTAACTAGAAAAAAAAATCTATTTATTTCATTAGATAATGATTAAAACATCACACTTATTTTCTCTGGTTTTAGACAATAACCTAATGTATTACCATAAATAGTAATATTGTTGTAACCTCACTGTGTGAAGTGGTGGATTCCAGATGCACGCTTGTGATGATTTTGAATGTTTGGAGGCGGTAAATGACAGGCATGGACATGTAGACTTTCTTTTCTCAAAGTAGCCTTTTGAATTAGATTATAAATTAAGATTCATCGAGTGCTAATCAAAATGTAGCCTCCAGCCTCTCATTCCCAAGTCTGTGAAATATGAAATTAAAGGGCAGAGAGATTAGCATGTATAATAGAATAAATATTATTTATTATCTGGGTACTTAAAGGATACAGTAAAGTCATTATTTTATTGCAATGCACAGGTTTTCTGCTCTATTCCGAACACTAACCGTACTGTAAAAAAAAAAATAGCACAACAAACCACATGTAAATAAAATGATATTAAAATGTCTTTTATATGAATTGCACTTGTAATCTGTAAGAGATTATTCGTTGACCACTCAAGACAGCTAAGATAAATAAAAGTGTTTGGAATCCATATGAATGGCAATTATATATGTTAATATTTATATAATAATTGAGTACCATATAAAGCTACAGTAACAGAATGGGAAAAGAGCTTAAAGTTGAGCTGTTATATGTTACACACGAGCATAACTCATCAAAAGCACAAACTCACTGCCATTGTTACCAGGAAGTACCTGGAGATTCAGGTGGCATTCAAGCCGTGCTGTGCAGGCACCACACATTCACACATTCCATTCTATAATCGGCCATTTTACTGGGAGATGTATAGCCAAAGGCTTTGGTGGTAAAAGCCACTTTTATTGTAGCCAGACAGAGTGCCCTTGTGAAAAAGTTTGCTTAATCAATGTGCATTTGTAGAGTACTTTAAATCTTAAAAGTATATATGTAAAGTATATATGTATGCTTGCAGACAATATAAAAGGCCTCTTAAGTGTACTTTCCTGACTATGTTTCTTATCACACTTAAGTACACTTTTAAGTGCACTTTGTAATAATGCCAAATTAAAATTGAACTGTTTGATTTTAAATCATTGTTTCAATAAAAGTTGGTCATGGTTTAAAGAACACTTTGATTAGAATTTTTACTGAAGTGTGTTATTGAAGTTAATATATTTTGTACTAAATTGCAACTTAATAATTTCAAATGTGTAATGCCAAATACATTTAAATACATGACATACTAGTTTCAATAGAAATTACATATTTTAAAGGCAATAAAAGTAATTATGACATTACATATAAAGATGTACTTAAAGGGATAGTTCACCCGAAAATGAAAATTAGTTCATGATTTACTCACCCCCAAGCCATCCTAGGTGCATATGACATTCTTCTTTCAGACGAATACAATCAGAGTAATATTAAAAATATCCTGGCTAATCCAAGCATTATAATGGCAGTGAATAGAAGACCAAAATGTGAAGCCCAAAAAGTGCATCCATCCATCATAAACCGTGGGTCATTTTAATTTTTTGGTGAACTAACCCTTTAAGTGGGTCATAAGCACTCTTATGTTCAACTAACTGCATTTAATATCCATTAAATTATAATACATTTTCCTTCAATTGTAAATATTATGCAGTTAATTGTCTGCAAACATTACCTTGAGTTCACACTTAAGTATATTCTTTTAAAGTATATTATTTATGTAATAAGTATGCTTTTTAAAAGTATGCTAAAGTGTACTTCTTCACAAGGGAGATCAATATATTTCAATTGATTAGATTGTAAAGTCAGCTATGATATGAATGGCATTATGATTATAACTCAGTTACTTAATGAAAATCTGGTTTAAAATGGTTTACAAATGAGTTACACTGTAGCTAAAGTCACACCGAGATAGAGTAGTAAGCATTAAAAGTTGTCTCTTCCGTTTAAAGTTGGCATTTACACCGGCAGGTTTATATTAAAAATCAAATATCGACTGTTATAGTGCTGCATGTAGCATTTGCACATTCATTGTTGACACAAACTGAAACTAGAAACAAGATCTCTTTCACACTGCATGCAAAAGCAGTGCAAAATCCACTCAAATCTGACCTTACAGTATTCACACTGACCCCAAAATACAGTAAAAATGCCACATAAACCTTTTCAAACAATCTTATGTAATATAGATTTTGTTATAAAGCAACATAAATATGTCCAATCACGCAAGATTATGTAACGCTTCTGGCAAAAATATGTTTCAAAACTTCAAAAATGTCCCGTTTTGTCCCGTTTGCACCCGCAGAAGCCTGTAGGAAGAGGTCTACACTGATTTTTCAGTCCCAGTCTGGTTTCTATAGCCTTTTTTTTCAAATTACCACACGCACAACACTTCAGATCTCCAATAACAGACTTCTACGTGCTATTATTATTAGATAATTATATTTTGTGGGAGCTCACGAGTCATTTCCTTCTCCTGCTTCCCGTTTCTATTCTGTATAACTATGTGTATATAACCAGGGCTTGACATTAACTTTTTTGGTCCCCAGCCAATGCGGCTAGTGGTTTTCCAAAGTTACTAGCCACTCAGCATTTTCACTGGCCACAATTTTGACATCCATACCATGGGGAAAAACTGCCATATAGATATTTTTTTATATTATCTCATCATTTGACAGCAGGTATATTAGGCTGCTGATGCACAGATCCATTACACTGTTACACATGCATATTCTTTCTCAACTGTTTAAAGGGTTAGTTCACCCAAAAATAAATCTTATGTCGTTCTAAACCCGTAAGACCTCCGTTCATCTCCGGAACACAGTTCAAGATATTTTATATTTAGTCCGAGAGCTTTTTAGTCCTCCATTGAATATACTGTATACGGTATACTGTCCCTTTCCAGAAAGCTAATAAAAACATCATCAAAGTAGTCCATGTGACATCAGTGGGTTAGTTAGACTCTTTTGAAGCATCTAACTAACCCACTGATGTCACATAGACTACTTTGATGATGTTTTTCATACCTTTCTTCCTACCTTTCTGGACACGGACTGTAGACTGGGCATACATTCAATGGAGGACCAGAAGGTTCTCAGACTAAATCTAAAATATCTTAAACTGTGTTCAGGAGATGAACGGAGGTCTTACGGGTGTGGAACGACATTAGGGTTAATGACAGAATTTTCATTTTTTGGTGAACTAACCCTTTAAGTGGCGAGTAGGAGTGACTGCGTTACGCGCCAGTGCTAAAATACACATGCATTTGGTGGGTGTTTATGTCAAGCTCTGGATATAAATATGGTCCCCATCCTCATGTAAAATAGATTAGGATGATCAAGTTTGTAAAAGTTCTTCATGATCTTGGGCCATATTTTAAAGATTTAAGCGTATGGTCTGAAGCACATGGTGCAGGTGCACTTAGGGCGTGTCCGAATCCACTTTTGCTAATTTAACGATGAATGGTTTGTCCCTACTCTCTTAATAAGTCATGGGTGTGTTTTGGGCGTAAAATGCAATAAACCAATCAGAGTCTCATCTCCCATTCCCTTTAAAAGCCAGTGGCGGATTCACTATTTACATGACAGAATTTGCGAGTGGAAAGACTGAACGCTTCTCCAGAAAAAATAAAAATACTTTTATTTTTAATATTTATAAATGTTTGTGTGCTGATGCGTGTCCCTGTGTGTGTAATAAGCAGTGTGTGTGCGTTGTGCACTAACGCGTCCTTTAAATAACACAAAACATACTATTGACTTTAGAGAAGGTTTTTGATGGTCAATGGCGCAGTCGTTTTCAGTTCCTCAAAATAGCAACCTTTTATATCTCAAAAGCTCAAGGGAAAGTTGATTTCTCAATTCATCACCCTTTAAACAACGTGGTGCTGGACATTAAAATGATAACTGCGTCGGGATGAAACTAGCAAAAAACACTTGCGTTGCGCCTGGTTTTATAATTTATGGCCATTATTAGAGGAAATGTTCAATGTAGTAACTCAGAAATGACCTTACTTTTTTCACATAGCGGCAGCAGAAATGCCTCAGATGCTGCTTGTGCGTGCGGCGTGAAACAGAGTTGAACCATGGGATGTGGCGTCTACTGTTCACTTGACATTCTGTGCCCATGACACAGGTTTCTTGATTCAAACATTCATCTCACATCTCTCAAAGATATAGCTCTCAGCAGTTTCACATCTGCACCTTATTCAATATTCTGCAATGTTCTTTATTACTGTCAAAAAATAATGAGAATGGCCAGTATCTTTTTTTGTTTTTAAATGGTCCTGTCTGCGTCAGATTGGATGGGATAGTCTGATTCCCCTTTCATTGTAAATGAAAAGCTCACATATTTCTATTATTATTATAATCCGCAGCAAGCTGTAGCTTGAGATCAGTGTTATGCTAGTTTTAACATGTTTTATTGATTATTCAGAAACTCATTTCAGTGCACATATTCTGATTCACAACAATAATTTCATTTTCAACCAAATAAACATTTCCATTAATAATCTGGCTAGATTATTATGAGTAAAGCCAGTCAGGAGTTAGTGTACAAAAGCCAGCAAAAACTGACAAAAAATGCCAGAGATATTCAAAATGTGATGATATATTTCATAATATTCTAATATAGGACATAGACATACAGTACTGTGTGATGTTTATCTGAAAAATATAAAAAGGTAAAAAAAAACATTCCTAAAAAAATCCATTTCCAGGGTGATAATGCAACATAAAAAAGACACTAGCAGAAACATACAACACTTGTTTATGATGTCACATGGTCTATTTTATTAAATATTTTTAAGATTGATAAAGTTTAAATTATGGATGCTTGTTTCCGCCACTTTTTATCTCACAGTTCTGACTTTATATCTCACAATTCTGACTTTATATCTCACAATTCTGACTTTATATCTCACAATTCTGACTTTATATCTCACAATTCTGACTTTATATCTCATAATTCTGACTTTATATCTCACAATTCTGACTTTATATCTCACAATTCTGACTTTATATCTCACAATTCTGACTTTATATCTCTCAATTCTGACTTTATATCTCACAATTCTGACTTTATATCTCACAATTCTGACTTTATATCTCACAATTCTGACTTTATATCTCACAATTCTGACTTTATATCTCACAATTCTGACTTTATATCTCACAATTCTGAGAAAAAAAGTTGGATTATCTTTTTAAATGTTTTATTCTGTGGCGGACACAAGCTTCCATATTAAATAAAGTTGATACATTCAAAAATATCATAGACAAAATGTCAGAAGTGTGCGTGTAGTTGCTATTGAGAATTGTGTAAAAGTAAAGAAAATATGCATCAAAACTACACTATAAATATTCTTCAAATTGAAACATGAATAAAAAATAATGTATCATTGTACCCAGCAGTCTTCGTTACGTTTTGGCTAATTTGTATGATCTCATTTGTGCATTTCCGTACAATCTGCTTACACCTCATGTTCAGGGGAGGAGCTTCATGCTTATTTTTTGTTTTTCTCGTAGAAATTCCTAAAAAATCACCACCTCCTAAAATAGTGATTTGTTTTTCTGTCAGATCAGGTTGTTATACCCAGAATGTACACCGTATGTACAAGGTCTTATTTAATGCATCGTAATGGTGTGTTTTAAAGTTTACGGAAACACTTTACAACACGTTCCAATTAGTTAATGCATTAAGTATCATTACCTAGCAATGAGTAGCCTAATACATTTGATATAGTATTTATTATTCTTACAGTACTTCATTGTTTGTTCATGTTAGTTCACAGTGCATTCATGTTAAAAGACGCAACTTTTGATTTGAATCATATATTAGTAAATGCTGAAATGAACAAACTAAGATGTGTTTATTGTTAATTAACTTATGGAACCTTGTTGTAAACTGTTACCAAATATACTCTGTATTTTAACAAACACACACAGGAATGAAAGAGATGTTTAGAAATGATAATGTTATAGATGTTTCATTATGAATAATGAAAATTGTGCATCAAAATGCCGGCTCTGTTGACTTTTAGCTTTTATTTGTTCACGAAAATCCAGTGACAATACATGTAACCACACTAGCTCATTGTTACTTCAAGTCAAAGTGAAGCCTGAACGCAGGTTGCTGAGTCTGAAAACAAAGAAAATATGATGACACAGAGCGGCTTTTTGAAATAGGCAAGAAAAATCATTTGGCACATATTTTGTGAGACATTGCGTCTGTTTCCATTCCTTTTAGATGTTCACACACTCATGGGCCGCTCTACCACCAGACAGGCCTGTTTAAAATGTTGCCTGGCGTATCAACAGCTACACCCCCTATTGTTTTGCCATTTTTATGTCTTCTTTTTAACCCACATAAAAATCAATCTTAGAAGACTTATGGACTGTATGTCTGAGAATAAAACCAATACATTAAAACCGCTCATTTGAAAACTTGCAGAGCACACCACAAAAAGGTTGTTTGGTGTCGTTTTTTGACTTCAAAAAGGTCCAGATGATTGTGCGCATGCCAGTGTAGGAAATATTGCAAATGTTTGTCTGTTTGTGATGATGTTAAAGCATACCAAAAAACACAGGGAAAAAAGGTAAAGCACAAAGTGTGGGTTGTGTCTGCTAATGTTTGCCACAAATGTACTGTATATTGTAATGTATAAAAGAGAGCATCATCTGAGATGTCTTTAGATACAAGCATAAATGATATACAACTGTACATCAAATAAACTTCTATAGAAACACTGTTTGTGCCTGTGGTGCTGAGATATTGAATGAATGGTTTAAAGCATCTGGCTAGGAATGGATACTTTCTGAAAAGTCATAGCAAAAGATTGGTATTAAAACATTTAGAGAAGTATAGAATGTTGGTTCTGACAAATCTTGGCTTTAGGTTATTCTTTGCACAAATAGCATCCATATGTTACATATTTAGACTCCACATTCCATATGTCCAGTGTGCTGGACACATTTGTTGTTGATTTTCTTGGCATATGATAAAAATGGTTGTTATCCAGCCAGCTCATGGGATTCTGGGAAACTCATAGAACATATTGATGGGACCTTCAAGCTAAGACTGATTTTAACTGAAACATCTTTGTACATTTGAAGATTATAGAATGATAGTGTTATAAAATGTTATTTTTTTGTTATAAAAAAACATGAACAATATGGGTTCAATATACTCTAGGCCAAAGTCCGAGCTCGAAGCCCTCCCCCCGGACAGCACGCCAAATACGCATTTGAATTTACTCTCTATAAATTATATGTAAGTGTGAACTAGTGAAATTACACGTTATTCATTATGTAATGTCAATTTAATGTTTAAAAAACAAATTAGAGTATTATTCAATATTAATAATTTTATGAATATCTTTGTTAAAACATTACTATTTTACTATGCCATACTCAGCCATACTCCTCGTAGTCCCAGAGACAATAAACATAGGTTTGGTTTCACCAATTAGCATGTTTCTTTGGAAATTTAAACAAATGCAAAGTGAATGTGTGTGTATCAGAGTCACAGAGACAGACAAGCGACAATACATAATGAATAACATATTTAATATCTGATTATTTCCCTTAATCCTTGCTTATTCTTTGCTTAGATGCCGGTGTCTGGCTGTAACCAAAGCAGACCAACAACTGATCAGATTTATGGAACTGAGAAGAGCGGTGGACGATCGTGCCCTTATGGCAGAAAAGGAGAAAAAGAGGAGAACAGAAGGCCTGCAGAACAGCAGAGCGTGTCACTGTAATTTAGATGTTCTGGAAGTTCAGGAAGCAAAGTAAATAGGCAACATTGTTATGTAATAACTTATGTCATATTACTAAAAGTTCAAGGATGAAGATGAGTCAAAAGATTGCAAAACAGAAGGTTTTTAATAAGAAAAACTCAGACAAACAAACCACGAGACAATGTGTCAAGCATAAGAGTCACCACAAGCATTACACAAAAAAATAACCAACAGTGAACTGGGAAATCTACACAGATAATGATCTAAAAGACTAACAGGTGTAGTCTTTTCCCTCTGAGAAGGTGCTGCCTCACACAGTAATATGGCAGAGGAGGAGGTTGGCGAAGAGATGGAAACAAGCAGGCAGAAGGAAATGACAAGGAGGAGCGGATGGTGGTAGGAGCCATGGAGGTGATACCGACGAAAAACAGGAGGGTACCCAGAGACCTGCACGGGTGGTGCCTCATGGTGGCGTTGCTGGAGGGAGGAGCCATGGGAGTGCAGAGTTCAGCGAACAACGGTAATGGAGCTGATGGAGGTGGAGACCTGGGCGTTGCTGGAACCGGGCGACATCATAGGCCACGGAGGACGTGACGAAGCTGCAAGGATGAGGTGGAAATGGTGTACCGAAGGGGGTGCAACTAAGGACTGACGCGGAGCCTGAGGAAAGGCGGAGATAGACTGAGCTGGGGGTTGGAGGGCCGGAGCACAGTGGACGGCTCGCAATATCTGACCCAGGTGAAGCCAGTAGGCCAACAGAGCCCGGTGGAGTCGTGAGCCCACATCCCTGGTGACGCCGAGGAAGGATGGAGTGAAGGCAGACGAGTCAGGGCGATGGGCCGAGGTGTAGATATGGGATCAGCAGCCGCTGTTTTATAATTGATTTTGATTTGTATTATTCTTTGTCAGAGAGTGCTTTCATGCAAATCTGTTATTTTGAGTATGTTTTCATACAGGCAAGTACACACGCACGCAACTGCTTTCACTTTGCTTTTGTTCACATTTTCAAAGAAACATGCTAATTGGTGGTTCAAAAGACCAAACCCTATGTTTATTGGTTGAGAAGATGGCAGTTTCAACCAATCTGGGCATGCGGGTAGGACTAAGCATCAAAACTCGTTTCTGTCTGGCTCAGAGGAACACACCGCATGAGTTTCTTTGATGAATCAAGGCTCGAAACGGAATCTGCTTAGTATATGCTTCACATGTTATCATTTAATAACACTTTTTTATGTGCTGAAGCCCAAATGCTCATATTATTATTACAATAAATGTAATAAATTGATTAAAAACACATTATATATGTATACACACACATAATAGTTGAGTTGTTTCTAACAATAGTATAAATCATTTAGCTATTTCTGTATAGATTTATTTTCATACTAATCTTTATTTCTCATTGTGAGACAGATTTCCATGTTCATAAGAAAGGCAAGAGACCCCACACATCTTGTGATGTTTCTGTTGCCTGTTTTCCCAAGCAGGATTTCTGAGGACAGCATTTAACTAGAGACAGCAAAGAAATCTGCCATAGATCTCCCTTTAGAGTGTGCTGTCTTTCTCTCCATCTCATTGGGAGGGGCTGTGCTACTGTCAGGATTACACAGATAAGGAAGCAGCATTCATCTATTTTTCAGCGTAATGGATGAGCGTGCTTCAGCTGGAGATGGGATCAGATGATTGGTAGAATACAGCTCATAAACCAGAACGGATATGCAGCCAGAGATGTGTTACATAAAATCTTCCATTTAGCTGACTGAAATAAGTCATTAGCCAATTCTGCTTTGCGATTAATTTTAAGCATGCAAAACATGTTCATTTAAAAATTAAACTTCTATGTCATTATGAACTTACTCTAATGTCACTTGTGTTTAGTTTCTGCTTTAATATGGAATGCTTGGAAGAGCAGCGAGAACATTCCTCAGGACATTTCAGTTTGGTTGTTGTATCAAATGACTCCATCTTTAATTCTTATCTGGTCAGTCAATATAATTTATTTCAGATACACTACCGGTCCAAAGTTTGGAATAATTTTGATTGTTTTTATGTCTCTTATGTGCAAGGCTGCATTTATTTGATAAAATTTGTAAAATATTATTACAATTTAAAAGAACTGTTTTCTGTATGTATTTTAAAATGTAAATACGATGGCACCCCCACCTCCCCAGCTCCACCTGCCTAGATCTACAGGATTTATGTATGCCTGTTTATGAAGCATGCTGGGTTAACCCAGCGGCTGGGCTAAATAAATGTTTGCTTAAAACAAGCCAATTGCTGGGTTTTCAACCCAACTTGGGTTGTTTTTAACCCAGCATTTTTTTAGTGTATCTATTAGCAGTAGCAAGTCCATACTTGCTCTGCAGTGGCTGCATGGATCTAGTCCGCCAAGACTAAATGCATTGCTATATTTATCAAAACGCCAAAACTATACAGGAGAGATGTCATAATTTAAATGTCTACACTGTCACTTTAAAAACAATTTTACCCCAAAGTTTTGAATATTAGTGTATCACAGTTTACACTCAAATTAAGTGGTACAACTGTTTACAACATTGATAATATTAAGAAAAGTTACATAAGCGCCAAATCAGCATATTGGAATGAACACTTTTTAAAATATGTGACCCTGGACATCAAGGTTTAATCATTAGGTAAAGTCATAAGGATTTATTTTGTTTGTTTTTTGTTTTTGTTTTATTGAAATGTATATATCATATGAAAATAGAATAAATATGCTTGCCATTGATGTATGTAGGGTGCACAACATTTTTTTTTAATTAAGAAAATCACTTTTAAAGTTGTCTAAATGAAGTCCTTAGCAACGCATATTACTTCTAATAATACTTGTATATATATTTACGCTAGGACATTTACAAAATACACAAAATAGTTCTCTCTTACACTCATACCACCACACACACTCATTGACACACCCATCTCTCTCACTCTCCAGCGCACACACATTCTGTCATGTTTACACTCTGTCTCCACCTGTTGATCATCACTATCAGCGCTCTCGCTGCTTTGCGCTCACACCTGTGTCTCGTCAAGGGGGTAATCCAGCCCCCGGAAAGCGTACCTTCCATAGGGGCGGCCATTGCTAACCAAGCCATCACCTGCTGTTAGCATCCCATTGACTCCCATTCATTTTGGCGTCACTTTGACAGTGAATAACTTTACATCTGAGGCGTGTAAAGACTCAGTTTGTCCATTGTTTATTTCTAAAGAAACACGACAATGTATAATAGGCTCCATTACCTTGTCTCTTACTATATCATCCCGTAGAAGCCGTTTTTGTAAAAAAGTGGCTAACGATTGCATCATAATAACCAATGCGACTCTGTCGCACTGTAGAGAAATTACCGAATAGGCAGAAGGAGAAGCTTGCAGGCAATCTTTTACTGTCTATGAGGCAATGGGGGGGGACGTGGAGGCATAAATTCCGATAAAGTCAAGGGAGAAGCATGAGGAAAAGCCCATAGAGAGCGAAAAGCAACGGGACAAGATATTTCAATAACGTGATTCAGATTTCAATCTGCACAACTTCTAGAGGACATACAACTGTCAGACAGGTTGCGTACGTCACATCTACGTGGTCAAGCTCAGTCTGAGTCTGCGCAGTACGCTCAGCCATCAGGATGTGAGTGCTTCTAATTTACTTCAATTCTCTCCGTTGAAGTCAATGGGATCACTGTGTCCATTTCTTGTACTGTCTATGTGTCTCGTCTTGTCTGATTACTCTGTCTACCTCTGGTGTTTGTTCTCTCTGTTGTGTGTCGGATTATTGTGTGTAACGCTCTCTCATTTTGTCAGCTAAAGGAATCTTACCATTGTCTAGTCTTATGTAGCAGCATTTGCCTTGTTGTTCCCTGTTTCCTGTTACCCGCTGTTGTACCCACTGTGAAGCTGTCTTCCTGGAGAAAACCCTTTGAGTTCCAGTTCTGAGCTATCTATCTTAAGGCTGATTTTGTTGGACATTAAAGACTTTGCTTTTGAATTACCTTTGCTTTTGGATCCTTTTGTATCAGACCTGACAAAATTTTGACCCATTCAATTTGTTGTTGGCTATTGCCACAAATATACCCGTGCACCTTATGACTGGTTTTCTGGTCCAGGGTCTCATATATTCAAATAGAAAACAGTTATTTCAAATTGTAATAATATTTCACACTGTTACTGTTAAAATAAATGCAGACTGGTCGAGCATAAGAAAATATTTTTATTATTATTCCTAAATGGTAATGTTTACTTTAAAAAAAACATGTTGTTTTCAGAAGCAAGACTTTAATCCAGAGTATCCAATTAAGAGATATCAAAAACCTTACAGTGATAATAACTGATAAGACTTGGTTTTGTTCAATTTGTGCCATCTTTGATCATGTGTATGTATGAAGCTCCTCAGCCCCGTTACTGGCAGACAGCTTGGCCGGTATACGCCCCTCAGAGACAGTTAGCCCCTCGCATCCAAGCTCTGATTAAAGAATCAGATGGTGCCATTACATTTTCCATTCGCTCTCTCTCCCATCAGCACCTCAGAACGGGACAGGCGCAGAACTGGAAATGTAAAGTGTTATGGTGCAGTCAGAAATATAAATTCTGTCATAAATGTCTTCGATGTGAGCCATTTTGTTTCAGTTCCATTTTCCAGCCGTCGTGTATAACGGCAGAACATCAGTGATGAGATATTTTGTCAAGCACACTGAACTATTTGGAAATGTACTTTTTTGAGATTTAACATTACGGTGGGTGATCTGCGTAAATCACATCGGTACACCGACTACAATAGTTTGCTGAACATATTGAATGTAATATTTAGGTTTCGCCATGAACATTGCACAGTACTCCTGTGGGTTGAAAATGAGCTGTCATTTGCAAGCTGCTTTTAAGATGAGCTCTACAAGCAAACTCCAATTTTACACCGTATAGCGCCAAGCAATAAAATCTCTTCATGTTAATCCAAGTTTTTACTCTAACCAGGGATGCGTTTCAAGTACAATGACATAACTCGCTGCTTGACCACAGTATTACAATACATATTTGGATAAATTAACTTACTAGTCACAACTGTTTCCCAAAGCCATAGTAACATAATGCACCTCCCTTGTTTGGACCACGTTGGTTTAACAATATAGTGCAACAGTCGGGTTCCAGAAGTAAAACATTTCCTTCATAGAGAAACTGATTTTTAATGATAACTTCTAAACATTTCAAGTCAGACCAGTGAGGTTGTGAATCGATATGCTAGATGAAGCCATGTTCAAAATTATGTTTAACAGCTGAATTAATAGTGAAAAACCGCATTACCCAAAAATCGGAAAGTAGCAGTGAGAGAATCACGACATTTGCAATGTTTCATGGGATTGTAGTTCTTTCCCTCTATCTAAAACCCTTAGATACACATTCTTATACCTTTAGCTTTTTGTCAGATTTTCAAATATTTTTTGGTTCAAATAAAAGTTAATGTCCTGATTCAATATGTAGGTGATTGACTTGGTTAAATTCTTATCGTAACAATGTCCAAGGTTCAAGGAAGAAGGAGGTGGGAACCGGCCTCCTCTAGATCCTTTAAGTCCTGTAAGTTGCAAGGTGGATCGGACTTGTTTGTTCAGCACATCCCACTGAAGCTCAATTGGATTGAGATCTGGGAAAATTGTAGGCCAAGTCAACACCTCAAATTTGTTGTTGTGCTCCTCAAACCATTCCTGAACCATATTTGCTTTGTGGCAGTGCACATTATCCTGCTGAAAGAGGCCACAGCCACCAGGGAATACCATTACCATGAAAGGGTGTACATGGTCAGCAACAACAGCTCAAATTTATGCCAAAAACAACAGCTTGCCTTCTTCACATAGTGCATCCTGGTGCGATGTGTTCCTCAGTTAAGGCACGCACACATATCCGGCCATCCACGTGATGTAAAAAAAAACGTAAATTATCAGACCAGGCCAGCTTCTTCCATTGCTCTGTGGTCCAGTTCTGATGCTCGAGTGCCCACTGTCGACGCCTTTTGCGGTGGACAGGGGTCAGCATGGGCACCCTGACTGGTCTGCGGCTATACCGCCCCATAAGCATCAAACTGTGCTGCACTGTGTATTCTGACACCTTTCTATCAGAACCAGCATTCACTTCTTGAGCAATACAGTAGCTTGTCCTTTTGATCAGACCACACAAGACAACCTTCACTCCCCACGTGCATCAGTGAGCCTTGGTCCCCCATGACACTGTCACCGGTTCACCACTGTTCCTTCCTTGGACCACTTTTTATACTGACCCTGATACTTTTTTCCAGCTTCTAACACATCTACTTTGAGAAAAAATGTTCACTTGCTGCCTAATATATCCCACCCTCTAACAGGTGCCGTGATGAAGAGATAATCAATGTTATTCACTTCACCTGTCAGTGGTCATAATGTTATGCCTGATCGGTGTGTATACATATAACAAAACACAGCATAAATGTTCCAGGCCTGGTTCTCACTGGCTTGCACTGTTGTCACTCCTCCTTTCATCCTTCCAGAACTTCTGCTCCTCATTAGCACTCGCTCCGTTCCCACGGCTCTCGGCCTCGCCCTCGCCCTGTTTGCCACGCTTATAATGCTTTAACTAAGACATTTTAAAAATCCATGTGGGAAAAATAGAGGGTGGACACTGGACAGTAATGAAATCACAATTATTAGCTTATTTTTTTTTATTTCGTTTACATGAACAACATAAAGCACTTCATTTTTTTTAATAAGGTTTGTTCAGTCAGCAAATTTCTCTAGGATGTAATTTCTTTGAAATTCTGCACTAATATGGCATCAGAGAGTAATTCACAATTTTTCTTCCCCAACGTTTTGCTTTATTTATGTAGTGTAATTGCTATCTATCATTTCTGATGTCATGGAAATATTTGTTTAATTTTTTTCCTATTAACAATAACAATGGCTCCACCCATGTAACATCTCATTGACCCAAAATACCGCTCCTCATAAATGTTCTTATACAAACATAAGAGCACATAAGTAACATATAAGAAGAAATATATGATAGACAGTAACCTTGCATTAATATTGACTGTTAAAGAAAAAATATTTTGGGTCTGTTCTAGTACCAGACACTAGACTAAAGTAATCAACCATTGGTATTGATATGCGCTTTACACTGTATGCCAATTAAAATTCTATTGATTCATGCCCAAAACATCATATTAGTTTAGGGAAAAGCCATGTGAAATCTTAAAAGGGTTACAATGGGGAAATCATGCATAGAGCAGTGTTGCATTATTGTGTATCATGTAGGAGTTTTTATAGTTTTAATTAAAACCCTCCAGGCCAGTGGCTCAGTGCAAAAGCTCTGTAATTCCAAATGATGTTCCAGTGCTACTAAGAGTTGGTATGATGGTTGTAATTGAAATCAAATATGTTTTATCTGCTTTGAAAATACAGTCCCTGACAAAAGTCTTGTCGCTTGTGTACAAATTGACCTGAAGTGAAGCTGAAATATATCTTATCAAGATTTTTTTACAAGAAATGGCTCATTTTAATCCCAACAGCTTTTGTAATAATGTTTTAGTGCAAAATAAAACTGTCAAAAAATATTCTAAGTCAATTTTTGCAAAGACATAAGTGTTGTCGCCTTGTCATATGAGCTTCACCTGTGACTAATAATGGATCAATTAGATCTCAGGTGTGAACCCAAGTGCACTAGACCTTCACATCAGCTGCAACTAGACCTCTGCAAACATGCCTAAGATTCACCCTGAGACTAAAGTTTTGACTATCCAGAGGCTGAAGACCAGATCCACTGCTGATGTGGCAGACACCTTCAAAGTGTCTCAGCGTCAAGTACAAAGGATAAAAAAAAAGATTTGAAGAAACTGGAGACGTTTATGACAAACCCAGGTCAGGCAGACCCTGCAAGACAACTGCTCGAGAGGACCGTTTGTTGGCTCGAAAATCCAAGGCCAGTCCATTTTCCACTGCAGCAGAGCTCCACGAGATCTGGTCACCTGAAGTCCCAGTGCCAACCAGAACAGTTTGTCGGATTCTGTCTTGAAATGGCCTCCATGGTCGAATCAGTGACCAGAAGCCAGCACTAAACAAAAGACAATTGAAAAACCATGTGGCATTTGCCAAAGCCCACAGCCTGCTAAAAGGATGGACACTGGAAAAGTGGCAGAAGGATTTTTCAGATGAATCTTCTGTTGAATTACACCACAGTCGTCGCAAATATTGCAGGAGACCTTCTGGAGCCCGCATGGATCCGAGATTCACCCAGAAAACAGTGAAGTTTGGTGGGGGGAAATCATGGTCTGGGGTTACATCCAGTATGGGTGTGTGCGAGAGATCTGTAGGGTGGAAGGCAACTTCAATAGTCTAAAATACCAAGACATCTTAGCTACCTCTTATATTCCCAGCCATAAAAGAGGCCAAATTCTGCAGCAGGATGGTGCTCCATTGCATTCTTCCATCTCCACATCAAAGTTCCTCAAGGTGAAGAAGATCAAGATGCTCCAGGATTGGTCAGCCCAGTCACCAGACATGAACATCATTGAGCATATGTGGGGTACGATGAAAGAGGAAGCATGGAAGACGAAACCAAGGAATATTGATGAACTCTGGGAGGCATGCAAGACTGCTTTCTTTGCTATTCCTGATGACTTCATCAATAAATTGTTTGAGTCCTTGCCAAACCGCATGGATGCAGTCCTTAAAGCTCATGGAAGTCATACAAGATATTAAATTTGGATCTCACAGCACCACTACTTAATTTGCTGACATATTTTTGTATTTGCAGTAAATTTGTTCAATTTCCGTATAGGCGACAAAACTTTTGTCTTGCCAAAATTTGACCTTTCTGTCTTGATTAAATGATAAATCTTTTTTCAGTGAAACTAATTTATTTCAGTGCATTAAACGTCACTTGGGAGGGTTTTAGCTTTTCATATGAGCTATCTCTAACACCAATTGATGAATTAAACATCAGGTTAATAGCAGGTGTTAAAATAGATAAGTGACACAACTTTTGTCAGGGACTGTATATGTATTTATTCACTGGTTGTGTTAATAGTGGTTGACTAACATATAAGCCAGAAACTGACTGACTGAGAAAATGTGAACCCACATGCTTTTGTTGATCACATTCAATAAAGGATAATTTAACAAACTGCCGTCTGCAGAGGTGAGACTTTAGTCAAGATCACTTGCACCTGCACTTCTTGTGTACCACAGGTAATATTAATAAATGGTTCTGAAATGAATTACATTACAACATTTAATTTCAAGCAGAAAAGTTAGATTGAATACTGTGAACATTATTTATGAGAGAACTAGGAGATTCAGCAACATAAACTATAAAGCTATAAAATTGCCTGTAAGTATTAAATATACATTTTTTCAAGTTTATTGCTAAATATTCACAAACATGCAAATATAGCCTATAAAGATGGTTAAAGATATACACTGTCAGTTTTTGGGTTGTCAACATTTATAAAACTGAAAAAGTCTTATCACTTTTGACACAACAAGACAATAATGGATTAACATACAGCTGCTCATCTGGGTGTCGAAGACTTTGTGTTTGTTTCATCAGTCTTGGCTGCTGAATTCTTATTACTAGTCTTTCACTTGGACTCGTCAGTGTTTGTTTTCCACTTCGTCAGAGTTACGCTGTTGAAATCCCCCGGATCTGGTTCCGGTGAATGACGATCTCCATGGTACTTCAACTATGAATTTGTACTCTGTCTGCTGGTTTCTTCTGACTGTTCGAATTATCGTCTCCTGGAATAGTGATCTACCGTGTATGGCAATTACTTTTGCATTCAGCAACGCTCTTTCCATTAAACATTTATCTATGGTGCATTGACCTGGGGATTCTTCGACGCTCACGATACTTTCGCCGTAGTGCTGATTCTATGCGGTTTACATAATCAACTACGACTGTAATACTGGCCTATATTCCTGTAGTATTGTCCAATAAGTGACCATTGCGCCACTGCCATTCGTCTCTATGCAGGACGAACCTAAATTTAAGTTACGTTTCCACTACTGGAACTTTCGGAGGTGGGACTTGGCCGCTGAACATTTTGATTGGATGGCTCCATACAGCATTGTATTTCAACCACCATTTTTAAAAGTCTGTTGTGGTGTTTGCAGTAAGAGTTGTTTGCTATTCGAATAAACAATAGAGTTTAAAAAATAAGACCGAAGGTGAGGTTCAGGCTTTATTAAGCTTACATGTGGAGGACAAAATCCAGCGGGAGCTGGAAAGTCATGCACAGTCCTACGTCACCAGCCTAATTTTCAGACTTTAGACCATGATGGAAACGCAGACAGCAACAGGTCTGGGGAGAAACATTTCTGGGACAAATTAAATTGTTCTGGGTAATTTTGGTGGAAACGCGGTTTTACTTTGCTCGCTGTCAGAGATGTCTCAGCCAGACTTCGTACTGCGAGAATCAAATCAGCTGGAGATTAAAATGGCCTTGATAAATGCGAGATCAGTATACCTTTATTTTAACTAAATGACCCTTTCAACAAACAGCCTGGACTTCTGGACTTCAGGTCGTTTTCACACCTGTAGATTGTTTGTTTTGTCTCGAAACAGGGACTTAATTTATTACAATGTTGCATTTTCTTCCTGGTTCTGTTCGCTTTTTACAAGGCAACCTTTCTAAGCGTACCAAAATATGTA
Source organism: Gobiocypris rarus (assembly GCA_023029165.1). Taxonomy (NCBI): domain Eukaryota; kingdom Metazoa; phylum Chordata; class Actinopteri; order Cypriniformes; family Gobionidae; genus Gobiocypris; species Gobiocypris rarus. The sequence continues at coordinate 7,185,614 of CM040930.1, read as the reverse complement.
TATGCAAGTCACATGCGCTTACAACTGTCCTCTTATTGGTCAGAGTTTCCTCTGCGTCATCCATCAAAATGATTGACAAGTTTGTGAGCTTATTGTGGCTTTATTTGTAACCGTCGAGACACGCGCAAACACTATACAAATGCAGCCATCATTCCCGCTGTTCATCGGAACAGCATTCTCGCACGGAGAAGCGCAATTACACAACATTTAAAGAGGAAGAGAAGCTCTTTTGGTTTCCAGCTGTGATGTGCTGACTCAGAGAATCAGACACTAATGCTATTTATATAGCACACTTCCAGTTATGAATTGGTCTGTTGGGTCGGATTGTTTTCACACCTCAAACAAACTGTCCCAGAGTTTGTTTGCAATCGGGCCGAGACCACCTTGTTCAGGCGGTCTAAGAGCAATTGTTTTGGTATGGATCCGAGCGTGATTGCCGTGTTCACATATGCCTAAATGAACCAAACCAAGGGAGAAAACGCACCAGGTTCTGAAACAAACGCTCAGGTGTGAAGGCACCCTTATTCAAGTTTTTAGGTGGAAATTGGAAATTACATTTCCAACTTAAACTGTCGTAAATCTTGAATGCTTAAGAGCACAGACTGAAGTTTGATCTCTTTTCAAAGAAGACACTTGGCAGATTATTGTTTTAAAAAAGTTACAGAATTTTATGTTTATTGTTATGAAAAATGCAATTTTTTTTATTTATAATATAAAAATATATAAACATATGAAATATAAGAAAATAAAATATATTTTCAAAAACATGTTTTACTCTAAAATCAAGGCCAGATATCTAAACAAGATGTGTTCCAAATTTGAGCTATATATCTCAAAAAATGAGCTTTCAGTAAGATTTTGTTTGGTCGTAGTAACAAACGTTTCCAATGCGCTCATTTTTGACCGCGAGGAGTACAAGTGTGACAATTTTTTCAGGACCATTTTACCTTTTTGAATCTTGTCCATGATTTTTTTGTGTTCACATAGCAAGTGCCCAAACCTTTACCAAGTATCATACGATTCCAATGAAATACAAAAAAAGAAGAGCACCAGAGGGTTACAATTCTTATAATTCCATGCATTTATCTCACGCTGTTACAATTATGTTCTGTTTTGTCTTCACCCATCCTGATAAGTTTATCATCTCCACCTGGGTCTTAATAGTTCCTCCTTTACCCTGTGTATTTATACTCCCTGTTCTGTTCAGTCCTTTGTCGGTTATTGTTAGTTTACACGCTGGTGTGAACATGTCCTGAAATCTACCTGCATGTTATCTGGATTAAAGACTCTTTTGTTACCCTCATCTCCCTCGTCGTGTGCTAACTACAGCCAGTTCTGTAACACACGCTCGTTACTCTGGAATTAATTAGTCCTCACTCTCGGAGGACTACACCCTCACTCTACAGAATGCCACTGCTCGTTTTTTTGACAGGGACAGAAGTGGGAGCATATCATGCCAGTGTTAGCATCACTTCATTGGTTACCCATTCAATTCAGAGTTGAATTTGAGGTTTTAGTATTTGTATTCAAAGCACTTCATGGTCTTGCTGCTACTAATATTTATTCTTCATCCCTTTTCCGAGAGAATGCTAAGATCCTCCTCTCAGCTGTTATTGACTGTTCCAAAATCTCGACTAAAATCCAAAGGTGACAGGGCTTTCTCAGTTCAAGGTCCAAAGCTATTAAACTTTTTACCTTTATCTACATTTAAAACATGATTTTTTTTTTTTTTTTTCAGGCTTATGCTTAACACGATAACACCTTTAGTTTCAATCATGTTTTTATTTGTTTGGTGATGTTTTGCATTAATCCTTCTATTTTATGATCTGCTTTTCTACTGCTTTTTATCTACACTATTAGTATTTCAATATCTTTTTATATCTTTTTGTCTCTGTAATATTGTAGGATGATATCTTATATATCTTTGGTCAGCACTCATGTTGTTTTTAAGGTGCTATATAAATGTACTTGACCTCGACCTTAATTGAGCCGTGAGTTCATCTGTCAAATCTTCATTAACCGACAGCAGCTTCAGTGTATGAACATGAGCTTGACCAGCGGTTGGGAATCTATGGATCTCAAATCATACCTTTGACATCAGAAAAAAAAAAGTGAAGCATAAAGGAACATTTGTTTTGATGCGACTTGTTTAAACGACTCATTTGATAATTTCTACCAGCATAAGTAACAAGTGGATAGTTTATTTTTAATGGCGTTATGGATTGTATTAGAGGATTCTACACTGTATTGCCAAAATTGATGTCTGCCTTTACATGAAAATGAACTTTAATAACATCTAATTTTTAGTCCGTAGGGTTTAATATGGAGTTGACCCACCCTTTGCAGCTGTAACAGCTTCAACTCTTCTGGGAAGGCTTTCCACAAAGTTTAGGAGTGTGTTTATGGGAATTTTTGCCTATATTCTTCTAGAAGCGAATTTGTGAGGTCAGGCACTGATGTTGGACAAGAAGGCTTCAATTGGCCTTCAAGGCTCTAATTCATCCCAAAGGTGTTCTATCGGGTTGAGGTCAGGAGTTCTTGAGCTAATCTGAAGGCCACATGAAGTTTGGAGGTCTGTAGCTATTGATCTGTGTACCTCAACATGTGCTGACCCCGCTCTGTGATTTTACGTGGCCAACCACTTTGTGGCTTAGTTGCTGTTGTTCTCTATTGCTTTCACTTTGTTATAATACCACTAACAGTTCGCCATAGAATATTTAGTAGTGAGGAAATGTTATGAATGGATTTATTACACAGATCGTAACCTATCACGTACCACGCTTGAATTCACTGAGCTCCTGAGAGCGACCCATTCTTTCAAAAATGTTTGTAGAAGCGTCTGCATGCCTAGGTGTTTGCTTTTATACACCTGTGGCCATGGAAGTGATTGGAACACCTGCATTCAATGATTTGGAGGAGTGTCCCAATACTTTTGGCAATATAGTGTATGTTTGTTCGGAGAATCGAATGGTGCAGGTTTAACGTCAAAATCTGGAAGACTAATTCACTGGTTCCCTCAATATTTTCCTATGGGGTTTTATAATGGAGTTTTTCCATTTATGAGTAAAATTAATTCTGTGGTAAACATTACTTGACAATATTTTGACGTTTTGTTCTACAATGTAAACCCATTCAGAAAATTGGAAGCAGTTATGTTTATTTTTGGAAACATACGTTTCTAATAAGTAACTAGATAAGAATTTTGGGTGAGAGTGTTTCAGTTTACAAGTCAAGTTATGTTTTTTTTTGTAAGTTGGTCCAAAGTATATATTTTTTTCAGTGTACATACGCACATATTATCACTTAACAACCTTAGACCCTGTGGTAGGTCTACAGCAAGAACATGGATTCTTAGACTACTGGGCATAGTTTGAAATTGGAAAAATATTGCCTCTTCTTGTGAATCTTGATTTCTGCTGTAAAATACAGATGGCAAGGTCAGAATTTGGTGTACACAGCCAAAATCCATGGATCCATTCTCCCTTCTGTCAACAACACAGGCTGGTACTGGTGGTGTAATGGTGTGGAGAATGTTTTCTTGGCACATGTTAGCCCTCTTAATACCATTCAAGCATAATTTGAATGCTGTGCACCATGTGCATCCCTTTATGGCCACATTTACCCTATTCTCAAATGGATACTTGCAACAGGATCCAGTCACATTATGTACCAACAAGACACATCATCTCAAGCTGATTCCATTAATGATTTTGGTTACAATAAAATTGCAATATCAAATTAGGGCTTTTCACATGAAACATATATTGAGTTTGTTTACATGTACATTCTTAAACCGATTATATGCTTAATAACACGACAATGTAGTCATGTAAATGCATTAGACTTTTAACCATTATTGGCATACCTTCAAGGTCATAAATGGCTTAAGAATACAAATATTTTTTTCCAATTATATTATAGCCCAGTTTTGGCTGACATGTAAACACTTTAAAAGGTGAAGTAAAATAAAATGTGGATGTACATATTTTTTTATGTTAAAATACATTCTCCTAACCCAATTTATTGTTCATTGGCTACAATAAGTATGCCATTTATGGGTTTATCTCCCCCAAAAGTGTAAACATTGAGCCCCTCAGGCACCATCAAAACATTGAGAGCAGTCCGCTCAGATCTGTCAGTCTCATTCCAGCTCAACCTATAGCGGGAGTTTGGGGAATGGCTACTGTAGCAGACTGAGCCAGAGGGCGTTTAGCTGGTGTGGGACCATGACTGATGCGTTACATGGGAAAAGACAAAATTCGCTGTATTTAGACTTTCAAAGATTAAACAGGTCATAAACACATCAAAGCGAACACGGCATTCCGATGCAGTGAGCTACAATTGACGCTTAGTGTTGCAGAAACTACATACTTCACCTCTACAGCCCTGATTTACTTCAAAGGACATTGAAGAATGAACTGGTGTGACATCATTTTGAAGAAAATAAGGCCAAAACCAAGTTAGTCGCCATTTGTCCATAGCGATTACATGTTAGGTAGGTGTGCTCTAGGTCAACAAATCAACATTCATGAATGTAAATGTACCCAAATTAGCCCAAAGGCTAGTTTTCATTGGTAGTTCCTTTACCAGATGTTATTAGGCCTAAAACTAGAAATAAAATAAAATATGGATGAATGTATGCATGTATGCATGTATGTATGTATGCATACATGTATGGCTGTATGTATTAATGTATGGATGCATGTATGTATGTATGCATATATGCATGGCTGAATATATAATACTTTTTCATATACTGTCTACTTTCTTTGCACTCTAAAAACTGCTGGGTTGCTTTAACCCAAATTTGGGTCAAATATGGACAAACCCAACCGTAACGTAACTTTTTACATTACACTGTAAAAAGTAATACCTAGATCTAACTTATAAAAAGTGAGGCACTTTTTTAAGTATAATAAACACGGTAACATTACTTAATACAAACTTAACAAAATCAAGTTGAGTTAACTAATCATACTAGTATTACTCAGTTAGATAAACCTACTTTTCTTGGTATAGGAAAAGTCTCGGTTACGTATGTAACCCTCGTTCCCTGAAGGAAGGGAACGGAGACGTTACGTCAGTACTGACGAAATGGGGGTTTCGCTAGAAGCCAGCTGCCTTCGATCTCAATCAAAACGATCCAATCGCATGAAAATACCATGGGTTTGCGGAATTTGCCTAATGCAACTCCGCCCCACCGCGTGGGTATAACGGCGTTGCATTTCAGTCACGCATTACGTTTATCTGCTGAGGAGCCGAGGCTGAGTGCCCGGCCGTTCCAGCAGACACAGCGGATGTGGCATGGGGACGCAACGTCTCCGTTCCCTTCCTTCAGGGAACGAGGGTTGAACGTAACCGAGACGTTCCCTTTCAGTCAGTACACTTTCAGTCAGTACGCCCGCAGGGAGGACTTAGCATACACGTATGGCCCGACCAGGGTAACATACGGAAAAACCTGGAGAACCCAGCCGCAGGTGGAAAATTACACTCCAGGATGGCAAGGTCTTGCCAAGGGAAGACACGTGCTCAAGAGACTTACCGTGGAGAATACACATGTGGGGGTTGCCCAGAGGGGGAACCGTGCACATGGGGCACCTAGCCTGCCACGAGGGCTGGACCGATAGGGCCTGTACTCTGGTGACGGCATCCTCAGTGCTGGAGGAGCTCAGGGCCTCCTGAGAAGCTACCTGAGTGGAAAGCGCACGCATCCAGTCCGTGGAGTGGAATGGCGCAGCAAGCGAAGACACCTGAGCCGGTCCAGTTACTGGCTATCTGGGGCGAGTACACGGGAGGACAGCGGCTCCACCCGCAGGATATAAAACCTTGCGAATGTATTTGGTGTCGCCCAGCCTGCAGCTCTGCAGATGTCTGTTAGCGAGGCGCCATGCGCTAAAGCCCAAGAGGAAGCTACACTCCTCGTGGAGTGAACCTTCACCCCCGGGGGCACGCCAAGCCCTGAACCTGGTAAGCCAGGACAAAAGGCGTCCACTATCCAATGGGACAGCCTCTGCTTGGAGAGAGCCTTCCCTTTCTGCTTCCCTCCGTAACAGACAAAGAGCTGGTCTGAGGTCCTAAAGCACCGCGTCCTGTCTACATAGGCGCAAAGGGCGCGTACTGGAAAGAGCAGTGCCAAGGCTGGGTCTGCCTTCTCCAAGGGCAGCGCTTGCAGGTTCACCACCTGATCCCTGAAAGGCGTGCTGGGAATCTTGGGCACATATCCAGGCCGGGGTCTCAGGATCACGTGAGAGTTAGCCGGCCCGAATTCCAGGCACGCTTCGTCAACCGAAAATGCCTGCAGGTCCCCCACCCTCTTAATAGAGGCCAGAGCAACCTGGAGTTCTGTATTCATTGACAGAAACTTAAACTCTACTGACTGCAGAGGCTCGAAGGGAGCCTTACGCAGCGCTGACAATACTACTGCGAGGTCCCAAGAGGGTACTTGTAGCGGGGGAGGTGGATTCAGCCTCCTGGCACCTCTAAGGAACCTGCGGACCAGGTCGTGCTGTCCAACCGTCTTAGCGTCCACCAGGACGTGGTTAGCCGCTATTGCTGCCATGTAGACCTTCAGGGTGGAGGGAGACAGCCTTCTCTCCAACCCTTCCTGGAGGAAGGACAGCACGGAACCGATCAAGCATTTCGTGGGATCTTCTCTGCGAGAAGAGGTCCCACTTCAGTGCGTAGGCCCGCCTCGTGGACGAGGCCCTAGCAGAAGTGATGGTAGGATGGTAGGGTACCGGAGGTGGAAGGGTACTCAGACCTGCCGCGTCCTGTCCAGGAGCCACACGTGGAGGTTCCACAGGTCAGGACGCGGGTGCCAAATGGTGCCACCTCCCTGAGAAAGGAGGTCCTTCCTCAGGGGAATAGGCCAGGGAGGTGCTGTCGCAAGGAGTATAAGTTCGGCGAACCAGGTCCGGCCGGGCCAATACGGGGATCCTTGTCCTCCCTGATCTTGCACAGTAGCTGTGCGAGAAGGCTCACTGGGGGAAACACATACTTGCGTGGGCGCCGCGGCCAGCTGTGTGCTAGTGCGTCCGTGCCAAGGGTCCCCTCGGTCAGGGAGTAGTACCAGCGGCATTGGGAAGAGTCGCGGGAGGCAAACAGATCTATTTGTGCGTCGCCAAACTGTTCCCAAATCAGCTGAACCATTTGGGGATCGAGTCTCCATTTCCCCGGGAGGGGCCGAAGTCGCAACAGCTCGTCGGCTGCGTGATTCAGAGCTCCCGGGATGTAAATGGCTCGAAGTGACCTAAGATGCTTCTGACTCCATAACAAGAGGTGGCGGGCGAGTTGCGACATCTGGTGGGAGCGCAGACCACCTTGTCGGTTGATGTAGGCTACTGTCGCCATGTTGTCTGAGCGGACCAGCACGTGTTTGTCCTTCAGCAGGGCTCGCGAGTGGCCCAGTATGAGCCAGTCGTCGAGATAATTCAGGATGCGAACCCCGTGTTGCCTGAGTGGCACAAGGGCTGCCTCGACGATCTTCATAAAGACGCGAGGGGACAGAGCTAGCCCAAATGGGAGAACGGCGTACTGATATGCCTGCCCCTCGAAGGCAAACCGTAGAAACGGTCTGTGTCGAGGAAGAATGGAGACATTCAGGTCAATCGCTGCAAACCAATCTCGTGGACCAACACATTCGAAAATGCGTTTGGCTGTCAACATCTTGAACGGAAGCCTGTGCAGGGTTCGGTTCAAGATGCGCAGGTCCAGGATTTGTCGTAACCTACCGCTCTTCTTGGGTACAATGAAGTACGTGCTGTAGAAGCCGGACTTCATCTCGGCCGGAGGGACGATCTCGATGGCACCCTTCGCCAGTAGGGTGTCGATCTCTGCACGCATGACCGTGGCATTGCCACCCACCATGGTATAGCGGACTCCCCGAAAGCAGGGAGGAGATTGTGCGAACTGAATCGCATAGCCGAGCTTGATGGTGCGAGCGAGCCAGTTGGACAGCCTGGGGAGCGCTAGCCAGGCCCCCAGAAACTGGACCAGCGGGGTCATGCGAGCCACCGGCGTACCCACGATGGGGCAGCGAAGCGGAACGACCGGCCCAGACAAGGGAGGCGTTGGAGCGTCCCTGCGTGTGGGCAGGGTCAAGTTACGCGCCCTGACAGAGGAGACCAGGGAAGGCATAGCGTTCCACGGGGGTCTCGTCTGACAGGGGGCTGGCAACAGAGGGGACTGAGAGTGGCGAGGCTGAGCGTCGCACGCTGCCAGTCGCGCCCACTTGGGGCTCGGAGTTGAATGAGTCAGATCTCTCTTTAACCAGTATAAGGTGCCGCTGGCCGCTTTGGGGGCCAGCAGCGGGGAATTCAAACAAAAGATTCTCCCCCGGCCCTCCTCCGGGGGAAGGAGTGGTCCTGTCACCATCTCCTGGGAGAGACCCGAGTTCACCTCCGAGCTGCCTGTCTCAGGACCGCCGCTTAGCCTGCCGTTTAGCGGGCTTCGGGGCTGAGACTGCCTCACGCATCTCGGCCAGGTTGAGCCATAGGTGGCGCTCCTGGACCACACAAGTGGACATCACCTGACCCATAGCACGCGCGGTCACCTTCGTCGCCCGTAGGGCGAGGTCGGTGGCCGTGCGCAGCTCTTGCACCAGGGCGGGGTCAGCACAACGCTCGTGCATGTCTCTGAGCACCTTGGCCTGGTGGACCTGAAGGAAGAGTGGACGAGAACTTACAGGCCTTGGACGGATGCCTGGGCTCGCCACGCCACGCCGCGGCGCTCTGCGGTCACAGCTGCATTGCTACAGAGCGCTCGACAGATGGGACCCCGGTGTACCCTTTGGCCGCGCCACTATCGAGCGCCGTGAAGGCGGAAGCGGCTGCCGAACGATTGCGGAAAGTCAACGGGGACTTCCACGAACCACGACACCTCTTCATGCACCTCCGGGAAGAAAGGAACTGGAGGCTGGCGGGCACGCTTGGAGCGGGCCGCCCCCAGAAACCAATCATCCAAACTCGAGCGCTCAGGACATGGCGGAGGGTTCCACTCAAGCCCGATGGGATTCCACTCAAGCCCGATGGGGTTCCACTCAAGCCCGATGGGGTTCCACTCAAGCCCGATGGGATCCAGTTCTGGATCCGACTCGGGTTGGGCTGGCACTCCCGAGGGAGGCAGCTCAGCCGAATCCTCATCTCCAGAGGAATCCAGCCCACCTTGTGATGCGGCGATTGACATGGCGTCATCCGCCGGCGCACCAAATGTGACGCTGGGCCCAGGACGGGAAACACCAGCGCCCTCATCTGGTAGCACCACGGGTTGCGGAGTGCAAGAGGGGGGCATGGCCCGAGGAATGTTCGTCGGGTTGTTCCACACCGTCACCCTGACCACCAGCCAAAGTACTGCCTCTCGTGGAGACAGTTGATTGGGGTGTGGTAGAGGGGACTCTCCCTCCAGCACGGAGTCTCGATCGCAACACCGCAACGGTCATGTTCCCGCAATGAGCACATGACTCCACGAACGCCCGCTCAGCGTGTACGAGGCCCAAACACACCAAACAGCGATCGTGCCCGTCAGACGGACTAACCCGCCAATCGCACCCAGAAACGGAACATGGGCGAGACATCTTTAAAAAGACGCGCCGCGTGCAGCTCTTTTAGAGAAGAGTTTGCTCAGGCAGAGTGCTGAGACGCCCAGGGAGAACACACAGACCTGCACAGACCACTGCACAGATCGACAGGAATGCGGAACTCGCTGGAACGCGCCGTACACCAACACTCTGGGGAGACACTCGTCTTGAAGAGAAGTCGCTCAGGAAGGCAAGTAACACTCGGCTCCGAAGCAGAAACGTAATGCGTGACTGCAATGCATCGCCGTTTATACCCACGCGGTGGGGCGGAGTTGCATTAGGCAAATTCCGCAGACCCATGGCATTTTCATGCCATTGGATCGTTTTGATAGAGATCGAAGGCAGCTGGCTTCTAGCGAAACCCCCATTTCTTCAGTACTGACGTAACTCTGAGTGTACTGACTGAAAGGGAACTAATTTATGGGTTGCTACAAGTAACCTGTACTCATTTTAATTAGGTTTAATGAAATGTATGTTCTTGTCTGAATAAACATTTGAATGTCCTGGCTATAATCTCAGAAAAGAAATCTAAACTGTCTATATTCTAAGCACTACAGTGATCAACTTTACATAAACAGACTTTGTTAATAACAATTACAAATTCAATTGAAGAAAAAAAAGATGGGAAGATAGATTGAAGACAGTATTTTTCACTGTCAAACAGCCAAAAAATGTGGCCACACATGTACACAATAATATAAAACAAACACTGTAAAAGTGTATTTTCAATCTGTTCTGAAGAGTAGAGTAAAATATCCAAACTGCCCAATCTGCAATGTTTAGATAAAGGTAAATGTAAGCTGTAACATCACATTGTACACTATGCTGTTGAATATACAGTATTGTTCAAAATAATAGCAGTACAATGTGACTAACCAGAATAATCAAGGTTTTTAGTGTATTTTTTTATTGCTACGTGGCAAACAAGTTACCAGTAGGTTCAGTAGATTCTCAGAAAACAAATGAGACCCAGCTTTCATGATATGCATGCTCTTAAGGCTGTGCAATTGGGCAAATAGTTGAATTAGTTGAAAGGGGTGTGTTCAAAAAAATAGCAGTGTGGCATTCAATCACTGAGGTCATCAATTTTGTGAAGAAACAGGTGTAAATCAGGTGGCCCCTATATAAGGATGAAGCCAACACTTGTTGAACATGCATTTGAAAGCTGAGGAAAATGGGTCGTTCAAGAAATTGTTCAGAAGAACAGCGTACTTTGATTAAAAAGTTGATTGGAGAGGGGAAAACCTATAAAGTGGTGCAAAAAATGATAGGCTGTTCAGCTAAAATGATCTCCAATGCCTTAAAATGGAGAGCAAAAGAGAGACGTGGAAGAAAACGGAAGACAACCATCAAAATGGATAGAAGAATAACCAGAATGGCAAAGGCTCAGCCAATTATCACCTCCAGGATGATCAAAGACAGTCTGGAGTTACCTGTAAGTACTGTGACAGTTAGAAGACGTCTGTGTGAAGCTAATCTATTTTCAAGAATCCCTCGCAAAGTCCCTCTGTTAAAAAAAAGGCATGTGCAGAAGAGGTTACAATTTGCCAAAGAACACATCAACTGGCCTAAAGAGAAATGGAGGAACATTTTGTGGACTGATGAGAGTAAAATTGTTCTTTTGGGTCCAAGGGCCACAGGCAGTTTGTGAGACGACCCCCAAACTCTGAATTCAAGCCACAGTACACAGTGAAGACAGTGAAGCATGGAGGTGCAAGCATCATGATATGGGCATGTTTCTCCTACTATGGTGTTGGGCCTATTTATCGCATACCAGGGATCATGGATCAGTTTGCATATGTTAAAATACTTGAAGAGGTCATGTTGCCCTATGCTGAAGAGGACATGCCCTTGAAATGGTTGTTTCAACAAGACAATGACCCAAAAAACACTAGTAAACGGGCAAAGTTTTGGTTCCAAACCAACAAAATTAATGTTATGGAGTGGCCAGCCCAATCTCCAGACCTTAATCCAATTGAGAACTTGTGGGGTGATATCAAAAATGCTGTTTCTGAAGCAAAACCAAGAAATGTGAATGAATTGTGGAATGTTGTTAAAGAATCATGGAGTGGAATAACAGCTTAGAGGTGCCACAAGTTGGTTGACTCCATGCCACACAGATGTCAAGCAGTTTTAAAAAACTGTGGTCATACAACTAAATATTAGTTTAGTGATTCACAGGATTGCTAAATCCCAGAAAAAAATGTTTGTACAAAATAGTTTTGAGTTTGTACAGTCAAAGGTAGACACTGCTATTTTTTGAACACACCTTTCAACTAATACCCCAATTGCACAGCCTTAAGAGCGTGCATATCATGAATGCTGGGTCTTGTTTGTTTTCTGAGAATCTACTGAACCTACTGGTAACTTGTTTGCCACGTAGCAATAAAAAATATACTAAAAACCTTGATTATTCTGGTTAGTCACATTGTACTGCTATTTTTTGAACAATACTGTACATCAGGTGTTATGGGAAGTGTTCCCGGTTCCAGCTGACCTAGATAATGCAGCCTAATAATCATTTAATTGAAAGTGTTTTATGTGTATCCCATAGAAAAGAGATGTGTTTTTAGTCTAGATTTAAACTGACAGAGTGTGTTTGCTTCCCGAACAATGCTAGGAAGACTGTTCCAGAGTTTAGGTGCTAAATAGGAAACGGATCGACCACCAGCAGTTGATTTTGATATTCTAGGTATTATCAGTTGGTCAGAGTTTAGAGACCGCAGTAGACGTGATGGAGTATGTGTTAAGAGCTCGCTCAAGTACTGGGGAGATAAACCATTTAGTGCTTTGTAAGTAATAAGCAAGATTTTAAAATGTATGCAATGTTTAATAGGGAGCCAGTGCAGTGTTGACAGAACCGGGCTAATGTGATCATACTTCCAGGTTCTAGTAAGAACTCGAGCTGCATTTTGGACCAGCTGGAGTTTGTTTATTAAGCGAGCAGGGCAACCACCCAGTAGAGCATTACAATAATCTAGCCTTGAGCTCATGAACTTACTAACTGTTCAGCATTTTGCATTGAGAGCATGTGCCGTAATTTAGATATATTTTTAAGATGGTAGAATGCAGTTTTACAGATGCTAGAAACATGGCTTTCAAACAGCACACCCAGGTTCCTAACTGACGACGAGGACTTGACAGAGCAGCCATCAATAGTTAGACAGTATTCTAGGTTACTACTTGTTGAGCTTTTTTGTCCAATGATTAAAAATTCATTTTTTTCTGAATAAAGTTGCAGGATCATCCAATTTTTTATCTCATCTATACATTCCGTTAATCGTGTGAATTGGTTAGTTTATTCAGGGTGTGAAGAAATATAGAGCTGAGTATCATCGGCATAACAATGAAAACTAACGCCATGCTTCCTAATGATATCTCACAACTGAAGGTGTGTAGGCCTTGGACTGAAGGTGTGTAGGCCATGGACTGAAGGTGTGTAGGCCGAAGCACTGAAGGTGTGTAGGCCGAAGCACTGAAGGTTTTTTTTTAGGCCATGGACTGAAGGTGTGTAGGCCGAAGCACTGAAGGTGTGTAGGCCATGGACTGAAGGTGTGTAGGCTGAAGCACTGAAGGTGTGTAGGCCATGGACTAAAGGTTTGTAGGCCGCAGCACTGTAGGTGTGTTGGCTGACCACTGAAGGTGTGTAGGCTGAAGCACTGAAGGTGTGTAGGCTGAAGCACTGAAGGTGTGTAGGCCGAAGCAATGAAGGTGTGTAGGCTGACTACTGAAGGTGTGTAGGCTGACCACTGAAGGTGTGTAGGCTGACCACTGAAGGTGTGTAGGCGGACCACTGAAGGTGTGTAGGCCGAAGCACTGAAGGTGTGTAGGCCGAGGCACTGAAGGTGTGTAGGCTGACCACTGAAGGTGTGTAGGCGGACCACTGAAGGTGTGTATGCCGAAGCACTGAAGGTGTGTAGGCTGACCACTGAAGGTGTGTAGGCAGACCAATGAAGGTGTGTAAGCCGAAGCACTGAAGGTGTGTAGGCCATGAACTGAAGGTGTGTAGGCCGAAGCACTGAAGGTGTGTAGGCAGAGGCACTGAAGGTGTAGGCTGACCACTGAAGGTGTGTAAGCCGAAGCACTGAAGGTCTGTAGGGTGCCCACTGAAGGTGTGTAGTTGTATTGCAACAGTAGCAGGCCCACAAGAGGTCAGGTGTCAATATTCAAAGCCTTACAGTACTACAGGTCAGACTGGGAAAATATATTTTTTAAGTAGTCTCTTATGCTGAATATGCTCACTTTTCCCCAGGATTCTTTGATGAGTAGAAGGTTCAAAAGAACTCAAATAGAAAACGTTCAAAAAATCCTAAAAACATTGTACACAGCTGTTTTCAACACTAATAACCATACATGTTTGTTGATCATCAAATCCTCATATCAGAATGTTTTGTGAAGGATCATGTGACACTGAAGACTGGAGTAATGATGATAAATTCAGATTGATCACAGGAACAAATGCTCAGATTACACACCTTCAGTTCTTGGCCTACAAACATTTATTTATTGGCCAACACACCTTCAGTGCTACACACCTTCATTTATTGGCCTACACTCTTCATTTCTTGGCCTACACACCTTCAGTGCTTGGCTTACACACCTTCAGGGCTTAGCCTACACACCATCAGTGCTTGGCTTACACACCTTCAGTGCTTGGCCTATAAAGCTTAATTTCTTGGCCTACACACCTTCAGTGCTTCGGCCTAGACACCTTAATTTCTTGGCCTACACACCTGTAGTGCTTCAGCCTACACTCTTTAAGTTCTTGACCTACACACCTTCAGTGCTTGGGCTCTACACACCTTCAATGCTTGGCCTCTACACACCTTCATTTCTTGGCCTACACACCTTCAGTGCTTTGGCCTACACAGCTTCATTTCTTGGCCTACACACCTTCAGTGCTTGGCCTTACTCACCTTCAGTGCTTCAGCCTACACACCTTCATTTCTTGGCCTGCGCACCTTCAGTGTTTGGCCTCTACACACCTTAAGTGTTGGGCCAACAAACCTTCAGTGCTTGGCCTACACACCTTCATTTCTTGGCCTACACACCTTAATTTCTTGGCCTACCCACCTTCAGTGCTTGAGCCTACACACCTTCAGTGCTTGGCCTACACATCTTCAGTTCTTGGCCTACAAACATTTATTTATTGGCCAACACACCTTCAGTGCTACACACCTTCATTTATTGGCCCTACACACCTTCATTTCTTGGCCTACACACCTTCAGTGCTCGGCTTACACACCTTCAGTGCTTAGCCTACACACCATCAGTGCTTGGCTTACACACTTTCAGTGCTTGGCCTATAAAGCTTAATTTCTTGGCCTACACACCGTCAGTGCTTCGGCCTACACACCTTCAGTGCTTCAGCCTACACACCTTCTTTTCTTGGCCTTCACACCTGTAGTGCTTCAGCCTACACTCCTTAAGTGCTTGGCCTACACACCTTCAGTGCTTGGCCTCTACACACCTTCAATGCTTGGCCTCTACACACCTTCATTTCTTGGCCTACATACCTTCAGTGCTTCGGCCTACACAGCTTCATTTCTTGGCCTACACACCTTCAGTGCTTGGCCTTACTCACCTTCAGTGCTTCAGCCTACACACCTTCATTTCTTGGCCTACACACATTAAGTGTTGGGCCAACACACCTTTAGTGCTTGGCCTACACACCTTAATTTCTTGGCCTACACACCTTAATTTCTTGGCCTACCCACCTTCAGTGCTTGAGCCTACACATCTTCAGTGCTTGGCCTACACACCTTCAGTGCTTGGCCTACACATCTTCAGTTCTTGGCCTACAAACATTTATTTATTGGCCAACACACCTTCAGTGCTACACACCTTCATTTATTGGCCCTACACACCTTCATTTCTTGGCCTACACACCTTCAGTGCTTGGCTTACACACCTTCAGTGCTTAGCCTACACACCATCAGTGCTTGGCTTACACACCTTCAGTGCTTGGCCTATAAAGCTTAATTTCTTGGCCTACACACCTTCAGTGCTTCGGCCTACACACCTTCAGTGCTTCAGCCTACACACCTTCTTTTCTTGGCCTTCACACCTGTAGTGCTTCAGCCTACACTCCTTAAGTGCTTGGCCTACACACCTTCAGTGCTTGGCATCTACACACCATCAATGCTTGGCCTCTACACACCTTCATTTCTTGGCCTACATACCTTCAGTGCTTCGGCCTACACAGCTTCATTTCTTGGCCTACACACCTTCAGTGCTTGGCCTTACTCACCTTCAGTGCTTCAGCCTACACACCTTCATTTCTTGACCTACACACATTAAGTGTTGGGCCAACACACCTTTAGTGCTTGGCCTACACACCTTAATTTCTTGGCCTACACACCTTAATTTCTTGGCCTACCCACCTTCAGTGCTTGAGCCTACACATCTTCAGTGCTTGGCCTACACACCTTCAGTGCTTGGCCTACACATCTTCAGTTCTTGGCCTACAAACATTTATTGGCCAACACACCTTCAGTGCTACACACCTTCATTTATTGGCCCTACACACCTTCATTTCTTGGCCTACACACCTTCAGTGCTTGGCTTACACACCTCCAATGCTTAGCCTACACACCATCAGTGCTTGGCTTACACACCTTCAATGCTTGGCCTATAAAGCTTAATTTCTTGGCCTACACACCTTCAGTGCTTCGGCCTACACACCTTCAGGGCTTCAGCCTACACACCTTCTTTTCTTGGCCTTCACACCTGTAGTGCTTCAGCCTACACTCCTTAAGTGCTTGGCCTACACACCTTCAGTGCTTGGCCTCTACACACCTTTAATGCTTGGCCTCTACACACCTTCATTTCTTGGCCTACATACCTTCAGTGCTTCGGCCTACACAGCTTCATTTCTTGGCCTACACACCTTCAGTGCTTGGCCTTACTCACCTTCAGTGCTTCAGCCTACACACCTTCATTTCTTGGCCTACACACATTAAGTGTTGGGCCAACACACCTTTAGTGCTTGGCCTACACACCTTAATTTCTTGGCCTACCCACCTTCAGTGCTTGAGCCTACACATCTTCAGTGCTTGGCCTACACACCTTCAGTGCTTAGCCTACACACCATCAGTGCTTGGCTTACACACCTTCAGTGCTTGGCCTATAAAGCTTAATTTCTTGGCCTACACACCTTCATTGCTTCGGCCTACACACCTTCAATTCTTGGCCTACACACCTTCAGTGCTTCAGCCTACACAACTTCTTTTCTTGGCCTTCACAACTGTAGTGCTTCAGCCTACACTCCTTAAGTGCTTGGCCTACACACCTTCATTTCTTGGCCTACACACCTTCAGTGCTTCGGCCTACACAGCTTCATTTCTTGGCCTACACACCTTCAGTACTTGGTCTTACTCACCTTCAGTGCTTCAGCCTACACACCTTCATTTCTTGGCCTACACACCTTAAGTGCTTCGGCCTACATACCTTCAGTGTTTGGCCTCTACACACCTTAAGTGTTTGGCCAACACACCTTCAGTGCTTGGGCTACACACCTTAATTTCTTGGCCTACACACCTTAATTTCTTGGCCTACACACCTTAATTTCTTGGCCTACACACCTTAAGTGCTTCGGCCTACATACCTTCAGTGTTTGGCCTCTACACACCTTAAGTGTTTGGCCAACACACCTTCAGTGCTTGGGCTACACACCTTAATTTCTTGGCCTACACACCTTAATTTCTTGGCCTACACACCTTCAGTGCTTGGCCTACACATCTTCAGTGCTTGGCCTACACAGCTTCATTTCTTGGCCTACACACCTTCAGTACTTGGTCTTACTCACCTTCAGTGCTTCAGCCTACACATCTTCATTTCTTGGCCTACACACCTTAAGTGCTTCGGCCTAAATACCTTCAGTGTTTGGCCTCTACACACCTTAAGTGTTGGGCCTACATACCTTCAGTGTTTGGCCTCTACACACCTTAAGTGTTGGGCCAACACACCTTCAGTGCTTGGCTACACACCTTAATTTCTTGGCCTACACACCTTCAGTGCTTGAGCCTACACAGCTTCATTTCTTGGCCTACACACCTTCAGTACTTGGTCTTACTCACCTTCAGTGCTTCAGCCTACACACCTTCATTTCTTGGCCTACACACCTTAAGTGCTTCGGCCTACATACCTTCAGTGTTTGGCCTCTACACACCTTAAGTGTTGGGCCTACATACCTTCAGTGTTTGGCCTCTACACTCCTTAAGTGTTGGGCCAACACACCTTCAGTGCTTGGGCTACACACCTTAATTTCTTGGCCTACACACCTTAATTTCTTGGCCTACACACCTTCAGTGCTTGAGCCTACACTCCTTCAGTGCTTGGCCTACACATCTTCAGTGCTTGGCCTACACACCTTCAGTGCTTGGCCTACACATCTTCTGTGCTTGGCCTCTACACGCCTTCAGTGTTTGGCCTACACACCTTCATTTCTTGGCCTACACACCTTCAGAGCTTGGCCTATACACCTTCAGTGCTTCAGCCTACACAGCTTCTGTGTTTGACCTCTACACGCCTTAAGTGGTGGGCCTACACACATTAATTTATTGGCCTACACACCTTAAGTGCTTGGCCTACACACCTTCAGTGCTTCAGCCTACACACCTTCTGTGTTTGGCCTCTACACACCTTAAGTGCTGGGCCTACACACCTTCATTTCTTGGCCAACACACCTACAGTGCTGGGCCTACACACCTTCAGTGCTTGGCCTACACACCTTCAGCACATGGCCTACACACCTTCAGCACATGGCCTACACACCTTTAGCGCTTGGCCTACACACCTTCAGTGCTTGGCCTACACATCTTCCGTGCTTGGCCTACAAACCTTCAGCGCTTTGGTCTACACACCTTCAGTGCTTGGCATACACACCTTCAGTGCTTGGCTTACACACCTTCAGTGCTTCAGCCTACACATCTTAATTTATTGGCCTACAAACCTTAATTTCTTGGCCTACACACCTTCAGTGCTTGGCCTACACACCTTCAATGCTTGGGCTACACACCTTCAGTGCTTGGCCTACACACCTTAAATTCTTGGCCTACACAACTTCAGTGCTTGGCCTACACACCTTCAGTGCTTAGCCTACACACCATCAGTGCTTGGCTTACACACCTTTAGTGCTTGGCCTATAAAGCTTAATTTCTTGGCCTACACAGCTTCAGTGCTTCGGCCTACACACCTTCATTTCTTGGGCTACACACCTTCAGTGCTTCAGCCTACACAACTTCTTTTCTTGGCCTTCACACCTGTAGTGCTTCAGCCTACACTCCTTAAGTGCTTGGCCTACACACCTTCAGTGCTTGGCCTCTACACACCTTCATTTCTTGGCCCTACACACCTTCAGTGCTTCGGCCTACACAGCTTCATTTCTTGGCCTACACACCTTCAGTACTTGGTCTTACTCACCTTCAGTGCTTCAGCCTACACACCTTCATTTCTTGGCCTACACACCTTAAGTGCTTCGGCCTACATACCTTCAGTGTTTGGCCTCTACACACCTTAAGTGTTGGGCCAACACACTTTCAGTGCTTGAGCTACACACCTTCATTTCTTGGCCTACACACCTTAATTTCTTGGCCTACACACCTTCAGTGCTTGAGCCTACACTCCTTCAGTGCTTGGCCCACACATATTCAGTGCTTGGCCTACACACCTTCAGTGCTTGGCCTACACATCTTCTGTGTTTGGCCTCTACACGCCTTCAGTGTTTGGCCTACACACCTTCATTTCTTGGCCTACACACATTCAGAGCTTGGCCTACAGACCTTCAGTGCTTGGCCTACACACCTTAAGTGCTTCAGCCTACACACCTTCATTTCTTGGCCTACACACCTTCATTTCTTGGCCTATACACCTTCAGTGTTTCAGCCTACACACCTTCTGTGTTTGACCTCTACACGCCTTAAGTGCTGGGCCTACACACCTTAATTTATTGGCCTACACACCTTCAGTGCTTGGCCTACACACCTTCATTGCTTCAGCCTACACACCTTCTGTGTTTGGCCTCTACACACCTTAAGTGCTGGGCCTACACACCTTCAGTGATTGGCCTACACACCTACAGTGCTGGGCCTACACACCTTCAGTGCTTGGCCTACACACCTTCAGCACATGGCCTACACACCTTCAGCACATGGCCTACACATCTTTAGCGCTTGGCCTACACACCTTCAGTGCTCGGCCTACACATCTTCCGTGCTTGGCCTACAAACCTTCAGCGCTTTGGTCTACACACCTTCAGTGCTTGGCATACACACCTTCAGTGCTTGGCTTACACACCTTCAGTGCTTCAGTCTACACATCTTAATTTCTTGGCCTACAAACCTTAATTTATTGGCCTACACACCTTCAGTGCTTGGCCTACACACCTTCAATGCTTGGGCTACACACCTTCAGTGCTTGTCCAACACACCTTCAATTCTTGGCCTACACACCTTCAGTGCTCGGCCTACACATCTTCCGTGCTTGGCCTACAAACCTTCAATTCTTGTCCTACATACCTTCAGCGCTTTGGTCTACACTAGGGGTGCGCCAAAATATCGATATGGCGATATCTCGCGATATTTACTCCCGCGATCGATTCTCGATGCCCTCTCGCCAAGTATCGATCTAAAAGCCGCTCTACTAATTTATCTATTGATGAGCGCCTTCTTCGGAAATAGATAGGGGCGGCGCTATAGTTTGGCTGTTGTGGGCGGGAAAAGACGTGCACAGACTGTACACACTTGAAAATGGCGGAGTCAAGCGAGGAAAGTAGAAGTGAGAGCAATAAGTTAAAGGACGCTCCAGCAACATTTAAATACAAAGTGTGGACTCACTTTGGATTTTATAGCAGTGCGGACGGGTCAAAGCTAGAAAAGGACTACGCAATATGCAAGAAATGCTTTGCAAAAGTCCGCTACACGGGAAACACGACCAACATGCACAGCCACCTCACGCGGCATCACCCGGAGCTCTGTGAGAGAGCCGTGGTTGGTGGTGGCTCAAATCCGACACACCCCGGCGTAAACACCTTATTCCAGGCAAAGCTACCACCTTGTTCTGCGAGGGCAAAGTCAATCACTCATGGGATCGCTGTTTACATGTGTAAAGGGCTCCGTCCGTACAGCGAGGTGGAGAACGAGGGGTTCTGCTTTTTGATGAAAATCTTAGAGCCACGCTTTGATATTCCCTCTCGGAAATATTTTGCTGAAAAAATTATTCCTGCACTTTATGACCAGACCAGGGCTAAAGTTGAGTCGGCACTCAAGTCGGCAGAAAGAGTGGGGCTCACGTGTGACGGGTGGACATCGAGAGCCACGGAGTCTTACATGACGTTCACTGTACATTTTATAAACAAAGAATGGGATATGAAATCATATGTCCTGCAAACCCGAGCAATACCTAAACCCACACTGGGACACACATTGCCGATGTACTGAAAGTCGCAGTGGGGGAGTGGAATCTTGACGCTAAGAAGCCAGTGGTTGTCACCGACAATGCATCAAACATGCGTGTAGCAATGGAACTAACAGAATACCAACATGTTAGATGTTTTGCTCATGTTTTAAATCTTGCATCCCAACGTGCGCTGAAAACAGCTGCAGTTGCCAAGGTACTTGTCAAAGTTAGGAGGATCTCAACATTCTTTCATAGAAGCACAACTGGAGCAGAAGCACTGAAAAGAAACCAGAAACTCCTTGGCCTCCCCCATCACAAGCTCATCACGGACATGCCTGTTCGTTGGAATAGTGCCTATGAAATGGTCTCCAGGTTTCTTGAGCAACAGGCAGCTGTCTGTGCTGCCCTCTTATCACCAGAGGTAAGACAAGTTTACAATGTAGAAGTTGTAATCTGTATGTGTAATAAATGTGAATAATTTATCCTATACAATTTATAAGTTTGTAAATAAATACTAATACGATATAAACTTACTTGATACAATGAATAAATACTTTATACATTCTAAAAAGGTGTGTATGTATGCATGCAAATATATATATATATATATATATATATATATATATATATATATATATATATATATATATATATATATATATAAAATAACTCAAAATAAAAACATTAGATTACATCATACATGTCATGCTTTATTTGCATTAAAATAAAGAACATTAATTATATACATTTTATTAATAAATTGCATTTTCCTTTTTTTTTTTTATCAAGGTGAGAAAGAATGTGACTGACTGTGCACTGACAGAGAATGACATCTCAAGCGCTGAGGAGATGGTGGAAGCACTTAGGCCAATGCTTGTGGCAACAAACATCATGTGTGAGGAAAAGAATCCCACCATATCAGTGGTTGCTCCTCTTCATGCCCAACTGCTGCGAGACACAACAAGCACGGAAGAAGATTCTCCTCTGGTTCGAGAGATTAAGGGAGCCATCAATCAAGACCTTTCTAAGAGATATCAATCAGAGGTGGAAAAAGATCTCCTACACATGTCCTCAGCCCTGGACCCTAGATTTAAATCCCTTTTATTTCTGTCACCTGAAGAAGTTCAAGACACTTATGCAAAACTACAGTCAAAAGCTGCAGCTTTAAAGGAGGATGATCCAGTGCCTTGTGGTGATGTTCAGGGGGATTCAGAGGAAGAGGAGACCTGCACAGCAAAGAAAAGAAAGTCTGCACTTGTTGATCTTCTTGGTCAGACCTTCAAGAAGACCTCTTATGTCTCTACATCAGCAACCTCAATTGCAGAGAAGGAGATAAAGCAATATCAAGATGCTCCTTCTCTGCCTCTCACTGAAGATCCACTGTTGTGGTGGAAATCTCAGCAACATGTATTCCCTCTCCTCTCCAAGCTGGCCCAAATGCATTTGTGTATTCCTGGGACCAGTGTAGCAGCTGAGAGGGTCTTTTCAACTGCAGGAGATATCATCAGTGCCCAAAGAAGTTCACTCACTCCTGAACATGCTGACCAACTCCTCTTTCTCAAGAAAATATGAACATATAAAACACATCACATGAAGCTTTTTTCTATTTTGTTCTGAAATTCTTTTATTTTTGGTTGAATTTTAAGTTACATTTTAGCTATACTTTATCCCAGATATATTTATTTTATTTTTTATTTGAAAGCAGTAGCCCAAATGTTTCTTGCACTTAATGGTGTCACTATTCATGTTTATGAAGGACAATCATATAGTATTGTTTACACTGAATCTGTCCTCAGCCTTACAGCTATTTTGCACCCAAATGGTGTCACCGTTTGTCAAAGATATTGTTTTACTGATTGCAGCAATATAATACTAAAATAGTGTCTGTGACTGTTTTGTTGCAACTAATAAGACAAGTTGTTTTTGTTATGGTTTCAGCAAAAAATAAATAAATGGAGATTCATTTGCCTAATTTAATTTTTTTTTTTAAATGATATATCGTGAGTTATTATTGATAATATATCGATTATCGCCATATCGTGATATTATCGGTATCGTGAACAATGTATCGCGTATCGTATCGTATCGTGAGGTACCCAGTGATTCCCAGCCCTAGTCTACACACCTTCAATGCTTGGCCTACACACCTTCAGTGCTTGGCCTACACACCATTTCTTGGCCTACACACTTTCACTGCTTGGCCTACACACCTTAATTTCTTGGCCTACACACCTTAATTTCTTGGCCTACACACCTTGACTTCTTGGCCTACACACCTTCAGTGCTTGGCCTACACACCTTCAGTGCTACACACCTTCAGCGCTTTGGTCTACACACCTTCAATACTTGGCCTACACACCTTCAGTGCTTGGCCTACACACCATTTCTTGGCCTACACACTTTCACTGCTTGGCCTACACACCTTAATTTCTTGGCCTAACCACCTTAATTTCTTGGCCTACACACCTTGACTTCTTGGCCTACACACCTTCAGTGCTTGGCCTACACACCTTCAGTGCTACACACCTTCAGTGCTTGGCCTACACACCTTCATTGCTACACACCTTCAGTGCTTGGCCTACACACCTTAATTTCTTGACCTACACAACTTTAGCGCTTGGCCTACACACCTTCAGCACATGGCCTACCCACCTTCAGTGCTTGGCCTACACACCATCAGTGCTTGTCCTTTACACCTTCAGTGCTTTGCCTACACACCTTCATTTCTTGGCCTACACATCTTCAGCGCTTGGTCTACACACCTTCAGTGCTTGGTAGGGTTGTGCCGATGGACGATATCATCGTCCATCGTGATGGCTGACCAACATCAAGATGGAGCGCCACCATCGTGATGTCACGCCCCCCGTTGCGAGTGCGACACACACTAATCCTCTTCTATAGTTAAACTAAAAACTTTGCAGGGATTGCTATGTAAATTAAATTGAGAGTATAACTAAAGCATATATGCTATTTTAAATAATGTAGTCTACGCCAGATATATAGCCTACATTTTTAAATAATCCATTTCATAAGCGTGTTTATTTTAGCACTCCGTCAGTGAAACACTACAGCCTGTAAAATATTTAAACGATTATCAGTTAATAATGGTAACATAAAGATTAAGACAATTAAATATTAGTAAAAAAAAAAAAAGTTTTATTTCCCCACAAAGATGCGTCAGTTTTAGGATGAATGTGGGACACGAGCTGGAGGCAGCTTCTCGAATATCTTCGTCTCCTGATGTTGCAAAGCAACACGTGTTGTAAAACGTCTGAAGAGCAAATTTTATCTTCCACAGGGTCAAGACATTTAGGCTGTTTGATTATGCACTGCCAGAGAAAATCGGCGGTGTGTGTGTGTGCGTGAATTGTATTCAAATAAACTTGACGCGCCAAGTCTAATAAGAACAAACTGTGTTAAATAAAATTGGAAGTAAAAAGGTATTCGTCCTACATTGTTTTTTTCACCACAGTAAAGCATGTGAATGGGTAGGCTATAATAGACTTAATTATAAGCAAACGAAAGGAAGAAACGTTTACAATTCCCTGCGAAAATGAGTGTGACGCGAGTGAAGATTTATGAAAAGAAACGTGATGTCCAGTGGGATAAAATTGACTAAATGTTAGCCTTCTGGTTATGCCTATTATTAAAGTTCGCGGAAGGGTACAAACATATTTGAAAAGCTGGCAAATCTTTAATCGGGCTCAGCCTCCCTCTCTCATTCGGCATGAATCCATGTTTTCATGGCTGCGATGTAACTGCGAATTTATTTCCTTTGAAAACAATTCTTTGTGCTTCTGTCCTGTGGTAATATATTCACGTAAAACAGCATTCACATACAAAACACGGGGATAATAACGAAATTATAGTTTTAAATAGAAAATAGTATTTATGTAAGGAGGTATATTAAAATAAAAAGTGCACAACTCTTTACTTTGTTTCCCCTCACGTGCAACCTAGCGCGGGTGAGTCCTTATTTGGGTTAGCAAATAACGAAATAGAAAATAGTATTCATGTAAAGAGATAGTAAAATAAAGATATAGTAAATTATATATTTTTTATTTAAAAAACAAAAAAACGACGATATCATCGTCCATCGCGATGTTTTACTGTAAACATCGTCAGCTGCCAATTTAGGGGACATCGCCCAACCCTAGTGCTTGGCCTACACACCTTCCGTGCTTGGCATACAAACCTTCAGTGCTTGTCCTACATACCTTCAGAGCTTTGGTCTACACACCTTCAGTGCTTGGCCTACACACCTTCAGTGCTTCAGCCTACACATCTTAATTTCTTGGCCTACAAACCTTAATTTCTTGGCCTACACACCTTCAGTGCTTGGCCTACACACCTTCAATGCTTGGCCTACACACATTCAATGCTTGGCCTACACACATTCAGTGCTTCAGCCTACACTCCTTCAGTGCTTGGCCTACACACCTTCAGTGCTTGGCCTACACACCTTCAGTGCTTCGGCCTGCACACCTTCAGTTCTTGGACTACACACCTTCAGTGCTTCGGCCTACACACCTTCAGTGCTTCGGCCTACACACCTTCAGTGCTTCAGCCTACACACCTTCAGGGGTCAGCCTACAAACCTTCAGTGCTTTGGCCTACACACCTTCAGTTCTAGGCCTACACACCTTCAGTGCTTCAGCCTACACACCTTCAGTGGTCAGCCTACACACTTTCAGTGCTTCGGCCTACACACCTTCAGTGCTTCGGTCTACACACCTTCAGTCCATGGCCAACACACCTTCAGTTCTTGGCCAACACACCTTCAGTGCTTCGGCCTACACACCTTCAGTCCATGGCCTACACACCTTCAGTGCTTCGGCCTACACACCCTCAGTTCTAGGCCTACACACCTTCAGTGCTTCAGCCTACACACCTTCAGTGGTCAGCCTACAAACCTTCAGTGCTTTGGCCTACACACCTTCAGTTCTAGGCCTACACACCTTCAGTGCTTCAGCCTACACACCTTCAGTGGTCAGCCTACACACCTTCAGTGCTTCGGCCTACACACCTTCAGTGCTTCGGCCTACACACCTTCAGTGCTTTGGCCTACAAACCTTCACTGCTTTGGCCTACACACCTTCAGTTCTAGGCCTACACACCTTCAGTCCACGGCCTACACACCTTCAGTCCACGGCCTACACACCTTCAGTGCTTTCGCCTACACACCTTCAGTGGTCAGCCTACACACCTTCAGTCCAAGGCCTACACACCTTCAGTGGTCAGCCTACACACCTTCAGTGCTTCGGCCTATACATCTTCAGTGCTTCTGCCAACACACCTTCAGGGGTCAGCCTACACACCTTCAATTGTCAGCCTACACACCTTCAGTGGTCAGCCTACACACCTTCGGTGCTTCGGCCTACACACCTTCAGTTCTAGGCTGAAGCTCTCAAGGAGTGTAGGCCAATAACTGAAGGTGTGTAGGCTGAAGCACTGAAGGTGTGTAGGCTGAGCATTTATTCCAGTGATCAAAGCTGAATATTTCATCATTACTCCACTCTTCAGTGTCATATGACCATTCACAAATCATTCTGATATGATGATTTGATGATAAACAAATATTTATGATTATCAGTGTTTAATTTATTTTGTGAAAGTTTTCAATCTCAGCTCTTTTGAACCTTCTATTCATCAAAGAATCCTGGGGAAAAAGTAAGCACATTCAGCATAAAAGACTACTTAAAAAAAAACATTCCTAGTCTGAACAGTAGTACTGTAAGGCTTTGAATATAAATACCTGACATCTTGTGGGTTCACTACCGTTACAATTAAAAACCATATAAGGGTAAAAACATGACAGCAAGACATGATGTAAGCAACTCAGCTACAACTACTAACATTCATTCTGGGTGTGTACAAGAATTGACAATAGTCAATTGTATTGGTGGCAGCAAGGAACCCCCAAAATAAATTCTGCTTAGGGCCCCAAAAAGGCTTGGGCCGGCCCGCTTCCCATAACATGAATTAGGGGCCAAGCACTGAAGGTGTGTAGGCCAAGCACTGTAAGCCAAGCACTGAAGGAGTGTAGGCTGAAGCACTGAAGGTGTGTAGGCCAAGAAATGAAGGTGTGAGGGCCAAGAAATGAAGGTGTGTAGGCCAAGCACTGAAGGTGTGCAGGCCCAGCACTGAAGGTGTGTAGGCCAAGCATTTAAGGTGTGTAGGCCAAGAAATGAAGGTGTGTAGGTCAAGCACTAAAGGTGTGTAAGCAAGAAAATGAAGGTGTATTGGCCAAGCACTGAAGGTGTGTAGGCCAAACACTGAATGTGTGTAGGCCAAGCATTGAAGGTGTTTAGGCCAAGCACTGAAGGTGTGTAGGCCAAGCGCTGAAGGTGTGTGGGCTAAGAAATGAAGGTGTGTAGGCTAAGCACTGAAGGTGAGTAGGCCAAGAACTGAAGGTGTGTAGGCCAAGCACTGAAGGTGTGTAGGCCCAGCACTGAAGGTGTGTAGGCCATGAAATGAAGGTGTGTAGGCCAAGCACTGAAGGTGTGTAGAGACCAAGCACTGAAGGTGTGTAGGCTAAGAAATGAAGGTGTGTAGGCCAAGCACTGAAGGTGTGTAGATACCAAGCACTGAAGGTGTGAAGGCCAAGAATTGAATGTGTGTAGGCCAAGCACTGAAGGTGTGTAGGCCAAGAACTGAAGGTGTGTAGGCCAAGCGCTGAAGGTGTGTAGGCCAAGAAATGAAAGTGTGTAGGCCAAGAAATGAAGGTGTGTAGGCCAAGCACTGAAGGTGTGTAGAGGCCAAACACTGAAGGTGTGTAGGCCAAGCATTGAAGGTGTGTAGGCCAAGAAATGAAGGTGAGTAGGCCAATAAATGAAGGTGTGTAGGCCAAGCACTAGAGGTGTGTAGCACTAAAGGTGTGTAGGCCAAGCACTGAAGGTGTGCAGGCCAAGCAGTGAAGGTGTGTAGGCCAATAAATGAAGGTGTGTAGGCCAAGCAGTGAAGGTGTGTAGGCCAATAAATGAAGGTGTGTAGGCCAAGCATTGAAGGTGTGTAGGCCAAGCACTGAAGGTGTGTAAGCCAAGCAGTGAAGGTGTGTAGGCCAAGAAATTAAGGTGTGTTGGCCAAGCACAGAAGGTGTGTAGGCCAAGCACTGAAGGTGTGTAGGCCAAGCACTGAAGGTGTGTAGGCCAAGCATTGAAGGTGTGTAGGCCAAGCACTGAAGGTGTGTAGGCCAAGCAGTGAAGGTGTGTAGGCCAAGAAATGAAGGTGTGTAGACCAAGCACTGAAGGTGTGTAAGCCAAACACAGAAGGTGTGTAGGCCAAGCACTGAAGGTGTGTAGGCCAAGATATTAAGGTTTGTAGGCCAAGAAAATAAGGTGTGTAGGCTGAAGCATTGAAGGTGTTTATGCCAAGCACTGAAGGTGTGTAGACCGAAGCGCTTAAGGTCTGTAGGACAAGCACTGAAGGTTTGTAGGCCAAGCATGGAAGGTGTGTAGGCCAAGCATGGAAGGTGTGTAGGCCAAGCACTGAAGGTGTGTAGGCCAAGTGCTGAAGGTGTGTAGGCTAAGAAATGAAGGTGTATAGGCCAAGCACTGAAGGTGTGTAGGCCAAGAAATGAAGGTGTGTAGGCCAAGCACTGAAGGTGTGTAGGAGAAGCACTGAAGGTGTGTATGCCCAGCACTGAAGGTGTGTAGAGGCCGAGAAATGAAGGTGTGTAGGCCAAGCACTGAAGGTGTGTAGAGGCCAAGCACTGAAGGTGTGTAGGCCAAGAAATGAAGGTGTGTAGGCCAAGCACTGAAAGTGTGTAGGCCAAGCACGGAAGGTGTGTAGGCCAAGAATTAAGGTGTTTAGGCCAAGCATTGAAGGTGTGTAGTCCAAGTACTGAAGCAGTGTAGGCCATGGATTGAAGTTGTGTAGGCCGAAGCCCTGAAGGTGTGTAGGCCAAGAACTGAAGGTGTGTAGGCCATGGACTGAAGGTGTTTAGGCCGAAGCACTGAAGGTATATAGGCCATGGACTGAAGGTGTGTAGACCAAAGCACTAAAGGTGCGTGGGGCACTGAAGGTGTGTAGGCCATTGACTGAAGGTGTGTAGGCCGAAGCACTGAAGGTGTGTAGGCTGACCACTGAAGGTGTGTTGGCTGAGGCACTGAAGGTGTGTAGTTGTGTAGGCCGAGGCACTGAAGGTGTGTAGGCTGAAGAACTGAAGGTGTGTAGGCTGACCACTGAAGGTGTGTAAGCCGAAGCACTGAATGTGTGTAGGCTGACCACTGAAGGTGTGTAGGCCATTGACTGAAGGTGTGTAGGCTGAAGCACTGAAGGTGTGTAGGCCAAGCAGTGAAGGTGTGTAGGCCAAGAAATTAAGGTGTGTTGGCCAAGCACAGAAGGTGTGTAGGCCAAGCACTGAAGGTGTGTAGGCCAAGCACTGAAGGTGTGTAGGCCAAGCACTGAAGGTGTGTATGCCCAGCACTGAAGGTGTGTAGGCCAAGCACTGAAGGTGTGTAGAGGCCGAGAAATGAAGGTGTGTAGGCCAAGCACTGAAGGTGTGTAGAGGCCAAGCACTGAAGGTGTGTAGGCCAAGAAATTAAGGTGTGTAGGCCAAGCACGGAAGGTGTGTAGGCCAAGAATTAAGGTGTTTAGGCCAAGCATTGAAGGTGTGTAGTCCAAGTACTGAAGCAGTGTAGGCCATGGATTGAAGTTGTGTAGGCCGAAGCCCTGAAGGTGTGTAGGCCAAGAACTGAAGGTGTGTAGGCCATGGACTGAAGGTGTTTAGGCCGAAGCACTGAAGGTATATAGGCCATGGACTGAAGGTGTGTAGACCAAAGCACTAAAGGTGCGTAGACCGAAGCACTGAAGGTGTGTAGGCCATTGACTGAAGGTGTGTAGGCCGAAGCACTGAAGGTGTGTAGACTGACCACTGAAGGTGTGTTGGCTGAGGCACTGAAGGTGTGTAGTTGTGTAGGCCGAGGCACTGAAGGTGTGTAGGCTGAAGAACTGAAGGTGTGTAGGCTGACCACTGAAGGTGTGTAAGCCGAAGCACTGAATGTGTGTAGGCTGACCACTGAAGGTGTGTAGGCCATTGACTGAAGGTGTGTAGGCTGAAGCACTGAAGGTGTGTAGGCCAAGCAGTGAAGGTGTGTAGGCCAAGAAATTAAGGTGTGTTGGCCAAGCACAGAAGGTGTGTAGGCAAAGCACTGAAGGTGTGTAGGCCAAGCACTGAAGGTGTGTAGGCCAAGCATTGAAGGTGTGTAGGCCAAGCACTGAAGGTGTGTAGGCCAAACAGTGAAGGTGTGTAGGCCAAGAAATGAAGGTGTGTAGACCAAGCACTGAAGGTGTGTAAGCCAAACACAGAAGGTGTGTAGGCCAAGCACTGAAGGTGTGTAGGCCAAGATATTAAGGTTTGTAGGCCAAGAAAATAAGGTGTGTAGGCTGAAGCATTGAAGGTGTGTATGCCAAGCACTGAAGGTGTGTAGACCGAAGCGCTTAAGGTCTGTAGGACAAGCACTGAAGGTTTGTAGGCCAAGCATGGAAGGTGTGTAGGCCAAGCACTGAAGGTGTGTAGGCCAAGTGCTGAAGGTGTGTAGGCTAAGAAATGAAGGTGTATAGGCCAAGCACTGAAGGTGTGTAGGCCAAGAAATGAAGGTGTGTAGGCCAAGCACTGAAGGTGTGTAGGACAAGCACTGAAGGTGTGTATGCCCAGCACTGAAGGTGTGTAGGCCAAGCACTGAAGGTGTGTAGAGGCCGAGAAATGAAGGTGTGTAGGCCAAGCACTGAAGGTGTATAGAGGCCAAGCACTGAAGGTGTGTAGGCCAAGAAATGAAGGTGTGTAGGCCAAGCACTGAAAGTGTGTAGGCCAAGCACGGAAGGTGTGTAGGCCAAGCACTGAAGGTGTGTAGGCCAAAAAATTAAGGTGTGTAGGCCAAGAATTAAGGTGTTTAGGCCAAGCATTGAAGGTGTGTAGTCCAAGTACTAAAGCAGTGTAGGCCATGGATTGAAGTTGTGTAGGCCGAAGCCCTGAAGGTGTGTAGGCCAAGAACTGAAGGTGTGTAGGCCATGGACTGAAGGTGTTTAGGCCGAAGCACTGAAGGTATATAGGCCATGGACTGAAGGTGTGTAGACCAAAGCACTAAAGGTGCGTAGACCGAAGCACTGAAGGTGTGTAGGCCATTGACTGAAGGTGTGTAGGCTGAAGCACTGAAGGTGTGTAGGCCATTGACTGAAGGTGTGTAGGCCGAAGCACTGAAGGTGTGTAGGCTGAACACTGAAGGTGTGTAGGCCGAAGCACTGAAGGTGTTTAGGGGGAGGCACTGAAGGTATGTAAGCCGAAGCACTGAAGGTGTGTAGGCTGACCACTGAAGGTGTGTTGGCTGAGGCACTGAAGGTGTGTAGTTGTGTAGGCCGAGGCACTGAAGGTGTGTAGGCTGATGAACTGAAGGTGTGTAGGCTGACCACTGAAGGTGTGTTGGCTGAGGCACTGAAGGTGTGTAGTTGTGTAGGCCGAGGCACTGAAGTTGTGTAGGCTAAAGAACTGAATGTGTGTAGGCTGACCACTGAAGGTGTGTAGGCCATTGACTGAAGGTGTGTAGGCTGAAGCACTGAAGGTGTGTAGGCCATGGACTGAAGAAGTGTAGGCCGAAGCACTGAAGGTGTGTAGGCTGAACACTGAAGGTGTGTAGGCTGACCACTGAAGGTGTGTAGGCCGAAGCACTGAAGGTGTGTAGGCTGACCACTGAAGGTGTGTAGGCCGAAGCACTGAAGGTGTGTAGTTGTGTAGGTGGAGGCAATGAAGGTGTGTTGGCTGACCACTGAAGGTGTGTAGGCTGAAGCACTGAAGGTGTGTAGGCTGACCACTGAAGGTGTGTAGGCCGAAGCACTGAAGGTGTGTAGTTGTGTAGGCCGAGGCACTGAAGGTGTGTAGGCTGACCACTGAAGGTGTGTAGGCCTAGAACTGAAGGTGTGTAGGCTGACCACTGAAGGTGTGTAGGCCTTGGACTGAAGGTGTGTAGGCTGACCAATGAAGGTGTATAGTCCGAAGCACTGAAGGTGTGTAGGCTGACCACTGAAAGTGTGTAGGCTGAAGCACTGAAGGTGTGTAGGCTGACCACTGAAGGTGTGTAGGCCGAAGCACTGAAGGTGTGTAGGTCTAGAACTGAAGGTGTGTAGGCTGACCACTGAAGGTGTGTAGGCCATTGACTGAAGGTGTGTAGGCTGAAGCACTGAAGGTGTGTAGGCCATGGACTGAAGGTGTGTAGGCCGAAGCACTGAAGGTGTGTAGGCTGAACACTGAAGGTGTGTAGGCCGAAGCACTGAAGGTGTTTAGGGGGAGGCACTGAAGGTATGTAAGCCGAAGCACTGAAGGTGTGTAGGCTGACCACTGAAGGTGTGTTGGCTGAGGCACTGAAGGTGTGTAGTTGTGTTGGCCGAGGCACTGAAGGTGTGTAGGCTGAAGAACTGAAGGTGTGTAGGCTGACCACTGAAGGTGTGTAAGCCGAAGCACTGAATGTGTGTAGGCTGACCACTGAAGGTGTGTAGGCCATCGACTGAAGGTGTGTAGGCTGAAGCACTGAAGGTGTGTAGGCCATGGACTGAAGGTGTGTAGGCCGAAGCACTGAAGATGTGTAGGGTGAACACTGAAGGTGTGTTGGCCGAAGCACTGAAGGTGTTTAAGTGAAGGCACTGAAGGTGTGTAGTTGTGTAGGTTGAGGCAATGAAGGTGTGTTGGCTGACCACTGAAGGTGTGTAGGCTGAAGCACTGAAGGTGTGTAGGCTGACCACTGAAGGTGTGTAGGCCGAAGCACTGAAGGTGTGTAGTTGTGTAGGCCGAGGCACTGAAGGTGTGTAGGCTGACCACTGAAGGTGTGTAGGCCTAGAACTGAAGGTGTGTAGGCTGACCACTGAAGGTGTGTAGGCTGACCACTGAAGGTGTGTAGGCCATTGACTGAAGGTGTGTAGGCTGAAGCACTGAAGGTGTGTAGGCCATGGACCGAAGGTGTGTAGGCCGAAGCACTGAAGGTGTGTAGGCTGAACACTGAAGGTGTGTAGGCCGAAGCACTGAAGGTGTTTAGGGGGAGGCACTGAAGGTATGTAAGCCGAAGCACTGAAGGTGTGTAGGCTGACCACTGAAGGTGTGTTGGCTGAGGCACTGAAGGTGTGTAGTTGTGTAGGCCGAGGCACTAAAGGTGTGTAGGCTGAAGAACTGAAGGTGTGTAGGCTGACCACTGGAGGTGTGCAAGCCGAAGCACTGAAGGTGTGTAGGCCATTGACTGAAGGTGTGTAGGCTGAAGCACTGAAGGTGTGTAGGCCATGGACTGAAGGTGTGTAGGCCAAGCACTGAAGGTGTGTAGGCTGAACACTGAAGGTGTGTAGGCCGAAGCACTGAAGGTGTTTAAGTGAAGGCACTGAAGGTGTGTAGTTGTGTAGGTGGAGGCAATGAAGGTGTGTTGGCTGACCATTGAAGGTGTGTAGGCTGAAGCACTGAAGGTGTGTAGGCTGACCACTGAAGGTGTG
This sequence comes from Gobiocypris rarus, assembly GCA_023029165.1. Lineage (NCBI taxonomy): Eukaryota > Metazoa > Chordata > Actinopteri > Cypriniformes > Gobionidae > Gobiocypris > Gobiocypris rarus. The sequence goes on along the minus strand of CM040930.1, from coordinate 7,152,178 downwards.
TAGGCTGAAGCACTGAAGGTGTGTAGTTGTGTAGGCCGAAGGCACTGAAGGTGTGTGGGCTGACCACTGAAGGTGTGTAGGCCGAAGCACTGAAGGTGTGTAGGCTGACCACTGAAGGTGTGTAGGCCGAAGCACTGAAGGTGTGTAGGCCATGGACTGAAGGTGTGTAGGCCGAAGCACTGAAGGTGTGTAGGCCAAGAACTGAAGGTGTGTAGGCCGAAGCACTGAAGGTGTGTAGGCCATGGACTGAAGTTGTGTAGGCCGAAGCCCTGAAGGTGTGTAGGCCAAGAAAGGAAGATGTGTAGGCCATGGACTGAAGGTGTGTAGGCCGAAGCACTGAAGGTATATAGGCCATGGACTGAAGGTGTGTAGACCGAAGCACTAAAGGTGTGTAGACCGAAGCACTGAAGGTGTGTAGGCCGAAGCTTTGAAGGTGTGTAGGCTGACCACTGAAGGTGTGTAGGCCTTGGACCGAAGGTGTGTATGCCTAGAAATGAAGGTGTGTAGTCCGACGCACTGAAAGTGTGTAGGCTGACCACTGAATGTGTGTAGGCCTTGGACTAAAGGTGTGTAGACTGACCACTGAAGGTGTTTAGGCCTTGGACTGAAGGTGTGTAGACTGACCACTGAAGGTGTATAGTCCGAAGCACTGAAGGTGTGTAGGCTGACCACTGAAAGTGTGTAGGCTGACCACTGAAGGTGTGTAGGCCGAAGCACTGAAGGTGTGTAGGCCGAAGCACTGAAGGTGTGTAGCCCTAGAACTGAAGGTGTGTAGGCCTAGAACTGAAGGTGTGTAGGCTGACCATTGAATGTGTGTAGGCCATTGACTGAAGGTGTGTAGGCTGAAGCACTGAAGGTTTATAGGCCATGGACTGAAGGCGTGTAGGCCGAAGCACTGAAGGTGTGTAGGCTGAACACTGAAGGTGTGTAGGCCGAAGCACTGAAGGTGTTTAGGCGGAGGCACTGAAGGTATGTAAGCCAAGAACTGAAGGTGTGTAGGCCATGGACTGAAGGTGTGTAGGCCGAAGCACTGAAGGTATAGGCCATGGACTGAAGGTGTGTAGACCGAAGCACTGAAGGTGTGTAGGCCTTGGACTGAAGGTGTGTATGCCTAGAAATGAAGGTGTGTAGTCCGAAGCACTGAAAGTGTGTAGGCTGACCACTGAAGGTGTGTAGGCCGAAGCACTGAAGGTGTGTAGGCTGACCACTGAAGGTGTGTAGGCCTTGGACTGAAGGTGTGTAGGCTGACCACTGAAGGTGTATAGTCCGAAGCACTGAAGGTGTGTAGGCTGACCACTGAAAGTGTGTAGGCCGAAGCACTGAAGGTGTGTAGGCCTAGAACTGAAGGTGTGTAGGCCAAAGCACTGAAGGTGTGTAGGCCGAAGCACTGAAGGTGTGTAGGCCTAGAACTGAAGGTGAGTAGGCCTAGAACTGAAGGTGTGTAGGCTGACCACTGAAGGTGTGTAGGCCATTGACTGAAGGTGTGTAGGCTGAAGCACTGAAGGTTTATAGGCCATGGACTGAGGGTGTGTAGGCTGAACACTGAAGGTATGTAAGCCGAAGCACTGAAGGTGTGTAGGCTGACTACTGAAGGTGTGTTGGCTGAGGCACTGAAGGTGTGTAGGCCGAGGCACTGAAGGTGTGTAGGTGTGTAGGCCAAAGCACTAAAGGTGTGTAGGCCGAAGTACTGAAGGTGTGTAGGCCGATGTACTGAAGTTGTGTTGGCTGACCACTGAAGGTGTGTAGTTGTAGTTGTATTGCAAAAGTAGCATACCCACAAGAGGTCAGGTGTCAATATTCAAAGCCTTACAGTACTACAGGTCAGACCGGGAAATTTCAGCCTACAAACATTTATTTCTTGGCCTACACACCTTCAGTGCTTAGCATACACACCTTCAGTGTTTCAGCCTACACACCTTAATTTCTTGGCTTACAAACCTTAATATCTTGACCTACACACCTTCAGTGCTTGGCTTACACACCTTCAGTGCTTGGCCTACACACCTTCAGTGCTTGCCCTACACACCTTCATTTCTTGGCTTACACACCTTCAGTGCTTCAGCCTATACTCCTTCAGTGCTTCGCCTACACACCTTCAGTGCTTGGCCTACACACCTTCAGTGCTTGGCCCCTAATTCATGTTATGAGAAGCGGGGCTGGCCCAAGCCCTTTTGGGGCCCTAAGCAGAATTTATTTAGGGGATTCCTTGCTGCCACCAATACAATTGACTTTTGTCAATTCTTGTACACACCCAGTATGAAGGCACTGAAGGTATGTAAGCCAAAGCACTGAAAGTGTGTAGGCTGACCACTGAAGGTGTGTAGGCTAAGGCACTGAAGGTGTGTAGGCCTAGGCACTGAAGGTGTGTAGTTGTGTAGGCCTAAGCACTGAAGATGTGTAGGCTGACAAATGAAGATGTGTAGAGCGAAGCACTGAACGTGTGTAGGCCAAAGCACCGAAGCTGTGTAGGCCGAAGTACTGAACTGTGTACCTTCAGTGTTTGGCTTACACACCTTCAGTGCTTCAGCCTATACTCCATCAGTGCTTGGCCTACACACCTTCAGTGCTTGGCCTACACACCTTCATTTCTTGGCCTACACACCTTCACTGCTTGGCCTACACACCTTCAGTGCTTGGCCTACACACCTTCAATGCTTGGCCTACACACCTTCAGTGCTTGGCCTACACACCTTCAGTGCTTGGCCTACACACCTTTAGTGCTACACACCTTCAGTGCTTGGCCTACACACCTTCATTTCTTGGCCTACACACATTCACTGCTTGGCCTACACACCTTTAGTGCTACACACCTTCAGTGCTTGGCCTACACACCTTCATTTCTTGGGCTACACACCTTCAGTGCTTCGGCCTACACACCTTTATTTTCTTGGCCTACACACCTTCATTTTCTTGGCCTACACACCTTCATTTCTTGGCCTACACACCTTCAATGCTTGGCCTACACCTTCAGTGCTTGGCCAACACACCTTCATTTCTTGGCTTACACACTTTTAGTGCTTGACCTACACACCTTCATTTCTTGGCCTACACACCTTCAATGCTTGGCCTACACACCTTCAGTGTTTGGCCTTCACACCTTCAGTGCTTGGCCTACACACCTTCAATGCTTGGCCTACACACCTTCAGTGCTTGGCCTACACACCTTCAGTTCTTGGCCTACACACCTTCAGCGCTTGGCCTACACACCTTCAGTTCTTGGCCTACACACCTTCAGTTCTTGGCCTACACACCTTCATTTCTTGGCCTACACACCACCAGTGCTTCGGCCTACACACCTTCATTTCTTGGCCTACACAACTTCATTTCTTTGCACACACCTTCAGTGCTTGGCCTACACACCTTCAGTCCAAGGCCTACACACCTTCAGTGCTTGTCGTACACAATTGACTATTGTCAATTCTTGATAATTCGCACACCCAATATGAATGTTAGTAGTTGTAGCTGTGTTGCTTACATCATGTCTGGCTGTCATGTTTTTACCCCTATATTTTTATTGTTACAATTGCAAACCCACAAGAGGTCAGGTGTTATTCAAAGCCTTATAGTACTTCAGTTCAGACTGGGAAATTTATGGGAAATTTATTTTTTTAAGTAGTCTCATGCTGAATATGCTTACTTTTTAATAAATATATATTATTATATATTCATAGATTTATTTGTTGCACTGTTTTTTTTTACAGTTATATTGTGATACTAAAATACCTTGTTCAGTTTGCGGTGTTAGATTTGTGGCTGCATTAGCAGTTATTTTTCTCTTAAGAAAAATAAATAATATTACTGTCAAATCTATGTCACATAATAAAAATACTGTAATAATACAGCAGTTCCCTTTTCCCCAGCATTCTTAGATAAATAAAAGGTTCAAAAAATCCTAAAAACATTGTACACAGCTGTTTTCAGCACTGATAGTCATAAATGTTTGTTGATCATCAAACCTTCATATCAGAGTAATGATGATATATTCAGATTTGATCACAGGAATAAATTACACTTTACTAGGGTAAACGTACCTATTAAGCTCTCCAAAATGTGCATTGAGACATTTAGTGCACAGGGTATTGGTTAGAGTGTAAGAAGTTAAAATAAAATATTAATCTTTCACACAATAATATTTTATTTTATTTTCTGGCTGTGCTTAATGGACACATGTTTGTCTCTTCACACCCCTGTTCCCATTAAGCTCACATGTTGTTTGGGGAAAATTCTTGTTTATTTTAAACAACATTTTTAAAGAATAATTGTATAAAGATTACAACCATAAGTGACAACCATCGGTTAATATTTATAGTCTGTCGCACTGAGCTTTACTGGAACAACAAACATTAATAAATATTACATTTATAAATTTAAAAGGACAATGTTGCTAAATAAATATTCTAGCTCATGCATTAAATTCCTACATACAGGGAGTGCAGAATTATTAGGCAAATGAGTATTTTGACCACATCATCCTCGTTATGCATGTTGTCTTACTCCAAGCTGTAAATAACTGCCCGTGAACTGAGAAAAGTCAAGCGTGCAGCTGCCAAGATGCCACTTGCCACCAGTTTGGCCATATTTCAGAGCTGCAACATCACTGGAGTGCCCAAAAGCACAAGGTGTGCAATACTCAGAGACATGGCCAAGGTTAGAAAGGCAGAAAGTCGACCACCACTGAACAAGACACACAGGCTGAAATGTCAAGACTGGGCCAAGAAATATCTCAAGACTGATTTTTCTAAGGTTTTATGGACTGATGAAATGAGAGTGAGTCTTGACGGGCCAGATGGATGGGCCCGTGGCTGGATTGGTAAAGGGCAGAGAGCTCCAGTCCGACTCAGACGCCAGCAAGGTGGAGGTGGAGTACTGATTTGGGCTGGTATCATCAAAGATGAGCTTGTGGGGCCTTTTCGGGTTAAGGATGGAGTCAAGCTCAACTGCCAGTTTCTGGGAGACACCTTCTTCAAGCAGTGGTGCAGGAAGAAGTCTGCATCCTTCAAGAAAAACATGATTTTCATGCAGGACAATGCTCCATCACACGCGTCCAAGTACTCCACAGCGTGGCTGGCAAGAAAGGGTATAAAAGAAGAAAATCTAATGATATGGCCTCCTTGTTCACCTGATCTGAACCCCATTGAGAACCTGTGGTCCATCATCAAATGTGCGATTTACAAGGAGGGAAAGCAGTACACCTCTCTGAACAGTGTCTGGGAGGCTGTGGTTGCTGCTGCACGCAATGTTGATGGTGAACAGATCAAAACACTGACAGAATCCATGGATGGCAGGCTTTTGAGTGTCCTTGCAAAGAAAGGTGGCTATATTGGTCACTGATTTGTTTTTGTTTGGTTTTTGAATGTCAGAAATGTATATTTGTGAATGTTGAGATGTTATATTGGTTTCACTGGTAAAAATAAATAATTGAAATGGGTATAAATTTGTTTTTTGTTAAGTTGCCTAATAATTATACACAGTAATAGTCAACAGCACACACAGATATCCCCCTAAAATAACTAAAACTAAAAACTACTTCCTAATAAACTACAAAAATATTCAGCTTTGATTTTAATGAGTTTTTTGTGTTCATTGAGAACATGGTTGTTGTTCAATAATAAAATGAATCCTCAAAAATACAACTTTCCTAATAATTCTGCACTCCCTGTATTTGAATATTCAGCTATTATAGAAAATATCTATGAAATTACACTTTTTCTCATTGATGTAAGAAATAGAGCTTAATAGGTACGTTAACCATAAATATGGCTTTAGTTCATACCTGTGTGGTTCACCTTTAGCCCTTAAAGGCAGAACTCCAGAAGAAAACACTTGAACATTATATAATACCATGATGCCACAAGCAACATTTATCCAAGAAAGATCTCAAATGAAGACCTTTTGATCCTAAAAGCATTGTCTTTATATCATTCAACACCTGGCAAAAACGTAGGAAGCAGCACACTTTGAGGATGTTCATCCAGCTTTTTTACTTTATAGCAAATAAACAAAGCACAAATTAGATTTTAAAATGGTTTTGTTCAATAGCTTGACATTCTGTCGTTACATAAGACATCTTTTTGTCAGATCAGGAAAAATGATGGACTCGTCAACAATGGGTGACCGTCCTCTAAGCGTGGTGATGCCATCATTTGTGCCAGAGATGGTACATTATATTACATTATATCTCAGGACAGGACGAAACTCACTTAAAAGGATAGCACCCTGAAATGAAATTAAAGCCATCTTTTACTCACCCTGCTGTTGTTCCAGTGCCTTATGTCCTTCTATCCTTTTCGGACCTCCAAAGCAGAAATTAGAAAAATAATCCTGCACGCGCTGCTTCCTATAATGGCAGTGAATAGCGACCAGGCTAAAACATTACAAAAAGGATACATAAGTATCATGCGATGATACAGTGAGACGCACGCCATATATGCAAAGTGTTCAGAAGGCATACTATGAAGTTTTGCGAGAAAGAAAACGTATATTCAGTCAAAACACTGAGCTCGGCAGTGCGCTCCTGTCTTGTGAAGAGTTGTGCAATGTTGTAATGACAACCGGTACACAATATTCACTTCAGGAGGTTTACCATATTATTAGTATTGTATAATTTCTTATCATATACCTTATAGAAAAGACGAGAGTCGCGTTTGTTTCTATTGAACCTGATTTCTCAAAATGGCGCGTGTTTGTGTTTATCTTGGGTACCATGACAACAGTGTGAGTTATAGTTAGGCCTAGGAATCGATTCCAAAAAGAATAGATTCCTCAATTCCAAGGAGTTGGGAATATAGAATCGATTCCATCGAGGGGAATCGACTCCTCTTTAAGAGCCATTTTCAGTTCTACAGAGTTTAGCATTCATTTGTCTCTCGCTCACTAATAACGATTGGAAGTCTATTTAATTTCTGCAAAAGGTTCTGTCAGACAGTTAGTTTCAATGAACCAGTTAAAAGAAAATAGCCGATTCTTTTGCGTGTTCTGCATAATGACGTCCAAAACAATTTATGTGTATGGTATGCCACGCTGAAACGTTCAAATAACATGTGAACACATATCGCTGCTTACTATCCTACCTTTCATTCACTTAGGGTTAATGGTGTTTATTGTCATTGTTTCCTTCTGTGATTCTGCATCGTGGACAAGTTTAATACATTTTCCACCCAAAAACTCACCATTTTCCCACAACGGTAGGTTTTGAGCACTGATGGTCTACGATAACAGATGCAGATGGGTCTTATTTTCATTTTCTATAATCCAATGATAATTCTAAAAAGAAAATGCGCCTCGAGTACAGATTAATGACCGAGAGCTGTTGCTATAGTAACGAACGCAACTTCCTCGCGCATCTGATTGACAAGTAAACTGTGCGCTCTTATCATTGTTGTTGTTAATATTGTGGTCATTTTGACTCGTACATTCTGTGCAAAAGCACCTATAAACTTTGTCATTTAACTTAGCTGTGCTCATGCATTTTAGACATGTCCTGTAGTTTTAACCATGCAATAAATGCACATCCTTGAATAATGTGCTATCCTATTTATTTATTAAATCGCATTTACTGCTGGGCTATATGGGCCATTTCAGGAGCATCCATAATTACAATTTTAAATCAATCAGAGTTTTCGAAAATTATCTTTATTTTACAAATAAAGTTTCAGAAAAAGATACGTTCTACATCCTTATATCCATCCTCAAAGTCTTGGTCTCGGATTAGGTGGTCTTGACTACAACACAAGTTTAAACGACAACAAAATACACAACAGTGTTTAAAACTAAGAACGGGAAACTTGTGCTTTTGGCTGTTCATAATATACACAACAACAGCGTTTTGGGGGCCTGAAAATGCAAACTTTTAAAAAACTTGTTTTAAAGTTCAAGATACCTTTATCGTCTCAGAGAAAATCACAAAAACACAAATTCGTGAAAGCGGTGGCATCGCGCAGTGTTTCTTTACAGAGTGGCATCGCCATCTACTGGCCTGGCAGCAGAATACAGCGATTACTATGGAGTGATTTTTGTGCCATAATTAAACAAACAAATCCAGCATTTTGCAAACAAACACAATCTGCTTTGCAAAGGAAAACATGACTCACAAACAAACAGAAAGCGATGTGCAAATACAAAGGTCAGTTTGAGTGAAAACGCTGAGAAGTAACAAATGTATTTATTGTGTTTTGCAAATAAATGAGTCATATTTCACAAATAAATACAAACCATCCAACAAATTGCATGTAACCTTTGAACAAATCCCAAATCTAGTCCACACAAATGTATACAACATGCTTGTTACGGTTTCTCAACTTAATTTTCTCACAAATGCATTTCGCGCAGATTTTCTCACAAATGCAGTTGAGCAACTTCCTCTACCAGAACAGCAGATGGCGCTTTGGGTCAATTTACGATTTTCAAGCTGACGAAAATGAGCGGTGAACAGGATGCAGTATTTTTGTCTTACTGTATCTATTATTAATCTTTTTGAGATTTTCACTATGTCAACCCTATTTCATATATATATATATATATATATATATATATATATATATATATATATATATATATATATAATTTAATTTTTCTTCAGTCATAATTTAGCAAAAGTACAATTGAAAAAAAAGGAGAGAAAATGGCAAATATCCATTGATGCAGGAACCGGAAAAAAAGGAAAAATGGACGTTTGGTATCAATGTTTTATTTTCGAATTTGGACTATATGGTCTGAAATTTGAATTGTGAAGCGTTACACGGACCAGAACAAACTGCATTCGCACATCGCTTTTCTGTTTGTTTGCAAGTCGTGTTTTCCTTTGCAAAGCAGATTGTGTTTGTTTGCAAAATGCTGGATTTGTTTGTTTAATTATGGCACAAAAATAACTCCATAGATTACAGTCTTTTTTACGGATTCGTATCTACGGGGATCAAGCCGCCTTTCCACTGCAGACGACATTCGGAATTTGCCCCCTAGTGACAGTCGCCGGAAATGTCATTATGATCGTACACGGCAACATGGGAGAGAAGTTTATCCTCTGCGTCTCATTTAGCCCTCTAGTTAAACAAGTACATTATATATATATATATATATATATATATATATATATATATATATATATATATAGTCAAGCTTATCCTGTTCTGCTCAATTTCCTCGCTTGAAAAGGAAGTCACACCATCAAAAGAGGTCTTAACTGGATTCCACTCTTCTTTTTATTAAATTAATTGAGGTTGGAAAGTTCAAAGAGTATTGACAGAAGAAAGGTGAAAAACCTTAAACAGACACAAAAAATACAAATATGTAAATCAATTGAAATAAAAGGCTTATTAAACATTTGTGTTGTTATCAGTTCTTTCTATCTCTTTTGAAATACAGTAGTCAAGGGATATCCAACTAGCTTAAACACTTTGAGTACAAACTTTAACATTCACAATTCAAAACTTAACCTGAATACTACATTTTAATATATATGAAAAATCACAAACTGTTATTTTAACGATCTGCTTATCACATGTAAATTAATAAATACTTTTAACACCACACTATGCCGCAATAAAAAAAAATAATAAAAAAAAACAAATCAACACCAGTGATAAAATAATATTAATGCTTGCTACACAAACTATGTTGTGCACAAAATGGTCATATAATAAGCGGAAAATCTCCGTACTGAACACAAACAGACTTGCTGCGTTAAAACTGATAGGCACCTGCCGCGTAGGCACCTGCCGCTTCACCAGCGTAACTTCCATTCACAGAAAACTAACGATTAAAGTTCTCTCCGGCTGCCACTCCACGATGCGATGATGTGTTAGAAGTCTGTGCACCTTCTCCGTGTCCCGCTGTTTAGACTTCAGTAAGTCTATTATGTCAGAGGGCCGTTTATGCCCAGGGCCGTTTGAAGGAATTTGGGGCCCCAAGCAAAATGGACATGGAGGACCAGTAAAACATGTGGGTTGTCCTGATACTGTACTTCATAATGTAACACTGTAAAAACTGCCACACAGAATAAAGTAACTGTTCAAGATCTATTGGTAACTTAGAAAAATAATGTCATATTTGCATAAACTGTCACTACCGTATATCCCGACACTAGCACATTAAGATAAGCTATGAAAAAAATCATGTTCCTCTGCCTCTTTCTAGGTAAATAATGTTTATAATAATGGTTAATATAGCATGCATGCTATATTAACTATTCCAGGTTGTTTATGCATAGCATAAATAATAGTTAGTATAGCATGCTATGCAGCTTTCATCAAAACCTATTACAAAGCTATAGCAATGTCATGTCATTAAATACGATAAAGAGTGATTCTGGAACAGATCTGTGTCTTCCTTATCCTGTTAAAAAACATATTACAGCATGTAACTATATTCCGTCCATGCGGAAAAAAAAGTTGCACAAACTGTTCGTTACAAGCAGAATTTGCCGTCAGGCAGGTAGCTAATATAAACATATTTTTGCTAGCCTACCTGCTGCAAAATTACACCATTTTACACCAAGACAGACAAGTAGAGCTATTTTATCCAATGTAATTTGTCACTTACCACTATCTTGTTTTTTTCTTATCCTTCCTTTCTCTTTTTTTCTTTTCCGGCTTCATGATGACTGCCGAGGAGTTTTTGTATTTTGCCGGCAGCAGAGATCACGTGGTTGGGATCCTGATAACAGTGTCATTGCACTTTAATGCATTGACTATCAAAGGGGCGCTCACACAGTTTGTCGTTGCATTTTATTCTTAACCTGTCATTGTCTTGGGGCCCCAGGCCAGCTCGGCATCCCAAGCAATTGCTTGGTTTGCCTGCCTTGTCGCGACGGGCCTGGCAGGATAGCTTGCTGTACAGTGCAATTTGCAAACCTAACCTCAGCTCCCTAGTGGAGTTAGCGATTTTGCGTGACTTTAGTCATTTGGCTAAATTTGTTCAACTTACCGTGTTAATCAGTTCCTGAAATTCAGATCCGCTGCAGCGAACGAACAGTTGAAGTGCAGTGGAAGACTGCATCTGCCTGGAAGTCCCCGCGTGCCAAAAGGGATAATGCCAACTTCAACTTATACAATGTAAAATATTTACATTTGATGAACACACCTGCCACATCGACAGCTGCTCAAATAAATTGTGTATGTCAACTCACTTTTATAATTTCTTGTACAGAACAATCACATACAATGGTTTTATTTAAAATATTTAGTTATATAAAAACTGATATATTTTAAGTAAAGAGGAAGTAGGCATATTTTGATACTTTTTTAGTATAAAACATTAAAATAAACTAGATTATAATTATTTTAAATATATAAACCCTACTTTGTGGGTGTAGCACTTTTTACAGTGTAAAGGGGTGATGAATTGAGAAATCAACTTTCCTTTGAACTTTTGGTATATGAAAGCCAATGGTCATGGTAATATAAGAATATCCTGTAAGTTTCAGAGCTGAAAACTTCCTTGTTAGTCAAAGAAAAGCTTTTATTGACACCAGGCCCAGAAAACCATAGAGTGCTTCATACTGACGTCATTGCGAGATGAAACACCGCCTCTACAGAATAAGCCCCGCCCACCGACTTATCGAAGAAGACAGCAAGATATTGTGGAAGAACTCAGTCATAGCATAAGCTTCCTTTGGATACTAATATTAGGAATGTGTGATACTTAATTTATTTTTTAATGAAGTTCCAGCTCACATGGGGAAGACATGTACGTGTGTTCGCTTCATTTCACTGCAGAATCCTTTGCAAACAAGTCTCAGGTGCTGGATTTGCAGACACAGTGTTGTGCCTTCTATATTGGATTCGACAGGAATGGTGCAACAAACTTGTGTGAGTAAATGTCTTTTTTATATGCAATAGTAGTCCCGGCTATGTGTTTTCGGCAGGCCGATGAATCTCAAATAGTGAAATAATATTCCTTTCTTGATCTGGGCATGCGCGCACGTGTGTGTGTGTATGTGTGCAGTTCAGCTTATCAACCGATCGGGCGGGCCATGTAATACAGAAATAATATTCCAATCAATCTCGTGGATGAGAAATAAATCTTTGTGTTTGTTTGATAAAGACGTTTATCAGCCCTAATCGAGAGAATCATTCCGGTTGCCCTTCCTAATGTGAACTGAACTGACAGGGGAGCTGATGCTCATTAAATATGCAAATCTTATCCAATCCTAGCCGTGGGCGTTTACTTCCAAGTCTTCAGTGCGGCACGCCCATCAAAACCCAGCGATCAGGAGAAAGCCTCAAAACCAGTGTAGAAAATAGCCTATTACTGAATTAGTTATGATGTATTTGAATGTAAAAACCACATGAACATCATTAGTTGACCTCAGACAACAGTATAAAAAAATTAAAAATGCCAGTTCATGACACCTTTAAACCAAAAGGTTGGGTTTGTCCATATTTGACCAAAATTTGGGTTACAGCCACCCAGTAGTTTTTAGAGTGTGTATAACAGTTTTATCCAATAACGTATGAGACATATGACCCCTGCTCAGGCTCTGGCATTGTCAGTGCTGTCACATTAAAGGTCCTCAGCATCAAAATAAAAGTCACTACAACACATGCAGCTTACGCCAGTGAAGGTAAGTAGTTTTCAGCTTTAGCGCCATGTCGCTTGCTTGCATTCTTTGTTGATCAAAACGCCATTTCATTTTGCATTTTTACTGGCTGGTCAGGAGACGTAGGTCATAGCACACAACTTTGTGAGATTATCATGTTAAAATGATCACAGGCTATCTTTGAACCTCTCTCATTGTATGATGTAGGACCACCATTAAGTAGTTGCGATCACAGAAATCGCCATGATTGGTCATCTTTTGCCTGGGACAGCCCAAAATCGTACAGTGTGCACCGGGCATAAAACACAGGCAAAGGTGTGAGGTGAGGAAAGATGAAGAATGTATGTGAGTAACATGCACAACAGAAATGTATCTGTTTGGCACCAGTTTTGTGGTTTTGTTCCAGGGAAAATAGAGCAAAGAACAAAAACAAATAAAGCCCAGTGGGCATCTTTCTCAGAATATCATTAAGGCTTCAGAGCAAGCTGGAGCTGATGATGAAAAAGAAAAAAGAAAAGAGGAGAGGCGGGAAACAGTGTGAAAAAGAAGATTTGTGAGGATGAATAAAAAGAGAAAAGCAATGAGATTAGAAGATAGCAAAACAAAACAAACCCCTGAAAGTAAGGCCAAGGAATATTATAAAAGGGAGGACATTAGTTCTGAGAACAGCAGAAGGAAGGTCAACAAAGAGAGGAGAGGTCAAAGCGGCATGCAAGCATGGGTATTTGATAGGAAATGAAAAGGAAGAACTTCTGGCATGTTTTAGAAGACTACATTTATTAATAAGAATAGTCCAGTCAAGAAAATTAATATTATTATTGTTATCATTAAGCTTATGACAAGTTGGAGAACACGGATAAAGAGCTAGCACTATTCGCTATGGAAAACGCAAGTAATGTTATTGAGGAGGACATTGTTGCTAATTCACTTATATATAAAAAAAATATATATATACAGTGGGTATGGAACGTATTCAGACCCCCTTACATTTTTCACTCTTTGTTATATTGCAGTCATTTGCTAAAATCATTTAAGATCATTTTTTACTCATTAATGTACACGCAGCACCCCACAGCTGTTAGAGCTGCAAAGGGTACGACAACTCCATATTAAACCCTACAGATTAAGAATGGGATGTCATTAAAGTTCATGTGCATGTAAAGGCAGGCGTCCCAACACTTTTGGCAAGGTGACAGGTGATGTGACTGAGGATTGTGACAGCATGGATACTTCTATTTATGCTTTATAATATTTGGTTTCACTTTATTTTGATGGTCCTTTTAACATATTCTGTTGACTATAAGTAGCGTTGCACCTACATGTCCACTAAATATCATTAGAGTGTTAGTAGAGTTTCAGTAGACTGGTAGGGTTAGAATAAGTTGACATGTAGTTGCAAAGTTACAAATAGTCAGCAGAATGTCTGTTGAAAGATAATTTGAATAAAGTGTTAGCAGATATTAAGCAGACAGTCTACAAATACTGTAATGAGAGTTAGTTGATATGTAGGTGCAACGTTACTTATAGTCAACAGAATGTTCAAAAGGGACCATCAAAATAAAGTGTTACCTAATATTTTTTATTATATATATATATATATATATATATATATATATATATATATATATATATATATATATACATATATATATATATATATATAAAAATTTGGTATCAATAAGCTCCAGACTGTTACAATTTTTGCAGCAATCTATTGTCACATTGGATTTCTTTCTTTTATTATAATCTTGTCTTTTTTTTTTTACACCCATTTAACACATTTTTTTATAGAAAGTATCAAATCCTACATCTCCAGCGACAGGGGAATCCTCCTTTCAGTTGTCCATCATGCATCCGTCGTGCCAGGGGAGTCTGATAATTGCCTCCGAGTCCCTGTATTAGTCTCCATGTCCATGAAAATGCGGCACATGAATCATCGTCGTTAACAAAGGACCTTACAGGAGGAGGACACATTTATTCAAAACTTTAAAGAGGACAGGGATTTATCTGGTGTAGAAAGAAAATAGGAGGTCCCTTATAAATGTAGATTTATATATCAGAAAACGTCTGCTCCTTACCTTTAGACGAATAGGTCACCGTAAAATTAAAATAGTTTTTATTTACCCTCATTTCCAAAACTGAATGACTTTCTATCAAAGTCAAGATATTTATTTGTCATATACTTACACATGGTCCACATATGGACCACACATAGCTCGACTGACCTGAGAAATGTTTCTGTCGACTGAACCAGCGATTTTAATAATATGTCAATGAATCATCCTTTTGAGTTGGTTGAGTTTTTGTTTGCAAAACGATCTGAATCAATTCGTATTTGTTTGAATTTGAATTGATTTCTCAGTCAGTAAAACAAACCGACAGTATCAAGACACAGAACACAGAGAATAAACAGCAGTGGATGAAGTGGATATTCACCAACAAACTATTTGTGTCATTCACAGTGATGGATGTCTTTGAGCATTTCTTTGCTTGTTGACTTTGTTTGGGTTTAAATCATGCCTAGAGATCTTTCAGTTTATATATAGCATGAGTATATGAATTATTTTGTTTGTTTGTTTACTTAGTATTGTTTTTGGCCAAAAAGGTATGTGCATACCGTCAAATTAAATATTGTAGCTGAGGGTCCATACAGTATATATAAGCTGAAATATAGATATAATATAAGCTTCTTTTTTTGTTTTTCAGCAGGCAAGCTCCAGTTTAAAATTGTGGAATTGAAACATAACATGAACTTAAGAATGAGTGGTTCTTATGTCGTGCATTATAATTACTTATAATACAGGGCTGTCGAATGCTTGAATCTGATTGGTTGACAAATGTTCCAAGGTGTGCAATTACAGCCGACAACAGCGAAAGAAAAAAAAAACCCACAACGACACTGACCAATCAAATAAATACAGTAAACAAAAGGATCAATTATGTGATTATTTCCATGTTTTTTGCCTCAGAATTACGTTTTATTATGTACGGAAACCACATACTCTCTTTTAAGAAAATGTAAGGTTACTTGACTTTCTCCCGCTCTCTCTGCTCTCCCACTCAAATGCACATACACACAGGACACACACTCTCACAGAAACATATTGTTAGAAGCGTGGCTCTGACGATTTTATCGGTAAAATAGTTAAGCAACTGGGAGACACACAGGCTGAAGTAATTCTCATATGCTCGATCGCTCGCTCGCTCGCTCTCTCTCTCTCTCTCTCTCTCTCTCTCTCTCTCTCTCTAATAGCTCACTGCATTAATAACTGCGTTAGTCTGCTATTAGTGGCTCAAGCCTCCGTTAGCTCTAAAATGACGCTTTAGAATTAGCAACAGAGTCTTGGGTTTAGATGCGTAGAAGGAAATTGGAGGGGCTAGAAAACATAATGGTAATATGACCACAAATGTGATCTGTTGACCTGAATTTTGCATTAATGCAGCAAAGGATATTGATTTAATAAATAAAAACTCAAAAATGTATATTATCTGAATCACATTAATTATCTAAGTTGATTTGACAAAAGACAAAGGGTTGTGATAACAAATCATGAATATATTTTTTCACAGTATATACAGTCAAACCTACATTTATTCAGACACCTTTAACATTTCCTCACATTATCACAGTTTATTTGCTATAGTTTAGAAAATTGTAATAAAACATGACAAGAAGAGAGAGAGGGAGGGGGAGGGGGTGGCCAGAGAAGGAGGCTTATTATCATGACGTGGAAGAGCTGGAGAAAAATGCTCTTTGATATTGTTGATGTTTAATGCACCATAAAGCACATTCAATAGACTACTGAATCCCATGCACTATAAATATCCTCACAGGTTCAAGAAATTACTGGAAATTTCCTGTATAGTCTTCTCACTCAATATGCTGCATAATACTATATGTAAAATGTAAAACAAATAGCATATTTGCAGATTGATTGACTTTTCTTGCCCTGTTTGCAAATCACTCCATACATGAAAGCGATCTGTCAACCCACTGCACAGTCATTTAACAACAGAAAGCGCAGGTTCATATCCAGGGAATGAGAAAGCAGCTGCGGCTTAAAGATTGCCTCCAGCAGACACATGTACTGTATGACTGCATATTCATCTTAGTGTAAGGCTACAGTGTGCAGAACTCGGTCTAGATTGAGGCATGTCTCATACATTATGTAGGGAATGGGAAGTTCATTTTTCACATCCATTAAAATTAAGTGCAGTAAGGCTAAGAAAAAGTATTAGTGCTCGATCTCTCCTTTACTGCCCCCACGGGACAATTGCTTTGCATCTCATGGACTAATAAAACTAATACAAACCACTCCTTTCTGGAAAAGTTGGGTCTGTTAGCTGTTGCCAAAACACAAGACCTATCTAATCCTAATACTTTTGTATTATAATTCATATGTATACCTTTCTGTATAATGTAGAACTGTGGGTTTTTGCTTGTTTGTGTGATGAATATCATATGGGACAGGACAAAATTACAACAAACATCTCTTATGTTCTCCGTTTAATTTATGTAGGCAATGCCAAGCTAAAGCAACAGCGAATGGGATTTTGTTACGTCATCCTTGGACACTAAAAATCCAAACTTTCTGCCTCTTAGCCACAGTGTTAAGGAAGAACCAGCCTAGGCCAACCCTATCTGTAATGCAAGTATATAATCTTTACTGTCAACAGTATTATATTGTTGTATTGTTACATATACAGCTATTGCTAATCCATTCTTTTCACGATTATGTGCTCTGGCTATCTGTTATTTTGGACTGGTTTTTGACAAGGGAAAAATGCGATAGATGAAACATGAATGTAATAAATTGCTTTATTTAAACATATTGTGATTGGATTAATTATATTTTGGTGAGATGTGTTCTCTTTATACATGGGGCTAAAGGCACATCTTAAGAAGAAAAAAAAGTGTGCTTTTCACTTTTCTCATTCCCATACAGCAGAGTTTTCTGAGTTTTTGATATTAAAGTTCTTGTTTCCAGTTCCTCATTGTCTTTGTGAGTTTTGTGCTGTTTAATTTCATGCTAATTATTGTACCTTTAACCCCGACAGCAGGGGTGCTTTTAACCCCAAATACCATACTTTTACATATTCTTCCGTTATTGAAAAACTGTTGCTTTAATTACCTTGAATAACATTGAAAATCATTAATAAAACCTTTGTAAATAAAATCTCCTTTTTAAAAAACATCAAATATTAGATCAAATTGTGGAATCAAGTTTGCGCGTTGCTGCCCGCGATCGTGTCAAGGATCAGACAAATTTCCATGTGCATCTTGAAAAGTGGATGTTTTGGAAAGTTCTGCGGCAAGTTTTTGTGCCATCTAGTGGTTTAGAGGACAATCAAATCAAAGGAGCCTTTTACCCCTTGGAGCCTTTAGCCCTGTTGTACCCTATTATTAATCATCTAATTAAAGGCTTGTTTGACTTGATGCAGCTGTGCAGACCGATCAGCGGCTGACTTGAAGCAGTGCATGCCAGTTAGAAATTTTGTCCGACTTGAGGCAGCACAGATGCCACGTGACTGTAATGTATGTCAACAAAGTGCCGTGAGAGCGATTCGAGAGCAGCCGGCTGGTGCATTTTGTGCAGCTTCTCCAGAGCGACTGCACGAGCAATAATGACAACACAGCTGTTCCACGATTGGCCGGATTTACCACATAATAGCAAGCACGTGCAGTAGCCTACATAAAGTATTGAATGAAAATGTCTTCTGAAACATCTGTGTATTTGACAAATATTGCATTTGTTTCACTTCATCTTTGATAAAGTTTGCAAACACAGCGCGGGCGTCACTACGGGAAGCAGAAAGTGTCTGACTTCACATCTCCGTTTGCAGCTCATCCCCACCTGCACGTGGCTGCTCTTGCCAATTGGTTACATCCAGCCGCTGCCGCAGCCGATGTCGAACACACCTTTTCTCTCTTGTGATTGTTCTAATCAGGTGACTATGCCATATGACTAATTAATTGCTGTATTTAAGGACTCTGAGTGGGTTTGTTGTTCACACCCTAATGAAGGCTTATTAGCCACAATGCATCGGTGTGTGGTTACATGTTATCTGTTATTAAATGCCTTAGCCATGATTGAATTAAGGCTTTTATATTTCTTAAATCTTTGAGTGCTTTGGCTTGATATGTTTTTATGAGATGAAAAAGCAAAGTTCTTGCAAAATTGAGCAAATTAATTGATTGGTAATAAAGATGTCGGTTTAACATAACTATGCAAACAAATTGGTCTTTTCATTTCAGAGAGACTGTCATGTTTAGGGTGTGTGGAACAAACTGCTCTGAGACTTGGGTGAAGATCCAAACAAATCTTTTTTGGGGACAATACAGAATCATAATCCACATAACAGATGAGGGTCAAAACTAGTGATGGGATGGTTGATACTGGGACTTCGATGTGCAGACACAGTTTTCAGAGCACTATTGTATCACACACTATACCGATGTACTGAATACCACATGATTGATGCCATTTGAAGCTTCGAACGTCATGCAGTATCGGAAGGTCCTTTGTAGAAGGTTCATGGGCTTGCTTGTTGGTTGTCACGTGATCCATAAACAGTTTATGAGATGGTTCTCAGAAGTTTCAGCAAGGTGTATAACAACTGCAGACTCTGGAGATGTTGTTTCAGACGCCTCCGCCCTGAGCAGGCTGTAGCAGATGCTGCCCCTTCTGGAAAGGTGTACACGGTGCATGCTAGTGGCCACTATTGGAAGTACTTTGGACAGTGGCATGATCTCTGGAACACCTAGACTAGAACTTGTAATTAGCAGACTTGGAACCGCTGGTCATGGACTTAAAGCTCTGGTTTGGTGGTCATGACGTGACTTGACTCTGGTAAAGTGGCCACTACGTGAAGAATCTTTGGCTGAGCAGGCCTGACATGACTTGGTACTGGAGTGGTGATCTTGCAAAAACAAAACTTTAACTTGCTGTTCATGAGGAAACTTGACTCTGACGTGGCACTAGACTTGACTCTTGACTTACAGTTTTTTACAATCGCTATGACAATTTTTTCAATACTTTTAACAAATTTCCTAAACTCTTAACGCAGTAAGCACAACATCTGTCTGTGCAGACTATACAATTAACACATTTATTGATGCTTTTGCACAAAATGCATACAGTTAACACAAATTTAAAATGCTTGAACTTCTTTTGCACACAAGCTCAACCAAGACCAAAACGATGGCTTTTTACTGCCACATTTACCAATGCTTTAACACTGTATGTCAGATAACACCTTGTTCTAAACCTAACCTTATAGGCTAAAGTCAAGGGAAACAGCTGTACATATTGTGAATTGAAACACAAATATATCCCCTGTATTTTATTCCATTGGTACTGAGAAACAGCCAATTGAAGTTATGCAAATATATAATTCACAGCTGATTCCCATCTAAGAATTGTTCAGGTGTTGATATTCTTTCAAGCACATGACCATATGGTATACAGTAAAAGAGGGCCCATTTGGGCTTCTTTGGGGGCAGAGGAAAGCTCCTAAATGAAGAACAGGAACTTGCTATTGTCAACATGATGATTGCTGAGAATGAAATAAAACTGAAGGGCATTCGATAAAGCTACTCTGAGATGGGTCATTCAGTTTTTGTATTGAATTTCTGCAGCAAAAGAAACACAATGCGTGCATTTACTAAATCCAACAAAACAAAATATAGAGAGTCTTCAAAAGACACACAATCTATGATCAATAAAATGTACTGTCTATTGTATAATGGCAGATCTGACACATAAAATCATGCAGTTTCTGTAATTCCATCTAGTGTTAGTGTTTTTATGACATTTTGCTGTGATTGACGTAATGTTCCTGTTGGAAGAGAACATGTGTTAGGGTTTTGGTAGACATAGTGTATTGTGTTAGTTTATTATTGTATTTTGAAAATTAGTGTTGGAGTTTAGTTTACAATGTGTAATTTTGAGCATGAAATGAACCGTTTTGCCAATTGTGTGATGTAGGTGTGTCGGTGCGTTAAGAGTTTAGGAAATTTGTTAAAAGTATTGAAAAAATGGTCATAGCAATTGTAAAAAACTGTAATGACAGAGCTCACAAAAGTCCTGCACATAATCCTCCATGGTTCGATTGCCCTGACAGAGATGTAGGAGTGAAACTGCTGAGTTCATCTTAGCAGTGTCTAGCTTTCTGTAATGGTTCCACTGAAGTCAAGTCGGTTTTCTGAGTCCAAATGCAGTTTATTCCATAATTCAAAAATTGAACAAACAAAGCCATAAATATAACATGAACTTGACTTAGCATGGCATGGACATGCAACTCACAACAGTGGACTAGCCTACAACATCAAAAGATGACAAAGCTAGACCAAGACACATGGCAGCATGAAGACAGTAGTCTTCTATGATGCATAACTATCCATCATAGACTACTGATGAGCAAATGAGCAACACCTGAACACAATGAAATGAGTGGCACCATTGGTTTTCAAAAAACACATGCTGAAGAAAAAAAACACACATCTAAACCGGAAAAAAGCTTTGAGATTGACTGACCAAATATAGGTATATTATTACAGACTTCCGAAAGCTATAGAAAATAGAAGCAAATGGATTGCTGCAATTCACAAACAAAACTGCAATTCAGCAAACCATGGATTTTCAGTTATCATTTTGTCAATATGTTGAGTTTTGAAGTAAAATCACACCCTATATATTGCATTGTAAATATATTATATTGAGAAATCATCAATTAAATTTTTATCATCCCATATTCTGCATAATTGGATTTTTTTAAATAAACACTGACAAAACTGAGTATGCGATGCATACTCTCTTTAGATTAAGGTGAACGTAACACAAATGAAAACAAAAGCACATGGCATGAACACAAGGGAAACATGGGAAATCACATGACATGAAAACAACGAACCCAACCAAACACCAGCCTTACATGAAGAGTTCAGCTGCAGCTGAAAATGCAGAATTGTATGTGATGCTTCACAAAATACCATCCGTTTTTGAAAAAAAGGCAGAATTTTAAGAAATATTGTATTTTAGATTTCTGCTTACTAGATGATCTGTTTATCTACCGGGCCTGAAATTTGTTGCGGGTATTGCATACAATGATAATAACTCAAGAGCCACGTTCATAATGTGAGAATTCCCACTCCCGTTTAATTACTTGAACATCATGATCTGCACAGCCATGTCTCTACCTGTATTTTTCAATTTCAACATTTTAAAAAATTCCAGTCAGTTGTGGAAGCTGCCGATAGAGTAGCTTTTTTTGAACACTGGACCAGCTCTATAACCAGGGTGCTGGAGGGTTTCATGGGAGTTTGCCCAACCAGTCCACATGTGTTTTGTGGATTTGGAGAAGGCATTTGACCGTGTTCCTCGTGGCGTCTTGTGGAGGGTGCTCTGGGAGCCCCTGCTTAGGGCTGTTAGGTCCCTGTACGACTGGAGCAGGAGCTTGGTTCGCATTGCCGGCAGTAAGTCAGACCTACTTCATGAGTGAGGGAAGGATGGAACGGGAGATTGACAGACGAATCGGTGCAGCTTCGGATGTACCGGCCTGTCGTGGTGAAGAAGGTCGATTTACCGGTCGATTTACCGGTCGATCTAAGTTCCTACTCTCACCTATGGTCAGGAGCTGTGGGTCATGACTGAAAGGACAAGATCCCGGATACAGGCGGCCGAAATGAGTTTTCTCCGTAGGGTGGCTGGGCGCTCCCTTAGAGATAGGGTGAGAAGCTCGGTCACTCGGGAGGAGCTCAGAGTAGAACCGTTGCTCCTCCACATCGAGGAGAGCCAGCTGAGGTGGCTCTGGGATCTATATCGGATGCCTCCTGGATGCCTTCCCTAGGGCAAGACCTAGGACACACTGGAGGGATTATGTCTCCCGGCTGGCCTGGGAACGCCTCGGGTTCCCCCTGAAGAGCTGGAGGAAGTGGCTAGGGAGGGGGAGGTCTGGGTGTCTCTGCTTAGACTGTTGCCCCCGCGAACTGGCCCCGGATAAGCGGAAGATAATGGATGGATGGATGGATGGATGGATGGATGGATGGATGGATGGAATTCATCTGAAAAAAAAGGTTTAACTAAACAGGCCAATTCATAGATATATTTTAGATGCCAATATTTTATTTCAAGGGATGTTCTAATGACAATAGCCTTGTCACAAGATGAGATGATGATGAAGGACTGACGACATGATCAAAAGATCAATGTAGTTTAATAAAACAAAAGGCTAAACTGGCATAACAGTATGTTGCCAAACAATAGCATACACGAAAAATGGACGACAACTGAAGACTGAAAACAGAGGAACTAAATACAGAGATAATTAACTAAATGATAAGCAGCTGTGATTGAGGATTAGTGTCCATGGTGACTGATGAGTGGTGGGAAATTAGAACAAAGGAAACATGTGACTGAAGACAAACAAACTAAAAGTCCATGAAGGAGACTGACTAAACATGAACGTGATGGCATGCCCCCTCCCAGAAGACTTTTTCATTCACCGTTCCCGGCTGGTGGAACGATCTTCCCACCTCCATCCGGATGGCAGAATCACTGTCATCATTCAAAAGACAGCTAAAAACTCATCTCTTCCGTGAGCACTTAATCTTATCATAAAAAAACGTATTTTTCCTCTATTTCTCTTCTATTCCCTTCCTATTCTTAGCTTAGGCTACTCTGAGTAATGTCCAAAACTTGGTATTTAAGGCACTTTTTGCGTTTCTTCGCCTCTTCGTGACTGATCGCTTCCTATACTCCTCAGTT
The DNA here is from genome assembly GCA_023029165.1 of Gobiocypris rarus. Lineage (NCBI taxonomy): Eukaryota > Metazoa > Chordata > Actinopteri > Cypriniformes > Gobionidae > Gobiocypris > Gobiocypris rarus. Next base: position 7,128,877 of record CM040930.1, on the reverse strand, counting down.
GTAAGTCACTTTGGATAAAAGCGTCTGCTTAATGCATAAATGTAAAATGTAAATGTATGGTGGAGCCAAAGCAAAGCCGACAGATCAACAGGCTGAGACGGAGCGAGGTGATCAGAGGCTGGCGGCGGAGCCACAAAATCCACTCGCTCAGGTGCTGATGATGGTTGCTTGACCTGCAGCTCGACGTCACGGCATGGCATAGCAGGAGATGACGAAGGGCTGAAAACTTCCAGGAGAGTTGGGGCTGGAGGACTGGCTGAGAAGGACGGCAACAGAGGTAGATGGAGACTTGACAGCGTTAAAAGTATTAGTACATAGTCCATGCAGGTCTCTGTGCAGTTTAGAAACAGCGATAACAATTCAGAGGAAACAGGAAGAGTACAGTCTAGGTACAGAAAAGAAGAACGAGAGACAGGGTGGTAAAATATAACTATATATTCCAAGCATTACTTTTGTGGATTTTAGGGTTCCCTTGCCTATTAAAACCCAGATAGCCTTTGGTTAGCCCTGATATTATTCGGCTGCTGGGATGTGTGCAATGTATGCTATATGAAATTACAATAGTATTAGCTCATTTGTGCCTTTTTAAGTGCATTAGGTGAGGTTGACTGTTTGGTAAAATTAATATTCCCATTTCTTCACCACAAAACGCTAAAACCAGTGTCGTTTTGAAGAGAAATTGGTTCTCTCTCTCTTTTATATTCGTTTCTTAAGGTTTTATTCTTTGCACTGTTCTGAACATTGATATTTTATGTGCAACAATAGCTTGCTCAGTATTAATTAAGGAATAACAACTGATCTTTTCTTTCTTTTCCAAATACTTTGGGCTTTACTAAAACTTTTGCCACTTAACTTCATAATAGGGTTGAATAACATGCAGCTGAGCTATAAGGGCATTGTGTTTCATAGGTGGCAGGAGTGAGCTACGAATGAGTGTTATCTATTTCTGCTCACCCTCAAATAAGCGTATCAGTGCAACAAAAGTATAGCACCAGACCATCTGGCTCTGGGTGTCCCAGTGTCTGATGACTTTAGCAGCACTACAAAAGAAGCGTATAAGCATCTCCCTCGCTCCCTGTGGGGTGGTGAAGCTGAGCCAAATGCGGCGACTGCCATCAACAGAAAATCTGAGAATGAGCAGTTTAATTTTGGCTTCTTAATGCCAACACAACCCAAAGTGGGAATCATGCTAAGCTGCTTCAGAATGTAGCGTGAAACACTTCACAGCTATAGCTATTACAGCTCTCAGCATACAACAATACACAACCAACCTGAGATAATCAAAATAAATTATTAGAACTCCAAGTGAATTCATTCTCAGAAACCGTTGACCTGATTTTCTTTTTCTTTGTTATTTCACAGGAAGCTAGCAGCCTTCTAAAGAAGAAAATAAATGATTTAATTTATTTAAATAATTACGTGAATTAAAAGATGTATACTAATGCAAACCGTTTAGTATTGGGACTGGGATATAACAGTAATTACTAGTAACAGAAGTTAGTTACTAGCTCTGTACTTAATTTGGCTTCACTATTTGTTTTTGATTTAATTGATTAAATGAGGAGAACACAAGTTATTGTCCTTGTGGGGACATTTTTGGTCCCCATGAGGAAAACATCTTATAAATCACATTAAGTGATGTTTTTGAAAAAGTAAAAATGCAGCATGTCTCCTGTGATGGGTAGGTTTAGGGGCAGTGTAGGGGATAGAAAATACGGTTTGTACGGTATAAAATGCATTACGCCTATGGAATGTCCCCATAAAACATGGAAACACAACGTGTGTGTGTGTGTGTGTGTGTGTGTGTGTGTGTGTGTGTGTGTGTGTGTGTGTGTGTGTGTGTGTGTGTGTGTGTGTGTGTGTGTGTGTGTGTGTGTGTGTGTGTTTGTTGCAGAGTGATCTCAGTGAAACATATTGCACTCTAACTCTAATGGCAGTGTGTAAGTGAAATGCTATCACCATTCATATTCTGCATTAAATAACAAAGTGGCATATACGCTTGGCTTGAGGAAAGTGTGAGAGTCGCTAAAGATGTAACTTACATTTGGCTGGTGTGACTGTCCCCTGATTTTATACAGGCACCACCAGATGGTCATGCCAAAAATATATTTAGACATAAAATCCAGCAGTACGAATCACTACAGTACGAATCATCATTCAAGATCCTTAAATCTGAAATCCAGGTTTAGGCATGCCAGTTCCAGAGGTATTATCCACTAAAGCAGACAAGTATTTAAGAACATCAAAGAACTTTTGTCACTCTCAGTAGGAGAGTGCTTTTATTTAAATCTCAGCACAGGGAAGTACAGTTCATTCGTTTTACAGCAGACAGAATGAAGAATTGAATTGTGAATAATATTGTACTAAACAAATAGGAACAAGGATGGTTTTGTATGGGCTTGCACTGGTTCTGTTCAAAGAAGTCTGTATTACCAGACCTGGAGAACAATTATTTTATCTCAATGGCTGTTTCTTAGTTGCCACAAGACCAGAGCCATACACTATATACACGATCAGGCATAACATTACAACCTATTATTGTGTTGGTCCCGGTTTTGCTGCCAAAACAGCCGTCAAGGCATAGACTCCGCTTAATCCCTGAAGGTGTGCTATGGTATCTGGCACTAAGATGTTAGCACCAGATCCTTTACATCCTGTAATTTGCGAGGTAGGGTCTACATGAATCGGACTTGTTTGTCCAGCACATCCCACAGATGCTCGATTGGATTGAGATCTGGGGAATTTGGAGGCCAAGTCAACACCTCAAACTTGTTGTTGTGCTTCTCAAACCTGAAGCATTTTGCTTTGTGGTAGCTCACATTATCCTGATGAAAAAGGCCACAGCCACCAGGTAATTCAGTTTCCAAAAAAGGGTGCACATGGTCTGCAACAATGCTTATGGCTTAGCTTCTCCCCATAGTGCATCCTGGTGCAATGTGTTCCCCAGGTGTTCTTTTGGTAGATTCTGACCGCTGCAGACCGGGAACACCCCACAAGAGCTGCAGTTTTGGAGATGCTCTGACCCAGTAGTCTAGCCTTCACAATTTGGCCCTTGTCAAACTCGCTCAAATCCTTGAGCGACAAAATTTGAGGACAAAATGTTCTCTTGCTGCCTAATATATCCCAACCACTAACAGGTGCCGTGATGAAGAGATAATCAGTGTTATTCACTTCACCTGCCATCTGTCATAATGTTATGCTTGATCGGTGAATAACTAAAAACATTATTTTGAGTGATGCCATAGAAGAACCGTCTTTGCCTCTTTGAAGTACAAGATGCAAATTGTCATGCAGGTACAAAATAAAATTTTTAAAACCTACACAATTACATAGAATATTGGTGGGACATATTTCTAGCGACCTTACACTGTTATTATGCAATGTGTTGTAATGTTTTAGGCTATATTTTATCTTGATTGCAAAAAAGTAGAGAGACAAGTCAAGTCACCTTTATTTATATAGAACTTTATACAATACAGACATTTTTTCAATGCAGTTTTACAGATAACAGGGAAATTATGCATTTCAGCTGTTGTTCAGCTGATATCAGTTCAGTATTGATTCAGTTCCATTGTAGAGAGCATCCACAATTAAATTAGTTAATTCTATCTATAAAGAAGTTCTGCAAAAAATGACATCATCGTCCAGCTCAGTCAGAACAATAATGTTGCTGAATATTAGGGCCCAATCCCAGTTCTATTTTATTTCCCTTTGCCCATACCTCTTCCCCTTGCCCCTTGAAACAGAGTGGCAAAGTGTAGGGGTGAAAATATTCCCCTAAGAAATAGGACACCACTAGTAAACATTTATCTAGTATGAACAGCAGTGAAGTGCGCAAGCTTTATCTAACAGAAATCAGGCGTGAACACGTTTAACAAATTTCTCACTCCCAGCGTTGTTTTGCGCTGTATTTGGACACTCGTTTTCAGTTCAAAACGTATGAGCCTTCGAGTTTCCAAAGACGATATAGAATTATACAGAACATACAAGACTGGTGGAACCGCTTTTCCATTGGGTCAGACTGTTCTCTTTTTGTTTCTGAGCCAATATGACCAGATATTTTTTTAGCTGTATTATTAATTTGAGTTCACATCACTCAAATAGCACGTTTAGCAAGCTACGGAGAAACTGGCAGCCAGGCAACACACAAGTGATCGATCCCGAGTGGCAACATCACACATTCTAGCAGCTGCAGCACGGAAATTCCTCATACCCCTTTGTTCGAAGAGTGGGCCCAAAAAAATCTGTTTGAAGGGCTACATGGCCTTTACCACTACCACTTCAGCCAAAAGAGAATTGAGACACCCTGGCATTCAAATATTCATCCAGTTCCTTTTGGTTAAAGATCGATTTATCACGCCGACATGGAGCCTAAACTGGCCACAGGGTCTGTGCGGAGGATCTGTGCCAATGGCTGTCACTTTGATGAGGCCTTCACAGTGGATTGTCTATAGTTGACACACTCTGCTGACATTCAGAGCTGCATTTTGCTTGTGTATAGGTGTAGGTCTATAGACCAAATCGTGCCTGCTGTAACCTGGGTATAAGGATGAGACAGACAGACTAATATTAGCATAGATGCTTCTTACAATGTAACAAGGAAACTGGGTGTTATATGAAGTTCCCGGTTCCAGTTGACCTAATTTATGCAGCCTAACAATCATTTAACTGATCTGAATAATATAAATTGATAATGTGTTATGTGTATGCCAGGTTAAAGAGATGTGTTTTTAGTCTAGATGTGTCTGCTACTCAATTTATACTAAGTGCTAATAGTCTTGTTGGCAGAAGCCTTTTACATGTCTAAAAACAGGAGAAGTAGAAAGATAGGCCAGTTCACACCAAGGACACTAACTATAATGATAACTATAAAGTTGTAATAATTATTCAAATTATGTAAGAATAGGAAAGACCACACCACACTCCTATAACGATAACGACATGAACGAGATAGTTGTAATCAATTTCAGAACTTTTTTTTTTCTTTTCTAGCTGATGAGCAATCATATTGTTACTGGGCTCAAAACTGTGGCTCCTTTTCGGACCTTTGAAGACACCTTCAGTGTCAATTTCATGTTCAGTAGCCCATGTTTGGGTTTAGATGTGTATGTTGGGACTTGAGGGATATGGTAAAGTAAGACCCCAATAAGGCAGCATACATTTATGATCATGTACAATACACTGAATATTATTACCACACTGTTTTATAAAGTATAAATATTATCTAACAATATTTAAAATTAGGGCAAATTAAAACAATGCTATTTATAGCACCTATCACTATTTGCACTTAATATAAATGGCATCTAATGCACATAGCCACTGCCAAATATGTATTTTGTCATGCATAATTTCGAATAAACACCAATGGAGAAAGATGCCTTTAAGAACCAGATGTAGTATGGCATCTGCCAGCAGAGACTAATGTACAAATCCTAGCAGTCAAATCCTCACCTATTTGTTCTAAACAAAGTAAAAAGATGGATGACATGGATTATTTTTGATCTATGTTCCAACCTTTAGGGACAGCTTACCAATCTTAGAAATCTAAATGTGGATCTAACATATGGCAAAGCATTTAAAAGTCACATCTTACTCGCATCATTGCATTATTCATGTTTATTTATTCAGTCTGTGATGTTGTGTGGTTTGGGCTGCACTGATATTTTGTAACACTTGTTTACCTAATTAACTCAAGCAATATAAGCATAACTAATTAATTGCATGGGGTGCTTTAATTAAGTGCTTGGTCAGCACAAATATCATAGACCACTCTGTTGAAGTGGACATTTTTCGTGGTGGACAACACGCGTAATTGCTGTATAATACCTGCGGTAGCATTTATTTATTCCTTTAACTACTTCTGATGGAAATAAAAATCATACATTCGATCTCTCATGAATCTTACTTAATACTCACAGAAAGCACAAAGATTAAAAAGAGGGTATGTTTACACAAAAACAATGTGCTAAAAACTGAAAAGTTTTTCTTTGCATTTTTTTCTGTGCACAGAGAACACCATTGATAAAATCTGCAAAATGAGTCGAAAACAACTAAAAACGCTGTATTATGCATGCCAGGCCAATAGTTGACAAGGTCACGTCATTGTTTTCACAAATTCGCATTTTTGTAGTTCACATTGAGATGATTTCCAAAGTCTGGGAAAAAATAGCTACTAAATAAATGCAGTAACATCATTGATTATATTTGATTAAAAGTATCACCTAAGTGGCCTCATCAAAATGGATAATCCTCATTTGTTTCTTAAATGTTTTTTCATAGATACTCATAGCAATTTATGTTTAGAACTTGTGTGACTAACACAGGACTTGTAGAGAAGAGTAATCTTTTACTATCCCAGTAAATATGACAACATTTAAAAAAAAGACTGAGCCACATCTGAGAAGCAAGTTTGTCAGCAGGTTTGTCAATTTAGCACTATGTGGGGAAGGCAGGAAAATGCAAAGTCATTACAAATCGTTCTGCCCCATTATAAGCTTTTAGGTCCCATCATTTCTAATACTTGGGTTTAGAAGCGGATGTGTGCTGAGATGAAGTCTCATGCATATTTATGCATTTATGATTGTCTTCCAGTTTCATTGCATGTGATTTCCAAACAGCTCAAAAAATATAGTTTAAGCTTGAGCTTTAGAAGTTTTGACTGCTTCCCTCAAATTGCTGAATCCTCAATTTCTCAAATTACACTTTTAGCCTTAAAGGGATAGTTCACACAAAAATTATGTAATTTTCTCACCATAATGCCATTCCAAGAGAATACTATTTACATTATTCTGTGGATGTCACGTGTTTGGTAGCAGCACACAATGACGACGATGAAGATACAAATAACCCAATTTATTTAACTTCAGGGACTTTATTTAAACTCAGGAACACAGGAGCCAGGATTGATTCCATTGACCAGGAATGACTAAAAAACAGGGGATAAATATACAGGGCATTCAAAAGGAGCTAAATGAAATGCAGGAGAAGCTAATCGATCACTATGGAAACTAACTAGGGCATGATAAGTAACCAAGGAGACAGAGAGGGAAAACAAGAGGTGTCATCGGCTATGGCTGGATGTAGTCGATCGGCGACAGTTGCCGCGTGCAGGCGGGGAGGAGCTGCAAACTGAGACGTGAAGTCAGACACTTCCTGCTTCCAGTAGTGATGCTCGCTCTGTGTTTGCATACTTTATCGTAGCTGAAGTGAAATAAATATATTATTGGTCAAATACACATGTTTCAGAGACATTTTCATGCAATACGTTATGTACTACTTAACTCAGCGTCTGTTTGTATGATAATAAAGTTCAACATGAGCCTATACTATCAATGAAGTGGTGTCTACATTTTTTATCAGTTTTATTGTGATAAATATGACACCATATAACATCGCAACTTACATGAAAAGAAGTTTTACTGTTACAAAAACAGATTTGTGAGCATTAGTGTAACTGAACGTTGGTAATACTTTACAATACGGGTGCACTAATATGCTTTTATTCATGCTTAACTAATGCACAGATGATCATTATGTTATGACTTTACTTGTTGGGGCACATCACTATTAACTAATTCAAAATTAATTCAAGAGCCATAACCACAATTACATATTACTTAATCAATTAATTAATAGTCATGTGCCATAAAGTCTTTTAAGTAAAGTCATAACATAATGATACCTTTGTAAATCATTAGCTAATGATTAATTAAAGCAAAGAACTGGAAGTTGAAATGCATGGCTTTGACCCATTGTGGTAATTAACACATTGTTTTACATTATTAGTTAATATAATATGTTGTTAAGGAATTAATACATTATGACACATTTAACTAATAACAATTTAATGATTACTTAATCTATTAATCATGTAGACTCTTCATTAGTTGCTGATGCAGTAATCATTATTAAATGGGTTAGTTCACCATTAGTAATACATTAACTCATCATTATCTGTGCATTAGTTAAGCATGAATTAATGCATATTAGTGCACCGTTTTGTAAAGTGTTACCTGAACGTTTTATAATAAACACGAAACAAATGTGATGTTGTCATGCGGTGAATCCAGCCAATCGTGGAACAGCTGTGTTGTCATCAGAGCTCGTGCAGCTGCTCTGGAGAAGTTGCACAGAATGAATCAGTCAGTTGCTCTCGACTCGCTCTTGCATTACTTTGATGACATACGTCACTGTCACATGGCATCAGTGCTGTCTCAAGTTGGACAAAATTTCGAATTGGCATGCACTGCTTCAAGTCAGTCGTCAAATGGTCTGCACAGCGCTGTATAAAGTAGAACAAACCTAATAACACAGGAACAACTAAACAGAACACAAAAGGAGGGAGGGAGGGTGGATGCTTTGGAGATGGGTGCAGCGCTAGAGATAGACGGAGCCTAAGGAATGGAGGGACAAGGCGCATTCAAAGGCCCAGAATTCTATGACATTGGCAGAGTGACGACTGACCAAGGTGGAGCTGGAGGGACCAGGGAGCACCGTGGATAATAGACCGAGGTGGAGCCAGCAGATCCATGAACCAAGGTGGAGCTGGGGACCGGAAGATCCGGGGCAAATCCATACAGCATAGTGGAGTCAACAGAGGAGGAGCTGAGGAACTAAAGGGTGACAGTGGAGGCGGGACCAGAAGACTGGCTGTCTTAGAGGAGGCAGGAAAGCGAAGCTGGGCAGGACCATCTGCGAGGAAGGAAACTTGGAGCTGGGAAGGACCAGAAGAGACTTTGAGCTGGGTGAGACCAGCAGCAACAGGAGGTCTTGTGGAATAACCTCTTCTAATTCACCCCATAACTTTGTGGGGACCAGGCACAGCTAAACCTCAGTGGTGGGAGTAGGCTGGTGCTCTTCATCGACCTCCACTAGGGTGAACAAAGATCCACAGTCAATTATCACCAGCTCAACATAATTCATAAATCTCCCTCGAGGGCCATCAATAGGCAGGTACACGGGTTAGTGTGTTTGGAAGGCAGGGTCCAGGAATTCACTTGTCTGGTCCTTGAGGGAGCGATCATCTTGGTTTAGGAGTAGGAGGCGAACAAATCCATATACATTTGGTTCTTCTGTCATGTGTTCTGTGGTAGCAGCACACAATGATGACAAAGAAGATAGAAATAACCGTATTTATTTAACTTCACAAAAATCAGGAACACAGACCAGGAGTGACTAAAACAGAGGGTATAAATACAAGGGGCAAACAAAGAGAGCTCAATGAAACACTGGTGAAACTAATCAGTCACTATGGAAATAAACTAGGGCATGATAAGAAAGTAACAAAGGAGATAGAAAGGGAAAACAAGAACACAGGATCTTAACAGAACATAATCCTGACAGTGGGACACAGATGATTATTTTTTAAAGAATATCCTAGCAACTCTTTAGAAGCACAGTTCATTTTGGTAAAATGTTTTATTTTTGGAGTAAACTATCCCTTTATCAAAGCATTCACCCCACATCTTTACAGTACTCTGTGTTTCTTGACTGCAGGCATCACTTGATGTTGAGCTTTCTCAGAAGTGTTTTTGTTTTATCCACACACTCGAAGAGACAGAATGTGAAGTGTTGAAGATTGTTGATGTCTGAGCAGTTTCCCCCAGCTCTCTGGACAGATCAGCATCTCTTTCAGTATTGTAGGTGGCCTTTTGACCTGACATTTGACCCTGATGTCAGATCTTAGTAGTTTGTTGCAATGAATTCATGATTGTCCATGCAGGGAAGGTCCAAAGCTTTGCTAGTATTTTGCCCTTAATCAGGTTTTCAGGTCCAAAAAGATCTGGATACTGGAAACACTGGATGCTTCATAACTGAAAGCAGGAAAGGCAGGGAGATGTATTGTGAAATTAAGCAGTTGGCACATATGGGTTTAAATGGATGTACCTCATATTTAGCGTAATTAATAAATAAATATATTTGTGAATGGGGCTAAATACATTCTGAAACACTGCAAGAAATTATTGCATTATGTATTATTATTATAGGCAGTGTAAAATAGGTAGGGGTTAAACAGATCGTAGTTAATCCATGATCCGTACAGACCTGGTCCAACGGTTGGGCACATGTGATTCGCGGATTAATTGCAAATTTAGCCACCATAGAGTGAAAGTTAATCATTTGTACATGTTTTGTCTTGCCAGTTTACACATTCAATACATTTTAAACCATTCCAGCACTAGAAGAGGCAAACGAAAATTTAGTTCAGTACTCACGTGCGCGTGAACACAGCCACACACTGCCACATGCACCCGAAGCGCACACACACAGAGAGATGCGTGTTTCAGTACATGAACTCAAAATTGATTTTCCTCTTTCGTGTCTCCCAATATTTTGGCAATATTTCGTCCTGACATCAGTCGCCCCTGGCAACATACACGGAGCAGCTTACCAGCAATGAATGCACACACCTGACGCGATCTCCCACTCATCACTGGGGCCATATAAACCCCAGTGAAGAAAGAGCAGTGGAGTTCGCTCTCCCAGACACGCACTAACATCTGTTTGCCTTCTGTTTACCCTTTTCTCTTACAGAGAGTGATTAATGAAAAGGAACCTAGAAGCTTTAGGAGAACTCTCCGCTGGTCAAGCTAACTCCCTTTTGTCTGGCTGAAGTGTACTATCTTCACAAGACTCACAACAGAAACACAAGAGCACCAACCCTTCTTTCATCTTCACTGTTGCACAAGAAATGAACACACCCACTGGGTTGAACAACTTTCGTGTTGCTCTCCTTTTTCCCCAAGCCCTGCTACAGAATGAATATGTAGGCTGTAAATTAAAGTGGCTCTTGTTCCCCTCTTGTTTCATGTAGTTACAGTTTAAGTATGAATCTGCGAGCTGTAAATTAACGTGGCTCTTGTTCCCCTCTTGTTCCGTGTAGTTACAGGGTAAGTGTGAATCTGCGGGCTGTAAATTAAAGTCTGTTCTTGTTCCCCTCTTGTTTTGTGTAGTTACAGGGTAAGTGTGAATCTGCGAGCTGTAAATTAAAGTCTGTTCTTGTTCCCCTCTTGTTCCGTGTAGTTACAGGGTAAGTGTGAATCTGCGAGCTGTAAATTAAAGTCTGTTCTTGTTCCCCTCTTGTTTCGTGTAGTTACAGGGTAAGTGTGAATCTGCGAGCTGTAAATTAAAGTCTGTTCTTGTTCCCCTCTTGTTCCGTGTAGTTACAGGGTAAGTGTGAATCTGCGAGCTGTAAATTAAAGTGGTGTTTGTTCCCCTCTTGTTTCGTGTAGTTACAGTTTAAGTATGAATCTGCGAGCTGTAAATTAAAGTCTGTTCTTGTTCCCCTCTTGTTTCGTGTAGTTACAGGGTAAGTGTGAATCTGCGAGCTGTAAATTAAAGTCTGTTCTTGTTCCCCTCTTGTTCCGTGTAGTTACAGGGTAAGTGTGAATCTGCGAGCTGTAAATTAAAGTCTGTTCTTGTTCCCCTCTTGTTCCGTGTAGTTACAGGGTAAGTGTGAATCTGCGAGCTGTAAATTAAAGTCTGTTCTTGTTCCTCTTGTTTCGTGTAGTTACAGTTTAAGTATGAATCTGCGAGCTGTAAATTAAAGTCTGTTCTTGTTCCCCTCTTGTTTCGTGTAGTTACAGGGTAAGTGTGAATCTGCGAGCTGTAAATTAAAGTGGTGTTTGTTCCCCTCTTGTTTCATGTTTAGTCAAACCACATCAGAGTTTGTTTGGAAGTGGACCGAGACATACCTTTTCAGGGGTCTCGGTCCTCTTGTTTCAAAAAAATTTGAAACGCTGAAGTTAATTCGAAAGGCCTTATGATTGATTCAGCTCACTTTTGTGTCTTAAAATAAATGTAGTAGAGACAGTCATTTTACCAGCTACCTTTTGAAGTTGTTAAACAAATTATCAAAAGGATGAAGGCCACGAGTTCCCCCCTAAAAAATAAGCTAAAGACAAAAGCACATAGGCTGTTTGTTATTCTAACTGCACTTCCCCTAATTATTTATTCTAGGCAGTTTGAGAGCAGACAGTAAAGACATGCTGGTTACAACACATACTGCAAATCAAAATGGATATATGAAACTAATTAAAAACATTACACAAATTTAATGAAATGAAAAATCATTAACAAAGACTGTAAACACACCTTATGCAAGAATTGTTTTACATGTATTTATTATTGAAATGATCTGGTTAGGGACATGTTTGGTGGTATGGGTAATGGACAACAGTGTAATTATAGATTTTATTATATATATTATTTAAAGATAAGTATAATGTAAAAACATGTATGTACACAAAAAGTGCATTGTGTCAAATTATTAATTTAAATGCAAGTAAATAGTCAAAGACACTTAACATTAAAGTGGGACCAAATCTGTTGTTAAATATTTAAAGTTGAGTTCCCCCCTGTCATGCCATGAAAATATTGTTCTATATGTTTGAGCATCCCAAGAAGCCTGACACAGACAATTATTATATTTTGTGCTCAGTGGTGCAGAAATGACACACTTCACCAAGAATCATCTCAGTTTCATTTCTAAGTGGCTACAGATTGTGGAATTGGATAACTCAGTGAGGCTGTCTCTCAGACAGATTAAGTTTGATCCACAATTTATTGAAGTTATGATTTTGGAGTTATAGATTTCAAGTGGATAAAACTCAACTAACAGACAAATTTGATTTGTGTCTACAGGGCTGGATTGCTAAATGATGTTTTAACACATTCAGTTTACAGACACTTGTTAAATCAATAAAATATAAAGTAATTTAGATAATTTCAGGAACCTAGAGTTGGCTAAACGTCTGATGCATATGGCACAATTTTCTGGAAACAATGGAAGGAGTTTCAAAGTCGTCATCTGATTGGCTGAATTCTACAGGATGTCCGCGGGATGTGTGTTGCGTTCTTTAACGGCCCGCCTGGAAGCAAATGCTTTGACACCAACTCCCTTTTGGAAGAAGAATGCCGTCGTGTTTACAACTGTGACAATGAGCGCTTACCATGATCAACTAAATGCTGGAGTATGCGGCTCCATTGTTGCAGTAAACTTGCACAACGGTCTTAAATGAATAATTTATAGATGCACGCCGGTGTGTTATTGCAGGGACATTGACTTTACATTTTCATGGCCCCAAACATGATGCAGAACAAAACAAACTTTTATTGGTTGTGTTACATGTCAGTCAAACATACTCTTGGACGGCCCTTGACCAATGAAAGCTGCAAAAGAGTCTAGACCTTCTGCCGTCAGTCTGAAGGTCTGGCTGTGTCTAAGTCTTTGGTCCCCTAATAGACATTCTACTGACTATAAATAACTTTGCAAGTACATGTCAACTCTACTAACCCTAACCCCTTATTCTACTAAACCTACCCCTAACAGTCTACTAATACTGAACTAATACTCTAATGGGAGTAAGCAGGGAAAATGAACAACACATTCTACAGAGTCCCTAAAGGGACATGGTGTAGACTTGAAAATGAAGCTTTTTCCCGATGTTGTTTAATTCACGGGACCGGACACCAGTTGTTGCCAAGAGATCTCTTTATTATTTTATATGTCAGACATAGGAGAGAAAGACAATTTCATAGATGTTCTTCATTCCATCTTTCTCTGTCTTCATCGACACTCAGTTGTATTTTATAGGCTGCTTAACCAGAAAATTAATTATATTACCAGAAAAACAGGTTGTTTACACCATACCTCGTGATTGCACACAGTACAATATACCCTTAGACATATGCATCAGTGGAAACATAGATACTTGTTGTTCGTTGTCCAAAATAAATGTCTTATAGAAAACTTGTGACTTCTATCATATGCTTTGGTAGGAAAACAACACCATGCTACACAATTCTTCCTTACAAAGAACTTCAGTCACATGGCATAGTTAGAAACTTATGCTACATATTCCGGTGTTCAAAATTATCTTCTCTCCATGTCTCTCCATGAAACCCTCACACTTCTGTGCTCAGGCCCACTCTGACTAAATAATGTGTCAGGACTCCGGTGTGATCTATTACACTAATTGTTTGTTACCTTTTGTTTCCACGTGTACACTCTCTGTCTCCTCCCTCCTCGTTATCCCTGATTGTTTTCCACTGTTGTCTCGTGTTTGTCTCTCTATTTAATGTCCTGATGTTTTGTTCTCATTGCGCGTTCGTTGTTTTCTTCTGGGTGGTTGCTGCCGTGTGTCGTCCGGCTCGTGTTGGGTTTTTTGATCATGTTTTGTTATTCACCTTTTTGATTTTTGCCTCCAGGACTCTGATGAGACTGTGTTAGCCTCGGTCCGTTCTCCTCTCACCTGTTTTTGCTGGATCTCTCTGTGGGTCTCTCTCTCCCTCGCCCGTGGATTCCTCCTTGGATCTTTTGGACTTTTCTGCTGTCAGCGTGTCTCGCCGTTAGACAGGAGCTGGCATCTTCTCCCTCGGTACTGTGAATCCTGTGAACTTTTGTCTTTTTCTATGTTGCTCATCGGTGTGTCTTGCCTTTAGACTGGATCCGGTTGAGCGTGCATTATGTTCCAAAGAGCACCGCATATCTGAGTTTTCTACTGCTGCCTTGAGACCCAAGGAGGACTATCTGAGTTTTCTACTGCTGCCCTGAGACCCAAGGAGGACTGTATCTGAGTTTTCTACTGTCTGCTCTCCTCTTCATAATAAACTTGTTAACTTGCATCAGATTCTCAGTCTCGCTTCCTCACAGGACGAACGCGCCAATGAATGGAGTCTGCAAGTCAGGCAAGCGGAGAGTCTGCTCAGGCAGCCTTGGCCCAGCAGGGGGCGAGATTGGACCAGCACTCCTCATTACTCACAGAGGCTTCCCATGATTTTCAACTACTATCGGTCGACTAACTGAGATCCACAACAGGTTGGAACAGGTGGCACAGGTGGTTGGAGGAGGAGAGGGTTCTACTTCCTCAGCTGGGAGTCCGAGCGGATCCGAACGTGAGCCCCAGGCAGTTAATCCTCCCAATTATGACGGTGACGCCAAGACCTGCAGAGCTTTTCTGTCACAGTGCTCCTAGTCTCGCGCTCCAGCCTCGGAGGTATGCTGCTGAAGTATCGAAGGTAGCATATCTCCTTACTCTTCTAACGGGCAGAGCGCGAGACTGGGGAATGGCAGTCTGGGAGGCACAGGATCCTTGTTGTTCATCATTTGAGTCTCTTCGTTCTGAGATGATCAAGCTTTTCGACCGGTCAGTGCAAGGTGATTTAGCTGCGGCGAATTGACCCATCTCACCCAGGATAAATCTTCTGTCACAGATTATGCTATTGAGTTTCGGACCTCGCCGTGTCCAGCGGGTGGAATGATGCTGCCCAGAGAGCCCAGTTCTTGAAGGGTCTCAACGAGAACATACAAGATGAGATTGCGTCTCATGATCTTCCTGTCTCCCTGGAAGCAGTTATCGATCTGGCTCTCCGAGTCGAGGCCCGTCACAAGCAGAGGAGGGTTCGTCGCTCATTTCAACATCTTTTCTTCGACCCTTCACTGCGTGCGAGTGACAACACCTCTACACCATCTTCCTCCTCGGGAGAACCTATGCAACTGGGTCGGCTCAGGCTTACCGCTGAGGAGAGACAACATCGACTGCCAACAGCCTTTGTCTTTACTGCGGTAGACCGGGCATAGGGCTCTAAACTGCCCGGTAAAGGGGTCCGCCGCGGGTAGCTCCGGGAGTATCGGTGCTTTCTCAGATCAGCTCCTCTCTCGGATCTCATACCTTGCTGGCTGTCTCCATCTACTTCGATAATCATGTGTTTCACTCACAGGCTCTGCTGGATTCCGGTGCCGAGGCGAGTTTCATGGACGCGTCTTTAGCTGAGTCTTGGGGCATTCCTGCTGTGCCCCTTACTGATAAATTATCTGCTTTGACGTTAAAGGGTCAACACATGGCAGAGATCAGCCACTGCACTCCCTCTGTAAGTCTTTTCGTTTCTGGCAATCATCGTGAGGATGTTAGATTTTTTTTGTTATGTTCTTCCCAGTCACCCATTATTTTAGGGCACGACTGGTTGACTAGACATAACCCTCACGTTGATTGGCAGAATAGTGTTGTCTTGTCATGGTCACCGTCTTGTCATGTTTCGTGTCTTGGTCCTGCTCCTCCTGGTCCTGTTTGTCCTGTTTTACAGGTTCCTGCGGTCGATATCTCAGGGGTTCCGACGGAGTATTCCGATCTACATCGGGTGTTCAGTAAGGCTCGAGCTACGTCCCTGCCTCCTCACCGGTCGTATGATTGTGCTATCGATCTCCTCTCAGGTACTTTTCCGCCTAAGGGTCGCATTTTTCCCTTTCTGGTCCTGAAAGAGAGGCTATGGATAAATACATTAACGGCTCTTGCCGCGGTCTCATTCGCGCTCCACCTCCCCGCCGGGGCAGGTTTTTCTTTGTTAAGAAGAAAGACGGCCCTCCGTCCATGTATTGATTACAGAGGGTTAAACGACATTACTGTTAAAAATAAGTACCCTTACCATTAATGTCGACTGCCTTTGAATTATTACAGGGAGCTTGTGTCTTCACCAAGTTAGATTTGCGCAACGCTTATCACTTGGTTCGCATAAGGGAGGGCGATGAGTGGAAGACAGCGTTTAATACTTCGGGACACTGGGAATATTCCGTTTTACCGTTCGGTCTTGCGAACGCACCAGCTGTCTTCAGACTATGGTAAATGAGGTGTTGGGGACATGATTAACAAGTTTGTCTTTGTGTATCTAGATGACATTCTCATCTTCTCCCCCTCTATGCAGATACACACCCAGCAGGTTCGCCTAGTCTTACAACGGTTATTGGAAAATCAGTTATTTGTAAAGGCGGAGAAGTGCGAGTTCCACAAGGAGTCGGTTTCGTTCTTGGGTTTTGTTATCGCCGCCGGGAAATTCGTCGATCCCGCTAAGATCAAAGCGTCGCCGATTGGCCAGTACCCGACACACGTAAGGATTTACAGCGATTTCTGGGTTTCGCCAATTTCTACCGGCGCTTTATCCGAAATTTCGGTCAGATCGCTAGACCCCTTACTACTCTTACTTCCACTAAAGTAGGGTTCCGTTGGAATAACGAAGCTCAGAAAGCCTTTGATGAATTAAGGTCCCGTTTCATCTCTGCTCCTGTTCTTTCTTTTCCTGATCCGCTTACCAATTTATAGTGGAGGTAGATGCATCTGATGTCGGGTAGGCGCCGTTTTGTCTCAGCGGTCACCCATTGACGGGAAAGTGCATCCGCGCGCTTTTTCTCACCGGTTAAACCCAGCAGAGCGTAATTACGACATAGGTAACCGGGAGCTGCTGGCGGTAAGACTCGCCTTGGGTGAATGGCGCCACTGGTTAAAGGGAGCCTCGAGCCCTTTCTGGTCTGGACGGACCACAAAAATTTAGAATACATCCGTTCAGCCAGGAGATTAACATCCAGACAGGCTCGCTGGGCACTCTTCTTTGATCGTTTAACTTCACCCTCTCGTACCGGCCGGGTTCTAAGAATGTTAAACCTGACGCTCTCTCCGCCTGTTCGGTGGCACAGAGTCTGAGCGGTCCGAGACCATTATCCCAGAGGAGGGTGGTTGGGGCTCGTCTGGGGCATCGAACAGCGGGTGAGAGAGGCCGGTCGAGGTGAAGGTTCCTGATGGGTGTCCGTGGGTCGCCTGTGGGTTCCCGAGGCGGTGCGCTCGATGTCGTCCGGTGGTGTCATGAGTCCAGGTTTGTCGGCCATCCCGGGTTCGGAGAACGTTGGCAACCGTCCGTCAACGTTTTTGGTGGCCTTCCATGGGTCCGGACGTCAGACAGTTTGTGTTAGCCTGTCAGGTTTGCGCTTGTAATAAAGCCTCTCATCAATTACCCGTTGGTCTGCTTAAACCTTTGCCCGTGCCCTCCCGCCCCTGGTCTCACATAGCCCTTGATTTTGTCACTGGCTTACCGGCGTCTGATGGTAACACGGTTATATTGACTGTGGTGGATCGCTTCTAAAGCAGTTCATTTCATTCCCCTGCCCAAACTTCCTTCTGCAAAGGAGATGGCTCAGGTTCTGATTAACCATGTTTTTCGCTTTACACGGTCTTCCGACTGACGTGGTTTCAGATAGGGGTCCTCAGTTCATCTCACGCTTCTGGCAGGAGTTTTGTAGACAGATCGGGCGCTACTGCCAGCTTGTCTTCTGGGTATCACCCGCAGACCAATGGACAATGTGAACGGGCTAATCAGGATCTCGGTCGTACGCTGTCTGTCGTCCAGTTATCCGAACTCCTGGTGCCAACAGCTACCCTGGGTCGAGTATTCTCACAACTCACTTCCCGCTTTCCTCTACTAATCTGTCCCCGCTTGAATCATCTATTGGTTTTCAACCGCCCCTGTTCCCATCACAAGAACCTGATGCAGCGGTACCGTCTGCTCTAGCTTTTGTCCGAAGGTGCAGACGCACCTGGAGGAGAGCTAGAACACTCTTATTACAAAATTCCAGACGAACCAAAGCTGCGGCTGACCGCCACCGCGACCTTCTCCCGTTACATTTGTGGACAAAAGGTTTGGCTTTCTTCCAAGGATCTGCCTCTCCGCGAGTCATCTCGTAAGCTGGCTCCGCGATTCATTGGGCCATTCAGTATTGTCAAGATCGTCAGTCCAGTGGCAGTTAAGCTTAAGTTATCTCCTTCTCTTGGTCGGGTTCACCCTGTTTTTCATGTATCCAGGGTTAAACCAGTGATATTTGCCCGCATTAATTCCCCCGTCTCTGCCCCTAAGCCCCCTGCCCCGCAACTAGTTGATGGTGCTCCTGCCTATTCGGTCAGAAGGTTACTTGATGTTCAGGGGCAGAGGTTATCAGTATCTCGTGGACTGGGAGGGATACGGTCCGGAGGAGAGGTGTTGGGTACCGGCTCGGGACATTCTGGACCCCGGTTTGATCAGGGATCTCCGTCGTCGCCAAGGTGAGCTCCTTCCGGTCCGTCCATTGACGGCCCTGGGGAGGTACTGTCAGGACTCCGGTGTGATCTATTACACTAATTGTTTGTTACCTTTTGTTTCCACGTGTACACTCTCTGTCTCCTCCTCCTCGTTATCCCTGATTGTTTTCCACTGTTGTCTCGTGTTTGTCTCTCTATTTAATGTCCTGATGTTTTGTTCTCATTGCGCGTTGTTTTCTTCTGGGTGGTTGCTGCCGTGTGTCGTCCGGCTCGTGTTGGGTTTTTTGATCATGTTTTGTTATTCACCTTTTTTGATTTTTGCCTCCAGGACTCTGATGAGACTGTGTTAGCCTCGGTCCGTTTCTCCTCTCACCTGTTTTTGCTGGATCTCTCTGTGGGTCTCTCTCTCCCTCGCCCGTGGATTCCTCCTTGGATCTTTTGGACTTTTCTGCTGTCAGCGTGTCTCGCCCGTTAGACAGGAGCTGGCATCTTCGTTCTCCTCGGTACTGTGAATCCTGTGAACTTTTGTCTTTTCTCTATGTTGCTCATCGGTGTGTCTTGCCTTTAGACTGGATCCGGTTGAGCGTGCATTATGTTCCAAAGAGCACCGCATATCTGAGTTTTCTACTGCTGCCTTGAGACCCAAGGAGGACTATCTGAGTTTTCTACTGCTGCCCTGAGACCCAAGGAGGACTGTATCTGAGTTTTCTACTGTCTGCTCTCCTCTTCATAATAAACTTGTTAACTTGCATCAGATTCCTCAGTCTCGTTCCTCACATAATGATGATAATACAAAAACAATGATAATATTACAAATGGTTATAAATATTAGTAAATAATAATAATAATACAGATAAATAATATATGTTGATTATTAATTCTAATAAAATTGTATTAGACAATAAAATTTTATCTTCAGTCCTCCTTCTGGAACTACGTCCGTCAGTTCCACACCATCACCCAGGTGGCCAACCTATTGAAGTGACAGTGAAAGAAGAATAGCAGACAAAAAAACAAACAAACAAACACAAAGACAAGAATAGAAACAGAAAGGAACAAAACAAAGAAACAACAAAATCCCCAAACCCATGTTATGTCCCCGCAGATTATGTGTTATTTTACTTCTATGTGTTAGCATTTAATATGAACCCCAAATCTTCTAAGAAAGTAAAAGCTAATGAATCTTCACCAGTGCCTGGACTTGTTACCTGAACTCCTCCAGTTCCTGGCCAAAATAACAAACTAACTTAAACATTGATTTTAATGAATTCCTATCCCTTGGGGTTGTATATCAGTAAGCAGGTGTTGATTGTTTGTGGGTTATGTTCTGTAAATTGTAGTGTAAAATGTTCTATTTCACTCTATATTTCCTATTCTCAGTCCTATCTGTGTGGTTAGAAATAACCAATCTAACAGGTTTGGTACTTTTCCTTCTAGTAAGACATCTTATGAGTTGTATCACTAGCAGGAACACAAAAACTCCTACCATAATCAAAACTATCCATTCTGACCATGATAAGTTTCCTGGGATTTGTACTAATTTCCTCTCAGATAGCAATTTAGCTATTCCATTTGCTACGATAACATGACCCATTGCTTTAATTCCCTCCTCTTGAGCTGCTTTAACAGTTTCCTTAACTCTTTTAACCATTTCAAAGAGTTCTGGATTATTTTCCTCAACTAAATCATTATTCCACCACTGTGGATCTAAGTGCAACAATTGTACATGTGGAACATGAATTCCACCCAAATGAAGAGGATAGAGAATCTCAAGCAAAATGGATCAGGAGGAATTGGACACAATTTCCCTCCATATATCATATTCTCACTTATTCCGTCATGTAAAATACAAAACTGTGCTTCCGACACCTGCCAAGCACCTGTAGCTTGGTCTAAAGGAACAACCTCCCAAACTGCAGATCCATTAAGGGATAGACTAAACATCGTTGAACACGAGCAAATTACCCACTCGTGTTCCTCAACACAACAGTCTGTAGTAGAAATCATCGGTGTTTCACCTTCAGCCCAATATCCATTTCTCCTAATCTAATTACCGAATTTCCTTGTCTCACACCCATTGATTGGAATTGTCGAACAGTCATTATATTGCGCTGTCCATATTGAGGCCATATTATAAATAAAGGTAATGTTCCAGAACCTGATAAAGAATGTTCATCAATACCAATTTTGACTAATGGAATATGTTTAGCAGAAGTCAAATTAAGTTGATTACCAAAAACAACTAACAAAGATTCCAAGATTCGTTCAGGAATTTGACCCATTCGAATAACTTGAATATCCTCTACCATTTGATCTTTTAAATTCTGAGCTAAAAATAAACACGCTGCTCGGTGCGTCTCAAAAGTAGATGATTGTACTAACGCATCTGCCAATTCCTCGCTGCATCATTTAGATGCTGACCTGCCGCTATAATATGTAAAGAACCTTTAAGTGCCTCAGTGAGTCCTTTTCCTGACATTTTTCCCACCCACTGCGTGTATTCGCTTATTTTATTCATTTGAGCGGTATTACTTATTGAATTGACAGAACCAAATACACCCGCTATGTCTCCCCATATGCTTATTTACGATTATTCTGTGTATTTTTAGAAGTATAATATTTTACTTCTTTTCCAACCATCTCCTTATTTGTGTGAAGTTTCCACAATATGATTGATTAAAAACGGTAAGAAGGGATATCAAATTATAATTGACACGTTGTCGCACCATATGGGCTTCATTTATCAAAGTTTTGGTTTCTTTTGCTAACAAGATACCATGAACTGGTGCAGTAGTTGTAGTTGGGCATGTTTTAGCTTTATTTGTCTTTTCTCCCGAAAGATAAAAACACCGTCCAATTTCCCCAGTCTCTAGTTCAGTCTCACAATATTCATTCTCATCTTCTGAATGCCATACTCTTACATAATTTCCCTTGAATCTAGTCTTTCTCGAGGCAGTATCCCTTAGGAATCCCTCACATGGCAACACTATAGGTAAATACACCTAAAGTCAGTGAATCCCATATTGTAAGCATGTGAGTACGATTCAAAATGAAGTTCATTTCCACATTAGTAGAAGTTATGAGGTCTAACCCCACAATTTCACATTGTTCTCTTGAACAAATTTCTGCCTTTGAGTACTACTAGAATATCCCCGTCTTTCACTGGCCAAATTACTCGGCTTTTGTAACATTGATGGTGATAGTTACATCCACCATAGATGCCTGATAAGATCTTTATCATTACTTGGCACCCAATCCCATAATCCCCATTTGGAGATAAAGGGTAGAGTAAAATGTTGACCAGATTTCAGAGTTGCATTCCGAGTGATTTCTTGAACTCGAGGAGTCCATAAAGCTTGGCTTCCTTGGAAAATGCCAAGTTAAATTAAAAACAAGCATACCATCATCGTTGTGTATCGAGAATAACTTGCAACCATCTTTAATCAATGTCAATGGAATGATCCCTGAAATGGAAGCAGAAAAATAATTAAACATCACTCCTTTGTTCCCAATCTCTAAAGCTAATGGATGAACATTGCTCAATATCAGGCCATAAGCCGTCATTATCAATTTGTTCATTCACCAAACAAGGTTTAACTTGTGACCAATGATACCATCTATCTGTCCCTACACCCTTCCCTTTAAGACAAACACTTGTATCTGTGGTTAAGAGTATTTCATATGGTCCCTCCCACCTAGGCTCTAATCCTTTCCTAGGGATTCGTTTGACCATAACAAAACTTCCTAACTCGGGAATGTGTGGAATGTCAGTAGTGGTGTGTTTTTCATCCCATTGCTTCTGAGCCTCTCGCACTTTCTGATTATTGTCTCTTGTAGCTTTGTCAAGCATCGCGAGATAGCGCCGTAGCTTCTCTTGGAACAAAGTAGAATCTCCTCCTGTTCCCGTGGGGGGCGGAGCATCAGGAGGTAGAACCATTGCTCTTCCAGTCATCAGTTCAAATGGGGTCAGTCCCGTCACTCTGTTTGGAGTCGCTCTTAAGTTCCACAAGATGGCAGGCAGTAACTTGTGCCAACCTTGGCCAGTTTGCAGAATGGCCTTGGTGAGAGCCGTTTTTAACGATCGGTTCATTCGTTCGACAATTCCCGAACTTTCTGGGCGATATGGTATGTGGTACTTCTGTTTAATCCCCATCAATTTCATCGCCTTCATCAGCTTTCCAGTGAAGTGAGTTCCATTGTCCGAATCAATTTCATATGGAAGACCCCAGCGAGGAAAAACTTCTTCCACCATTACTCGTGCTGCCGCTTCAGCAGTGCAAGTTTCGTAGGGAATGCTTCCACCCATCTAGTAAATCGATCCATGATTACTAGAATGTATTGGTACCCTCCACTGGGTGACAAAGGTCCTGTGAAATCGATTTGGAGATGTGTCCATGGCCCTGTGGGTCTGGGTGCATGTGACATTCGCACCTTTACCGATTTTCCCACATTTGCTTTCATGCAGATCAAGCATCATCTACAGTAATCATCAATGTCTCTCATCATTCTTGGCCACCACCATGTCTCGCCGATTTGAGCTTTCATTGCTTTAGCAAGTGGAACTGGACAACCGTCAATGCCGCAACAAACTCCACCTTGTTTCACAATCCAATTAGCTGCCATTATTGGAAACACTTTTAACTTGATAGAGTCTTTTGGGTTTCAAACCAACTTAACTGCTCATCCATGGATGCATTAATATCAAGTCCCTTTTTAGAAACTTAGTTTGCTTCTTATTCTTCTTTTCCAGATACCAAGCAGAAATTGTTCTGCAGTTACAACCACCTTCTGCCATTGTTGCAACTTATTGGTCACTTTGTATCTGTGTGCTCAGATCAGCAAGGCTTTGTGTGTGTGTGTAAAGGAGGGCTACCCTGCTTCTCTCTCCTCTCCTCTCTAAGTTATGTGTCTGTGTGTGTGTGTGTGTGTGTGTGTGTGTGTGTGTGTGTGTGTGTGTGTGTGTGTGTGTGTGTGTAAAGGAGGCTGTCCTGCTTCTCTCTCCTCTTCTTTCTCTAAACACACTATAAACAACAAAAATAAAAATTACAAGAAAATTTAGCTCTTATATTTTCCAATTGAACTCAATTTTGTCTCCTTTTTTAGTTTAATTTCTTATTCAGTTGAACTCAGATCAATTTCTCCTCCTCAAATACTGAACAGCTTCACTGTCAAAATCAGAAGGCCTGCGATTTTGGCTACTAGTGTATTTGAACGTGTTTGGATTCTTAGTACAGGACTCTAGTTAGAGTCCAGATCCGCCACTTCAAACCACTTCAGTGTGTTTAAACGTTTTAGGATTCTTAATACAGGACTCTCATTAAAGTCCAGATCCGCCAACTTTAAACCACTTCAATCGACTCCACCGCTCGACACTTCCCGTCCTGTCTAACAGCACGGATCTTCGGTGTGTGGAAATGTTTTAGGGTTGATTCTGCCACCTATTACTGCAGACCCGCCACACCCCACCACTTCACAGTCATCGAGCTAATTGCCAAACCGCCTTACGGTTAATCTCCTGAAAATTTGACTAAATGGTCTTTTCTAAAAGATCCACTTTAGCTTCATTCAAATATTTTTGAAGGTCCATTGGTCTGAGACAACTTCAGAATTTCAAAATCAAATAAAATTATTATTTTTCTTTTACTATGTCTGACACGTCCATTGACAACACAACTGGTACTTAAATAACACAGTTCTTTTCAGCAGTTCAGTCAATGTCTCTAATCATCAGGCAGACTTAAACTGTTTAGAAAGACATAAAAAAAAGTCTTACCTGATTGACTGAGACAATGGCTGAAAATGCTATCCTGTTCGTGTTGACGCCAAATTGTAGACTTGAAAATGAAGCTTTTTCCCGATGTTGTTTAATTCACGGACCGGACACCAGTTGTTGCCAAGAGATCTCTTTTTTATTATTTTATATGTCAGACATAGGAGAGAAAGACAATTTCATAGATGTTCTTCATTCCATCTTTCTCTGTCTTCATCGACACTCAGTTGTATTTTATAGGCTGCTTAACCAGAAAATTTATTATATTACCAGAAAAACAGGTTGTTTACACCATACCTCGTGATTGCACACAGTACAATATACCCTTAGACATATGCATCAGTGGAAACATAGATACTTGTTGTTCGTTGTCCAAAATAAATGTCTTATAGAAAACTTGTGACTTCTATCATATGCTTTGGTAGGAAAACAACACCATGCTACACAATTCTTCCTTACAAAGAACTTCAGTCACATGGCATAATTAGAAACTTATGCTACATATTCCGGTGTTCAAAATTATCTTCTCTCCATGTCTCTCCATGAAACCCTCACACTTCTGTGCTCAGGCCCACTCTGACTAAATAATGATGATAATACAAAAACAATGATAATATTACAAATGGTTATAAATATTAGTAAATAATAATAATAATACAGATACATAATATATGTTGATTATTAATTCTAATAAAATTGTATTAGACAATAAAATGTTATCTTCAATGGTTAGGCTCGGTTTTCGGCCACAAACAGATTACATTGCTTGGCCACTTCGGCACCTCCCCCACTGTCATTTTGCTTTGTTTTATAGAAATACAATTCAGTTGGGCAACGGAAGCTACAATTATAAACTGTCACTGCACATTGCAGGCAGATTTCTCTGATCACATGACTAGTGTAAAACGATTTCAATACAATGCATGCCTGATACCCCCAAATGATATACAATATTACCCAACTATATAATTGCAAGAGAAGCATTGAAATATATTGTTCCATCACCATTTGTCCCTTTAAGGGCTCTGTACAATGCATCATTTACTTTCTGAATAAGGTATTTGGCTTTGGGCATGTCCCTAGTTTCCATTATATCCTTATACTGCGTTTGAGAATAATCTAGTTAGAGTTTAGTCAAGAGCCTGTGCAGGCTGTGTTGAGCAGTTAGGTTGAGGCATTGTTGACCTACTTCTGCCACCAGTTCCCAAGTGGAGGCTGTGAAAAACTGACAACCCTGCAAAGGAGGAGCACACCCCTTTGAATATAAGCTGAAATGGGCTTAGAAATTGCTGTGGCAGTAACTTTATTTTACAATGTAAATTTTACACTTTACGTCCATAATGGGGATTACCTTCATCTTAAAAATCTTTAAAAAAAAAGTATAAAACTGTTCAAAACATATTTCACTGTCAGTTTGACAACATTTGACTTTATCAAGTGGAACTGACTGCAGCATGAAAAGTTGAAGGTGAGTTTGTTAAAACAATGCCTAAATTTCAATTCTCCCCAATAGCCTGCACACTTGATGTTAGTGATGTAGAACTATACATTTTGATAAAAAACAGTAACTTAAAATAGTAAAATCAGGTTAATTTTGAGTTCATTTTGACTTTAAAAACAGTAAAAGTTTTTAAGACAGATAACAGACAAAAACAGATCATTTTTCATTGCTCCTAAGTGAATACTGTGTGCATGAAACACTGCATATTTATCTGTGAGCCCAGAGCCCCTGCTAATAAAGTCAGCACTTCATGTATATTGGATTAATGCTGGGTTGTTGTTAAAATCACTCTTAACTTTTATTAGACTGCTAAAGATCTTACAGAGCATCATTTTATCTTCTTTCAGCACAATAATCTGTGCGACAGAGTGTAATATTAACCAGTATCCACTCATTTTACTTAAAGAATTTCAAATGGATTTCCACAGAACTGAGGTGCATTCATTTTTCTTTTGGTCATTTTAATAAATAAAAAATACAATTCCATTTTAAAAAATACAAAAGAAATAGAAAAATTATAGCATGTAATGAAGACTTTAAAATGGCATTATACAACTAAAAATGTTACGTGGTACACTGCAAAAACATAATGTTGAACTTATTTAGAACTTTTAATTAATGCAAGACATTTTGGTAACGCTTTAGATTACTGCCCGGAAAGTACTGCGTAAGTAAAGCAAATTTACATCATAACTTTCGGTAATTATAGTGTAACTAAAAAATATGTACGTGTAGGTATAAGGTAACGATATATGAAATATTTGGGGAATAAAGGGGTAACTATCAGGAAAATTAACAAATCTACTGTAAGTATTTTTAATTAAGGGGTAATTATCCGTGTAGTTACAGGGTAAGTACGAATCTGCAGGCTGTAAATTAAAGTGGTGTTTGTTCCCCTCTTGTTTCGTGTAGTTACAGGGTAAGTACAATAAAAACACGTACACAATCTGATATCACTCAGAAACCTTTTCTTGAAAATCAACTTTTTTAAAACCTCCTCTTGTTCCTCTTGTTTTTGATCGATTCTTTCCATCTATCAATTTCTTACTTTCACATTAAAAATATTTCATGAGGTTAACTTATACCCTACTTGTGGTTAGTCTACACAAATACCGATCAACAAGCTTGTTTGCTTTGTGGGCCCTGTAAATAAAGTTTAAAAAAAGACCACGCATTCGATCTACGTCAGAGCATCCACAAATCTTTCTACAGAGTTGTTGGCAGGGCAGCCAGAGCGAATTTTGACACTCTTGCCGGCGGCAGTGTGAACGCATAGTTAGAGATCAAAAGAGATCAAAGCTAGACCAATCAGCTATGAGTAAAGTGACATATATCTGATGCAATAATATGGGGCCAGATTAGTCTCATTAATAATTCACACGAAAAACACCATGCACACGTGTAGCCAATTTCACATGCATGAAACCAAATTCACGTGCACAAAAAACTATTCACGTGTGCAAAATAAAAATAAAAAAAAATGTGTGAGGGCATGCCTACCTGGGTGTTACGTCATCAGCTTTCGACCACAGTTCAAGTCATGGCTGAGCAGAGGAATGTGCAGTTTGATCAGTTGATTTCTGTGTTTACTGAAACTAAGAAGTTAGAGATCAGTTGAGGCAATACTGTAGTTTATTAACTGCTGTTTAGTCCATGTGTTAACATAAACATTTATTTTAAGTATTTATAGATTCTTATGTTTACTTTTTCATGTGGTCTCATACTATTATTTAACTGATGAAGATAATGTATGTAATGGCGTGCATAAGTTGGAGACATTTACGTTTCATCTATGCTTTGTTTTAAGCTGCATATATATGCAGTTTTATTGTTTGAGATGTCCTAGACAGATGATGTATGAAGTTGAGACAACCAGTATTGTGACTTTTACCATTTCTACTGTGATTCTTTCAAAACAGTCATGTTGCAAGCCATCCATTTGACTGTTGTTTCAACAAGAGGTTGAAAGTCATGCATAGTTACTGTATTAATGTACACACTCAAGGAATAAAGCCCTGCTATGCATTATTAAATCTTCTTGTTTTATGTCAGAATGAAAAGATTCAAAGACATTTGCTACAGTTGATGTTTATGTTTTATTAAGTTGAAAGTTTCTGAACCCTTTGGGAATAAAATGAAATGACTTTGCCATGATTAAAGAGATAGTTCACCCAAAAATGAAAATGCTGTCATCTTTTACTCTTCCTCAAGTTGTTCCAAACCTGTATAAACTTCTTTGTTCTGCTGAACACAAAGGAAGATATTTGGAAGAATGCTTGTAACCAAGCGGATTTTGGCAGTCTTTGATATGCCATGATAACACCACTACATAATTTATCCATTAAATAAGCTACCATTGTGAAATCAACACCTGCCGTCCCGTGGTAATTTGTGGGTATTGCGCAGTGATACTGCGACCCATTCCTCTTGGAAACAAACGCCATTGCTTAGACACAGTTAACTAGTTTACACGCACCTGCAGAAATACACGTGATTACATTTTGGAGAACAGACGAAAGAAGCTCTGTCAATGTGCATTTGATCATTGATATTTACTTCACGGCTTCGGCATCCATCAAAAATAGGCGAGGCGCCTATCTTTAGTGAAGCGGCGCGATGAGCCGCTTCTGGGTCGCTTCTGAAACGCGCCGCACTGTGGCTGGTGTAAACACAAGCATTGACTGAAGTGCTCCGGTAGCCGCGTCGCAGACGTAACGTGCCGCAGATGCGTGCAGTGTAAACAAGGCTTTAGAGTGGCCTTTTATTGTTACCTGCCTGAGGCACACCTGTGCAATAATCAAACTGTCTAGTCAGAATCTTGATATGCCACTGGTGGATGGATTATCTCGGCAAAGGAGAAGTGCTCACTAACACAGATTTGTACTGAGAGAAATAAGCCTTTTATGTACATAGAAAAAGTCTTATATCTTATATGAGTTCAGCACATGAAAAATGGGGGCAAAAACAAAAGTGTTGCATTTACATTTTGTTCAGTGTATATAAATTATAAGGCCTATTAGCTTGATTCACTTGCATTGATATAGTCAGATTTTTTGTTAATATCTTCAGCAGAGAAGTGGATTGCGCCGGGTCTCTCGCGAAAAGTGAATCAAACCGACTCTCCATGCGATTGGCTGTTTGCCACACGTGTCACACTTTCAGAGTTAATTGCTGACTCTGGATCAAACCTGAGTTGACAGAGAACGTTTATACAGAGTGTTGTGAGCCCGTTGAACCAGGTTGGATTTATATGGATTTGACCAAACTAGACCGAAGTGCCAGGATCCAAATACCACACACACAAAACAAAACAAAACTCAGAAACGCATACTCGCAAAAGACAAGAACCAAGAATAAACCAGACCGAAGTAACAGAACCATGACAGCAACAGCTGTCAACAATGGATGTGACAGACCATTGCAAACCATTTGTCCTTCATATCAGAAGTAGCGCAAGCACTCAATTGGAATATGTCAAAAATAGAAGAGGATGTTCTATCTATCTATCAGTTTACTGTTGGGATTTGTTGTGTCGCATCGCATTGCACCGCATCCAGTGGAGACAGTATCAGTGATCACTGGGTTGTCTTTTGTCCTTGGCTTAGTGTGAATGTCAAAACCAAAATTACATATTACTTAACAATGAGTTATAGTCTTGTGTGCTTAACATGTAAAGTCATAACATAAATTATATGTCATAATGTCATAATGATAATTCATAAAGATATAAGTCATAATGATAAATTACAACTGAAATATATGGCTGGTGGTAATCAACACATTAATTTACTCAAGTTAATACTATATGTTGATAAATAATTCATATATGTTGACATTTAATGAATGCATTACAGCAATTCCTGTATGACTTAATGTATTAATCAGATTCTTAATTAGTTGCTGATGTGGTAATCATTAATGATTGGTTTAGTTCTTCATGAGTCATACATTAACATTAGTTAAGCATGAATTAATGCATATTAGTGCACCCGTATTGTAAACTTTTTTTTTTTTTTTGCCTTATGCTAAATAATTTAAAACATATGTGGCATCTTCTTAGCACACCACTGACAGAACTTGAGTTTCACATCAGCAGTATAAGTGTGGGGTGGAGAGCTCTGCATTCCAGCTGGATGCCATTCCTGTACAGGAGATCGTCATCCTTAACAGCCGGGGTGCAATCAAGAAGCTTGAGATGAGGAAATAGCAATTAGCATCCTACCAAGCAGCACTTCAATTCGTGCCAGCTAGGCGGGTGGATTTGGAGTGTTAGAAGCCAGTGTGGCTCATGATTATTGCACTAGTAAGAGTGGCAGATTGAAAACGGATGGAAGCTTACTAGTATAGGACTCAATTGCTGGTATGGTGTTAATGTGGTGGCTTGTGTGGTAATAAAGATCAGAGGTGAGAAACAAAAACCTACACTGATAGGGAAGTGTAAAGACAGATTCTTGGCTGCACACACTCTAAAAAATGTGGGCTGTTTCAACCCATGTTTGGGTGAATTATAGACAAGATGGTTTGTTCATATTTGACCTAAACATGGGTTGAAACAACCCAGCATTTTTTTAGGGCCCTATTATACACCTGGAGCAATGAGTCGGCAGGCGCAATGCAATTGTGTTTTGCTAGTGTCAACCCAACGCAGTTATCATTTTCACAACCAGCGACACATTGTTTAAATAGCAAATGCATTTGGGCGTGCTGGTCTAAAAATAGAGTTGTGTTCAGGTGCATTGTTGAAGCGTTGCGATTTTGAGGCAACTGAAAATGACTGCACCATTGACAAACAAAAACCTGGTCTAAAGTCGTATTTTTTTGTGTTATGTAAAGAGCATGTTAGTAATATGCGCCTATAGGTGGGTGCACAATGCGCATACACTCTGCTGGGACGTGTTCACACAGGGATGTGCAGCAGCAAACAAACGTTTTTAAATATTAAAAATAAAAGGATCTGGAAAAGCTTTCAATTGTAAATAGTGAATCCGCCATAGTAGACATGCAACTGTCTTTTAAAGGAAATGTGAGAGGAGACTCTGATTGATTTATTTCACGGTATGCCCAAAACACACCAATGACTCATTAACTCTTTCCCTGCCAAACACAGAATTTTCCGGGTTTCCACTGTTAGACGCCAGGGGGCGCTAATACGCATCTCCTGAATGAGTACTTAATCTCCTGATTAAAACACACATGAGTAAGACAGAGTAAAGCAAGCGATCGCATGTAAACAGATGCATAAAATAACGTGATTGTCAACATTAAACATCATATGAATCAAAACTATGCAATGTTACTGCATGAAATGTGGACCCAGGACGAGCTCTTGGACTATCCAAGCATTAGGGGTGTTGATGGACTCGATCTCCTCCATCTGTGTTTGATCATCACTCTGAATCTGATCTGGATGTAGTCTTTCACAAAAGCGTGATTTTCTCAGCTTTTTGCTCAAAATGTTGCTTTTTTTATGAAACTTACCCATATTCAAGCAGGGACGTGCAGAGAGTTCTTCAGAGGCAGGGCTCAAATGTAAAAAAGGGGCAACATCTAAAAATAAATAATACTAAAAAAACACACACACATATATATATATATATATATATATATATATATATATATATTTTTTTTTTTGTTTTGTGTGTGTGTGTGTGTGTGTGTGTGTGTGTGTGTCTGTTTCAACATTGACGTCAAATCTATGATTTGTGAAGGGTCATGTGACCCTGAAGACTGGAGTAATGATAATAAATTCAGCTTTGATCACAGGTATACATATACTTTCAATTTTAAAGTATATTAAAATAGAAAACCATTAGCCTATTATACAAATATTTCACAATTTTGCTGTTTTTGATCAAATAAATGCAGGCTTGATGAGCATAAGAGACTTCTTTCATAATGCTGCATAATGATCAAAAATGATAATATAATAAAGTCCTTTCATGCCACCATTTCACATAATTGGCCTGTAGGTGCCGTTGGCACTTGGCTTCATTAGCTTTGATAGTTTCACAAATAGTAAACGTGTATCAATTTACATAAATACAAGTGAGTTTAACACTACTTACATTAATGCAACTTTTGGGTGCGTGGTTTTGTGCAGTGCTTTGTTTGTTGTCAGGAACATCAGGACGATTGTCAGGATGATCCATTTCGTCCAGGAAATCGCTCCACACGCTGCTAGTTCTGCCTGTCCATGTCATTTTCAACCGATTTATGAATTAGAACAGAAAATTACCGCTCCACTTCACATTGTCCAATGGAATCTGAACTTTGCCAGATCACGATTGGTTGGTGTATATGACAAACGGCGGGCATTGACGATTTATGTAAAATTTAAAAATATCTAAAATATATATTTTTAATTAAATCAACACATTAGCGTTAATTACTGATGAAAAATCTTTGGTTTGTTTGGGGAATGCTTTTCTCCAGTAAAGCCACAGACACTCTCTGAAAGAACCATATGGCTCGAGAGCCGCTTTCAACATACTGAGGAAAATCAGCCAGTAAAACACATGCAACCCATAGCAACGGGTTATGGCCTCAGACCGACTGATATGAAAAATAAACAGAAGTTTTCCGACTTTTGACACGTTGTCCTTTTTATTGACCACAAATATTATCATTGATATTTGTCTGAGAGGGCACTTTTGATTTATTTTGATAAAGGGCAGGGGCTCGAGCACCCAAAGCCCCCTCTGCACGTGCCTGTATTCAAGTGTTGATAAAAAAGGAGTGCATGAAGCTAGAATAAAACAGGGTTTTTTTTGTTTAAAAGGAGAGGGTCAGCTCTTTCTTTTGATATATTGCATTCTCAGATATTCATAAAAAAATATTCTATGGGCTATTCAATTTTGGTGAAAATGGTCAAATACCCTGTCGGTTACTGGCAACTTTTTTTTTTAAACGCTGGCGGGAAAGAGTTAAGAGACTAGGTACAACCCTTTTGGACCATGCGCCTGGCGCACCGACCATTTTTCGTTCCATTAAACTACCAAAAGTGGATTCGGACATGTCCTAAGCGCACTTGCCCCATGCGTTTTAGATCGCTTCAATTATTAAAATAGGACCCTTAGAGTGCAGGTTAGCAGTCTGCTGGATCTTTCTTTAAATTTATGAATAGTGTAGATTAATTATTTGGGGAAAAACTGACTTTTGACTTCTACAGAAGCATTTTCCATTGGGCCAAGGATTAGTTCACCCAAAAATGAAAATTCTGTCATCATTTACTCACTCTCATGTCATTGCGAACCTGTTTGAAAAGAATATATTTGAACCCTATATAAAGTCGCCATGAAATTAAAAGTTTTTTTGGCTTTTAGTATGGGTATGTTAGTCTTAATTTGATCTACACTCACCTAAAGGATTATTAGGAACACCATACTAATACTGTGTTTGAACCCCTTTCGCCTTCAGAACTGCCTTAATTCTACGTGGCATTGATTCAACAAGGTGCTGAAAGCAATTTTTAGAAATGTTGGCCCATATTGATAGGATATCATCTTGCAGTTGATGGAGATTTGTGGGATGCACATCCAGGGCACGAAGCTTCCATTCCACCACATCCCAAAGATGCTCTATTGTGTTGAGATCTGGTGACTGTGGGGGCCATTTTAGTACAGTGAACTCATTGTCATGTTCAAGAAACCAATCATCAGAGGATGGGTACATGGTGGTCATAAAGGGATGGAAATGGTCAGAAACAATGCTCAGGTAGGCCGTGGCATTAAAACAATGCCCAATTGGCACTAAGGGGCCTAAAGTGTGCCAAGAAAACATCCCCCACACCATTACACCACCACACCAGCCTGCACAGTGGTAACAAGGCATGATGGATCCATGATCTCATTCTGTTTACGCCAAATTCTGACTCTACCATCTGAATGTCTCAACAGAAATTGAGACTCATCAGACCAGGCAACATTTTTCCAGTCTTCAACTGTCCAATTTTGGTGAGCTTGTGCAAATTGTTGCCTCTTTTTCCTATTTGTAGTGGAGATGAGTGGTATCCGGTGGGGTCTTCTGCTGTTGTAGCCCATCTGCCTCAAGGTTGTGTGTGTTGTGGCTTCACAAATGCCTTGCTGCATACCTCGGTTGTAACGAGTGGTTATTTCAGTCAAAGTTGCTCTTCTATCAGCTTGAATCAGTCAGCCCATTCTCCTCTGACCTCCAGCATCAACAAGGCATTTTCACCCACAGGACTGCCACATACTGGATGTTTTTCCTTTTTCACACCATTCTTTGTAAACCCTAGAAATGGTTGTGCGTGAAAATTGTGAAATACTCAGACCGGCCCGTCTGGTACCAACAACCATGCCATGCTCAAAATTGCTTAAATCATCTTTTTTTCCCATTCTGACATTTAGTTTGGAGTTCAGGAGATTGTCTTGACCAGGACCACACCCCTAAATGCATTCATGCAACTGCCATGTGATTGGTTGATTAGATAATTGCATTAATGAGAAATTGAACAGGTGTTACTAATACTCCTTTAGGTGAACATATAAGCTACTGTGCTCAAAAACAATGACAACATTTGTATTTAGAAGATATAAGCATTCAAGCAATCTAAAGTGTCCGACCCCCTCGGTCACTTGTTTACACGGCTTGCCGTCTGTCCCGTCAGCTTTTAAATACCAGATCGGCGTTCTGCCTATCTGGGGTTTTTATACTGATATTAATACATTATGTTGATGCTCTTATAACGTACGATCGTCAAATATTGCTGCACATCAGAAGTTCTTTGGAGACTCGATCTACTGCTTGCTCCATCACGCATGATTCCTGTCACCTGCCATATCGTCCCGGATCAGAACCGGTCACCTGATTGCGCTCCTGCGAGACTGCGCGTCCAGAGTAGAGGTATGAATCTCAATAACATTCATCCACTGAAGTATGTTCGACATTTACAGATACAAACTGTTCACTCTCATGTAACAATCGCCCTGATTAATGCCAGGTCTGTGTCTAATAAGACGTTTATACTGAATGACTTTTTTACCCGCCGTGGCTTGGATGTTTTATTTCTAACGGAAACATGGGCTGGAACTGACGAGTCATCAATCTTTGGAGAACTTTGTCCATCAAACTGTTGCTTTATTAGCACTCCAAGATGTGCTGGTAGAGGGGGTGGGGTGGCCATGGTTTTTAGTAATCAGTTTAAAATACGGACAGTCTCTGCTGGAAACTTTTCTACATTTGAAGCGCAATGTGTACTAATAGAATCTGCTGCAACTCCGTTAGTATGTGTCTTGGTCTACAGGCCTCCAAAGCCAGATAAAGACTTTATAAATGAGTTTTCTGATTTCATATCTCATTTCATTGCATCAAATGATCGTTTGCTAATTTTGGGTGATTTTAATATTCACGTCTGCTGTCCTGGAAAGCCTATTGTCACTGAGTTTAATTATGTCCTGGACTCCTTTAGTTTTATTCAGCATGTTGTGACGGGTGAAGAAGCACACGACACGGAGTGCAGGTGAGTTCCCGAAGGGTGGATTTTATTTACAGTTGGGGTGGGAAATAGCAAACGTGGGGTAAGGCAGGCGGTGGGTGCTCGGTGCTCGGCGTCTCTCCTTTGGTCCTTGTGCGCAGTGGTGCAGAGTGGGTCCGTGCTCTCCAGAGGTGAAGGGGCTGGCGGTCACACGCTGCTCTCTGTGAATAGCATAGGATAAGGTTAGCCGAGTCTTGTGGAGACATCTCTCACCTCTCTGTACGTCTGTCCCGCTTATGAAGCGGGCTCCTGATCCTCCACAGGTGTGACCGCTCAGCCCGTGATGAGCGGGTGCAGGTGTGGCTGATCGGTTTCAGGGCGACGCTGATGAAGGCTCGACGCTGTCACACTCCCCCAGGCGTCGACCTGTTCCTGTGGAGAAGTGGGGAAACTGGGGGTGGGTGGGGAGTGGGCCCTGACAGACCTGCGAAAGCTGCCCATATCCGGGAGAGACCGTCGGCGTTGGCGTTGGCCGTCCCTGCCCGGTGTTGCACAGTGAAGTGGAAGTCCTGGAGCGCGAGGAACCATCTAGTCACTCTGGCGTTCGTATCCTTCGCCCGGGCCATCCACTGTAAGGGAGCGTGATCGGTCATCAAGGTGAAGTGCCGTCCGAGGAGGTAATACCGGAGCTCCAGGACTGCCCACTTGACGGCCAACGCCTCTTCTCGACGGTCGCGCATACCGTTGTTCGGGCGGGGTCAGCTTCCGGCTGATGTAGATCACCGGGTGTTCTCGCCGCCTATGACCTGGGACAAGACGGCTCCCAACCCGGTGTCGGATGCGTCCGTCTGCAACAGGAAGGGGCGGTTGAAATCCGGAGCGCGGAGCACGGGCTCCGCTGTGAGGGCCGCTTGATCTGCTGGAATGCTGTCTCCGCCGGTGCTCCACGGGACTATCTCCGGTTGCCCTTCCTGGTCAGGTCTGTCAGGGAGACGCTAAGGAGGAGAAGTTAGGGATGAAGCACCGGTAATACCCCGCCAACCCCAAAAAGGCCCGCACCTGAGTCTTGAGGTGGACGCGCGCGGAGCGGATGGCCGTCACCTTCTTCTCCTGGGGCCGGATTAGGCCGCGACCCACCTGGTAGCCCAGGTACTTCGCTTCTGCTAGGGCCAGGTGGCATTTCCGGGGGTTGGCGGTCAGGCCAGCCCGGCGGAGCTCCGACAGCACCTTCCGCAATCGGTCCAGATGGTCCTCCCAGGTCTCCGAGTGATGACGACGCTGCCCAAATACGCGCCGCATACGCCTGATGCGGCCGGAGGAGGATGTCCATGAGCCGTTGAACGTGGCTGGGGCCCGTGCAGGCCGAAGGGAAGGACCCGGTACTGCCAGTGGCCACTAGGGGTGGAGAAGGCGGTCTTTGGCTTGGCGTTCTCGGTCAGCGGGACTTGCCAGTACCCCTTGGTCAGGTCGAGGTGGAGATGTACCGGGCCCTCCCAGACGATCTAGGAGCTCGCCTACTCGGGGCATGGGGTAGCCGTCGAACTCGGAGACCTCATTTAGCCGGGCGGAAGTCGTTGCAGAAGCGGAAGGTGCCGTCGGGCTTGGGGACCATGACGATGGGGCTGGCCCACGGGCTGCGGGATGGTTCGATGACCCCAACTTCAACATCTCCTGCACCTCGCCCTCGATGGCGTGTCGCCGAGCCTCCGAACCCGGTAGGGCCGTTGCCGCATTTACGACCTCTCGTGGGGTGCGGACGCCGTGCTCCAGAACTCGAGTCCGCCCGGACGGGCGAGAACACCGCAGAAAACTGACTGACCAGGTGCTGCAGCTCGGCCTTCTGGGTGGCGCGAGCTGAGGGTCCATGTCGACCACCACGGGAGGGCCAGCGGCGAGCGCGAGAGTTGGGGTCCCGTCCCACCCAGCGCTTCAGGAGGTTCACGTGATAGAGCTGGTCCTTCCTTCTCCCGGCTGGCGACGCGGTAGGTGACCGGGCCGACCTTCTCGGTGACGGTAAACGGGCCCTGCCACGTGGCAAGAACTTACAGGCGGCGGACCAGGACGAGGACGCGGGTCTCCTCTCCGAACTCCCGCGTTGGGCCGCCCTGTTGTAGTGTCGCTGTTGGGCTTGCTGTGCTTGGGTGAGGTGTTCCCGGACGATGGGCATTACCGGTCGATCCGCTCGCATCTGCCTTACGTGCTCGACGGTGGTTCGATGGCGGCCGGCTGCTGTTCCCAGGCCTCTCGGCCACGCCCAGTAGGCCGCGGGTTGCCGGCCGAAGAGGAGCTCGAATGGGGTAAAGCCAGTGGACGCCTGGGGTACCTCTCGGATCCGAAGAGCACGTAAGGCAGCATCAGATCCCAGCCGCGGGGTCCTCGGCCGCCACTCGGCGCAGCATCCGCTTGAGCGCTTGGTTGAACCGCTCTACTAGGCCGTCGGTCTGGGGATGGTAGACAGTCGTGCGGATTTGTTGGACCTTCAGGAGCTTACACATCTCGGCCATCACCCTGGACATGAACGGGGTGCCCTGGTCAGTCAGTATCTGGGCGGGGAGACCCACCCGGCTACCCAGCAGGAACAGTTCCTGGGCGATGGCTTTCGCAGTGGCCTTACGGAGGGGGACGGCTTCTGGGTAGCGGGTGGCATAATCCACGATGACCAGGATGTGCTCATGGCCCCGGGCGGACTTCGGCAGCGGCCCTACCAGATCCATTCCTATCCGCTCGAAGGGCACCTCGATGATGGGCAGCGGGATCAGCGGGCTGGGGGGAGGAAGCCGGGGCGACGTCCGCTGACAGGTCGGGCAGGACTGGCAAAACCGCTTGACTTCGGCCTCCAGGCCTGGCCAGTGGAACCGGTCCCGGAGGCGCTGAATGGTGTTCTGGGCCCCCAGGTGGCCTGCCATGGGATGTGTGGGCTATCTCTAACAGGGCCTCCGCCTTGGAGCGGGCACAACCAGCAGTCGCTTTTCCTCCTCCGCTGGGCAACACAGTAGAGCAGACCATTCTGTATCATAAAGTGTGGAGTGGGGTGGGGTCCCGGCTGGAGCTCCTTCCCATCCACCACTCTCACCTGGGTCCAGCAGTGTTTCAGGCGGTCATCCTCGTGTTGCTCCTTGGCGAAGGCCCCAGCCCCAGTGACCTGCTGGTAGAGATCAAAGAACAGGTTAGAATCACGGGGGTTTGACTCACCATCCCTAGGGCTGTCCGAGGCCAACAACATGGGACGCCGCCTGGATCTCCTGGACTTCCTCCGTCGTGGGCGGTTCCCGGCCACGCTGGCGGGCTGGGTGGTAGCGGCGAGCAGGCGGTCAAACCCTGGCCAGTCTCTCCCGAGGAGTACGGGCACTGGCAGCTCCTTGAGGATCCCCACTTCCACCGGCCAGGATCCGAGCGGGCGGCAATGGTGACGCTGCCTGGCCGGTACTTCCTCGTGTCGCCATGTACACAGGTGACGGCCAGCCTGCTTTCGCCTCCGCCGCGGAGGTAGGACGCTGGTCTTCACCAGGCTGACCGCGCTGCCAGAGTCCAAGAGAGCGAGGCACGGCCGGCCGCTGATCGTAACTTCCGCCGCGCGCGCTGTCGGTGTGTACCACACAGCCCGCCAGCCAAGCTCGCCCCGGGAACGCAGGTTCTTCGGTGGGCATGGGTTCATCCTGTGGGCCGGAACCGCCGGTCTGCCTACTGGCCGCTGGGTGCCCTCCGCGCGCGCCGCTTCCTGGACCACCCTTCGGGGAAAAGGTGGCGCCGCTCCCAACCTCCCGGTGTTGGGCGGCCTCCGCCAGCTCAATGGCCTCCGCCAGCTCGCCGATGTTCGCTGGTTCCGCATCCCCGCTGCTTGACGGCGGACACGGAAGAGCTCGCAGAAGGCGGTCGACCACGACGCTCCGCTACCTGGTGGGCGGTGGGATCCCCGGCCAACAGCCAATGTTGGGCTAGGCGGAACAGACTCGCTGCTTGCGCCCGGGCGGGCCGTCGTGTGTCATAAGCCCACTCATGAAACTGCTGTGCGGCACTAAGCGGCGATAAGCCCGCCCGACCCAAAATCTCCTTTTTCAATTCCTCATACGAAGCACTTTGCTCGGGGGTTAGGGCGAAATAGGCGCGCTGCGCTCTCCCGCCAGGAGCGGACCCACAATCCGCCCCCACTCTTCTCTGGGCCACGCCCCGGCCGCGATGGCTTCAAACATCTGCAGATACAATCCGACATCGCCGTACCGTCATCCGTGGCATTAGCTGGGTGGCC
The DNA here is from genome assembly GCA_023029165.1 of Gobiocypris rarus. Classification (NCBI taxonomy): domain Eukaryota; kingdom Metazoa; phylum Chordata; class Actinopteri; order Cypriniformes; family Gobionidae; genus Gobiocypris; species Gobiocypris rarus. The sequence continues at coordinate 7,089,088 of CM040930.1, read as the reverse complement.
TGAGCCCGGGATCAGGTAGCGGAGTTCGCTGGGCAGCGGCAGTGCGGAGCGCGCGAGCTCGCCGCTTCCCTTGTCGGGAGGCCATGTGCTCCATTATTTGTTGCTGGCGGATGCTCACCTCGGTGAGGTGTTTCAGAAGCTCGTCCATGCTGGGGGAGGAGCGCCACCTGTGGGAACAGAGAGGGAATGTGATCCACCAGTATCAGAAAAACCCGAAGTCCCGCAACCAAAACAAACCAGCCGGTTTCCGGGTGAACCCGAAGTGGTGAACTCCACGTGCAGGAAGTGTCTGTGTCTTCTTCACTGTAATGCCCGCATTCTCCACCAGTGTGACGGGGTGAAGAAGCACACGACACGGAGTGCAGGTGAGTTCCCAAGGGTGGATTTTATTTACAGTTGGGGTGGAAAATAGCAAACGCGGGGTAAGGCAGGCGGTGGGTGCTCGGTGCTCGGCGCTCTCCTTTGGTCCTTGTGCGCAGTGGTGCAGAGTGGGTCCGTGCTCTCCAGAGGTGAAGGGCTGGCGGTCACACGCTGCTCTCTGTGGGGAATAGCATAGGATAAGGTTAGCCGAGTCTTGTGGAGACATCTCTCACCTCTCTGTACGCCTGTCCCGCTTATGAAGCGGGCTCCTGATCCTCCACAGGTGTGACCGCTCAGCCCGTGATGAGCGGGTGCAGGTGTGGCTGATCGGTTTCAGGGCGACGCTGATGAAGGCTCGGACGCTTGTCACAATGTGGATAAGGCTACACATGTACTTGGACATACTCTTGACCTTATCATGTCATATGGGTTTTCTATTGATAATATAAACATTGAAGATGCAAGTTTTTCAGATCACAAGCCTGTTGTATTCAATGCTATACTATCTAGCTCTATGTGTACTGCTAAAAATGCGGGTTTTTATTCTCGTTGTTTTAATTCTCTAACTGCAAATCAGTTTTCTGACATGTATCATAGTAATGATGTTTCAACAGCAATTTCAGTTGCTGCTGAGCATTCTTTAAGTCCAGAAAATTTAATTTCTCTTTTTAATTCTTCATGCTCTGATATTTTTGATTTGATAGCACCACTTAAATATAAATGCCCAAAATTTAAACCACAACCATGGTTGGATGACTCCACTCGTTCGCTTAGAAAAATTTGTCGGAAAGCAGAGAGGAGATGGAAAAAAGATAATCTTGTGGTTTCATTTGAAATCTTTAAAAACTGCTTGGAAAATTTTCAGAAAGCAGCTTAAAAAGCAAGAGCTAAATACTTCTCTGATATTTTTAGTAAATATTCTCATACCCCTAAAATCTTGTTCAGTACTATAAATTCAATTATTAATCCTCGCATCTCTAATGAAGTTGAACCATCTCTTGATATCTGTGAGAGATTTTTGAGTTTTTTTACTGAAAAGATTGATAGTATTCGATCAGCCCTCAGCCCTTTCCATTCTATTATTCTGCTTGACAGTCCAGTTAACACAGATACTTTCAATAGTTTTCAGCCAGTGTCTCTTTCTGATCTGAGGAATTTAGTGATGCAGATGAAATCTACAACATCACCCTATGATGCTGTTCCTTCCAACATCATTAAAGGTTCTTTTGAGACTATTGGTCCTAGCATTCAAGTGATAATTAATTCTTGCTTAGTCTCTGCTATTGTCCCAGCAAAAAAAGCATGCAGTTGTCCAGCCGTTACTTAAAAAGCCCAATGATGATGTAAGGTGTTTTAATAATTATAGTCCTATCTCAAAATGGCCATTTCTTTCAAACATTTTGGAAAAAGTTGTCCTATCACAGTTACTACCTTTTTTAAATTCAACTCAGGTACTTGAACCATTTCAATCAGGTTTTACTATTCATCACAGCACTGAAACAGCTTTGTTAAAAGTCATGAATGATTTGTTACTTGCAGTTGATACTGGTGAAAATGCAGTTTTAATTTTACTGGATCTGAGCGCCGCTTTTGACACGGTGGATCACAATATCCTTCTGTCACGTCTTGAACAGTGGGTAGGTGTTAAGGATACAGCACTTCTGTGGTTTGAGTCGTTTCTTAGGTCCAGGACTTTCTCGGTGGCTATTGGCCAGTTTTCCTCTGCATCTGTACCTCTGTCTTGTGGGGTTCCTCAAGGGTCCATTCTGGGGCCATTACTCTTTAACTTATATATGCTTCCACTTGGAAATATAATTAGGAAATATAAGATTTCTTTTCATTTCTATGCTGATGATTCCCAGCTGTACCTTCCGTTGAAATCTAGACATTCTCTGCAGCCTCTCTTGGACTGTCTTGAGGATATTAAATGCTGGATGGCAAATAACTTTATCCAGCTTAACAATGAGAAAACTGAGGTGATTATATTTGGTCCCTCCAAAACCAGAAACTCTATAGTTAGTCACTTAGATAATCTCACTCCATATGTTAAGTCACATGCAAAAAATGTAGGTGTTATTTTTGATTCTGAGCTTTGTCTTGAAAAACAAATTAGCTCAGTTGTAAAAAAAAAAACAGCTACTATCAATTGAGAATCATTACCAGACTTAAATCGACTCTTCCCTTTCAAGATTTGGAGAAAATGATTCATGCATTTACTACATCACGGCTGGACTATTGTAATTCTTTATACCATGGTCTTCCTCAATCTTCGTTGGCACGTTTACAGATGGTTCAGAATGCAGCAGCCAGACTGTTAACTTGTTCAAAAAAACGTGATCATATCACTCCAGTCTTAGCTTCTCTTCACTGGCTTCCCGTTTATTTTAGAATTCAATTCAAAATTCTGCTGATATTTTTCAAAGCTCTTAACGGACAAACCCCATCTTACATCTCCGATCTTGTTCATTTGAATTCAGCTCCTAAGTCCCTCAGATCAGCCAATAAAGCTCTCTTATATGTCCCACGGTCACGACTTAAAACGAAAGGTGATAGAGCTTTTGCAGTTGCTGCTCCACGATTATGGAATCAGTTGCCACCAGACATTAAGAGTGCTCCTTCTGTTTCTGTTTTTAAATCTAGACTTAAGACACATCTCTACGTTTTAGCATTTCCTGCTTATTAAATTATGGATCAGTAACTGTTTTCTTGTTTTTTCTTATTCTAATTTTGACTGTTAATATTATTATTATTTTTATTTTATCTTTATTGCATTTTATGATTGTGTTGTACAGCACTTTGGTCAGTGTAAGCTGAATTTAAATGTGCTTTATAAATACATTTACTTACTTACTTACTTACACATTTACTATTTTCTACATGGTGAATGGCACATACTGCTGCGCAATATGTCCCGCCCTGTCTTCCCGTTTTAGCTTTGGACCTTCTGGGTCTGTTGATACGTCCAAAATTGAGTTGGGTACACAATCTCCTTTTCAGATGCATCATGTAAAAAAATTAGTGTTTGAAATTTGATAAACAAGTTGTTAAAAAAATTTTTTATTCCATTTGTGACTAATCTCTAAAATTAATCCCTTTGTGTCACGGAAGGATTGTATTATTTTATTTTGCCGTTTGATGGTCATTCATTTGTGTTGAGTTAGTGGTGTAACAGGTTTTTACTAATACCTCATTGATTTTGAGATTGCATTTGTGACTTTGTGTTGTACTGATATAAATTTGAATTTGATTTTATGATTATTTTTCCTTGCCCCATGTACAGCACTGTGGTCAACTTTTGTTGTAATAATATGTGCTTTATAAATAAATTGAACATACGTCAACACATTGAATAATGCTGCGTGTTTCAAGGCACTTCAGTGGGTCTTTAACTACTATTAAATGAACAAAAATATCTGAGACATGCTTCAAATATCTCCTATTGTGTTTTGCAGAATAAAATAAATCATGTGAGTTTTGAACAATGTGAGGGTGAGTAATTAATGGCAGAATTAGACTTTTTTTGTTTTGGTGAACTGTCCGAAAAATCACAAAAATGTGTCTCCTACTGAGATAATGAATGGAATTGTACATTCTGCTGTGCTCTATTGTAGTTAAAAAGTTAAAACGAGTGGAATCAGTAAAATGAGCCATCACGCTCAAATTAAGATTTCGCAAAGGAATTCTTAATAAATCATTGAGTAATTGCCTTGCTTCCATCAAGAGCCAATTTGTACATATGTGACACCAGGGTTGAGAATAACAGTAATGGCCTAAACAGATGAAAGCAAATGAGCACCATTCATCTCCATCTCATCTTTTTCTTCACCAGACAAACTAATCAGCACCAGTACCTCTGATCAATCCTCTCTCGATGTGCATTATCAAGATAGAGAAATGATTTATCCATCCATAATTTGCTCACTTGTTTCATTCACATAGTCCAAGGCCTCTGTATATCCCAGATGAACTGACTTGCTTGACAAAGTCAGAAAAGTGAGGCTGTATTAAGGGCTCACAGTGACAGGTAGTGGAATAGTGCCATACTGTACATGACCTCATTTTAACCATGACTCATATGAGAGTCTCAAATCTAATTCTAATAAGGATGAGTGTTCTGATGCACTCAAAGAAAGATGAACTTTCAGACAGTAGATGGATGAATCTCACAAAACATGTCTGGGTTATATTTCACCCATAATACAAAAATAGAAAGAATGAAAGTGACTAATGTGTGTCTGCACATTTTCATATATTATTCCCATTATTTTAAATGGTAATTTTCCTTATTTACAACATAAAATATACACTGTTAATATACTACAGTAAAAACAATAATACAATACACATTTTATATATATATTTTAATGAGGCTTAAACTTAATATCTTTGTTGTTTTGCATTACAGTAATGAGAATTATAATTTTTTTTAGCATTACAGTATGACCATAGTAAAATTGGACCCACTTATATTAAGTGCTGATAACTCTTTACAATAAGGTCCATGATTATGATTACTTTTTTAAATTAGTTAGTGTGTAATGGTGCTATTGGAGCATAAACAACATCTGCAAAGTTACAATGCTCAAAGTTCAATGCAAACGGAGATTTCTTTTAAAGAAATTCCTTTTAAGGACTACAACAAACAGCTGGTAGGGACTACAATGAGCTTCTTCCTGGGCTAGTGACATAAACTCTAAAATGTACATAAACCCTGCCCCGGGAACACTCAACAAAGGGGGTCATGTTGAGAAGAGGAACACTTGTTTTAGAAGAGCACATTTGGGAGTCGCTCAAACTGTCCCATCCGTCTTTTCACATTTATTGCAATACAGTACATAACACAAATGCGATAGCATGTCATAAAAGCAAGATGATAACATAAGGTATAACCGTAATTAAACTTAACAGTAACACTTTACAATAAGGTTTCATTAGTTAACATTCGTTAACTACATTAGTTAACATGAACTAAGAATGAATTGCACTTATAAAGCATTTATTTATCTTTGTTAATGTTAATTTCAACATTTACTAATGCATTATTAAAATCTTGTTAGCATTAGTTAATGCACTGTGAACTAACATGAACAAACCATGAACAGCTGTATTTATATTAACTAATGTTAACAAAGATGAACTAATGCTGAACAGAGGTGTTGTTCATGGTTAGTTTATGTTAACTAATGCGTTAACTAATACAACCTTATTGTAAAGTGTTACCAACTTAACTAAACTATATTCTATCTTCATGCAGCAGATATTCTCTGGCTCTGAAGGCATCTTACAACAGTCACCATACGAGCGATTTATTGATTATCATGACAGAATATGCTAATCAATGACTTGAAGAGCGTTAACTCATAAATTCCTCAACTAACTATTCAGAAACGAAACGTCCTGTTGCATTCTACATGTTGTCACTTCTTCTTGAGTCTCTCCGTCATTGTCAGACTCTGGTTTGAACATAAAAGGCTGAACAGTTTCGGACATTTTCAGTGCGTGTCTGTGTGAGGTAATTGACCTATCGGTTAGCCTCTCCCCTCGAATGCAGATGAGCCAATGGCAGTTGAGTATCAGTTGCAGACATCTCAGACATCTTTTAGGTTTCAGCGGCATAGAGAAACATTGGAAAATCCGAAGCTCTCCCACCTGGTTTTCACTTGCTCCCGAACCACTGCCTCGGGCAGTCACTTGCAGTCAAACACATAGACCCCTCACCGACAACTGCTGCACACACATAACTTAAATGTCCAGGGCTGGTCCTCTCTCTCCTTTTATGCTTCTGAAGCTCCCCTGTGAGAAACTTGAGTTTTGGTGTGGAGCTCAGGTGGCACTTATTATCAGTCACGCCACTGGCCTCGCCCCGTTCTCATGGACCTCCGCCTCGTCCTGCTTGCCACCATACCCCCATCACCCCACGCGGGTACCAATTCTCTACTCCCCCCTCTGAGAGGCCAGTCACTGCAGCCGCGGTACCTGGGGGCATGGAAAGATGAGAAGAGGAGAGAAAAGGAGATGGAAGCATAAGGAGCAAAAGAGATGAGAGAGGAAAATAAAATACAAATTCTTAGTCCGGCCCTGGCTCAACCAGCTGAGAGACTCTCACTCATGGTGCCATGTGATTGTACTAGACATCCTTTGGTGGAAGGCTCGACGCTCCTCCACTTGGCGGACGATGATGACTCCTCCGGTTGAGGGCAGCCGGCAGCAAGTCCCCGTTTCCTGCTCCTCCCCAAACATGGTGGACAGCAGCAGGCTCAGGTCTCCTTGCAAATGGCACCAACTTCTACACTCCCTCTCGGATGGCAGTCACCCCTCCTCGACTGTGGAGCACGGCAGCGAGCCCCAGTCCCCCCTGTTCTTCCATCGCTCCAGCACCACCACCTCGGCCAGTCACTGGCAGTCTCAACTCCTTCGTGTTGTCCGACCTCCTCAGCACCATGGCTTCTGCCGATACATTGAGATCTTGTGAAGTGAAACGGTCTGTGCAAGAAACTGAACATTATTTGAAACATTATTACCTGTAATCTGCAGCCTCTGCAAACGGTCCTGTGCGTGTTCACGACAGTCTGGAAAATGATTTTTGTTTGAAAATATGCTTTTTAAAATAGCTGTAATAGTGCAAAACTAGAACCCAATGAAAGTTACAAAAGCCAAAGGGAAAAAATGACAAGCATGACATATTTTTTGGATTACTTTTTTTTTTCAACATCATTAAAAACTGCAAGAGTACCTTACATTTATAAAAAGGCTGGCAGGTCATCCCTTTTACGTAGATGTAATGTGAAGAATTGCTCATAGAAAATGTTTGGCCCCATATAATTTACTTTTTAAACATTTTGCCCCCAGAAAAAATGTAGTTGAAAATCCCTTCTATACATTCATCACTTTGACAAGGCTTTTCCCATTTATATCCTATTTACAACAACTCATATCCATTTTCTTGAGTACTGTGTTCCAAAGCTATGAGAGTAGTGGTGTTGTCTTATTCCTATATGGAACTATTGTCACTTTATGATTAATATGTCTTTCTGGATAATCATTATGACAGCTACAGTTACAGCTACAGACGGTTTATCTATTGGTAGGAATGTCTGCATTAAACACTCTTAAGGCTTTTCCCATCTCAGTTGAGGTAAATAATAGACTTTGAGAGAAAGAACAGAACTATAGTTTGTGAAACGTTGTAGTAACTAGCTCCTCTAGTGTTGAAGCATAAAACTACAAGTTACATGTGTAGGAACATTGTTTTGGTCATTACGTGAGTTGTGCTTTGGCTCCGCTATTCTGCTCAGATGAATCTGATAGCTTGAAGTACAGCGCTGTGCCCATTGTTACAGAGGAAAAAATTTGCAGTTGTTTTGACTTCATATCAGATAACGGTGGACACTTGGCATAGGCAAACATACCAAAGTACTAACTGGTTTAGAGTTTGGCTTTGTTGCCAACACAACCTAGGTTTGTGAACCTTGTCAATGTTCAGCAGATGTTATGCTGTGCTATGTTGATTCGGGTTTTATTACAGGTACTGTTGCTTTTCCTTTTTGCTTGCAAATCATTATGGCTTAAGATTCAGTTGTGGTGGCTTCCAGGTACTTCCACTGCATATAGTAGCCTGACCTTCTTTCCTTTTCCTTAACATGCATGGACAAATTATGAAAGGATGCAGTTTCAAAAACATGGCAAAAATGTTTCGAAGATTGTTTTATGACATGCTTGTTATTTTCATTTTGTTCATAATTTTACATTAATTTTGTAAAAGTAGTATAGCTTTAACCCTGTAAGGCCCACTGTTGTAACATTACAACATCAATTTTAGCTCTTTTTCTCTCTAAGACCACATTTACACAACTAATAGGTTCTATTGTTCAGCCAGTTAGGAAAAGGCCTTTTCACCTGGCCATGAACTCAGTCAGTTTAGTTTTTGTTTCCATGGACTTTTAGTTTGCTTGTCATTATTTCATGTTTTCTTTATTCATTTCCTGCCACTTGTTTGTTACCATGGATATTAATTTAATCATCACAGCTGTTCGTATTTGAGTTCATTATCATTGAATACCTAAGTTTCTGTGTTGCCACAGTTCATGGTCGGTTATTGTTGCTCTGCGATTTCTGTGAGATTTTAGCAAGGTTACCTACTCGCACTGTAATGAGTAGATCACATACGGTGTAAAGCCAAAACTCACGATTTACGTGCTCACACTTTACGGTCCGATCATCGAGCGCAACTTGACTGTTCACACTATACGTGTGAACTATGCACAATAAACCCCGTGTTGCGCCAGTAGATCATGATATGGTGAAATACAACAGCTATCGATATCAAGAGGATTTAGCATTTCCAATGTATGAATTAAATTATTATTATTAATATTATTATTACAATACTTTTATTATTAAATTGATATTACATTTAATTTGCCCGCAACAATTTCATAACGCATCAATGCATTACCGACACGCTGCATAGGCCTAATAATAAAAGATTAGATCGATCAGCTCACTCCTCATTAAATTTAAATTATAAAAAAATTAGGCCAATTATACAACTAATTATAATAATTAATTATAATGATTAACAGTCTTTAATATGTTAGAATAATGCAACAATATCAGTCTCAATGAAAAGTCAGAGCAGCTTTATTTCAAAAACAACTTGTTTAACACAAAATAGGCCTACTTCTCTTCTCATTTTTTTCAATAGCCTATGGGCCACAGGAGAAATATTACGAAAATAAATGAAGACTGAAATAGCCTACGTTTTCCGCATGTTGAAGTAGGCCTAGTTTATCTCTCGTTGTCTCTCAGAAAACGCGCCGATAGCTTATCAGATTTTTACTTTTTACATTTTCCTTTTCTGTAGTGAATAATTGACTGGGTTTGAGACTTCACCGACATTACACTTGCGCAAAGTTGATAATAACATTAAGTAAATATTAAATAAATGAGTAAATAAAGTGAAATGTACAAGTAATTAATGAAGCTGAATTAATAAAAGAGACGCTGGATAGGCTACACCGTGGTTTGGAAGACTTGGAATATCCATTTTACAACACGAACTGGAGGCATGCAACAGTTTGCTAAATTGCTGCTAGTTTGTTCTCTGCCTACAGAACTTAAAGATCTCCCTCTTTTCGTGTTCTTTCTTGCTGCATTAAAGATGAAATGGTTTAACTTCTGCTTTGGCGCAGACGCAGTGAGGGTAAATAGGGCAATCAGTTCGTAGCTCTGCTTCAGCTGTGCGATACCCTTACGAGGGGCGACCAGAATTTCTGACATGCCAGAAATTTATCCGACCATCCGATTGGTGATCAGGAGAGGTTTCTCACCTCTCGTTTCTCCCTGTACACTGCACGAACACCTCACGACAAATGACGCACGACTGAAAATCGGCCCGACCCAAAAAGTCGCACGAATCAGAATTCAGCTCGAAATCATATGAAAATCGCACAGTGTATGCCCAGCTTTACACTATGTTATGACTTGTGGATCATCAGAGTTTGATTTATTATTAAATACCTTCATAGTTACTTTGTACTTTTGACTCTTGGATGAATTTTACTTCTCACCTGTTCCATGTGAAATAAATACTAATAGAAACATAATGTTTTTGATCATTCACAAGTTTTAAATGTCTATGTTACAATTTTGAGTTTTAAATGAAAATTTGATCATTATTAAATTATAAGTTCAAGTTGAATTAAGGAATACATTATTTATTTTTTGAAAAATTTGGGTAGCAATATTTGAAAAAACTATCTGCATCTTATCATTTATAAAAAACATTCTTGGTCCTGTTTTTCTTTTCTGGGCTTTGTTTTCCCAAATATCTGCTTGCTGCATGAGGGACAGGTGATAATGTTCTGGAATGTGCGGGGTATAAGTGCTATAAGTTAGCCAGACTGTCAATTCTATGGAATGTGTCAATTCTTTAAAATGTGTAACTATGACTGGGATATGGAAAATAACCAGTGTTTTTTTTTTTTTAATTTCAGAATGCCTCTAGCCAAGAAAGACCATATTATCTACAAAGTGTATCATGTCGTTGATGCCGTCCAAAATGGGAATTAATAAAGTGACGTAAAGTATTGAAGAGATGCCTGTGAACTAGAAAAGGAAAATAAACAACCCAGTGAGCACCCATCTGATGATTATGTGGACATCATGCCAACAAAATCAAGTCAGTCAAGAACTCCGGTATCGCTGGCTGATAAAGGATTTTATCAGTCCCAACACTGATAGTTCATGTCAGGATATCACTGATAATGCCGTCTCCCGTCATACACCGCCAGAGTATTTCCGAAAGTTGGATGCTGCAGACACCATGGTAACACACTTTGCAGCAAGTGCAATGTCCACTGCTGCTTCTCGGAGGACATAATTGAACATGGCTACAAACAGAGATAAATCATGTAAATGCCAAATACGTCATTCATTTCATCAGGTTTTGTAAATACAATCTGAACATAAATTGGTAACACTTTAGAACAGGGGTTCCCAAACTTTTCCATGACAAGGCCCCCCAAATTCCACCAGGTTCTGGCCAAGGCCCCCCTTTTGCACGGTGTTATTGAACCCATCGACAAAACTACACCAAATGTAAATAAATAAATAAAACACCTAGGTAAACATACATTGAACTTTATTAGTGTTGCAATAATAACATTTGTATGTCAGATCTTCTTATATGGTAATTTCAATATCTTCAAATTTGGTACAGTAATTTCAACATTCAACATTGTATCTGTGTGTGTCAGTAAATGTAAAAAGAAAAATCTTAAAGAGAGGGTGTGCGTGTGTGTGTGTGTGTGTGTGTGTGAGAGAGAGAGAGAGAGAGAGAGAGAGAGAGAGAGAGAGAGAGAGAGAGAGAGAGAGAGAGAGAGAGAATTAATGGGATGGGTGTAATAGTGGCTCCTACACAGTTTGTCAAGTCTGGGCTTTATGTCTGTCAGTGCAACACGCATGTCACTCTCCACATTAAGACGTGCTCTGTGTTTTGTTTTAAGTACTATTAAAGCTGAAAAGCCAGACTCACACAAATAAGTGGTTGCAAAAGGAAGAAGGCATTTCAGAACACTCTCAGCTAGGATGGGGAAATCTTTTCTTACATCCAGTAGTTAGAGAGGGAAAGAGACTTAAATTTCATTTTTAAGTCCCAGGAAGAAGTCATCTCAATCAGCTCCTCCTGTGATTTTAAGTCCAGACAAGAGCCTACATCAGGGGCAAATGGGTTTCTTACCCAGTTTAGTTTGGTGCTGTCAAGGTCAGGGAAATATATTCTCTGAAATATCCCTGGAGGTGCTCCAGGTGGGATTGTATCAGTGGAGAAATGGTGTCCAACTCCCCCCCAGATGACAGCAGCTCTTGGTGTAATAGTGACAACATTTCTGTAATTTCCTCCTTGAGCTTGTTTGACCACAACGTAATCTTCTGAGAAAAAGCATGCACTTTGTCTTGCATATGGACTATGTATGTGTCACGCCCTGGCATGCTTTGGTTAAGCACATTCAGATGACAAAAAATGTCAGCCATATATGCAAGTTTGAGAATCCAGGCTGCATTTTTAAAACGGTCGGCCAGCTGATGTTTTTCAGACAAGAGAAACTCTGCAATCTCCCTCCGCAACTCATACACGCGGTTCAAAACCGCCCCTCGTGAAAGCCAGCGTACGTTTGAGTAAAGCAGCAATCCATCAAAACGGGCTCCCATTTCTTTACACAGAAGAGTAAACAGTCTGTGTTTTAAGGGGCGTGCTTTAATGAATTTTACTACGTGTATTATGTCCTGTAGTACCAGATTAAGCTCATCATCCAACCATTTAGCTACCAGAGCTTCTCGATGGAGCATACAGTGCGTGAACGCTGCATTCGAGCCTTCTGTTTGATGAGAGCCGTCACCCAACTGTTCTTCCCAGTCATAGCCCCGTCAGTACACACTCCCACGCAACGAGACCAGTCAAGTCCATTTGAATCAATATATTCGTCCAGCACTTGAAAAATCTCTTTCCCGGTGGTTCTGCTTTCAAGTTCTTCACAAAACAGTAATTCCTCAACGAACATTTCTTGGGAAATGAATCGTATGTACACAAGTAACTCGGCAGCGTTAGCCACATCCGTACTTTCATCAAGCTGCAGTGCAAAACATTCGCTAGCTCTCACCTGGTCCAGCAGTTGAGCAGACACATCCTCAGCCATGTCTCCAATACGTCTGCTCACAGTGTTATCAGAGAGCGGTACAGCGTCAATCTTGGCAGCATCCTCACCCAGTAACTCTTTAACAATGTCTTTGGTAGCTGGTAGTATCAAATCTTCCCCAATTGTGTGCGGCTTCTTAGCTCGCGCAATGTGAAAGGAGGCCAAAAATGGTGCCCTCAATGCTCTCTCAGGAACGGTAGCTTGCCGCATGAATGTTGCTGACTGCCTGTTCAAATGTTCTTCCTTTCTTTTAAAAAAGTCTATTGGTTTTTCGGCCTCTGCTGGATGCTTCTGGTTCAGGTGACGTTGAAGTTTTGATGGTTTTAAACATTCGTTGGAGAGGATCTCGGGGCAAAGAACGCATTTGGGGCACTCTTGTCCATTTTTCTGGATGACGCAGGTAAATCCATACTTTATGTATGCTGCCTCATACCTAGGGTCTTACTCGCCAGGAGTTTGTTTTCTGATTTTTTTATCTGAGGTTTCGATAGCTGGGTTTTCCTTTTTAAAAATCGATCCATTTTGATAAAGTTTTGACATAGAGCTAGCCAGCTTATTAACGTTTAATTAATAGCTGAAACACTGAGCACTGGCGGTTGTTACCAAGGCAACACTGACAGATAACGTGATGTTGTACCCAGCCAATCAGAAAGATTAGCATTAAAAGTTTAATGCTCAGATATCAACAAATTATTATAATGCTATTTCATAAAAATACTCATAATAATGTAAATATATATATATATATATATATATATATATATATATATATATATATATATATATATATATATATATTTTTTTTTTTTTTTTTGCTTTTTTCTTCCAACTTGCTGTGGCCCCCCTGGCGACCCCCACTTTGAAAACCACTGCTTTAGAATACTGATCCATCATTAATGAATAACTACACAGGAACAATATTAACACTCAAGTAACTACAATAAACTCTGATTAACAAATGAGTAAGTAACAGCACTCATTTGAAGGTGGTAGTTCACTATTAGCTAATCATAACTACTATTTTATTCATAACTTCCAAGAACTACTACATACAGGTTTATAATTAAGATGAATAATGCATAATGTATAATTCATTCTAAAGTGAAGGTCATAGTAACCTACTAGTAATGACTCAAGTGTTACTACAGCCTTCTAAAGGAATTACTTATTATTTGGATCAGTATTCTAAAGTGAAAAACACGATAACTCTCCAGTGAAGTCATTTTTAACGTTTTTTGTAAGGTTTTGGATAGTAACACTTAAGTAATTACTAGTGGGATATCATGATCTTCACTTTAGAATCACTTTAGAAATAATTTGTAGTTCCTTCTGAAGGATTCAATAACACCTGTGTCATTACAGTTGTCAGGAAACAGAAGGATGCAGACAGGTAAATCGTGTAACAACAGAGTTCATTGAGCACAGGTACGGATAAATGACAGGAATGCAGACCAGTGAGAATAGTAATCAGAATGAATTGGATGAAATGATGACTTACAGCTGTTCTTTAAACGAAAATGATGTCTGGAGGGCAGGGCCGGACTGGGACAAAATTTCAGGCTGGGAAATGTCACACCCATCTAGGCCATCCCATACACCCAAAACAAATTTTGGACCATATTTTTATATGGTCTTCACATTAAAAAAGGTTTAAATCCTTAGACTCAGGCCGTGCAAAATAATTAAAAGTTCTCTCTTGAACTGCACCTTCACTTCCCTTCTCCTTTTCATTATCTTCATTTTCCCTGACATCTCTCTGTCTTGACTCTCTCCCTTGTGTTTTTACTTTTTACTTTTTTTTTTTCTTCCTTTTGTACCTGTTACTTCTCGTTCAATAGGTCTAACGCTGGAACAGAAATGTATCAAAGTCAATGTTGCAAAAAAAAAATAATGGTTTGCACAGTATCTACATTTTTTTAGGTAAATTCAAAGGATTACATTAGGAAAATGTGTTGTTGTCTTAATAATTTATCTTAAAATGTCTTAATATCCAATATTTAACAACTATTTCATGCAAATATATATATAAAAAATTCTTAATTGCTTTAAAGTCAAAATTATTACAATGATAAATACATCGTGACAATATCTTTACAGAAAAATGTGAATACTGGGCAAGTTATTGCATTATTACTAATTTTGTGTATTGTTATCTGCCCTAGCTCCCTCCAAATCTATAAATCGATGTGAATATCTGTCTGCTAAATTACTACTGAAACTTTACAATAGATAATGATGTCATTCAGCACACAGTTTTCTGAATGATGATAGTAATTGGATTCTACTTCTAACATTTGCTAGCAGTTTAATTCTTAGCTACGTTAAAGAAGACAAAACCACAGTAGCCTTTTGCAGGTGAAACTGACCTGCATTTGGAGCCCTGCATAGGTCAGTAATTTTGCTTTATTTCACAACCTTTTCTTTGAGAGCTTTCCCTGAATGCTGCCGCTTCCTCGAGTCCGTCGCACTGATTATTACTCAGTTCGGAACGGTTTGGTGAACCGCATTGCCAGTCAAGACTAACCGTTTCATGATTTATTATCGATTTATTTTCGAATGCCGAACTCGGGAATTATCACTTTAGTGCATTATTAAAAATAATATGATAATTTAAATAATTTATTAAAAAAAGAAAGAAAGAGGGCAGCAGGCCAAATCAGTTACCAGGCCACCGGGAATTCCCCCGATGCTCCTGAGGGCTATGGATAAGTATCTTTGTAGCAGGTAAGTAGCAGGTAGAGTCTGTATAATGTTCATAAGGACGAGACCAGACAAGGCAGTATTTGAGGAAGTGTCTCTTTATAGTAGCTAGGTCCGAAACCTGGAAAATGCTGCCTTCGGAAGACACATTTCAAGGTAGGAAGGCATCAAGGCACGTCCAAATCTAATGTTAGCTTCTCCTGAGAGACCTTCATCTGATTGAGTTTTGAAGGCATGTATCCTTCGCTGCCTTTGATATCCCACAATTCTGTGTGTTCCATTCTGTGACATTTGAGCTGGAAAAAAAAGATGCCGTCCGAAAGTTGCGTTTGCTGGTCAGTTTGTGTGTAAATGTACGTTTTTTACCAACATTTAACACTTCTGATGTATTTTTTTTTAGCGAGAAATGACTATTGTAGTAATTAAATATTTGTTTAGTTCTCACCAAAGCTCTCTCTCTATTTTGCTATAGATCATTAAACTGTTTCACTGCCACAGAAGTCTGTCCGAAATCAGTTCCCTTTCATTAAGTCACTCCGAGTAACGTCAGTGACTGACGAATGGGGGTTTTGCTTAGAAGCCAATCATCTTCGAGATCTTAGAAAATGCCAATGCCATGGGCATGCGGAATTTGCATGCGTAACTCCGCCCCACCATGTGGGTATAAAAGGCAGTACGCTGGCAACATCGCATTATGTTTCTGCTTCGGAGCCAAGAGCATCTCTTCACTCCTGCAAGCTTGACTTCTGAAGTCCTCTCTTCAGTCTTTGAGACGAGCGGTGCTCCAGGGTGTTGGTGTGATGGCGCGTTCCAGCGACCTCATGTTGCCTGCCTGCTGTTCTGTGCAGTGATCTGCAACAGCTGTGTGTGTTTCCCTGGGCACTCTGGACTTCGGCACTCTGCAGAGCTTTCCTCTCACAAAAAGAGGTATACAAAAAGAGGTACATCCGGGTGCTATCGATATCCGTTGCTGTCTATGGGCACATTCACTGCTCATGTGTTTGGGCTTCAGCACCTTCGGGCTGAGAGAGGTGGTACTTTGGCTGGTGGCCAGGGTGACCTGAGGGCTGTGCTGTGGTATTAAGACCCCCGATGATCATTCCTCGGGCCACGCCCCCCTCTCGCACATCGCTTCCCACGAGTGCTGGACTGAAACAGCAGCCGTCTCTGACGCCTCGTACATTCAGTTCACACTCCAGATAGCAGCGAGATTTAGATTGCCGCATCTCAAGGCGGGCTAGAGTCCTTTGGGGATGACGATTAGGCTGTGCTCCGCCTTCGGGTGTGCCAGCGCTGCGTGATCCGACCTAGAGCCATGTTATCTCGGGCAGCCGTGACCCTTGGGCCGGTGTGGACCTCTGCCCTGTCACGAGTGCTTGAGGTTGCGCGATTGGTTTTTGGGAAAGGCACCTGACATCCCCCAATGCCTTTAACCCCGAGGTGCATGAGGAGGTCACGCGTTCCCGGAAGTCCCAGTGCTTCCCGTGACCGCTCGGCCTCATCTGCCTTCTATGCCCTCGATATGGCCGCGGCCTAGGGTACACTGGGGTCCCCCCCACTGTTGAGCACTCTGTTGCGCACTACGGTGTCCACGTCGGGCTTCGACGTGGCGTGGCTATCCTAAGCACCCTCCAGAAGCCTGTGGGCTCGTCTACTTCGGTGGCGTGGTCCTGCAGGGCCACGGGGCAGGCCGCCACCCCTTTGCACATGCACGAGGGTGGAGCCGACCAAGGGCTCTTCAATGAGCAGCGTGCCGCCACTGATCCTGCCCTCTGGGTCGGGCGACGTCCACAGCTGTGGTCCGGGAGAAACAACTGGCCATACCTGGTGATGTGGGGGAAGTTGACTGAGCCCGCCTCCTCAACTCGCCCATATCCCAGGCTGGCCTCTTCAGCAGCGGCTGAGAACTGCACCCAACGGTTCACGGCCACCCGAGAGCAGACTGAGGCTGTAACATGTATTGCCCCGGCGGCCAGCTGCTGCTGCACTCAGTTGCCTCAGTTCACTCGTCGCCGAGGGCGCCCACCCCCCTCCCACTCGGGCCCAGCAGCACCCTTCACTTGGGCAGTGTCGTGGAGGAGGCTGCAGAATGACGCCCAGTCCGCTCCACAGCCTGACTAAACGCCAGGCTGGAGGTGGACAACTCAGAGATGGGTTCCAGTTCTTTCCAGAGGATGGTAGCAGGGCCTCTCCTTCCCCCTCCTTTTTTTGAGTGAACTGATCATTAATACCTTTTCATTAACTGGATCATCGACTCAAAAAAAGAGTTAATCTCTACTTATTTTATGAACTCATGAACATGTCAACGAGTGCATGTATGTGAGAAAAAAATTGGAAATTACAGCATGGGTAAAGAATCATTTTAGGTATCAATTTCATCCCAAATTAATTATAACTTTCAGTGGCTAGGTGGACGAACGAGGGACTTGGGAGGAGCGAGTGAGACCGGTGCTTATTGACTGATAATGAGCCTTGAGTCTTGAGTCCTCTCATGAGGGAGCTCGGCGGCATATAAGGCCGAGTGACACGAGTGAAGGGCAAGAGAGGATCAGGCCTGGAGTTTACGTTGTGTTTTGTTTACATTTTGTTATGTGTGTGCGCAGCAGCCGCCCTTGAGGGGCTTGCCGCAGTTTACTTTTAATTTGTTTATTTGTTTGATTTAAGTCTTTCAAATGTTTGCCGGTTCCCGCCTCCTTCCCTCCCATATCTACGAACTTCATTACACTTTCATATAGCAGAGCTGTAGTTTGAGAAAATTAGCTTTCTGCAGGTTTGTACATTATTAAATCTTGGTACATAATTTACAGTCACGTTCATGTCTTGTTCCTTTCTGTTTAGTTTGATTATCTTGTTCTGTTTGTTTTCATTGTCACAATTTGAGTTTTAGTTCTTTCATTAGTTGTCACATTTCCTGATTACCTGTTCCCTGTTCTTTCTTTGCTTGGATTATGCTACAGCTAGCGGTGACAATATGATGACATTGTCAGGGTTCTGCCCTGGCAGACTTGTCTTCGTTTCAGCTGACTCTAGTGGCTCGAAGGGGGCCTCAGCCAAGCCTTCAAGTACCACTGCCAGATCCCTAGGTTGGAACTCTGGAACGAGCCGCAGGCATCATCCTCCGAGCCCCATGGAGGAACCTTACAACCAGATGGTGCCTACCCAAAAAGGCCCATCACTCACAGGAGCGTGGAAAGCCCAAAGGCAGCCACGTACACCCTGAGTGTGGACGGGGTAAGACCTGCAGAGAAGCGATTTTGGAGGAACTCCAGCACTGAAGCCACTGGGCAGTTAACTGGGTCCACCTCACGCTATCTACACTAAGTGGAAACACGTTCCACTTCAGGCTGTACACCCTCCTGGTGGAAGGAGCCCTGGAGCTGAGCAAGGTCTCGATAACATCTGCTGACAGTCCAGCCTCTAGGTACCGGCCCCCTCAGGGGCCCGACCCAGAGATCCTAAAACTCTGGGCAGGGGTGAAATATTGTGTCCCGTGCCTCAGACAGCAGGTCCCTCCTTAGCAGGATCTGCCACGGAAGACCGTCTAGCAGTGCTATAATGCTCCGAGAACCATACCCGGGTCGGCCTGCAGGGTGCTACTGAGAGTAGGCTGATCCCTTCTCGGCTGACCCGCTCCAAGACTCCCGGGAGCAGAGTCATCAGGGGATATGCATACAGACGCAGCCTCGGCCACGTCTGAACCATGGCATCCAACCCCAGCGGGGCTGGATGCGTGAGAGAAAAACCACAGTGGGCAGTGGGACGTCTCTGAGACGCAAACAGATCCACTTCCACTGGGCCAAACCTCTCGCACATGACCTCCACCACCTCTGGGTGGAGCCGCCACTCCCCGGGCCTCAGCCCCTGCCTCAACAGGATGTCTGCTCCCTGATCTTGGACCCCCGGGACGTACATTGCCCTGATGGACAACAGTTTCCCTTGGGACCGCAGGAGAATCTGATGCGGCAGTCTACACAGAGGGCTCGACCTCAGACCCCCCTGCCGATTGAGGTACGATACGACAGCTGTGTTGTCTGTTCGTACCAGGACATGGTGACCGCGGAGGTCCGGGAAAAAGCTTCTGAGAGCTTTGTAGACCGCCATCATGTCCAGGCAATTTATGTGCCAGGAGGAATGACGGCCCTCCCATGGGCCCCTCGAAAAGCGGCCGTCCATGACTACGCCCCAACCAGTGAGGGAGGCGTCTGTTGAAGCGGATTTCCGGCAACAGGACGCTCCCAACACTGGCCCCTGGGACAGAAACCAAGGTTTCTTCCATATGACTAGGGAACGAAGGCCACTGCGCGTTACCCTGATCATACAGAATGGATTTCCCCTCAAGGAAAGTCCCCTGGTTTACTCCTGTATCAGGACATGGTGGCCGCGGAGGTCCGGGAAAAAGCCCCTCAGAGCTTTGTAGACCGCCAGCATTTCCAGGCAGTAAATGTGCCAGGAGAAATGCTGGGTCTCCCACAGACCTCTCGCAAAGCGCCCGCCATGACCACATCCCAGCCAGTGAGGGAGGCATCAGTTGAAACGGTCTTCCGGCAACATGATGCTCCCAACACTGGCCCCTGGGACAGAAACCAAGGTTTCTTCCATATGACTAGGGAACGAAGGCATCTGCGCGTTACCCTGATCATACAGAACGGTTTTCCCCTCGAGGAAAACCCCCTGATTTCCAGCCACCGCTGTAAGGGTCTCGTACAGCAGGCCAAGAGATATTCTGTTGGACGCAGCCGCAATGAGCCCCACAATCGCATTATCACAATCGCCTCGGATTGTGTTGTGTTCATTCTGCGCCTGAGTCCTCCCTCATTCAGCAGCCCTGACAGACATATTGTAACACAGTTCAGAGTGGGTGAGGAAGAAGACGAGGGGTCGGCGAGTCTGGGACTCGTAAGGTTCTCTTTATTTGTAACTCAGTAAGCAAAACAGGGTGCACATCGCACCTAAACATAAAGTCAATAAACAGGTTCCTCTCTGCTTCAATCGTCGGTTTCTGACAGTTCCTCTCTGCTGCAGTACCCCGAGTCCCAGAGCCGTAGTGGTTCTCTCTCTCCTTGATCCTCCTTTCCTGCAGGCTTTTATCCTGTCTCTCCACGCCAATTACTGCAACAAGAGACAGGTGTTCGTCATTTGCACTTGACCTACTTACGTGCCGCTCGTCCTCTGACTCTCTCTCCCGTCACAGACTTCGCTAAACCACGCCCCCCTCGCCACACATATCATGAACAAAATGTTAAAATAAATTATCAAATTTACTCAGACAGTCAATAATTTTATTGCAACATTTAGCACAATGTACTTTGCAATATATACACCGATCATAACATCATGAAATTAAAATTGTGTTGATCCCCTTTTTGCTGTTAAGGCATAGATTCCACAAAACCACTGAAGGTGCGCTGTGGTATCTTCCACCAAAATGTTATCAACAGATCCTTTAAGTCCTGTAAGTTGCGAGGTGGGGCCTCCATGGATCGGACTTGTTTGTTCAGCACATCCCACAGGTGCTCAATTGGATTGAGATCTGGGGAATTTGGAGGCCAAGTCAACACCTTAAACTTGTTGTGCTCCTCAAACCATTCCTGAACCATTTTTGCTTTCTGGCAGGGAGCATTAACCTTCCATCAAAATCCAATCAAATCATCTTTATTTATATAACACTTTTAACAAGTCCAGTTGTTTCAAAGCAGCTTCACAGTGTTAAAAGGAAAATAATGCAACAGAATTTGTACAGCCGCTGTGGTGAGAATGGTGATGTTATCCAGCTAATTTCAATGATCATATAATGTCAATGTGGGCAGATCTGTAATATAGTTGAAATTGAGGTGTCCCCAACTGTGGAAGCCAAAAGCCAAAGGCAATGGAGGCAAGGAACCAAAACTCCTTCAGGGTCAGAATGGAGAAAAAAACCTTGGGAGAAACCAGGCTCAGTCAGGGTGCCAGTTCTCCTCTGGCCAACGAACGAACAGTGTATTATTATTATTCTGGCGACATTACAGTTCAGAAGTCATATTAGATTAAGAGATATTCTTAAGATTATTCGATAGATTGGAGTCGTCTTGCCGGAGGTGGGTTTATTAAGGATGTCGTGTCGATGCAGTTAATTGACACACTCTCTGCAGACATTTCAGGGATGCAGGGATGTCCAGACGCAGGTCCACCATCTGATCTGGATACAGCCCGGATCTGGCTGACTGCAGTAAACCTCGGGATAAACAGAAAAACTAACATTAGGGTAGATGCCATTCTTCTTATGATGTAATGAGTACATCAGGGGTTATGGGAAGTGTTCCCGGTTCCGGCTGTCCTAGATAATGCAGCCTAAAGCAGGTCATAATGGGATGGACATGGTCAGAAACAATGCTTAGGTCGGCCGTGGCATTTAAACCATGCCTAATTGGCACTAAGGGGCCTAAAGTGTGCCAAGAAAACATCCCCCACACCATTACACCACCACCACCAGCCTGCACAGTGGTAAAAAGGCATGATGGATCCATGTTCGCATTCTGTTTACGCCAAATTCTGACTCTACCATCTGAATGCCTCAACAGAAATTGAGACTCATCAGACCAGGCAACATTTTTCCAGTCTTCAACTGTCCAATATTGGTGAGCTCGTGCAAATTGTAGCCTCTTTTTCCTATTTGTAGTGGAGATGAGTGGTATCCGGTGGGGTCTTCTGCTGTTGTAGCCCATCCGCCTCAAGGTTGTGCATGTAGTGTCTACACAAATGCTTTGCTGCATACCTCGGTTGTAACGAGTGGTTATTTCAGTCAGAGTTGCTCTTCTATCAGCTTGAATCAGTCGGCCCATTCTCCTCTGACCTCCAGCATCAACAAGGCATTTTCGCCCACAGGACTGCCACATACTGGATGACCATTCTTTGTAAACCCTAGAAATGGTTGTGCGTGAAAATCCTACTAACTGAGCAGATTGTGAAATACTCAGACCGGCCCGTCTGGCACTAACAACCATGCCACGCTCAGAATTGCTTAAATCACCTTTCTTTCCCATTTTGATATTCAGTTTGGAGTTCAGGAGATTGTCTTGACCAGGACCACACCCCTAAATGCATTGAAGCAACTGCCATGTGATTGATTTATTAGATAATTGCATTCATGAGAAATTGAACAGGTGTTCCTAATACCTAATTCCTAATCCATTTATTTATTTTCAACATTGATAATAATCACAAATGTTGCCTGAGCAGCAAATCATCATATTAGAATGATTTCTGAAGGATCATGTGACACTGAACACTGGGATAGTGATGCTCAAAATTGAGCGTTTCCATCACAGGAATAAATTACATTTTAAAATATATTAAAATAGAAAACACATTTTAATAATATTTCACAATATTACAGCTTTTTTTATAACATAAATGCAGCCTTGGTGAACAGAAGAGACTTTTTAAAAAACATATTAAAAAATGGTACCATTCTCAAACTTTTGACTGGTAGTGTATATATTAAATATTATATAATTATTATTATTAGTTAATCATATAGAATAGTGAAATCAGTACCATGAACCTCTCTTTATCCACAGTATCTCATCACATGAACTCCACTGACTTCACTCCCATTCAGACACTGCATTGAGATGCTGCTCATTTGCATAAATGTAAACTTTTCTTAACTTTGTCAAGACAGTGTACACACCCCCATTGCGTTTCTACAATCGCTGTCGCTCATGTGGCCAAATATCGGCAACTCTAAGAGAAAATGAATGACATCCAGTTGCTTTGCAGCTGCAAGTTGCTGTCAGTGTGAATGGGGCATAAGGCTGATCAAAGACACAAGGATGACACTAATTACAGCATAAGGAGGAGGTGAACCATTACCCTGGCAGGATAAGGGGGAGAAGTTTTCCACTGGGAGAGAAAATACCTAGGAAATTCCAAACAGCTTATTGATGGTGTAATTATGGTTGAAGAACTGCAGCTAGCAGGTTTAGACTTCTTCCTGGAATATCATTTGACCCTAATCCCAATTATTATTATTATTATTAGTAGTAGTATTATCATTGTACTGTGCAAGCAGTATTTTCTAAAGAATTTTGCACTTAATATAATAACACTCTCAAATATACATTGCCTTCCTCAGTGGAAATAAATCCCTAGTTTTGCCTTATTTACATACATTATTTACATAAGCATGAAGAAATGTGTGTGAATAGATACAGTTTATTTATTTCTTAGTCAAATAATTGAATGAACAATATGAAGTATGAAGAGCATTGTTCAGATTCAGCTAATGGTCATGGAGGGATTTCTTTCGGGATGTGCAGGGGTAGAGTAGCAGTCAGTAGTCTCTCTTCAGGAGAAAACACCCTAAACAAAAGGAAAACGTCTCGGTTACGCCTGTAACCTTAGTTCCCTGAATAGAGAACGAGACGCTGCGTAACCACTTTGGGAACACCTCTGCATGATTGCGTCGTGAAGCACGTATGCCATCTGTCCAATAGAGAGAGAGTACGTCATGGCGGGTGACGTCATCGACCCGGAAACTATAAAGCACCCCGGCAAACACACGCTGTCAGCTTCTGGAGAAGGCCTAAAACAAGGCGCTTGCGGGGATGCGAGGAGTATGGCATGGTGACGCAGCGTCTCGTTCCCTATTCAGGGAACTAAGGTTACAGACGTAACCGAGACGTTCCCTTTCAAGGGAACTCGCGCTGCGTCACCACTTTGGGAACGAGAATACCAACGTCTCCATACGAGTCCGGATGCCCGCCTGTGGCATGGTTAAGAGGCAAGCACCCAAGACCCCGGAGTAGCATTAACGTCAAGCTCATAAAATCTGATGAAGGTATGAGGCGAGGACCACCCCGCCGTATCACAAACATCTTGCAGGGAGGCTCCTGCTAACAGTGCCTGAGAGGCAGCCATACTCCTGGTAGAGTGGGACCGAACGGCCAAAGGGGAAGACCGTCCGGCCGCCTCATAAGCAAGTGAGATGGCCTTGACCACCCACTTGCTCATTCTTTGCTTTGACACCGGGCCCCTCTCGAGGACGGTCCATAACAAACGAATAGCTGGTCAGTCTTTCTCCACAGGGCAGCTCTGTGGACGTACGCATCTAAGGCGCGAACAGGACAAAGCAGATTCAATTTTTCCTGGTCTGACGTCGTAAACGGAGGAGGACAAAAGGCTTGTATGACAGTGGGCCTCACCTGGTTAGTGAAGACCTTCGGAATATACCCGGGCCTAGGAGCGAGAAAGGCCTTAGCCATACCCGGAGCAAATTCCAAGCACGAGGGTGCCACAGAGAGTGCTTGCAGATCCCTGATTCTCTTCAGGGAAGAAATAACCAATAAAAACACCATCTTTAGGGTGAGAAACTTCTCCGAAACTTCCTCCAGCGGCTCGAAGGGAGCCTCGGAAAGGCCTTGCAGGATGATAGAGAGGTCCCTGGTGTGTGTCGCAGGCCTGAGCCTCAAGGTTCCACGGAGAAAACGGGTTAATAACGGGTGTCGCCCAATTGAAACTCCACTCGAAGGAGTGTGATAGGCTGATATGGCCGCCACGTACACCTTCAGTGTGGAGGGGGCTAGCCAAGCAGAGAATCTATCCTGCAGGAATTCCAGCACCACGCTCGCAAGGCAGTTAACTGGGTCCCACAGGCGTTCTCGACACCATGCGGTGAAGAGTCTCCACTTCAGATAGTAAAGTTTCCTCGTGGAGGGAGCTCTGGAGTGTATAATGGTCTCCACAACCTCAGTTGAGAGACCGGAACTTATGAGCTGGGCCCCCTCAGAGGCCAAGCCCACAGTTTCCACAACTCTGGGCGAAGGTGTACGAATACGCCGCACGCCTGAGAGAGAAGGTCCCTCCTGATCGGAATCTCCAGGGGAGAGCCATCAAGGAGAGACACCAGGTCCGAGAACCATACCCGACCCGGCCAGAACGGGGCTAATAGCTGCGGTAAAACACCGTCCGCCCACGGAGGGGATCACCCTCGCAGTCCTGGGCCCACAGGCGTCAGAACTTCTTTGACGCAGCCTTCCTCCCCACAATGACCGTCCTCAGATTGGCCCTGGACTTGTAGGAGCTGCGCCTGTGAGTGACGTGCACCCGCCGATCCTTTTTGTAGGGGCATACGAGTGGCGACACTCAAATTTTGCTGCGCCCTATTGGAGGAGCTCGTAATCAGAGTCTGCTGCTCCCGCCCAGCAGCAGACGAGACCTGGGCCACACGGGGGAGGAACTGCTTGAGTGCCGCAGACTGCTTTTTAGCCTCCAGGAACCTGTCGGTGACGCTGGTGACGGCGTCACCGAACAGGCCTCCCGGAGACAGCGGCGCATCAAGCAGAAAGCTCTTATCCCTCTCCCTAATCTCCGTAAGGTTGAGCCACAAATGTCTCTCCGTGGCCACCAGGGCTGCCATAGAACGACCGACACACCTGGCCTTCTCCTTGGTGGCCCGGAGAGCCAGATCTGCTGCAGATCGGAGCTCGTTAATGATATCAGCTCCGATCTCGTGGCTCTCCGCCAGGTCTTTCAGCAGATCAGCCTGGTATGCCTGCATTATGGACATTGTATGCAGACATACGGAGGCCTGACCTGCTGCCGAGTACGCTTTACCCACTAATGAAGATGTGGTCTTAAGGGGCTTAGTGGGCAAAGCTGGAGCCTTTATGGTAGTTGCCGACTCAGGCGAGAGCGTGCTGCTCTCCCAAACAAACAACACACATCGAGTGTGTATTCCCGCCCGTGATGTAACGTGAGCAGGGCAGGGAGGAACACACTTTCTGAAATGTTGTTCGCTCGCCATATTATTTCTCTCAAAAAATAACAAAGTCTGAACTCAGACACAACACAGAATGACAGACGAATGACACAGAGCGCTTGTTGAAGGCAACAGAAGCTGACGGCGTGTGTTTGCCGGGGTGCTTTATAGTTTCCGGGTCAATGACGTCACCCGCCATGACATACTCTCTCTCTATTGGACGGATGGCATACGTGCTTCACGACGCAATCACGCAGAGGCGTTCCCAAAGCGGTGACGAAGCGCGAGTTCCCTTGAAAGGGAAATACAGATTTAACAATTAGTTTTTTCATATTACATTCATTTTGTAAAATATTTGTTTTAAAGACATATTTTTTAAAACATAGCAAGGGTGGTCAGTAGATAGGGTTTAGCTCAGTGTATGCATATGGGGACATCAGTTGAATGAAATATTAGAATGTGAGACACTTGATAAAATGATAAATTGATCTACATGGTGTAATATATTTTTTATAAAAAAAACTCTCATATACCCAATTAATCCAATGAGGTTTGTTCTGGTGAGTGATGAACACACAAGCTTATTTGTTGATATGTGATGTGCTACATGTATGTTTTCAGCTTTGTGTTTGAAAATATACCCCAAAATGTGGCTTAGGAACATTTCTGATTTATATTACTACAAAAAAAAAAAAACGACCAAGCATGAAATAGACATGGTTAGGCAAGGAAAGGCAAGGCAAGTTTATTTATATAGCACATGTCATACACAATGACAATTCAAAGTGCTTTACATAGAAAATGAAATTAAAACAGTGATAAGAAATAAGAATACCACGTGTAAGAATTAAAAATAAAAACAGGATAATTAAAACAGTTGTAAATAGAATTTTTTAAATAAGAAGAAATAGAAATATACAGTTGTAAAGATAATTAAAAATAATAAAATTATTACAGTATATATAGATAAAAAATAAAATAAAAAATAATAAAGATGATGCATAGATTAGATTAGGTGCAATCAGTCGGATGTACAGTGGCACAGTGCTCATTCAGTAAATGCACAGCTGGATAGATGTGTTTTGAGTCTGGATTTGAATGTGGCTACTGTTGGAGCACATCTGATCTCTTCTGGAAGCTGGTTCTAACTGCGGCTGGCACAATAGCTAAACGCAGACTCTTCTTGCTTTGAGTGAACTCTTGGTATTTCTAACTGACTTGATCCTGATGATCTGAGTGATCTGTTGGGTTTGTATTTAATTAGCATATCTGCAAAGTGATTTATAAACAAGTAATAAAACTTTAAAATTGATCCTAAATGTAACTGGAAGCCAGTGTAAAGACCTGAGGACTGGCGTGATATGGTCATATTTTCTGGCTCTGCTCAGAATCCTGGCCGCAGCGTTCTGTATGAGCTGCAGCTGTCTAATGGTCTTTTTGGGAAGGCCGGTGAGAAGACCATTACAATAGTCCACCCTGCTGGTGATGAAAGCATGAACGAGTTTCTCTAAGTCTTGCCTGGAAACAAAACATCTGATTCTTGCAATATTTTTCACATTATAGTAAGCTGATTTAGTTATTGCTTTGACATGGCTACTGAAACTCAGGTCTGATGGTTATGTAAAAAACAACAGCAAAAAAAAACACAACTACCACCATACCTTTCAGCTTGGTCAAATCACTGGCTCACATCAGTGGGGAAAAAAGTGTTGTTTTGTAGCCAAATGATATGACATCATCTTAAAATTGACAAAAAACCTATTTAGCCAATAAACATTCCCAGAGGGAACCCTGAGCCATATACTGCCACTCTTTTTACTAGCTCAACATGTCAGTTCATTTCCACCCTGGTGTAGTGAATTGAACACAACCACACATGAACTCTTTGCACTGATTCTGAAATAGCAGATATATGTTCTAGCAGCCAAAAATGAAATTAAACATCTAAACAAGCTATTATCTGCCATTATTGTTTGGCTCCTATTCACAGGGGATTGCACACCAGAAAAAGTGTATAGCACATGTAGCGCAGATGCATCATAACACTGTGTTCCTTTTTAGTTTTTTACTGAACCAAATTCCATTACTTCACAAATGTGTCTACATATGTTATTTTGTTTGTCGTCTGTGTCTCTGAATTACTTTTAATGGTAGAAAATGTATTAGATAACAGGCTAACCAAAATCCAACTATAATGAGGAATACAAAATCATGTCTATTTACACCAAGTGCAAATAGTGTGCCTTGTTGGCAAGTACTATTCGCACCTGCTCTGCCTAACAATGCCTGTTTGGGAAAAACAAGATTAAAAAATAACGGATGTATTTTAATGTTTTCAGTGGTGTAGTCAGTAAAGCTTAAAGGGGTGATAAATTGAGAAATCAACTTTCCCTTGAGCCTTTGATTTATAAAAGGTCATGGTAATATACGAATATCCTGTAAGTTTCAGAGCTGAAAACGTCCTTGTTAGTCAAAGAAAAGATTTTATTGACACCAGCCCCAACCAAAAAAACACAAAACAAAACAGAGAGCTCTCAAATATACAGGTGCTGGTCATATAATTAGAATATCATCAAAAAGTTTATTTATTTCACAAATTCCATTCAAAAAGTGAAACTTGTATATTATATTCATTCATTACACACAGACATATGATATTTTTTAAATGTTTATTTCTTTTAGTTTTGATGATTTTAACTGACAACTATGGAAAATCCCAAATTCAGTATCTCAGAAAATTAGAACATTGTGAAAAGGTTCAATATTGAAGACACCTGGTGCCACACTCTAATCAGCTAATTAACTCAAAACACCTGCAAAGGCCTTTAAATGGTCTCTCAGTCTAGTTCTGTAGACTACACAATCATGGGGAAGACTGCTGACTTGACAGTTGTCCAAAAGACAACCATTGACACTGTGCAAAAGGAGGGCAAGACACAAAAGGTCATTGCAAAAGAGGCTGGCTGTTCACAGAGCTCTGTGTCCAAGCACTTTAATAGAGAGGCGAAGGGAAGGAAAATATGTGGTAGAAAAAAATGTACAAGCAATAGGGATAACCGCACCCTGGAGAGGATTGTGCAACAAATTAAAATATGAGGGGGAGATTCACAAAGAGTGGACTGCAGCTGGAGTCAGTGCTTCAAGAACCACTACGCACAGACGTATGCAAGACATGAGTTCCAGCTGTCACATTATTTGTGTCAAGCCACTCTTGAACAACAGACACCATCAGAAGCGTCTCGCCTGGGCTAAAAATTAAAAGGACTGGACCGCTGCTGAGTGGTCCAAAGTTATGTTCTCAGATGAAAGTACATTTTGCATTTCCTTTGCAAATCAGGGTCCCAGAGTCTAGAGGAAGAGAGGAGAGGAACACAATCCATGTTACTTGAGGTCCAGTGTAAAGTTTCCACAGTTAGTGATGGTCTGGGATGTCTTACATAATCTAAAAAAAAAAAAAACGTTATGTTTCTTGTAACAAAAAAACAACAACAAAAAAACCTTTTCACATGATGAACAATGAACACAAAAGACACAACCAATGTATACATTTGCACATTTTTATTCATTCATGTACTACACACAAAAAACAAAAACAATTATTCCACCTCAGCATCCCATTTTTGATCTGGTCACGCCAGAGAATCTCATCCACATCACAGGCTATACTGGCCCTAGCCAGGCAGCGAGGGTAAAATCCTTGTGCATGCCTGATCCATCCCTGGCATGCATCTACTGTTATGTCATGGCAGGCTTCTTCCATGGTCTGGAGGAGGTGAACTTGGACATAAGGTTCTCGGTCATAGACTTTCCACCGCCATGCCGAAAAACCTCCTCTATCAGGAGAGTATGCAGGCAGAAAGATGTTTGAAAACCTTGGGTTATTGGTAAACCAGTCACGAACAAGAACAGCACGATGGAAGCTGACGTTATCCCAAACAACAACGTAGTGAGGCTGCTCTGGCTGTGCTGGTTCCCTGAGGTCCATCTGGAACATATGCTCTCTCAGACCGTCAAGAAAAGCAAGGAGAAGCATAGTATTATAGGGTCCTAGAATGGCATGGCAGTAGAGTACCCCTCGTTGGCTTATGGCTGCACACATAGTGACATTACCTCCATGCTGACCAGGGACCCTATAGCCCGGTGGCCAATTATGTTCCTCCCCCTTCTTCTTTTGATCAGGTTGAAACCAGCCTCATCCACAAAGATGATTTCATGGGGAACAGGCCACTTGTCTCCTTGCCCTTGCCCTTCCCCCTACACCTCAAATATCGCTAAGAAAATATGCTATTTTCACTGAATGTAAATAGAATCTTTTTGCTATGTACACTTGTTGTAAATAGTATCTATCGCTATTTGCACTTAGTGCAATCCTGGATCTCTTAGAATTGGATGTGGCACCTATTTAAGTGCATCTAACACAGGCACGTGCAGAGGGGGTGGGTGTTCTGTTTAAGGGCTCAAACCCCTAATTTTTCAAAATTAACCAAAAGTGCCCCTTCAGGCCTTTTGCCAAGAGAAACTCAATTTGCTTTTCCCAGTCCAGGCCCTCAATTGTTATGCCTATAGCTTTTCTCAGTGGCGTAAAACTAACTAGTTGGTGTGCTTTGGTTCCCCCAGACTGGGTTCTTCGGCGTCCAAGCATTGCATAAGCAAATGGATCATAGAGG
This sequence comes from Gobiocypris rarus, assembly GCA_023029165.1. NCBI lineage: Eukaryota > Metazoa > Chordata > Actinopteri > Cypriniformes > Gobionidae > Gobiocypris > Gobiocypris rarus. Next base: position 7,058,429 of record CM040930.1, on the reverse strand, counting down.
ACATTTCTGTGGCTTATCTTCCCTCGTACATAGTCATTAGAACACATTCTAATAGGGGTATGGCTTCCTATAAGGCATAGGGCATGTTTTCAGGGGTTTCCCTTCAAGATGTTTGTGATGTGGCAGGCTGGATATGGATTCTACCCCAGGCTCTCAAGTGCTTGCAACTTAAATTGTGTTCTCATTATGATTCACAACTTTTGGGCAGGCATTTGTTCAGTATGCTATAGTGGGTATAAATGTTCCCATTGCATCAACATTTTGATGCAGCATTGAGTTCAACCTCAAAAGGACTACACGAGGGATATACGAGAAATATGACTGTAAAGGAATACGACTGTAACCCTGGTTAGCTCAGAAGGGAACAAGATTTAGCATCACTTTGCCAGAACCTTACTTTAGGCAATTAGAAGCTGAAAATATTTGGAGTTTTTCCAAGTATCCTTTATAGCTTCCGGTTTGCAATGTCATGTCACAGAACTGCTGTTGGCCAATGAGATTGGAGTGATTTCACATGTGCTTTTGTTAAGCAGAAGCATTCCCATAGCATCAATATTCTGACACAACATCTCGTTTCCTTCTCAGGGAACCAGGGTTGCTGTCCTAACCGAGATGATTTTGGTACTGCAATGATCAGATTGTAGTTTCAGTTGTTGTTTCGTTGGGGTTTTTTTAAACCTTGTGAAATATAATATAAATGCTCTTTCCATGTCTATCATGTTTAACAGATTCATTTTAAAACCACATTTATTTAGCTATGACGTTAAACTTCATATGTAATTATTAAATATTAACCAAATTAGAAGTAATTACAAAATCTTCCTTCTGAATAATTTCTGTGCAGCTGTAATTTAATGAGGATTAACTGTATCAAAACTCAGCATACAGTATCCTCATCAGAGTTTGAAAGGCTTCCTTTATATCAGGCAATATTGTGTGATCAAAGCAATTTTTTATGTTTCATGCTGCTACAGCCACATATTGAGCAGAAGACGAGAGATGAAGTCTGAGCTGAGCTCTGTTGTCAATGCAACAAAATAATGTTAAATAATGTGCCATATGGTAAAAAAAATTCTTTTAATTGCATGTTGTTGTTTCGAAGTTCACAGCCATCTTTCACTGTTAAACTCCAAATCTGCAGAATAAAATATTGCTTTACAACAGCAAAGCATGTTTCGTTAAAACTATGCATTATTTTGCAATTGTTAAAAAGTATTATTTACTTGGTAATTTGTTTGTTTTTAAACATTTGGACAATTTTTATAAGCATTCTGCACATCATAATTGTCACAGTCATGTTCTGTTTAGTTTCATTATCATTGACTTTTGACGTTATTCTATTGCATCATGTGATCCTTTGTTGTAATTTCTCGCTTCCAAACCTCGGGTACTCTGGCTCCACCTTCACCAGTCATCGCCTGGGTCTCCAGTACCAGCGATGCTGCTCGTTCCCATCGGCTCTCCGTCTGCGGATCCATCGACCACGCCTCCGTCGGTCATCCCCCAGCTGTCGTCATCCACATCACCACCTGGACTCCTCCCTTCATTGTCTCTGCCGTGGGCTGTCGGCACTGGGGAGCTCTGGGTCTGTGCCAGCGGACCTTATCTTCCATCACCACCAGGGAATCGTCGTCCTAGCACCACCCTCACGTCACCTCAGCCTCTCGCCTGTTCCTCACCTGCACATCGTCCTCCTCCAAAACCTCCTCCTTCAGCTGCCCTATCTCCGTACTGTTACTGTTACTTGCCGGTGGGAGTGTTATGTCACAGTCATGTTTTGTTTAGTTTCATTATCATGGACTTTTAGTTTTGTTATTCTATTGTATCATGTGTTCCTTAGTTCTGTTTTCCCGCTCCTCATTTAGTTCAGTTGTTTTAGCAATTACCCTCATCCTTGTATGCTATTTAAGTTCCTCCAGGGCACTCAGTCCTTGTCCAATCACGTTACGTATGGTGTGTTTTCCCTACCTGGTTTTCTGTCTGGAGATTTATGATATATGTATTATGCATATATATATATATATATATATATATATATATATATATATATATATATATATATGTAAAATTAGCATATTGTGATAAAGTTCATTATTTTCCATAATGTAATGATAAAAATTAAACTCTCATATATTTTAGATTCATTGCACACCAACTGAAATATTTCAGGTCTTTTATTGTTTTAATACTGATGATTTTGGCATACATGAAAACCCAAAATTCCTATCCCAAAAAAAATTGCATATTTCATCCGACCAATAAAAGAAAAGTGTTTTTAATACAAAAAAAGAAATTATCTTCAAATAATTATGTTCAGTTATGCACTCAATACTTGGTCGGGAATCCTTTTGCAGAAATGACTGCTTCAATGCGGCGTGGCATGGAGGCAATCAGCCTGTGGCACTGCTGAGGTGTTATGGAGGCCCAGGATGCTTCGATAGCGGCCTTAAGCTCATCCAGAGTGTTGGGTCTTGCGTCTCTCAACTTTCTCTTCACAATATCCCACAGATTCTCTATGGGGTTCAGGTCAGGAGAGTTGGCAGGCCAATTGAGCACAGTAATACCATGGTCAGTAAACCATTTACCAGTGGTTTTGGCACTGTGAGCAGGTGCCAGGTCGTGCTGAAAAACGAAATCTTCATCTCCATAAAGCTTTTCAGCAGATGGAAGCATGAAGTGCTCCAAAATCTCCTGATAGCTAGCTGCATTGACCCTGCCCTTCATAAAACACAGTGGACCAACACCAGCAGCTGACATGGCACCCCAGACCATCACTGACTGTGGGTACTTGACACTGGACTGCAGGCATTTTGGCATTTCCTTCTCCCCAGCTCCCCAGTCTTCCTCCAGACTCTGGCACCTTGATTTCCGAATGACATGCAAAATTTGAGCGACAGTCCAGTGCTGCTTCTCTGTAGCCCAGGTCAGGCGCTTCTGCCGCTGTTTCTGGTCCAAAAGTGGCTTGACCTGGGGAATACGGCACCTGTAGCCCATTTCCTGCACACGCCTGTGCACGGTGGCTCTGGATGTTTCTACTCCAGACTCAGTCCACTGCTTCCCCAGGTCCCCCAAGGTCTGGAATCGGTCCTTCTCCACAATCTTTCTCAGGGTCCGGTCACCTCTTCTCGTTGTGCAGCGTTTTTTGCCACACTTTTTCCTTCCCACAGACTTCCCACTGAGGTGCCTTGATACAGCACTCTGGGAACAGCCTATTCGTTCAGAAATGTCTTTCTGTGTCCTTACCCTCTCGCTTGAGGGTGTCAATGATGGCCTTCTGGACAGCAGTCAGGTCGGCAGTCTTACCCATGATTGCGGTTTTGAGTAATGAACCAGGCTGGGAGTTTTAAAAGCCTCAGGAATCTTTTGCAGGTGTTTAGAGTTAATTAGTTGATTCAGATGATTAGGTTAATAGCTCGTTTAGAGAACCTTTTCATGATATGCTAATTTTTTTAGATTTTGGGTTTTTGGGGAATTTTGGGTTTTCATGAGCTGTGTGCCAAAATCATCAGTATTAAAACAATAAAAGACCTGAAATATTTCAGTTGGTGTGCAATGAATCTAAAATATATGAAATTTTTATTTTATCATTACATTATGGAAAATAAAGAACTTTTATCACAATATGCAATTATTTTAGAAGGACCTGTATATATATATATATATATATATATATATATATATATATATATATATATATATATATAATATATATATAATATATATATATATATATATATATATATATATATATATATATATATATATATATATATATATATATATATATATATATATATATATATATATATATATATATATATATATGATTATGAAGTATTTTGAGAGATTCTTCTGTCTTTGTCTTCCTGTTTGATTACCAGTGTTACAATAATAGTAAACATATTGGTTTTAAAAAATGTATGTGTGCTGGAACACATCACATACTCGGAAATACTAATGAGATCACAATGACGTTATTTTATTGTGTTGCACAGTTTAGTCTCATACTGTTAATTTAAAAAGTGAATGTTGTAATTGGGTGCATGTAGTCGAACATTGCAACATACTCCTGTGGGGTGGTAAAGCCAGTGTTATTCTCTATAGAGTTCCTCTGTTTAATTCCACTGCCTGATTGCAATGTATTCCAGATGTGTCCTCTGCCCTTTTGTGTCACGGTGGAGCTAATTGTTAGTGTTTTCTATTTCTCTTTGAGTTGCAAATTTCCCAGAAGTACCATTGTCTGGGCAAAACCACTAATTACCTCATGTAATTAGACATAAATGGTGGTGCGCAGCACTGTCACATTGTACTTCAGGGGTGTGAACCTAGTATGTTTAAGAGGGTTACAGATGCAGATTTATCAGTGGAAAGGACTGTTTTTTTTAATTAAATGGATTAGGCTAATTCATGTTAATTAGAGTGCCACAACAAACAAATGCTAATTAACAGTTTGTGACATCAGAAATGTGCTACATATAGAAAAGGTCAAATGATTTCACAATTAATAATACTATAATTAGTCGATTAAAAGCTATGATAATCTTTTTAAACCTTAGAGAAGCAAGTATGTGGTTTGACCTTGTGGCCATTTGCATGAGGTAAGTCACTGCTGTTTTGTTTTTCTTTAGGGCATGATTTGCTTTATTGATGTCTCAATTATAACAATATTGAAACCACTTGTAAATAATTCCGAGCTCCAGCTGTACATCATTTCATTCAATAAGAAGAAGGGATTGTTCTCAGGACAAAAGGTGTAGCATGTCATTTTGAATATAGTAACTGAAAATAAATAATATGTAATTTATTAATAATCTTTTTTATATTAAATATATTATTGATGAATAAATTATATATATATATATATATATATATATATATATATATATATATATATATATATATATATATATATATATATATATATACATATACTTTACTTTAATATTTCAATGCAAATAAGTTGTACATGTGTGATCATATCAAAAAATGTACATGATATAGACTGAAGAAAATCATAAAATGTAGTGATGTAAACCATGTTATGTAATTTCCAATAGAGGTTAATGAAGCATATTGTCAGCCCAACTGTTTGTGTGCATGTGTACATAGACTTGCTCCGGGACACATTACCATGTTGTGCATCACAATCGCTCTCTAAAGCTGAAGGCGGGCAACGTTGCAGTGTGTGCTGCAATTTTGAAGGAGATGCTATTAGGTTATTCCAGAGAACATTTTTTTGTTGTTTTTTATGGCCAGTGGACAGAAACGTGGTGTGACTTGTATTTCCTTTTCTCCTAAAATTCTCCTAAAATAAAAATGCTGACATAAAGAATGAAGCTATACAATTAATGTGAATTTAATAGCTAAGATTATTTGGTCTTTTTGAATTTGATGACAATTGTTGTTTCCTGAAATTATTATATTACAGAATTATATTATTATATTACAGAAATACAATATTATTTAGTTTTTTTATTTTTATTTCTATGTGATAACATTTAACCAGAATAATACAACAAGGCTCCTTGAGAAAATGGAGAATGGTCTTATACCTGATTATTGGACACAAATCTAAAGGGAATAAAGCTTGTGAAATATGAGTTTGTGTATGAACATGCACCTTTACACCTTACATCATGCTTTCTTAGAAGTGCTGTTTCTTCCTCTGGTTTTTGTTTAAGTAAGATGTACTACAACCAACCCTATCTCACAGGAAAACGCAAGTATTTTACGAGGTGGTGATTTTGTATGAATGGAACAAATGAATTTTAGAAAAAAGTAGGCATGACGGTATACTCCTAAACATCAAGGCCTGCCCAAGAGGACGTTTGACTGACATGTAACGCAGCCAATCACAGTTCGTTTTGATCCATGTTATGTTTAGGGGCGTAAAAAATGTAAAGTCGATGTCCCTGCGATTACAGGCCGGGTATATCTATATATTATTCATTCAAGAATGTTTTGTACGTTTACTGCAACAATGGAGCCGCGAACTTGACATACTTTTAAAAATTCCAACATTTAGTTGATCCTGGTAAGCAAGCGTTCATTGTCACATTGTCACACAACGGCTTTCTTCTTTAACAAGGGAGTTTGGAGTCACGGCATTTGTTTCCAGGTGGACTGTTAAAGAACGCAACACACATCTCGCGGACATCGGTCCTGTCCCAAATGGCACACTTCATATGTCCTTTCAGTCTTGTGGACTTACAATGGCTGCCACGTGTGCGTGTCCGTTTCGTCTACGAGACCGAAGTCTGTCCCATTTTTCATTTTAGGTCTCAGAAGGGTGCTCGCTCGCGCCCTCTTTGCAGTCGATATCCGCCATCAATTTGCACTTCTCCCAAGCCAGCACTGGTGCGGGTCCCTCAGCGGACTTCTTCCCGACAGTCAAAGCAGTGCTACGTCATGAAAGTGCAGACTCTTAAGAAGACCGATGAGGGTTTAGGGTGCCATTTAGGACAGGGCCATCAGATGTTTCCCAATGTGAAGGCCGAGGACTTTCGAAGGTCCCATTTGAAGTCCGATTGCGTCACAGCGGCACTATGAAGGCTGTCCCAATGTGAAGGCTGCACCCTCTGAAGGCCGCATTTGAAGTGCGATTGCGTCACAGCAGAGCAGCAAAGGCTGTCCTAATTCAGGATGCACCCTCTGAAGGCCGCATTTGAAGGCCCGCTCGCGCTTAAAATTCACTCCGTGTTCACCCGCTAGAATGATTTTCTTTCCGACCCGACCGATCCCACTAAATTTAGATTTTGTTTCCAGAATCTCTCCTTTAAATTTCCCCTACAGAAAGAGAGAGACTGGGGATAACAAATGTAAAATGTTGGCTATACAATCATTTTATTTATTTTGTTTTATTATACTGTCAATACCGTAAAAAAATGTGTAATGTATAGGCTTAAGTTAAAAATTTAACAAAGTTCTATAGCCTAAATTATTTATTTTTGTAATGCAAGTTATAATTTGTGCTGGTGCTACTGGACCGGCATAGGCTGCACAATAGAGACACTGGTAAGGCCTCTGCCGGCGGGACATTATCTGGGATAAGTGCATATTTCCACTGTCCGCAGGTTTGCTGGGCTGAATCAGTCGATGGCTGCCATGTCATAAAAAGTACAATACATCTGAGATGATGTGAGTTGAATGAAAATAGTAGGCTACTTGGACTTAAATATATAATATATAAATGTGAAAATATATTTTAACAGTTACATTTAACATAAGAAATAAACTGTTAACCAATAGTGGCTAACAATTAAATATTTAACCATAGGTTACATATTTACCTGGTTATGTTCCGGTCTTGAAGCATGTCAAAATCCAATAAAAACTCATAAAAATCTAATTAAAAACAAAAACAAAACAACTTTTCTGCCTTAATTTCTCTTTTTAAAATCCCCTCACAATCATCCGCTGTCAGTTGTCACACACCTGCTATAGGCCATTTAACGATGCTCGGTTCAGTGTTGCCAAGTCTGGAATTGGGCTATTTTACACTGTTGCTGTGGGTTGTTTGTAGCCTGTAGTCAATGGGTTTAAGTTATCTTTACTTGAGCATTTTGGCTGTGATTCTGCTACTTTTAATTAGCAATTGGACAGGTTTTGTTGTGCAGACCTGGCAACACTGTCCCTCGGTTCAGCCTTCGTGCACTTGAAGGCCTGCTGAGACTGTGTTGGTACAAGCAACATTTTTGGGGGGAGAGTTTAACTATTCATGCATGAGCTTTACATAAAATGTCTTCAATATTGGAATTTGGGTAGAAGAAATATCCTGTATAGAAATATCCTCTATGAAGTACTCTTTTGCACCTGGAATAAAAAAAAATAAGTGTTATGTAATTAGCAATATCAAATCACATTATGAGATATAAAGAGAAATACATTTGCAATTGTGAGAACTAAAGTCCAATTAAAATTGCAGTTGTATGAAAATAATCCAATTGTGGGTTGTAAAAGTTGTACTTTAAAAGAAAAAACTGCAATTGTGTGATTGTCAGCGCACGGTTGCAAAGCAGGATGTATTTGTAGCAGTCTTAGATTTTATTAACAAAATAATCAGAATATTTATAGGCCTACTGGAAACAGAAACCCGTAGAAAACATTACAAGAACAGACAATGAACCGACAGAAACACAGAACTTATCCAGGCAACCCGTAACCCGTATTTTTCCAACCCTCTACCCGTGAAAGTGCACTGGAACACCCGTGACTTCCCACCCGTGAACTCGTACTAGATCGATGTACTCCCAGTTACACTCTCTGACGTCATATAGCCCATGAAACAACAATGGTAGCCCCTACAGATATACAAATAATATAAAATAAATGGTATAACAGCTTCTCTTGCCTTATGCACCGTTTTTTCTCTTCCGTTTCCGCAAGGAGTAAGCACCTTTGGCAATAGAAATGATTGTAAATGAGCATATGTCCCATACGATCCGCAATGCTTTGTTTACATCTAGCTACCACAATTCCTGGCACCCAGGCAGTTTGGTGTGACTTTGCCTGGAGCGCTACAAAGTCGCGAGTCGTGCTTTGAAGTCGTAACTTACGGGTTTAAAAACCTGCCTGGAACGCAGAATTCAGTACGCAACCAAACCAATTAACAAAATGGAAGACAGGTGTAACTGATAATCAAATCAACTAGAAATGAACTGCACTAGGGCTACGTTCAGACTGTCAGTCCAAATTCGATTTCTGTGTGTACCCGATCAGATTTAGCCAGTCTGAACGACCAAAAATCACATGAAATGCGATTTTTTTACAAATCCGCTTCAAGCTACATTCATATGTGGTTTGAAATCCTATTCAAATCGCATTTCTGGAAATCCGCTTGAGTCTGAACGCTCTGGGGTCTATGGTCGCAAGTTCCGTCGTTATCAACATTGTTCAACCAGTCGGTGTTTCCCGAAACCATCGTTCCAACAAACATTCGCAAACAGCATCGCAAACTTTTGCAACAACAGCTCTTGACCTAATTCCTATTTTAATCTGGAAGAATTAGTATAAAAATAAAAATTTGTCCTCAAGTGCCATGTCCATCATTTATAGCAAAATATCTAGCATGAATTCGATCTCAAAATAATTCATTAAAAGCAGTTGTTACTCCACCACCTGCGTGACATCATTAACCAATGTCGTTGACTGACAGATTTGCGACAATACGGTTTCAGGAAACAGTCGTGACTTGCTAGTTAATTTCTTCAACGATGCAACGTACTATGGTAGTTCAGCAGTGAGTAACGTGGTTGTTCGGGAAACGCAACACTGATTGGATTTTGCATGGTTTATGTGACTCTCTTACGCCACCTAAAGCGTAAACGTTCCAAGCGTAAAGACATTTTATAGGAGACATGCTGAAAGATGCTGCAGAAACAAGTTTGTGTTCTTGCAAAGTGCCAAATGAGCAGAAAATAACAATATAAAGGAGACGTGTTTTGAAACCGGCGGAAATGACAGCGCGGAATAAAAACCAGTCTCCTATGGCTCTGACACTGCTTTAGAAGACACAGTCCAGCACGCATCGGCTGCACAATGTCGTGTTGTAAATAAGACAACATCTTTATTGCAAACCCCTCTATGTTGCATGTTTCGTCGGCTGTTTTTGCCGTATGCCCACCAACACATTGTCATTGCCATAGAAACCAATGCATGGACAAACAAATCAGATCTGAACAGTTGCGATACACAGTGTGTCCAATTGGACATGCAAATAATCGTATTTGGACTGACAGTGTGAACGTAGCCTAGGACAAAACTTTAAACAGACAAATATGTTGAAATTATACTTGATTTGCCATTGTTTGCTTTATTGTGGCTGATCCTGTTCTACACATTTGCAGGATTATTTTCAAGCTCACGGCCATGTTGAGTACCATTAACTTAAGCACCAATGTAGGTGTGCTGAAAAACATGAAGAAAAAACATTTTCCCCTCACCCTCAAAAACCCCAAAGCACTTGATCTTCTGCCACTTGGTTTATCCAAGGTTGAGAGTATTAAAACACACATAATGTATGCTAATCGTAAAGTGATTACTCTTACATTAAATTCTAAGCTGCGCAGCATTAAAAGGCCTGTGGGCATGTCAAATCAGAAGAAAGATCAGTGTTTGAATCATAAACCAATATATAATTAAAAACCTTACATGTGCTTTGGATCTTGAGGGGAAAACTTACAAATATACAGACAAAATATGCATTACTAGAATTATTCTCTCTTTTCTGAGGGTATGATCCCATTTTACTTTTGCAAGTTCAATACAAATTCAACTCTATCAGTTGCTGATTACTATATGTTGAAGTGTATAAAGAATGTTCCTTTAAATTAAATGTATTAAATGAAATGTTCTTGTGAAAAAGAAGTAAACTTAAATAATACAATTCAAAATGACAAATTAAATGTATTGTTTTCGCACACTTAAATGCATATTATTTAATTAAATTAAGCTATTCAAAATAAAATAATATTAAATGCAATTAGTTGAACATAAGAGTGATTGGATGTACTATATGTTAAATGTTCATAATTCGATTGTCTTTGAAATATGGTTAAAGTGCACTTCTTAATGTACTGACAAGCATTTATGGTAAACTTAAAATATGCTTTAATGTAAGTTCTATTGAAATTTGTATGTCATTGATTTAAATGTATTTGCAATTACACAATTGTAATGATTAAGTAATAACTTTAAATACGTGAGTCATCACATCAGAATAAGTGTACAGCTATAAAGCATGAGAGCAGATTATTAAAACATAATGATTTGAGATACCATAAAGTAAAACTTTGTAAAAGTAAAAAGTTGGCATTATTATTACAAAGTGCACTTTTTTAAAACATAGCCATGAAAGTGTACTATTTTTAAGTACACTTAAGTGGATTTTTTTCATTAATATGTTATCTTCAAGTAGTTTTTAAAAATATACTTTTAAGATTTGAAGCAGGCTACACTACAAGTCCATATTCAATACTATTAAGCACACTTCTTATTCAAAAAGGAGAAAATAATTTATAGACAAAAGATTATTTTCTGATTGTTTTCTTAAAAACGGTATTGAGTTTTAGAAGGTAATTAACACCTGAAGTTATCAGTTGGTTTGGGATTGATCTTAACAAGTTTCACTTCAGATCAGACCTCCAGTAATCAGCACCTACTGGCTCAATATTCAATTACCTGAAAGACTTTCTGAGTCCAAACCAAAACTGTGGCGGAGTTTAGATTAGGTCATGGATAATTGGCTCATTGGTGATCGATCTGTCAGGATGTCAAAATGTTGCCTGCTGAAGGTATTGCTAAAAGTTTGGTTATTCACAAGGACAGAATTTTCTAATAAGGCAAATTTAGGTTGATTGACAACCACTGGTTGTAGAGATATGCCCAAAGCCTAATTCCGAATTGGGAAAGGCATGGAAACTGCATAACGCATTCTACGAAGCCCCTAAAGCTGTGGTTCCCAAACTGGGGTATGTGAGGTGACAGAAAGGTGAGCGAACATAATGCTGAGTTTTGCCGTTCATTTAATTATACCCCACCTTGAAATAATATCAAAGTCCCTCTATGGTTCCTAATTTTGTTTTGGAGGTCTCCAAAAACAGGTTTACAGGTCAAAAAATGACCTTTGACCTTTCATTTTCCAGTAATATACACTGCACATCATCACATTTTTAAATGATTTTTAAATGACTCAACGGATGAATCATCCACTCTAAATCCCTCCTTTCCGTGAGCCTACTCTGCTCCGATTGGCCAGATGGCCCAGTCTGTTACGATTGGTCTAACGCTCATAGCGCATGTCGGAAGCTAAACGGCCATTACCATAACCGTCTGGAGGCTTCAGCATTAGCAAAAACTGTAAAGACAGTTACGATGACATCGATTTTACCATATCAAATCCGATGATGAAAGTTGTAAGAACTAGTTATTCAACCCGAACCTCCATCACAAGGACAACTTGACGACGTTTCTCAGTGATACACTAGTCCAGTGGTTCCCAACCTTTTTTACTCGAAGGCCCACCTCCTCTCGAATCAATACTGCGAGGACCACCGACCCCCCACCCCGCCCTTTACCTTCATTACAGCCGTCATCTATCAAAAGCGTTTTAGCGACACTGGTTTGCTTTATCCATCTGAAATGTGTGGTTTGCTGTGTGAAGCTGTTGTTTATGCCGTTCGCCTTGGGCTGCTTCGAATCCAAAACAATCACAGAATACATACCAGAGAGGTGGTTCTTTGTTTGTTTGTAATTTAAATGTTTAATTTATATAATTTATATTTTATTATTTATTTAATGCATCAATAATACAAATAATGAATTATATTTATATATTCAAATTAATTCACTAAATCACTAAGGACGAGCGACACCAGTAAAGGAGGATAGAGGACCAGGCCTGGACTTTATGTTATGTTTTGGTTATGTTTTATTATGTGTGTGCGTGGCAGTCGTCCGTGAGGGGCTGCCCACTTTACTTTCAGTTTGTGTTTTGTTTGATTAAAGTCTTTTTAAATGTGTGCCGGTTCCTGCCTCATCCCTCCTTATTCTACGCACTTTGCTACAGTATATTTCTAATTTATTGCGGTGCAAATGCGGGAACTGTATGAATAACATCTCATGTGTTAGCCAAGCGAATGAAAGTGAATGACTTAAAGTTATTAAAGTTTGTTACACAAATCTTGTTCTATCCTTTATCTTTACTCAAAGTAGCAAGAACGATAGACAGTCTGCATTACAGACATTTTTTTTTAAATCTTCACCCATTTTCTCACAACATTAAACACAAATCCAACTGATCAAACTAAACTCACAAAACCCTTGACTCTTCTGGCAAAGTCAAACAATTGCTTCAAAACCATTTCACCTGTACTCAAAGTCAAACAATCCTTTCAGATCATACACACGAGTCAATAATATAAGCACTACAGATCATTGTTTAGACACTACATCAAAAAATGGAGAATACAGCATCCAGAATGTTACAGAAAAATCTAGATTGTGTATATAGTGAACAATTATGTGTTATCGTCTACTGTACTGTATGTATTTCAGTTATAGTATTGCACTGAAAATGTAATTTGAATGTCTGTATATTCAGTACCTTCATGCTGTAAAAATACTGCAGTCTAACTGCAAAAGCCTAAAAGGTCAAATAAAAATCTAAATGAAAGGCATGTTACAGTACACTCAAATAATGTAAGTCAATGAGAGATTGATTCTGGCTCCGGCCTGAGGACTTTGTGTGGGGGAACTTGACTGGCCTGCACAAAGCCTTCCCAGACGAGCTGAAGCTGTTAGAGCTGCAAAGGGTGGGCCAACTCCATATTAAACCCTTCAGATTAAGAATGGGATGTCCTTAAAGTTCATGTGCATGTAAAGGCAGGCGTCCCAAAACATTTGGCAATATAGTGTATCTCCCTTTGCTTTGAATGTCGTAATTTTGCAATGTTGTTTATGCTCAAACTGCAACATAACACACTAACTCAACTTAAACAGGTGAAATCATAATCAACCACCCCATTAAAGACAGTTCATTTTACAACGAACCTAGCATTGACCCAAATACATCCATGGAGTGGGATGCTCAGCATTCCATTGGTTTTCAAACCTCACTAAGCAGAATATATGAGCGATGAGGAAAAGGGAAAATGGATTAGACTGGGGGAAAGTGTGTGGGGGTGCAACGGGGCAGTTTTTGGATGATGAAACAATTTGTTACACACCGCTTCTCCTCCCGACCAAATTGAGGAAAAGATCCACTCTATCTTGTATAACCTGTCTCTTCTGATATCACCCTCCATAAATCTGAGGGAACCTCAATGATTAGGATTACAAAGTGAATAAAACAGTGAAGTTCAGGTGAAACTTCTGCAAAGAATCCCTGCTTACCTGACAGGCTCAAAATATATCATGACCAACTGTTCCACAACTAGTGCACATTAACCTCTGGAATGCTTGATTTTAAAGACAACACCATGATCTATGTTGTCTATTATCATATATAACGTCAAGACGAATGGTTTATGAAAAGATTATGGCATGGTGAATGTGGGTATTATACAATGTTGGACTGGAGGCAGTGAAGTAATTCAGGACAGCATTAATAAGGCCTGGCTTCACCACTCTAGAAACAGAACGCTTGACCACACACACAAGCTCTGCAGTGAGACACAGCAGGAGACAAAGGAGGATTCAGACTACATCTATCGAAACAGCGCGCTGCTTTCACTCTGTGCTCCTTGTGCTGACATAGATTTCTCATCCATTCATCTGAGCAATTTAAAGATTTCACACACTGTGTCATTTTTATGTACAATTTATATAATGAGTCAAATACATTATTATTCTTTCAAAACGTTTTTTTTGTTGTTGTTTGTTTTACCTTGAGTCACTGTGGTAAGACCATTATGTTTACACTTTATAATAACTGCATGCTATGAATCAATAGTTAAGCATTAGTAAATAGTTATTACATCATTCATAAAGCATTAAAAGACATTAATAAGCGGTTTATAAATACATCCATTAATGCTTTATTCTTGATTTATAAGCATATAATCTGTTTAATTGTATTTTCATACTTTTACTTTTACAGAGGATATTTAAAGGCTCAGTTCTCTTCTGAACTGCTGTTCTCTAATGTTTTAGCTGAGGTAGTTTTGACACTGTGATATATTTTATTATATTATTAGTGTTTTATAAAAAAAAAATATTTGATGTGTTTTGGCACTCTGGTAATCCAGTGTTGGCACTCGTAAATTTGTATTCAGCAATGTTCCCACTTTACAGAAATGTATTTGTATATCAGATTGCAGAGGCTCATTTGACTGCAGTTTTCTGGGGGTGTACAGGTATTTTATTTTCTATGACATTGAAGAGGTTCATTTTTCATTTTATATCAAGTTACCAGCTGTACAGTTTTGAAATAAATATTTCTATGTTCTATATCACTCTGTGTTGTGTTTTTCCTTTTTCTGTTCAGAAGAGAACTGAGCCTTTAAATCTCCTCTGTAAAATCTTTACATGACATAACTAGCCCTCACTTTAAATGAGCGCACAGAAATAGTTACTGAAAACTAAATGTTTAGTTTAAACTACCTGAATTAATCATGAATTACAGTAGGAATACATGTTAATATAGCATTTACTAACACACTGAGTAACTATTACTATATGTCTAAATAATAAGATGTATAAATAATAATAATAATAATATGTTACATTTGTATAGCTCTTTCCTGTACTTTTTGGTACTCAAAGCGCATAACCAAATGTAAATGTACATTTAAATAGTTTATTAATCATTTACTTACACTTTCTAAATTATCTCGTGAACCATTGACAACTCCTAAATAACATTTTCCCCTCTAAATAATGTAAATAATGTAATATTTAATTTAGAAATGATACATTTATCATTAATAAAGTATAAAAATACAGTTATTAAACACATTATAGATATGCTTATATATCAAGAATAAAACATTGGTAACACTTTACAATAAGGTTGTATTAGTTAATGCATTAGTTAACATTAACTAATGCTGAACTGCACTTATAAAGCATTTATTAATCTTTGTTAATGTTAATTTCAACATTTACTAATGCATGAATAAAATCTTGTTGACATTAATTAATGCACTGTGAACTAACATGAACAGCTGTATTTTTATTAACTAACGTTAACAAAGATTAACTAATGCTGAACAGAGGTGTTGTTCATGGTTAGTTTATGTTAACTAAAGTGTTATTGTAAAGTGTTACCAAAACATTTATAGCTGTATTATAAACCGCTTATTAATGTCTGTTAATGCTTTATAAATTATGAATTAACTATTTACTAATGCTTAACTATTGATTCATAGGATGCAGTTATTTTAATTTTAATATGTTGCCGACTATTGTTTATAAGTGTTTCTTAGACCTAGCAGGATTGTTTTTTGCAGGAAATTGCATCCATATGTCACTCACCAGTGTGTGTCTCGCGTGCTCAGATTTTCAGTTTCTGAGATTCTCAGTTTCAATGGAACATATATGAATATTCATGAAATTCCTAGACACAACTATGTGTGCAACTGCACATTTTATACTTTTTACTGTATTTTGATCAAATACATAGAGCCTTATTGAACAATAACAATTCAATTCAATTCAAATATATTTCTATAGCGCTTTTCACAATACACATTGTTTCAAAGCAGCTTTACAGAAAGTGCATTTCATAAATGTACATTGAAAAATGTTAGAAAAAGTTAATCAATCATGTATTAATATAGGCCATAACAGCGCTGGCGTTGAGTCGTCTCTTCACAGGCGTCGTGTCGTCTCATCACAGGTGTTGGGGCATCTGAAGACGAACTATTTACCTCGGGACTAGTAACAGTATTAATAGTATTTACCCGAGATAATAACAGAAAAGCAGATGGGAAATAATTAGCATAGCTGCTGTTCAGAATATTAATGCTTTTGATCCGACTTAATTGTAGTATAAAAGGTAATTATAATGTGAATGCTTGGCTAAAGAGATGCGTCTTTAATCTAGTTTTAAACTGGGACAGCGAGTCTGAACCTCGAACAATATCAGGAAGACTATTCCAGAGTTTAGGAGCTAAATGTGAAAATGCCCTCCCTCCTTTAGTGGACTTAGATATCCAAGGAACGACCAGAAGCCTCGAGTTTAGTGATCTTAGAGAGCGCGATGGATTGTAGGGCGATAGAATATCCGCTAAATACACTGGAGCTAAACCATTTAAGGCTTTAGGTCAGTAGCAATACTTTGTAATTGATACGGAACTTAATAGGTACCCAGTGTAGAGATGATAAAATTGGTGTTATATGATCATATTTTCTTGACCTAGTAAGAACTCTAGCAGCTGCGTTTTGGACTAACTGTAGCTTGTTTATTGAAGCTGCAGGACAACCAGCTAATAAAGCATTACAGTAATCTAGTCTCGAGGTCATGAATGCATGAACTAACTTTTACGTAGCTTAGCAATGTTTCTAA
This sequence comes from Gobiocypris rarus, assembly GCA_023029165.1. Taxonomy (NCBI): domain Eukaryota; kingdom Metazoa; phylum Chordata; class Actinopteri; order Cypriniformes; family Gobionidae; genus Gobiocypris; species Gobiocypris rarus. Next base: position 7,041,424 of record CM040930.1, on the reverse strand, counting down.
GGTGGTAAAATGCAGTTTGTAACATATGAAATATGATTTTCGAAAGACAAGTTGCGGTCTAATATAACACCCAGGTCTTTTACTGTAGTGGATAAAGTGACAGGACATCCTTACAAGTTAAAGTTTATTGTGAGAGGTTTTGTGGGCAGTTTTTTGGACGAATAAGTAATACCTCTGTTTTTTCTGAATTTAATTGCAGAAAATTACACGTCATCCAGTATTTAATATCTTCAACACACGCTGTCAGTTTAGATAATTCAGCGTTTTCATCTGGTCGTGATGAAATACATAATTGAGTGTCATTAGCATAACAGTGGAAATTAATTCCATGTTTTCTTATGGCACAAAATATAAAGAATCTTACGAATCATAAACAGTTGAACGGTATTATGTATATAGCAAATATACACTGCCGGCCAAAAAAAAAGTCTCTGTTTGGGTTTAAATAGGAAAATGCTTAAGATTCAATGATTGGATCGTTATTGCAGTAATTATTATTGTTTCTACAACCCCGAATCAGAAAAAGTTGGGACAGTGTGTAAAACGCAAATAAAAAAAGAAGGTAGTGATTTCTAAATTTACTTTGACCTGTATTTCATTGCAGACAATATGAACACTAAATATTTCATGTTTTGTCTGGTCAACTCCATGTCATTTGTAAATATGAATCCTTTCCTGTCATTCAGACCTGCAACACATTTAAAAAAAAAGTTGGGATAGGAGCAATTTAGGGCTAGTAATGAGGTAAAATGGTTAAATAATGATGTGATTTGAAACAGGTGATGTCAACAGGTGATTGTAATTATGATTTGGTACAAAAGCAGCATCCAAGAAAGGTCTAATCCTTTAGGAGCAAAGATGGGCAGAGGATCGCCAGTTTGCCAACAAATACGTGAGAAAATTATTGAAATGTTTAAAAACAATGTTACTCAAAGAAAGATAGGAAAAGATTTGCATATTTCACATTCAACAGTGCATAACATAATTAAAAGATTCATTTCAGTGTGTAAAGGACAAGAGCACAAGCCTAAGCTGAACAACCGTGATCTCCGTTTTTTGCGTTTTCCATACTGTCCCAACTTTTTCTGATTTGGGGATGTAGCATTCTATATGATTGGGAAAAGATCATCTAACCCTAATTGATGGATTGTGTAGCTTTTTACCAACAATTGATGAACCAATTTGATTGAAAAATTACATAACATGTATTGCCTGCCAACAGCTTTTCTTGTAGAAACTCCAGCACTGAAATAATCTGGCAGTGGACTGGGTCTGCATGATGTAAAGTGCACCACCTTTCAAAGACGTGCCATTTAAGGATATACATTCTTCTGGCGGAGGGATCGGTCTCTTTTACATCCACTGGAAGTCCAGCATCCCTTAGCCGGTCTTTCTCAGGGACCAAACATGAAGGTTCCTTAGCTCAGGCCGGGAATGGAATATCACGCCTAAAACAGGAGATCTCTCCTGTTTGGTATCGCCCAAGGCAAGCCGTCGAAGAGAGATATTATTTCTGAGAACCAGACTCTGGTCGACCAACGAGGCGCCATCAACAAGAGGCATGACCCTTTTTGGCGACCATCATCAGGACTCAAGGGAGCAGAGAAATCGGTGGAAACGCATATAGACACTTCCTGGGACACGTATGGGCTATGCCGTCCAGACCCGTCCAGGCACTGTTTCCTGTGAAGCAAAGAGGTCCACCTCTGCTTCATAATATCTTTCCAAGATCCGACTGACCACATCGGGATGGAGCTTCCAAGCCCCCGAGTGTAACCTCTCATCTGGATAACAGATCTGCTCCCATTTTCATACTGCCAGAGGAATGCCAGAGGAAGTATTTCAGGGTCAGAAATACAGCCATCAATTTGAGACAATTGATGTGCAAATGGAGATGATGTCCTCTCCAGACCCCTTGGGGTGGAAGGCCATCTAAAGCCTCTCCTCAGCCCGTCAGGGAAGCGTCTGTCATTAGCATCTTGTGATGACAGCATGGACCAAGATCGGAACCCAAGGTGAGGAACCGGGGTCTGAGCCACATAGGAAGGGTACGAAGCTCATGGCTCATAACCATTGTTAGCCTTTGGGGATTGTCCCTTGGATGAAATCCCCTGGCTTTAAACCACAACTGTAATGGTCTCATATGCAAAAGGTCCAAAGGTATAACTGTGGACGCAGCTGCCATGACAGTTCTTTGAAAATGATGGAGAGTAATCTTCTGACCTAGCCTGACATTGCTCAGGGTGTTTAAGATGGACTCAACATGTGCGGGAGACAATTGTGCCGCATGGTGATGAGTTCCATATATCCCCTAAATACATTGTTCTCTTGGCTGGAGAAAGAATGCTTCTCTTGGCATTGAGTCTCAGCCCTAAAGTTTGCAGATGAGCCAGGACAGTATCTCGATGTTGTAGTGCAAACTCTAGAGACTGGGCTAATATCAACCAGTCGTCTATTTAAAATGCAAATGCCCTGAAGTAGTAAAGGAGACAGCGCTGCATTCATGCATTTCGTATACGTGCAGGGTGACAAGGCTAGGCTGAACAGAAGAACCCGATATTGGTAAGTTCTGCCCCAAAAGCAAACCTCAGGAGGTTTGAGACACAATCATTTTGATTGTCAACATTTTGAATTTGAAAGTTCTGAGAGAACAATCTAGAATTGGACGCAACCCCAATCTTTTTTGGGAACCAGAAAATAATGGCTGTAATAACCTGACTGTCTGTGTAAGAGCCATTATGCTTTATTTATATGTCTGTTGTAGTTCGATTGTTTGACACCGGGTGGAGTGTGGATTTAATGGATATAGGTAGCCAGAGAGGAAGTGAGTTCAGGTATAATGAGGGAAGCAAACATACCCAGGAGTGGGTATGAGGAGTACTATGTGTTTGAACATCGTAACTGTGACAAATAAAGGTGATGTTTTGGATCCCACGTGTCAAATAACCCTACAACACCTCTAGCCTAAGTGACAAGATGGTCTGTCTGGGATGGAAACATGTTCTGTGGCCCCTTTGTTCAGCAGAGTTTGCAGTTCTTGTATCAGCAAGAGATCAGATCAGAAAATACCTCCTCACTGATGTTTCCCCCACTCGTGCTCAGCTCTTTAAGCAGGTCAGCTTGGTATGCCTGTAACACCGCCATGGTGTGCAGGGCAGCACCAGCCTGAGCCACTGCCTGAAAAGTTTTCCCTATGTTGATTCTGCATTCTGTCTGGAGGGAAGCACAGGCTTTTTAAGTGATGATGCGTTGCCAGGGGAGAAATAGCTCATGAGCATCTCTTCAACCTGGGGCATCTTCATATAACCCTGTGCCTTTGATAAACCCATGATAGGCGAATAAACTGATGTTGCGGGCACAAAGACATGGCTTTGTGAGAGAGAAGAATATGGCTTATTCCAAGATTTAGTGAGTTCGTCATGTAAATCTGGATAGAAAGGGACATATCGTCTTTCGTATATCATCCCCTGGCCATGCGACAGAAATCTGTCGTCTAACTTGGATCTAGGGATGCACCGAATCCAGGATTCGGATTCGGATTCGGCCAAATATTGGACTTTTTGACGGGGTTCGGTTTCTGCCGAACCTTAGAATTTTTTCCACCGAACCGAACCTGCACTATGCGTGCTACCCTGGTCAACGTAATGACGCAGCCGTTGATTACGGGAAGGTGTTTGTTTACCAGGTGGACCGTTCGAACGAATGTAGTAGGCTGTGAGAGTGAAAAAATGGAACCTGTGAGCAGAAAAAGTGTAGTTTGGCAGTACTTCCAGTTAAAAGAAGGCGATTCAAGTCGAGCAACATGTTCACTTTGCAATGCCGATTTGTCTCGTGGTGGAAAGGACCCCAAACAGTACACAACATCGCCGCTGTTAAAACATTTGCGCATAAAGCATCCTAAAGAATACGAGTTGTGCATGAAGGAAGACAGTAGCCAAAACGCAGCAACTTCAGGTACGGCAACGGAAGGACAGTCACAGCTAAAAACTTGTGTTAATCAGACTACCATTACCAGCTTTGCTAGCCCTACACTGAACAAACAGTGGGCTTCAGATCACACACGAGCGAAAGCCATTCATTCAGCAATTGGGAAAATGATAGCCATTGACTTGCAGCCATATAGTGTAGTGGAAGACAATGGATTCAACGAGCTACTTAATCTGCTTGACAAAAATCCCATCCAGGCGCTTTTTTGCTGACAAAATTATCCCTGAAATGCACGAGTCCATCACTTCCCGCATAAAAGCACACATTGCCGAAGCACATGCTTTTGCATTTACATGCGACATATGGACTTGTGAGTACACTACACAGTCCTACATCAGTGTGACCTCACATTGGATTAATGATGATTTTAAGCGCACACATGCTATTCTTCGATGTGAAGCGTTCGATGGAAGGCACACCGCGTTAAACATTGCAGATGCACTGCAAGAGATTATTAGAGCGTGGGACATACCTGTTACCAAGTGTCACCTGGTCTTGAGGACAATGCTGCAAACATGCAGAAAGCCATGTCCGAGGCAGGGATTCCAAGTGCTGGCTGTTTTGGCGACACGCTCCAGTTATGCATCCACGACAGTCTTTTCTCACAACAAAGTGTCTCTGACATGATCGCACTGGCCAGGAAAACTGTTGGTCACTTTAGGCACTCTTCAAGTGCTAAATCAAGGCTTTCTGCTCTACAGCAGGAGTTAGGGCTGCCAAATCACCATTTAATCCAGGACGTGTCAACACGATGGAATTCGACATATCTGATGTTCGATCGTTTAATAGAACAAAAACGTGCCATAAACATCTACGTGTCGGAGACAGATGGTATGCAACATATTCATGCACAGAGGTGGACTCTGATGGAGGATGTTCTCAAGGTGCTCAGGCCCTTCGAGGAGTTGACTAGAGAAATAAGCGCAGAAAATGCGTGTATATCCACTGTCCTGCCAGCTGTGATGATGTTAAAGCGGTATATCCACAACGAAACAGACGGTCATGGAATCAAGCAGATGAAAACCCGCTTACTGAAATCTCTGCAGGATAGGTTTGAGGGGAAGCGAGCAGAATAGCAACTTAGTTGTGGCAACAAGTCTGGATCCCAGATACAAGGCGAAAATTTGGGGGAGTGAAACAGAACAGTGTCGATCAAAGTTGCTTGTGCAGGAGGCTGTATCCCGTTTATCTGAATCAGATCAAGGCGCATCTGCTAGGCCTACAACTAAAGCAACTGAACAGCCTGAGGAGGAACAAGGTCCGACAGTTAGCACTAAACGACACTGTTCAGGAATCTGGGGTGGCTGGGACGATCTGTACCGCAGCAATACTGAGGCAGTCACATCGGGTGCTGAAGCGGAGATGAGCGCTTTCTTCAGCGAGCCTCTGATTCCTCTGAGAGAGGATCCTCTTCTGTGGTGGAAGACAAATAAGCAGCGATTTCCACTTTTGGCAAAAACAGCAAAGGTCTACCTCTGTGCGCCACCAACCTCTGTGCCCAGTGAAAGACTTTTCAGTACGGCTGGGGACATTCGTTCCCACACTCGCAACCGGCTGTCACCTGTTAACGCCGAGCGTCTTGTTTTCCTGAAAGGAAACTCTCATTTCATGTGAAAGGTTAGAGTTTATAGCTTAATTATATTATACAGGAGAGGTGTTTGTGATTTTTCGTAATATTTGGCTACTGTTCTAATCGTAGCCTACTGTTCTAAACGAAACAACAGCCTACTTTATGTTAATTATTATCTATGTTTATTGAGTAAATGTTCAATAATTCAGTTAAGTCGCCAAACATATTTGGATAAAAAAAGAAGGAAAAAACACTTTTCTTTGCATTGTTACACTTTTATAGAAAGGTTTTGGTTTGTACTTTATGGGATTATAAATCTAAAAGGCTAATACTGTGGATATTGATTTGGATCTTGAAATAAACAACCCTATATGGTAATTGTCAAAATAGTTTTTCCCACATTGTCATCCTGACATAACGTTGCCTATTCTTTTTTTTTTCTTTTTCTTTTTAAAATAAAATAAAATGAAAAATACACTGCTGTGGACATTGTTTACTTCATTAATGTGTTTACTGTGTTAATGGACGGGATGGGAGTAGGATTTGGTATTCGGTTTCGGATTCGGCAGAATCTTAACCAGTGGATTCGGGTATTCGGCCGAACCCCAAAAATGTGGATTCGGTGCATCCCTACTTGGATCATCTGGGGGTCTCTTGTTCTTGTGGCCAGTTTAACTGAAGACCACAGTGCCTCGAGTAACCCATCATAAGATCTATTGTCACAAGATTTGCTCAGAGGCAGTAGACTCGAAGTCCATCTCCACAAGAGAACTAGCATCCTCAGCCCGGTCTGAAGAAACGCTGCAGCGTGCTCCAGAAGCGGACTGAAGAACCTCTCGATCTGGTGAAAGGGCAAGAGAAAGGGATGGACCCGTATCCTGCTCTTCAACCAGGTTGACACGCGAGCCCAATGATTTTGACATTGAGGACACGCAGGCTCGCTCTTCCCCAAGAAACCTTGTAATACTAACTACTAACTAAAAAGTTTGTTCAGCACACACGGTACACAATGCAGTTCTGAAGACAAAAGAACCTGATAAGCACACCTGTCATACATCTATTTAGTAGTTGTAGTATACTTTATTGTCTTCAAAAAGTAATTGTTGTGGACTACATGTTGCTGAATAGGCATTTAATAGACAGATAGACAAATAGACAAATACTAATAACAATCGTAAAATAAAAATAAATAAACCTATTATAAAGATAAAAACGTTTTCAACATTCGCACAGATACAGGTACAAAGGAATTATTGTTTCTGTTTAATTTATACATTGGTACTCTGTATCTTCTTCCAGAAGGGAGCAGTTCACATTGGTAATACAAGAAGTTAGATTGATCAGCTAAAATCTCCTGTACCTGATTAAGAATGCAATTCTCATATAAGTCTTGAAGGTTAAGATGTTCTTCTTGCCAGCAATTTTCAATGTTATCAACACCAGGTGCACCAATTTAGATTTAAGCAGAACAATTAGGTTCCCAAACCATGCCGAAATCCCATACCTAACAATACTTTCTGAAACAGCTTTGTAAAGCAATAGCATAATCTTCTTGATAACCCCATAGAGACATTATCAGTGTAAGACGTACAGTCTCTGGTGTAGACAAGTGCAAACCCATTCATTGTGTGTTTTCCATGTAAGTGAGTTGACTATAAAAACACCCAAATACTTGTAAGTCTGCATTTGAATAATGTGTTGGTAATGTATAACCACTTGACGATGGTCACCTACACATTTTATGTTGAATACAATCTCCTCTGTTTTCTTTGTATTTATCATTAAATTGATGGCTTTATCACACCAGTCAACAGTATATATTCAAATTTCTGATCTAGCCAAGTCAGAAGACTCTATTGAATTAAGTACAAGTATTTAAATGAGAAATATCAAATTAACTTCTATCTTTTGTAGTTAATATTATCAATTTAGCATTCATTTTTGCAGTCTTCTTAAGAAGGGCATCTTCTTCCATCGTACCCCCAAATCCATGTGTACTGGAGAGTTGATTATTTCAGTAAAAAGAATAACAAAACTCACTTCCTCACTTCATAGCGTTGCAGAAGTGCATGTATCATGACTCCCTTAATCAATCATTTTGGATGTCTCCACAAACGATTCTGTGACACACAATGGCAATGAAGAAACTTCAGCTATAACAGACAATATAGAGTGGAACAGTAATACATTCCATTGTCATAAGGCATACTCATTTGAGTTCAATAATAGATCATATAATTAGTTTCACAGTAACCATGCTGTCATCATCTCCGGTGCAAAGTACTACCCACACATACACAATAGATGTTTAGAAATTGTGTCTGCTTTATCACAAATGCATGGTTGAACAGGGTCTAGATTTTGATATTCATATATTCTAAAAATTCACACATTGCGCACACTGAGAAAAGTTCCAGTGCTTAAGGTGGAATAGGGAATAGGGAATTTTGATGTGTTTAAAGCTACTGTAACATGTATGTTCTGTTCCATTGTGTTTCCCTGTGACCGGTTTCTCTGTGTTGTTGATTAGTCATGATGTTCACCTTTCGTCTCATTCATTAGCTCATTAGTTTCCTTTTGTTTGCAGACCTTACTGAAAATTGACTTAACCGCTGTCCAGCTGTTTTGCCTGGAGCATGAGGAGCATTCCTGGAGGAAGTATCTTTTTCCATACAAGCCTCAGCCCTGATACGAAGGCACGCCTACCCGGTGTGGGTCCTTAGCGGTATGTGGAGTTGGCCCTGCTCCTAATCCAGAGCCCAGCCTGCCATCACCCAGCTGCACGGACAACGAGCCAGAGCCCACTGCAGATGGAGGTATTCAGCCTGACGCGAGGAACAAGCCAAAGCAGACGAAAAGGACCATGCTTTCCATTGCCTCAGTGCTGGAGAATATTTCAACGATCATCTGACCAGGTATGTGAGCGGGCAACACCATGCACTGCTGTGGGAGTCCTTGTAGAGTTTGCAGGAAGGGAGTGAAGCCCCTCCCACACTCCCACCACAGAGGGTGAGATGATCCCTTGCCCCCACTGATCCCCCCCAGCAATAGTTCTCATGAGTCTCCGCTGGTTCTGTCCAGCAAAAGTCCTCCTGTGTCTATGTTGGTTCTGCCCAGCAATAATTCTCCTGTGCTTCCAGTATGACCTCCCAGAATCCCTCTTCCGCCTCCTCTTTAGACCTCTGCCATTTCCTCTGCCCAGTTGCCACTGTGGGTTACATGAGTTACCTCATGTGGAATCAAGCTGTACCATGGTACAGCACCGTCTGGATGTTTGGATCCGTCTGGATGTTTGGATCCGCTGGCTTTGCCAATATTCTGCCTATAATATTATGCTATTTTCTTTATACATTATTTGTTGAAAACATATATAACATTGTCAAATGTATACAATAAGATATACATTTACTGTCGAGTATATGTATACTTGACAGAAACAATAAGAACATTTTGTCATTTACTTATTCCCGTCTTTCCAAACGGAACACAAAAGCAGATGAATAAGGGATGAAAAGACAGTGATTATGACCATCAAGCTCCAAGGAGCACATAAATCATTATGAAAAAGTATCTTAAATGTTACCCACAACGGCATATGACTTGTATATATTATTTCTTTGCATGTCATTACCATACCAACAATGACTGAGCAGTGTCTGGCCATTGCTGTAATGATGTACTATCTCACTAATGTTTAGTATAAGGCAGGGAAATACTATAAATACAAATAATATTTTTCAGTTGTCATCAACAGCAATAAGAATTATTTTTACTTTTTGGATACATGTTCTGCAGTTTTCTCCAAGATGGACCTTATATTACCCTATGTATCTCTTCCACAGTTTTTTTTTTAATCCTAATTAGATACAACCTCAGTAAGTGACAAGTTTGTGATTGAGCTGTGTCATTCTTGATAGCCCTGCACAGTGAAATCTCACTGGTCTAAAATCTCACTTCTTATAACTGCACATTAAACATCATGTGATTTCTGCTTGGTTAATTGTGTCACATTTCACAACAGTTTCACAACTTGAAATTGACCCATGGACTTGTCTAAGACTAAGACTGGTCTTGGCTAAAAAACAACAACAACTGCTGTTTATTACATTTATTAGGTCTCTGTGACTAATTAATATGTTAAACCACATTATTCTAAACTGAACTTAATCAGCATTATACAAAACAAAACTTAGTTTCACTGCTGATCCGTTAAACATTTGTTGCTGTAAGTTAAAGCTCACATTGAACACTAATGGAGTCGATTAGACTCGACAGTAATTAGGCTCATGATGACCCACCAAAATAACAAGAGCAGCCAGAGGCAAAGTCAACCTGATCTCAGTGTCTCCATGACGACAGCAGGCAAAAGCAAATGACCAGCAGACTTCCTAAATCACAGTTGAGGAAGCAAGAAACAGGCAATTAAAACTTTCAAATACTAACTCTGGAGAACTTCATGGAAAAACTTTTTAAGTCTTAGTGAAGTGTGCAATGCTAAAATCTAACAAGTCACCATGTAGTGCTGGTTTACACACTTGCGCTCCAATGACTAAAGTATAGGCATAAATTCCTAAACAAATAAATGAATGAATAATGAAATTGTGTTGTACACAATAGCACACATGGCTGCAGTTTACGTTAATTGTCTTCACAAAAGGAAGCGAGGCAGGAGAGCTTTGTGTGTTCAGAGTAGGGGGTTGTCATTCCATTTAATGACTGGAACTCCAGCTGCAAGGCTCTCATTATGTGAATGCTAGTCACGCCGCTCTATTCTGAAATAAAAAGGGTCTTTAGAAGGCTATGATGGCGTCTAGCTGCTCACATCAGTGCTGGGAAATTTGTCAGAGCACCCCAACCTCTGGTTCTGAAGTTCAGAAATGTATACAGCAATATCAGGGAAAGATATGGAAATACTTTTATCAGCGCAAACATTACTGAATTAAAGTGTTGGAAACAAACAGTGCAGTAGAAATCTGGTAAATGCCTGCAGAAAATACTAGCTTAGACCAGCATGAATTTCAATACATAAAAAAAATAAGCTAGTTGTTCTGGAAGAGGATTGGCTCAAAATCCCTCTTTGCACTGTGAAGACAATCTTGCTGTATCGGCTGCAAAAGGAGGCCCTACATCGTGTACACCAATATAAAAATATTGTAGTCTAAAAACAGGTATTTCAAATTCATTTTCCAACCCCTGTATATGGATATTTCTGCCTATGAAATTCCAGATCAAGAATTTATAAACAACAGTTGCCACGTGCAAAATGTTAATGGTCTCTCTGTATTAAGAAATATCCATTTTTCCAATCTTAATAGATTGCCAAAAACAGCATTCTGAGAAGTCTTCACTTAAAAGGTCTTTTAGTGACCAAAAACACCATTGACATGAATAGGAGATAATATGGTAACACTTTACAATACGGGTGCACTAATATGCATTAATTAATGCTTAACTAATGCACAGATAATCATGAGTTAATTGTCACATGCCTGTTCTGTCTTGTGTGCACATGTGGGTTTTGTCCAACCCGATCTCACGGCAATTCGTACATATTTTACGAGGTGGCTAATTCTAATTTAATTTGTACGACCTCACTCAGAATTCATACGATTTTTACTAAATCGTACATATTTGACGAGTTGGCAAATTCGTATGAATTCATACGAATGACCTACTTAACCCCGCCCCTAAACCTACCCATCACTGGGGTTTAGGCAAAACGTCTGGTCGTGAGTGAGGTCGTACAAATTTGTACGAAATAGCCACCTCGTAAAATATGTACGAATTGGTCGTGAGATAGCGTTGGTTTTGTCATGTTGAGCATGTGCTCCTGTCATTGTCTGATCCCTCCCCCTTGTTATCTGATTATTGGTTTCATTTGCCCCACCTGTGTTCCCTGATTCCCTGCTTGATTTGTTCCCTTTATATACTCCTTGTGTTTGTCAGTCTTGGTCGGATCGTTGTATTGTCTACGCCTCCCGTCTCCTGTTTCCCCGGTTTGGTATGTTTGAGTTTATGTATTTTCTAGTTTATGTCCCCTAACCCCCTCCCCTCGTGGGTTTTGTTTTGTGTTTATGTTTTATTTTAGTAATAAATCTTCATTATTCTGCACTTGAGTCCTCGCACCAGTTTTTCTTTTGTGTTGACGTGACAGAACCCACATGTGCACACAAGACAGGACAGGCATTAATGTATTACTAATGGTGAACTAACCCATTTATTAATGATTATTGCATCAGCAACAAATGAAGAGTCTACATGATTAATAGGTTAAGTAATCATTAAATTGTTATTAGTTAATTGTGTCATAATGTATTAATTCCTTAATAACATATTATATTAACTAATAATGTAAATTAACTTGTTAATCACCACAACGGGTCAAAGCCAAGCATTTCAACTTCCAGTTGTCTGCTTTAATTAACCATTAGCAAATGATTTGCAAAGGTATCATTATGTTATGACTTTACTTGCTGGGGCACATGACTATTAACTAACTGATTAAGTAATATGTAATTGTGGTTATGAGTTTTGAATTAATTTTGGATTAGTTAATAGTCATGTGCCCCAACAAGTACAGTCATAACATACAAATGATTGTAAATTATTAGCTAATGATTAATTAAAGCAGACACCTGGAAGTTGAAATGCATGGCTCTGATCCGTTGCGTTAATTAACACGTTAATTTACATTATTCATTCATATAATGTGTTATTAAGGAATTAATACATTATAAAACAATTAAGTAATGACAATGTAATGATTACTTAATCTATTAAACATGTCGAATCTTCATTAGTTGCTGATGCAGTAATCATTAATAAATGGGTTAGTTCACCATTAGTAACACACTAACTCATCATTATCTGTGCATTAGTTAAGCATTAATTAATGCATATTAGTGCACCCATATTGTAAAGTGTTACTGATAATATTTATATATATATATATACATGACAGCATAGCACAACCGAGTCGATTACATCATTTGCAGCGCTTCATTGGAGTGCCATTCCTTTTTTGGCACAATTTTCTCTGCATGGCTCACACTCTGTAAAACATCATGGGTAATGTAGTTGCTCACAGCCACTGTTGTGTGCAGGCAAGAAGACGAAGACAGCAGAAAAATATTCCAAACAACTAAGTTCACTGATGAATTCTGAAAGGCATGCAGACAGTGCAAACACAACTACACATAATGGTGATCGGACAGAGAATGAAAAGAAGGGAACAACTTAAGCAGCAAACACAAACGAGATGATTAATAGAACACAGCTGGCACACAAACTAATAATGACCATAACCAAAGACACATGACAAATGAAAACAAACTGAAGGTCCTTGAAAACAGAAACTAACAGAACATAAGTGTGACACTCACCATCAATTCATGAAACATCATTTTAAAAACAAATTAAAATAATAAGGGCTGATGGCTTCCGCAAAATAATTTACCATTGATTATCAACCTCAGAACTCACAGTAGCTCTATCTTTAAAGGTTCATCAATCATCATTAAAAATCAATTTCTCTATGGAGAAAATGAAGGGAGTGTTTGTTTTCGAAAACCTGATTTCAGCTTTATAAGCTATATGTGGTGCAGACCTTATGCTGTTTAGTCAAAGATTTGTCTAGGCTCACTACAGACTTGTGTGAAGCACTAAAATAACACATGAATGACAATTGTTGCTGTTCCATTTAGTTGTTTGACTGTTTGGGATATTACAAAAGTAAGATACGGACCATTTCACTTGATGTAAGTTAAATGAACAGTTATTATTGCTTCTCTGTAATAGTCATATTTTATGACCTACCCATTTAACAGAGAGCTGTTGTTCAACTATGCAGGTCTTTGACCAGATAACCTCCAATAATTTCTTGAAATGCTTTCCTGTAATGAACAGCATGATGTCTCATCTAGGGAGTACTAGACTGGAGGCTTTTGACCAACAAAACAACTACCACCTCTGCCCTGTCAAGCACAAACAATTAAGCAAAAAGTGGAGTAGCATCTCTGATCCTTGACACAGGACAAGTCTTTGACATCACAGAGAGCTGTCAAAACATTAGCTGCAGACTCGTTCACCCCGCTCATGACTGTTGACATTTTGTACACTCTTTGCTGCCTAACTAGATAAAGTTTGGCTCGGATGGTTTGAGAAAATCCACTTCTTCAAAGCAAAGTGCAACCTGACAGGTTTATATTCAGCTCTCTTTTTTCTCTTGTTGTTGTGTGTAGGGGAGGGAGGATTTTTAGCTTTATTGTGAACAAACCTAGCGTTTCACTGACACATTGACTAAGGTGGGATTTCAAGAGATTTGTTTATTTGAAGATGCCAGATCAGGCTAACAGGAAGCTGAAATGTCTAGCCCTTGTGAAAAAAAGAAATACATTATTTTTTTATTTTTTAAGATTAGTTATTACAGGAATATACAATTCTCAAGTCAAGTCAAGTCAAGTTCATTTATTCGTCTCCCTTGGGAGAAATTTGGTTTAGAGACAGGGTACTGCTGCATAGGCAAACACATACATATATTGACAACATAAAACATAAAACATCCAACGAAGGAGAGGGTACATAACTGGCAACCAGATGGGGAACAAAGTGCAAGAGGATCAAACTTCAATACTTGAAGTACATTACAAATACAATTTTCACATTTAAAGTGCAATGCCCAGTAAAGTGCTGGTGCATGTTAAAGTGCAGTGCACAATACAGTACTGATACACATTCGAACACCCACTACAGATGCTATACATATTAAAAATACTAATAAGAATTTAAAAATGATGCTAATACATGTCACAGTTCTGATAAAAACCTCCCTACATTTGCTCATTAATGAGCTTAACTGACACTGGGACAAAAGAATATTTGAACCGGTTGTATTTACATAAGGAGACCCTATATCTTCTCCCTGAGGGCATCTGCGAGTATTCGCTGCACAAAACATGGGAACTGTCATTTAGAATGTTTTTTGCCTGAGTAAGGACAGCCTCGTTGAACAGTTCCTGAGGGCTAAGGGGAGGGTGACCCATAATCCTGCCCGCTACTCTGACCAGGTTGAGAATCTGTGATTTAAGTTTGACACTCAGATTACCAAACCAACTGGTGATACCATACCGTAAAATAGACTCTATTGCTGCCCTATAGAAAATTAACATTATGTTTTTACAGACACCAAACAACCGCAGTCTGCGTAAAATGTGGAGGCGCTGATGGATTCTGGCGCACACAGTGGCTACTTGTGTCTGCCAGCTCAGGTCACTATCAATGTGAATGCCTAGATACTTGCATGAATTTTGTTGAGTAATGTTATTGCCATGTATCGTCACAGGGCTTCGGTCACTAATTGATTTGGGATCATAGAGCATTTCTACAGTCTTACTGGTGTTAATCTGTAATTTATGATTGTCGCACCAGTCCACAAACCTGTCCACAGCATCTCTATGAGTGGATGAGTCAGAGTTCCTAGTGAGCAGACTAAGAACAGCTGTATCATCCGAAAACTTCACCACATACTGATTAGGCTCAGAACTAACACAGTCATTTGTATACAGAATAAACAAAAATGGTGAACTGACACATCCCTGAGGGGCACCAGTACTACATATTTCTGTATTTGATAAGGAGGAATTAAACTTCACCTGCTGTGGGCTCTTAGTAAGGAATGAGTGGTACCACCTGATTAAAAATGGATTTACATTCAGAAGGGCTAATTTTCTTAGGAGAATATGTGGCTGAATTGTGTTAAAAGCAGAGCTAAAATCAATAAGGAGCAGTCTAGCATATGCACCTGGGAATTCAAGGTGCTTCAATGTAAGGTGCATTATAGTTGATATGGCATCACTTGTACTTCGTTTCTTTGTATATGCAAACTGATATTTGTCTAATGCTGGCTCCACCTCTGAGCGAAGTACATTAAGCATAAGTCGTTCCAGGCCCTTGAAGACATTGGAAGTTAATGCAACAGGTCTATAATCGTTGTCCTCCTGAGGACATGCCTTTTTTGGAACTGGAATTATAGTGGACTTTTTCCAGATCTCAGGTACAACATGTTTATCAATAGAAAGTTGGAACAGCTGGTGCCATACCGAGACAATTCCTCTGCAAATGTCTTTAAAAGAAAAGTGGACATATTATCTGGCCCCGTCGCTTTTTTCAGGTGCATTGATTTAAAAACCTTGGTTACCGCATGTGGATCTATAAAAATCCTGTCCTTCACAGTACAGTTTACATTATCTAAAACATCACAGCAGTCCCTATTTTTGTCAGATTCAAAACGCATATAAAATTGGTTCAGTGCATTTGCTTTTGAACTCTCATCCTGAGCAAACAGGGGCTTCGTTTTAGCCTCCATGTTTGTCATTCCTCTAATTGAGTCCCAAAGTTTCTTGGAGTTGAACATGGACAAGTTCTGTTCTGCCTGCTCCTTGTGCTGCAGCCTAGCTGCTCTCATATGTTTATTTAGCTCTTTTTGAGCTGTTTTGACTCCATCTGTATCACTAAGTTTAAAGGCAGACTTTTTCCACTTAATACACTCCTTAATATCTTTTGTTATATAAGGTTTATTGTTCGGATATATCTTAACAGTTTTCTGTGGAATGATGGAGTCAACACAAAAGGAGATGTAGGCAGTTGTAGATTCTGTTGCCCTGTCAATGTCCGCCTCCTTGAAAAAGACGTCCCAGTCTGTCAAGAGAAAACATCCTTTCAATTCCTCAATCTTATCGTCCGACCACACCTTTACAGTTCGGATTTCTGGTTTGCTGGACTTAAAGACTGACCGATATGTAGGTAGCAGATGAATTGCATTGTGGTCAGAGTTGGCAAGGGGAGGTTTGGTTCTGGCTGTATAAGCATCCCTGACATTACCATAGCACTTGTCCAGAATGTTATTTTTCCTGGTGTTGCATTTCACATATTGATAGAAACCAGGTAGACTCCTGTTCAGGCTGCTGTGGTTAAAATCCCCTAGTATCAGTATTGGGGCGTCAGCTTTGTTTTGTAAGTGACGATGGACACAGTCAGCAATTTGATTTGCTGCTCTGTTGGCATTCCCACTTGTGTGGGACGCACACAAAAATGTTGCTAAATTCTCTTGGCAGGTAGTGTGGACGTAAAGTAACACACAATAGCTCCAGATCCGGGTTGCATATAGTGTCTCTTATTGCAAAGTTTGAGCACCAACTGTCTTTGATATAAAGACATACTCCTCCTCCCCCTACTTTGCCCGAATTTGCGTCTCTATCCAGACGTACATGAGAAAACCCGTCTACCTGTACGAAATTGTCTGGTACATCTTTACTAAACCAGGTCTCAGTGAAAATCATTAGGCCTGACTCACGGTATTCATAGCAACCCCTGGCCAGTAAACGCAGTTCATCCAGCTTATTTCTCAGGGAGCGGGAGTTACAAAGCAGCATCTGAGGCAGCGGTAACTTACTAGCCCTCCGAGTGCGCTGTCTCAAGCCGCCTCTCTTGCCCCTCTTCCTCGCCTTCCCATCGCGGCGATGACCTGCGCCGTGATGCCGATATAGCTCCCTGGGCACGTCGTTGAGTAGTCCTGCCGATTGTAGAACTCCGCCGTATTGCAGTGCCAGCAGCTCGGTTCCGCTGTACGTTAGCTGGTTGATAATCCCATCCGCAAAACACTGGATGAACTGGCCAGACAGGATTAGCCACGGCAATGCTATCCGCTCCATTTCCCTCTGTCTCATGTCGCATATATAAAGTAAACAGTTTAGAGCACGAGTCACTGTCACCGTATGTCTTGCACAATGTGCCCACTGGACACCGACGCAAAACGGGAACATAAACGGAGACATAACGAGTAGTACGAGTAAACAAACAATTTGCAGCAGGAGCCCTCCTCCATGTCGCCAGCAGAGCAGCGCCATCGTCATGCACCTGTAGAAGAACACGTGATTCCTCAGACTATAATTCTATATTATAAAATGTTATATTATTAATAGCAACTTCATTACACATGTTTAACTCCAAATATATTTAAATACACACACACACACACATGCGTTTATATATATATATATATATATATATATATATATATATATATATATATATATATATATATATAATTTAACACAAATTTGTTGCAGGTGTGTGATGCAGCAGAGATGAGGAGATCCAGGACTTCCAAACAAAACAGGCTTTATTTAAATCAGACTAAGAACAGAACATCAAACACCATAGTATAACGTGAGACCGGACAAAGAGTGACTGAACGAGGAGGAACTTAAATGCAAACACTGATTACAGACATAACGAGGGGACAGGTGACACAGATGAGAATTAACTAAACACAGCTGACAGAACTGAACTGACGAGGGTGACTATGGGAACAGACAAGTGGCGGGAAACAAAGACAAAAGGAACATGTGACCCAAGCAAAAACCCAACAGAACCAGACAGATATGTGACATAACACCACTCCCGGAAGGCGCGTCCTTGCACCGTAAAAGTCCAACAGGAGAGGGTGGGCACCCTGGTATCCAGGGGCAGGAGCACTGGAGCCAGACTGGCCGGGGGACCTCCAGGGTGGAGCCGTGGGCAGCCATGCCGGGTCAGGGGCCGAGAGCGGCCATGGCGGGTCAGGAGCGTGGGTGGCCATGGCGGTTCAGGGGCAGAGGTCGGCCATGGCGGGTCAGGAGCCGTGGGTGACCATGGCGAGTCAGGGGCAGAGGGTGGCCATGGTGGGTCAGGGGCTTTGGGCGGCCATGGCAGGTCAGGAGCCTTTAAGGGCAGAACTTTATTTATTTCACTAATTCCATTCTAAAAGTGAAACTTGTATATTATATTCATTCATTACACACAGACTGATATATTTCAAATGTTAATTTTATTTTCAGAAAATTAGAATATTACTTAAGACCAATACAAAGAAAAGATTTTTAGAAATCTTGGCCAACTAAAAAGTATTAACATGAAAACTAAGAGCATGCACAGCACTCGATACTTAATTGGGGCTCCTTTTGCCTGAATTACTGCAGCAATGCGGCGTGGCATGGAGTCGATCAGTCTGTGGCTCTGCTCAGGTGTTATGAGAGCCCAGGTTGCTCTGATAGTGACCTTCAGCTCTTCTGCATTGTTGGGTCAGGCATATCGCATCTTCCTCTTCACAATAGGTCAGGCGAGTTTGCTGGCCAATTAAGAAGAGGGATACCATGGTCCTTAAACCAGGTTGCTTTGGCACTGTGTGCAGGTGCCAAGTCCGTTTGGAAAATGAAATCTGCATTTCCATAAAGTTGGTCAGCAGCAGAAAGTATGAAGTTCTCTAAAACTTCCTGGTATACGGCTGCATTGACCTTGGACCTCAGAAAACACAGTGGACCAACACCAACAGATGACATGGCACTCCAACCCATCACTGACTGTGGAAACTTTACACTGGACCTCAAGCAACAAGGATTGTGTGCCTTTCCTCTCTTCCTCCAGACTCTGGGACCCTGATTTCAAAGGAAATGCAAAATTTACTTTCATCAGAGAACATAACTTTGGACCACTCAGCAGCAGTCCAGTCCTTTTTATCTTTAGCCCAGGCAAGACGCTTCTGACGCTGTCTGTTGTTCAAGAGTGGCTTGCATAAGTCTGTGCGTAGTGGTTCTTGAAGCACTGACTCCAGCTGCAGTCCACTCTTTGTGAATCTCCCCCAGATTTTTGAATGGGTTTTGTTTCACAATCCTCTCCAGGGTGCAGTTATCCCTATTGCTTGTACACTTTTTTTCTACCACATCTTTTCCTTCCCTTCGCCTCTCTATTAATGTGCTTGGACACAGAGCTCTGTGAACAGCCAGCCTCTTTTGCAATGACCTTTTGTGTCTTGCTCTGCTTGTGCACGGTGTCAATGGTTGTCTTTTGGACAACTGTCAAGTCAGTAGTCTTCCCCATGAATGTGTAGCCTACAGAACTAGACTGAGAGACCATTTAAAGGCCTTTGCAGGTGTTTTGAGTTAATTAGCTGATTAGAGTGTGGCACCAGGTGTCTTCAATATTGAACCTTTTCACAATATTCTAATTTTCTGGGATACTGAATTAGTTGTCAGTTATAATCATCAACATTTTAAGAAATAAACATTTGAAATATATCAGTCTGTGTGTAATGAATTAATATAAAATACAAGTTTCACTTTTTGAATGGAATTAGTGAAATAAATAATCTTTTTGATGATATTCTAATTAAATGACCAGCACCTCTACAGGGAGAGGAACAGAAGATCTAAGTGCAGCCTTAGGTGCTGGATCAAAACAAAGAAGGCAATTCAACTAAGGTCCAGCAAAGACAATACCTGTTACAAACCGTTCCCAGACTCAAAAGGTTGGAGATCCAAATGCAGCTTTTATTAGAGGGACAATCCACACATGTAATCCAAAAGACAGGCAATAGGTCAATATCCAGGCAGGCAATCAAAACAAGCAAACAAGGTAGGGACAGAGGCAAAAGGGTAGTCCAAGAAACAGGCAAGAAATCCTAAAAAGCAAGAGACAAGAACCAGGGAAACGCTCAGAGATGCAACATACAAAACCTTGCAGTGAATGACAGGGTGAAGAGGTAATGAGGTAATGAGGTAAATGAGACACAGTGCTTATGAGTCCAGGCAAAGGATTATGGGTAATGTAGTCTTTGATGAAATGACAGTCCGGGGTGTAGTGCCCTCTGGTGGTAATCATGGGGCATTCTCACTGGTGATCGTGACAATACCAAACAAAGGACTGAAACAAACTGAGGGCCTATATACACAATAACAAGGAGCAAAACAAGACGCAGGTGCTCAACATATTCAGTATCTATGGTAACAAATCTGTGACTAAGGAAACTCAGGAACTATAAACATAGAAACAACAGCAGAAACAAATGACAAAACAAGAGTCCTCAAAACACAAACAGAACATGACAGTACTCCCCCTTTTCAGAATAGTTTTGAAATAAGCTAGGTCGGCAGAGGAAGATGTGGCAGAGGGAGAGACCACGGACGAGCCAGCGCAGAGTGAGACCAGGGAGGAGGCCACTGCAGTATTCCCTGATGATGCTTTAGGGCTGAAGGACCACTGTCGACCCAGGGGGAAGCAGGGAGGCATGGTAGGGTGGGAATGGGATCTGGCAACCACAAGTCTATCAAATCTTCCACTGGGATGGACATAACATCTGACTCTAGCTCCTGACCAGACCTTGTGTCTAGCTTGAGCTCTGGGACAAAACTGGCTTCAGGCTCCATCATACCACAGAGGACAGTGGGAGGATTCCTGGAAAGCGAACAGATCTCTGTCCCTCCGAATTAACTCCAAAACTTCAAATATAGAGCAACGGCGTCGCAGCACTCTTGCAGTGTGGCACACTCTTTTTTTCCAGGCTATGTCGCGGCGAAATGAAAAATCTCAACTTTCCAGAATACCGCAAGTGCACCGCAAGTCATGTGACATCGAACCAACCTATCAGCTTCAGACTTTCCGTAACAGCATTGAAAGCTCAGCCAAGATGGACGAACAGCTTATCATAGCTGTACAGGGTGGGTTTTTTTATTGCTAATTTCCATAAATATCAGTCGAGCTAATGCAAGGGCTGTAAATCCATTTAACCTTTGCTGAAACTTCTTGCCACGGGACACCACAGGTTTGTCGGTTTAGTTTGTTCTGCAAACTAGGTGTATGCGAGTAAAATGCCTTTAAATGTGGCAGGAAGTATGCTTGTGTATGCATTTGTAGATTATATTGCAAACTAATGATTATGATATTCACGGTGATACTGTACTGAGAAATCCATTTTGAAAACAGCTATGCAGATTTTTTTCAGGATTCTTTGATTTATTGAAAGTTTAAAAAGAACAGCATTTATCTGAAATAGAAAGCTTTTGTATCATTAAAATGTCACTTGACACATTTAATGCATTCTTATTTGTTTTATTTAACCAGGTAAGCCAGTTGAGAACAAGTTCTCGTTTACAATGACGACCTGGCCAAGAGGCAGCATAAGAAGCAGGTGCAATACAATAAAATACAAAATGAATACAAAAACACAACGATAAACAATAACATATAAAACACACAAATAACTAAAAACAAGTACAGCGATCTTGTATCATCAAATTAAATTCCTAAAGGAGGAAAGTGAAATAAATTAACTAAGCATTAAAGTCTGCTGCAAATGATTCCAATCATAGGCAGCAGAAAACTGAAAAATAACTAATATGAGATTGAACCTTTCTAAGCAATACGTTTATATGGTTTCATATGACAACTTGCTGTCAAGCCAGATACCAAGATATTTGTAGCATTCAACATAATCGATATTTGAGCCATCCAATGAGTATATATTAGGTGGATCTTTAACGTGTGGAAGATTTGTATTGAAAACCATGCATTTTGTTTTATTTGTATTTAAAGCTAAGTGAAGGCTAACGAAAGCAAGTTGAATGCGGGTGAACTGGACTGAAATAAAGACAGTGCAGTGGTCAATAAAGAACTGGATGTATAAATGATGGTGTCATCTGCATATAAGTGTACGTGAGAATCACCTGCAACAATAACAATCTAATTAACATAAATATTAAAAAGATATTTGGTTATCTTTGCTTAATAAAACTATGCATTTCTTTAACTATTAATTTAAAACAAATTCTTACTGATCACAAACTTTTAGACAGTAGTGTTTAATGCTACTAAAGCTTTAGATGGTTTGTGTGTAACAACTGACATTTATTTCAATGACGTTGAAATTATTTTTAGGATTAAATTGTGTATTAATAGGTTAAGCAAAACAAATGTGTTTATATCTGAGAGCCTTTTATACACTCACTTAACTGCGGACATTGAAATTACATACACTGTGTGGTACAGTATAAATATTTTGAGTGTCCCTTATTTTGTGTCCCTTATTTTCCAATAAAGAACCATGATCAAATAAGTGTCCCTTATTTTCCTTTTCTGAAGTTTGCAACCCTATGCACGATTGAGGTTGCCTGGGATATGAGTGAATCGCAGTGACTTTAGTAGATGCTGACTCCGCAGGAGGGTAAGGTGGGCGAGTTGTGACAGGCGACAAGAGCAGATATCGCCCTGGTGATTTACTGTATATAAGCCACTGTTGCAGTGTTGTCCATCCGGATCAACACATGTTTGTCCTGGATCAGCAGCCGAAAACTCCTCAAGGCCAACAGCACTACCCACATCATTAGATAAAGAGGCCTAGGATGGGAAGTGGCTGAGGTGCCTTTTGAAAAACTACAAGAGTCACAATCGCAATGTACCCATGAAATTGTATAGCCAAATAATTTAGTCCAGTTATGAATATCTCTGTCAAAATATTACAGTTTGTTGACCAGACATTTAATTCGGATGTACCAGATTTTGGCACATACTGTAGCATTAGTTTTTGGACAAGCTAAAATGCACTACACAGGTAAAAATGTGGATGGGACTAATGAATAGATTAGAGATAACCTTAGAGTGATCCTTGCCCCCTATCCCCAAATTCTTACTGACCACAAACTTTTAGACAGTAGTGTATAATGCTACAAAAGCTATGAAGACATAATCTGAAAAATCTATATTTTTTGTAATGACTTTTTGATTGAAATTGCATTCACATAGCAAATATTCAAATAGCAAATTAAAGATGTATATTTATAGCAAATAATGCAAAATAATGTTTACCATAGACAGTATAGAAACATTCCTGTAATCTGAACAGATTTAAAAAGCTCATCCTGCAAGCTACTGTATATAGTTTTATTCAGTGAAGTGATGTGAAATCTGCCGATATGTGTGTTGTTATCAGAACTAAAGGCTAGAACATTTATTGATTTGGGCTTTGTGCTGTGCAGCATGGAAACTCTCTGAAAAACAAAAGCTCAAAGCTTTAAGAACTATTACTGAATTCCTAAATAGCAATAAGGATCAATAATGGCCCTTGAGTCATGTACATTTTGGTATGTTCAGTTCATTTTAATTTGAATACCAAGGGATCTAATGCATGACAAATCACAGATATGTGTAGTTAGGCACTGCTACCTGTCAACAGTCTTTTGCAATGTTGACCTTTATACAACAACTAGGCTTTTAAGACAACAATAATAACTACATTAGATTTTAAATCAAAATCTTTAACCCAACAGTTCTGTCCTGCATGTGGTCATGACTCTTCCAGTTATGTTTCTGCTTTCAAAACATTTGTAACATAAATGTATTTTAGGGTAATTCTTCAAGCTTTATAATGGCAGTAAATGGCCATTAAACTGCCATTATAAAGCTGGGAAGAGCCAGGACATATTTTAATATTACTCCAATTGTATTCGTCTGAAAGAAGAATGCCATATACACCTAGAATGACTTTAGGATTAGTAAATTATGGGGTCATTTTCAATTTTGGGTAAGCTAACCCTTTAATGTTGATTTAAAAAATTACTAATACATTATTAAAATCAAAAGTTGTATCTAGCATTGGAGTTTGCAGTTCATTGCAGTTCTTTCCAGCAGCCCATTCCACCCTCAAGCTCTTATATTTACTCACTAATCCAAAATGCACTTTCGTTCACACCTCAAAGGGTCTGATCTCCATCCGACACAGCTTGGCTTCAGTAGATGTGTTAGTGTGTGCAGGACTGGCAGCGCTCTAGGCCGTGGGGGTTACACGCTGGACAGCGCAGCTCTCTGATTGACTCGTTGAAGCGGTTGGCCAGCATGGACAGTTTGCTTCCATGACAGAGGGAGCACGGCGCACAACCTGAACCTCCGCACTGTTCACATGAGACTGCTTCCTGCTGCACAAACAAAACTTAGTAAACCAAAGTAAACGAACTGCAAACCAGCATGGTGCACAAACAAGCAAAATGATAAAGCCAAGTGCACACTACATTACAAGCTTGCAGCATGTTGCTCTTTCATGTTTTAAAGGTATATTTTGTTCATCATTTACTCATGTGTATGTAATTCCTTCTTCTGCAGGACAAAAAATAAAATATTTTGAAGAACCCTGGGGCCCAAACAATATTCGTCATTGAATGGATTTGTGTGTGTGTGTGTGTGTGTGTGTGTGTGTGTGTGTGTGTGTGTGTGTGTGTGTGTGTGTGTGTGTGTGTGTGTGTGTGTGTGTGTGTGTGTGTGTGTGTGTGTGTGTGTGTGTGTGTGTGTGAACTATGAAGCCTTGTGAAAAGACGTGCATAAAGGATTGGTTCACCCAAAAATGAAAATTCTGCCATTAATTACTCACCTCCATGTCATTCCAAATTCTTGAGACCTTCGTTCATCTTCAGAACACAAATGAAGATATTTTTGATGAAATCAGAGAGCTCTCTGACCCTCCATAGACAGCTTTAATAAACACTTTCAAGGTCCAGAAAGTTAGTAAAGAGATCGTTAAAATGATAGCCCATGAGACTCCAGTGCTTCAACCTTAATGTTATGAAGCGACGAGAATCCTTTTTGTGCACAAAAAAAAAGAAAAAAAATACTTTATTCAACAATTTCTTCACGTCTGTGTCACGGGTGTGTGCAGACAGAAAGACTAAAGCCCTATTCAGACGGTAATTGTTTCTCACGTGGACGTCCGTAAAAATAAATTTGCATGCCACCTCAGTGATAAAACTTGTGCATTCGGATAGTGATTTTTTCACAGTGGAATGAGTTTTGTGATCCTGCACACCTGGGAACACGCTGTTCGTGTGGTCAATAACATGATTGTATTATGTAAATAAAATGTTATATGCTTGGTATAATAAGAATAAATGCATATTTAATTTAATAATAGGAAAATAATATCCTAATTATTATTTAATTATTATATTATAATTTAATTATTATATTATAAATAAACATAATGCTGCATGGTTATTTTAACATATGTAATTGCTGTGTTATGTGCTTTTTATTTTTTTAGCGGTGATGAAATATATCATTCTTGTAAATACTCGCCAGCATTTCGGTAATAAAAGTCTAGATCTTTAAAATGCATCCAAATTACAGCGAAGCGCAACCATACGCTCAAGTGGTCAAAAAGGATATAAACAGTGAATTTTGAAGAGATATATTCTTGAAAACGCAGAAATGTAGATTCAGACGGCAATTAAATTACCACACGTCCGTGGTGTTTGTAAAAACTGTAGGTAATTCGGCCCGGGATTTTTACGTGGGCGGTGGTAGAAAAACACTGACATTCTGGATTCAGACAGCAATAAAATCACAGACTAGCCCCCGTCAATAAAGAAAATACCGTATGACCCCACGAGAAACAATAACCGTCCGAATAGGGCTTAAGACAGGTAAATACAGTTCCCAAATGTAGTTTAATTATAAATACTCCAAAGACAGTACGAAAATGCGTATAAATAATACGAGTGTGCAATCTCGTGGAATGTATACGCCAAAATGAGTTATGGTACGGTGTTTTTCGCGTCATATACACGCCATAAAGTGCGTATCATATGCACGCGAAAAACTGCGTAGCATATGCATGCCAAAACTCATTTTGGCGTATACATTCCACACTATTGATACGCATTGTCATGAGATCGTGTTGCAATAGCACAACATAGCATAACTGTGACCGGACAAGGAGTGAAGGGGAAGGAACAACTTAAGTAGCAACACAAATGAGGATGATAATTAACACACAGCTGACACATATGAACTAATAATGACAGTAACTATGGTGACAGACGAGTGGCAGGAGTCAGTACAATGGTGACTCCTACGCAGTTTACATTGGCCAGCTCCTGCGCGCATGCGTAGTGGTGTTCATGTGAACAGCTTTGACCAATGGTAAGCTGCCATGAATTGTTCAGATTGTTGAATAAAGTTGTTATTTTTGTTAGTTTTTTGCACACAAAGTATTCTCGTCACCTCATAACATTAATTTTGAAGCACTGGAGTCACATGGACTATTTTAACAATGTCTTTTACTGCCTTTCTGGACCTTGAAAGTGTTCATTAAAGCTGTCTATGGAGGGGACAGAGAGCTCTCGGATTTCATCAAAAATATCTTCATTTGTGTTCTGAAGATGAACGAAGATCTTACGGGTTTGGAATGACATGAGGGTGAGGAATTAATGGCAGAATTTTTCTTTTTTTGGTGAACTAACCCTTTAAAGCACATGTAAAGTACTTGATTATAATTGTACCTGTAGTGTGTTATTTGTACAAAATTGCAACTTATTTATTACAAATGTGTAATTACAAATTTGTTTAAATACATAACAAAGAAGTTTCAACAGAAATTACATTAAAGCATATTTTAATTTACCATAAATGCTCGACAGTTGTGCATTGTGTTTAATACAATTATAACTATATTACATTTTCATTTAATTGTTATTAACATGCAATTAAGTACCTGAAAACATTACATTCATTTCACACTTAAGTGCATTATTTTAGAGAATCTTTTCATCTTATTATAGCTAGCTGAATGATAGAGACATTTGAAGATAACCCTATCACCCCGTGGAGTACTAATGTGTATTATTGGTCCTGATGTACATATTTAACATAATGTTGGGTGTAGCTTATGTCTTAGTATTATATTTTGATAGACAGAACTGAAAGATTGGTGAAAGAGAAATGTACAAGGATTCATGTCATGGTTCATTATTTTCAATGGTGTTTCAGAAAAAGAGTCATTAGTCATGACGAATTGTGTTTCAGCAGCAGATAATATTCTGCAAATGTCTTAATCATTTCTTTGTGAATGTGAATGTTATGAGTTATAAAAGTACAATGCAGCTCTGAGCAACTACAAAAAGATATAGCACAGCCACTGTTACAAACTACAGATCACTGAACAAAGTATTAAAAGCAGAGTTCAGACAATGGTTTTTATAGCACATGCTTTTAACACTTTGTTCAGACTCTACTATATAATAACGTGTTGCCATCTTAAGTGATGTTCTCTATGGTACACTGTAAACCCTGAATAAGTTGGGCTAATTACATTTTTCAACTAAAATTTTTAGAGTTATGATGACAATTTTAAGTTAGCAGACTTATCAAGTTTTGAGTACTCATGCATGCTAATTGCTGAGTTAGCTAACTCATACATTTTGATAGCAATTAACATAAAATATTTAGCTATATGACATCTTTATTTTGAGCTCTTGCCAATCAAATTAGTAATTTACTTTACTGTAAAACATAATAAGTTGTCAGAACACTCAAAAATGTGAAATGAGATATTTAAGTTAAGAAATATTTTCCTAGCTATAACAATCTAATTCAGAAAATGCCAACTTGCTAATTTGCTAACATGTTTGACAATAGCATGGTATAACACTGAATGAGTACAGCAACTTAAAACATATCTTCTCTCAAGCAGCATGTGCCAATTGTCACCATGAATGTAGCTCATAAACATAAACTCTTCTAAATGAGCATAACAAAACATCAATCCCTACATTTATAACTTTGAGCATTTACTCTCTTTTGAGTGCCATGGGCAAATCATGTTGGGAAATAAAAAATCCCAGCCCAGTTTAAGTTAAACTTAAGTTAGTCTTAATTAAATGAAATTAATTTCATACAACTCAAAACAACTTAACAGTTCAGTTTACTTGAAATGGAAGAAAAGGAAAGCTCTAATCATCATAACAGTTCACTTGAACTAATTAGTTTAATTTAAGCTTGTCCTACTCAAACCAATTAAGTATTTTGAGCGTTATGGTTTACAGTGTATTGTTTGACAAATTATTGACAGATTTTTAAAAAATCGAATCACTTAAAATAAAGTAATAGAATACCTCTCCTCAGTATGTCGAATGATGTGAGGTATCATTTATGTCCATAGCGGGATGAATCAAACTTTAATAGTTAGGGTTAGCAGCTTGTCCAAATCCCAAACCATAAGTATAAGCAACCATGGCATGAGCAGGCTAATTACAGTCTGTCTAGTAGAACAGAGGTAAAGCGCATTGAGTCAAGAGTATTAACAGTCTACTAAAATTCAGACTGTGGGTACCTTTTGTTCAGTCATAACGTCTGGTTCCTCTGCATGGGAACGTGTTGTTCTGTGTCTCCCTTTGCTCCGGGACTCGCGTCCTGGTGAACTTTCTTTTCTTTCCTGGTTGCGGTGAGGACTCCTTCCAGACTCTCTCCTTCTGTGAGGAGCTCGGATAATCTTCAAGTTGCTGGTATAGATAATAATCTTTCCAAAATCTAATACGGGTGCCTGTGAAAACAAACACAGAATCACTAAGCAGAAGATTCCAAAAAGTATACTGCAGTAGTTTTTTTTGAATATGTAGCATAATAATACTATTATAGTCTTTGAAATGACTTGAAGTAGTTAAAAGTAGACACGTTTATAAAGTCGGCTATTTTTATATGTTTATATCTATGTTTATAAAGATATATTGCTCATCTCTGTGTAGCAAGTATTCGCTGAGTTTTGGTTCATTTTTGAGACATGCTCCAGAAAAAAAGTTCATTGAGACTGAGACGGCAGAAAGCACACCCTGTTTGTTTTCTTTATTTTACAAAAGCACAAATTTTTGTTGTGATTGTATGTGGATATTTTTAAATGATGTATTGCTTTTATTTGAATGACCATAAATGATGGAGTATTCTATGTCAATTTTGCAGCTATTGCGTTTGCAGCTATATTCATTTTATATTTCCTTTTACTGAAACACTAAAGAATCAAGATGAATATTGCCTGTACTATTGCCTGTACCTCTCACTGAGAGAAAGCACATGCTATCCGCATGTTTTGGCGAATTGCTTTGTTGATATGTAGTTAAGACTCTACAACCTTGGGAGAGCTGTGATGCTGGGGAGCTTTTTTGCCTAATATTGAAGATGGACATTTTCTGCACACAACACGAGACGTGAAGACGCCATTCTGCAACCTCCGAGGTCAACAATGATCTAAATCTAGTCATGGGGCGACAACTAGTCTACCTAGTTTAGTGATATACTCTATTATCTATCCTTGTGGGTAAATTTACCATGACTGTGCATTTTCTCTGAGCCAATCAGAATCATACACCTTGAAGTAATGACGTAGCTAGACCTCGAAAACAGTATAACTGTTGGGACAATTGTATGTATGGTACGACGAGACCGGTAGAGAGGAAGCACGGCCTACGAACTCCTTGTGAGACTTGAAGCTGGCTTCTGCTGATGAAACTGCAAACTTTTCTTAAGTAAAATTTTTCTTTAATTAATTGCACTCCTGACTCTTGGTCTACATTATTCACTAATGGTCTCTGGGTCTAAGCTGTTATACCCCTAACACACCACAACGCCACCTGCTGGTCAGGAGATATGAAAAAGCTCTTTTTGCTTATAACTTCTGAGCAGTTTGCCCAAATCATGAAATCTCTTTTGATTCAGTGCAGCATACCAAGTTGAATGAAACCGCATTAGTGTATCATTATGAAACTCAGTATGTGTCATTGAGACCATGCCTTGAATGTACTCTAAACGAATGTACAATATTTTTTTTATTTTTTATTTTTTAATGGCTATTTTTATCAAACTGGTATTTATATATTCATTGAGTCATACCGAGAACAATGGTACCAATGATGTCATATTCGGTCAAACAGCTGTCCGCCATGTTGATTAAAAAAATAAAAAATTACTTTTCCGAACTTCTCTTTGAACGTTGGTCCGATTTTCACTAAAATTGGCTCTGGTAATATTCAGATCATGCCAGCAAAAATGTATTAAAACCCTTTTAATTGACCAAACTGCTCTCTAATAGTGCATCAACAAATTTGATAGTATAGTGCAAAGGTTGTAACTCTGCAATGCTTGGCATATTTACACCTATTGGTCTAAAATATAGCAAGTTAATCATATTACAGTGATTGGAGTTGTGATTTTTCAGCCATTTTTACTAAAATAATCTAAAAAGGTCTTTAATGACTTATTGTTGCAGTTCTGAGCTGCCAGCCATGCTTGCATGTCTCATTGTTCCTTTCTGTGCTTGGCCCCATTAATTGCTGCTTGCAGCTATAATATACTCTGGATCTATTTGACTTTAATAGACTTTTTAAAGTCAAGTCAAGAGAAAAAGAAAACCACTGGGAGAGAGATGGGGAATAGGATTAGGACATGACGCAGGCCAGACTGAGACCTGTGTCCCCATAGGCCAACTGCCCTTTATGCATCATGAGCCTGTGCTCTACCCACTGTACCATGACTGGTTTTAAAATTGTGAGCCATTGATAAATTGGATTAGATTAAATGTCGGGGATCGGGGATCTTGTGATGAAAAATATGATAAAGATCTTGTCAGTTTTTCTGACATGTTGACATGCAAGGGAAGATCTTTGGCAGTTTAGTCTTTCAACAGCATGTCACAGTCGACATTTTAATGAAAATGTAAGCTTTATAGAACTATGCAAAAAAGCAAAGTTAGCTTTCAATCTTACTTAAGGATTCACATTGTTTAAGTTTGTTCAGTCTATATATTTGAATGATGTTCTTTTCTTTTTCAGATTTGAGGCAGAGAAACAAAACAGTTGACAGTGGAAAGCTGAGAATGTCCGTGCGGATGGGATGTAATTGCATGCCTATGTTTAGAAGCTGTGTTGGAGTCTGGGTCTATTATTAGATCTGGGAACTATGAATTAGTAACAGTGTGGCATAAAAACTGATGGCAGGAAATGTTTTACAGCATTCATTTTTCAGTGCCAGAATCAAACTAACTAAACATAATGAGGAGGACAATAACATACATTGTGTTTCACCTACAACAATTGATCGATTGCTAAACTTTGTTGCCCAACTTAGTTACTGTTGCCAGATTTAAAGAATGTCCCATAGGAATGAATGATGATTACTGTGAACAGGGCAATTTTCAAGTTGGGAAAAAAAATGAATAGATAATATTCTTGGGTTGAAATGACATTGAAAGGAAAGCATTTTAATTTGAAAGAAACTGTTAAATTACACAGTAACATGATTAAAAGTAGCAGAGACTGCAAATCAAGGGAAACACTTATAGTAAATTGTAAGGAGAAAGGTCTAATTTAAAAAAATGATAACATTAGTGACCAGAACTTTTCCTCACATTTCTAAAGCACATTTCATTAGGGCGTTTGCCGAGATTTAGGAAACAGTTCAAATACTTGAATATATAAATATTATACTTCTCTTAAAAACAATGCTACAGCCTATTTTACTGAAATGTGCATTCCGTGTCAGATTGTCTGTTTTTGTTTTGATATGTGTGATCCCGCCCACTGCAAATTTACTCAATGCTATTTTGACACTCAGGGTTGCCAGTTAGTGAAAAACGGCATATTGTAGCCATAAAAGGCATCAAACGACCTGGGTGAGAGATTGGAGATTCTACAAGGCCTAAAAAGCCTTGGCAATAAAAACACTGTAAACTAACACATTAGCTGATCAGCTTAAAGTATAAGGCTCGTCACTTTCCAATGTCAGTTGTGCTCATTCCAGTTGCATTTCCTCAATCTGTCTTTCCAATATTTAGATTTTGAAATACTAGAATATTAAAATAATATGGTAAGAAATACCAGTTACATACACTATATTGCCAAAAGTTTTACTTGCACAACTTTAAGGACATCCCATTCTTAATTCGTAGGGATTAATATGGAGTTGACCCACCCTTTGCAGCTATAACAGCTTCAGCTCTTCTGGGAAGGCTTTCCACAAGTTTTAGGAGTGTGTTTATGGAAATTTTTGACCTTTCTTTTAGAAGCGCATTTGTTAGGTCAGGCACTGATGCTGGGTGATAAGGCCTGGCTTGCAGTCTCCGCCCTAATTCATCACAAAGGTGTTCTATTGGGTTTAGGTCAGGACTCTGTGCAGGCCAGTCAAGTTCCTCAAACTCACTCATCCTTGTCTTTATTGACCTTGCTTTGTGCACTGGTGCGCAGTCTTGTTGGAACAGGAAGGGACCATCCCCAAACTGTTCCCACAAAGTTGGGATTATGAAATTGTACAAAATGTATTGGTATGCTGATGCATTAAGAGTTAATTTCACTGGAACTAATGGGCCAAGCCCAACCCCAGAAAAACAACCCCACACCATAATCCCCCCTCCTCAAACTTTACACTTGGCACAATGCAGTCAGGCAAGTACCGCTCTCCTGGCAACTGCCTAACCCAGACTTGTCCATCGGATTGCCAGACAGAGAAGCGTGATTCATCACTCCAGAGTTTCTGTTGTTCCCAATTGCTTCCACTTTGTTATAATACCACTAACTGGACTTATTGCACAGGTGGCAACCTATCACAGTATCACGCTTGAATTGACTAAGCTCCTGAGAGAGACCCATTTTTTCTCAAATGTTTGCAGAAGTGTCTACATGCCTGGGTGCTTGATTTTATACACCTGTGGCCATGGAAGTGATTGGAACACCTGAATTCAATGATTTGGAGGAGTGTCCTAATACAGTCAGGACTGCAATATGTTATATATATATATATATATATATATATATATATATATATATATATATATGTGGCGAGGGGGGCGTGGTTTAGCGAAGTCTGTGACGGGAGAGAGAGTCAGAGGACGAGCGGCACGTAAGTAGGTCAAGTGGAAATGACGAACACCTGTCTCTTGTTGCAGTAATTGGCGTGGAGAGACAGGATAAAAGCCTGCAGGAAAGGAGGATCAAGAGAGAGAGAGAACCACTACGGCTCTGGGACTCGGGGTACTGCAGCAGAGAGGAACTGACAGAAACCGACGATTGAATCAGAGAGGAACCTGCTTTATGACTTTATGTTTAGGTGCGATGTGCACCCTGTTTTGCTCACTGAGTTACAAATAAAGAGAACCTTACGAGTCCCAGACACGCCGACCCCTCGTCTTCTTCCTCACCCACTCTGAACTGTGTTACATTGGTGCCGAAACCCGGGAGGAAGAAGACAGCTGCCGCCGCCATGCAGTCCCCGTCAGGATCGCCATTTGCGGAGGTAATCCACTCGCTCGCGGGCCTGCACCGGGAGCAACATCAGGCCATGATGGAGATCCGGGAGGAGCAGGAACGGAGATTCCAGGCGCTCATCCAGACCCAGCAGCAGGACCGTGAGCTGTTCCGGAGCTGGTTGGGACCGGGAGGTTCAAGCCGGGGGAACACCAACGACCCCGGCTCCACCCCCCCACATAACCCTCAGCAAGATGGGACCGCACGACGATCCAGAAGCGTTTCTGGATCTCTTTGAGAGGTCCGCTGAGGCAGGGGGGTGGCCACGTCGGGACTGGCCGATGCGCCTCGTTCCGCTGTTATCGGGTGAGGCACAGATAGCAGCCCAGCAGTTGCCAGTCCAGAACCTCCTGGTTTATGACGACCTACGGCGGGCCATCCTTCAACGTGTCGGTCTCTCCCCCGAACAACATCGTCAGCGCTTCCGGTCGCTGACCCTGGGGGAGAATAGCCGACCATTTGTGATGGCCCAACAGCTCCGGGACGCCTGCCGCAGATGGCTGATGCCGGACCTAAATCCACATCGTGGATCAGGTGGTGCTGGAGCAGTTTATTGAGCGGTTGCCGAAGAAAACCGCGCAGTGGGTCCAGTGCCACCGCCCGGCGTCGTTGAGCCAGGCCATCCAGCTGGCGGAGGACCAAATGGTGGCGTGCCCAGGGGTCGGCGAAACCCTACCATCTGTCTCTCTCTCTCTCCCTTCCCCTTCTTCTCTCTCTCCTCCTCCTTACAGGCCAGTACCGGCTCCTCGCACCAGGGGGAGTTTCCTGCCCAGGGGGGCAGGTCGGGGAAGACCCGGGGGGTTCCCGGACCGATCCTGGGTCCCCAGCGCCGCCTAGAGGGGCGGAGCGGGCCGACCGAACGGCCTCTGATCCTGCAACCCTCTCTCTCCACACAATTCCTTGACCCCTTCCAGTCACTGGGGCGGCGGGAAGTCTGGGCCGGCCTGTTGGCGGTGCGGGATCCGGTCATTTTATAGATCGGTGTCCGGTCATGGAAGTGGGGACGGTGATCCGGATCCCCGATGCGCCACGGGCTGCCCCTGATCGAGCCGGGCTGTACCAGATACCAGTGAGTATCCAGGGGGGTACCTATCCGGCTTTGGTGGATTCAGGGTGTAACCAAACCTCAATTCATCAAAGCCTGATACAGCCGTTGGCATTGGATAAGAGCCGCGTGGTTAAGGTACGGTGTGTGCACGGGGATGTGGTGAATTACCCATTGGTGACGGCTGTCATTCAATTTTGGGGACAAAATCATAGTGTGGAGGTGGCGGTTAGTCCACACCTCAGACATCCGCTTTTGGGAACAAATTGGCCAGCGTTTAGTAATTTATTGGGGTATCTATGCACGGATATCTCTTGGGAGAGAGCAGGGCGGGGAGAGAGAGCGGTTGTGCAGATAGGAGAAACTGAGCCGGGACCGCTGGGGACTGATGCAGAGGAACCGAGCGTTGTGGAGAGGCTGAACCTCACGACGCGATGACTTTCCTCTGGAACAGTCCCAGGATGAGTCATTAAAAAATGCTTTTGCTCAGGTCCGCTCGATCGACGGACAGTTTCTCTGCCCTGAACAACCAATGTCGTATCCTTATTTTGCCATAATAAAAGATAGGTTGTATCGAGTGACCCAAGACGCTCAAACAAAGCAGGATACAACCCAGTTATTAGTTCGGCTTGCCGGGAAATGCTTTTCCAGGCGGCTCATTGTAATCCGATGGCAGGGCATCTAGGGCAGGCAGCAACACTTAATCGTCTAATGGTCCGGTTCTTTTGGCCGGGCATCCACGAGGCTTGTCGGGAATGTCAGCTGGTAAACCCACCGGCCCTTTCAAAAGCGCCTTTGCGCCCTTTACCGCTTATGCAGGCCACCTTCGAAAGAATTGGCATGGACCTCATCGGACCATTAGAGCGATCAGCCAGAGGGCATCGTTTTGCATTAGTCCTGGTGGATTATGCAACACGATACCCCGAAGCAATTGCCCTCCGCAGCATTTCGGCAAAGAGTGTTGCGGACGCATTGTTTCGGTTAATCTCCCGAGTCGGGATCCCGAAGGAGATCCTCACTGATCAGGGCAAGGCGTTTATGTCACGTACATTACGCAAACTTTACGAATTATTGGGCATTAAATCGGTTCGCACCAGCGTCTATCACCCACAAACAGATGGCTTGGTGGAACGATTTAATCGCACTTTGAAAACAATGATTCGGAAGTTCATACAAGAAGACGCCAAAAATTGGGATAAATGGTTGGAACCCCTGTTGTTTGCTGTACGCGAGGTCCCGCAAGCCTCCACCGGGTTTTCCCCGTTCGAGCTTCTCTACGGACGTCAGCCCCGTGGGGTATTAGACGTTCTGAGAGAAGCTTGGGAGGACGGACTTTCGCAAGGCAAGAACGAAATTCAGTATGTCATGGACCTGAGAACAAAACTCCACACCTTGGGGCGGCTCTCTATGGAGAATTTGTTACAGGCTCAGGACAAACAAAGCCGGCTATAAAACAGGGGAACTAAACTGCGCAACTTTGCACCGGGAGATAAAGTGCTGATATTACTCCCAACTTCTAGCTCAAAATTACTCGCCAAGTGGAAAGGACCCTTTGTGGTCACCACGGCGAGTAGGAGATCTTGATTATGAGGTAATTCGATCGGATAGGAACGGACATCAAATATACCACCTCAACCTCCTTAAAAAGTGGAGCGAGGCGGAGTCAGTGATGCTGGCAACGGCGGTGAGTGGAGAGGAGGATCTCGGGCCAGAGGTGAACACAAAAAGTACATCTCTCACTCTGGCCCCAGGAGGAGATCACCTCTCGCAGTTGCAGCTCACTGACATAGCCCGGTTGCAAGAGGTTTTTTCGGATGTGTTCTCACCCCTGCCCGCTCGGACGAACCTCATTCAGCACCATATCGAGACCGAGCCCGGTGTGGTAGTCCGCAGTCGGCCGTATAGGTTACCTGAACACAAGAAAAAAGTGGTTCAGGAAGAATTAGAGGCGATGTTGGATATGAGAGTAATAGAAGAATTCTATAGTGACTGGGCCAGCCCGATAGTTTTAGTCCTAAAGCGGGACGACTCGGTCCGGTTCTGTGTGGATTATCGCAAGGTGAACGCTGTGTCGAAATTCGAAGCATATCCAATGCCAAGGGTTGACGAGTTGCTCGATCGGCTGGGTGCAGCTCGGTTTTATTCGACACTGGATTTAACAAAGGGATATTGGCAGATCCCCTTAGCGCCTTTATCTAAAGAAAAGACAGCCTTTACGACGCGTTGGATTACACCTATTTGTTACGCTTCCATTCGGGTTGTTCGGGGCTCCGGCCACGTTTCAGCGCCTCATGGATAAAATTCTTCGGCCGCACACTGCATATGCCGCTGCTTACTTAGATGATATTATCATCTATAGCAATGACTGGCAGCGGCATATGGAGCATGTGCGCGCCGTCCTGAGGTCGCTGAGGGTGGCCGGGCTGACGGCCAACCCGAAGAAGTGTGCGATTGGGCGCATGGAGGTCAGGTATCTGGGTTTCCACTTGGGTCATGGACAGGTGCGTCCGCAAATTGACAAGACAGCAGCAGTTGCAACCTGCCCAAGACCCAAGACCAAGAAGGAGGCGAGGCAGTTCCTGGGGCTGGCGGGATATTATAGGAGGTTTGTTCCTAATTATTCGGACCTCACCAGCCCGCTGACTGACCTCACTAAAAAGGAAGCACCAGATCCGGTCCAGTGGTCAGAGCTGTGCCAGCAGGCTTTTACCCAGGTGAAGGCTGCTCTATGTGGCGGCCGCTACAATCACCTGATTTTTCTCTCCCTTTATGTTACAGACGGACGCGTCGGACAGGGGCTGGGCGCGGTTCTGACCCAGGAGAGGAGGGGAGGAGCGGCCGGTGCTGTACATCAGTCGCAAGCTCTCTAAGAGAGAGACGATGTACAGCACCATAGAAAAGGAGTGCTTGGCAATCCGGTGGGCCGTTCTTACCCTCCGGTACTATCTCTTGGGGAGTTCACCTCTGTTCGACCACGCCCCTCTGCTCCACCGCATGAAGGATACCAATGCGCGGATCACCCTTTGGTATCTAGCTTTACAGCCATTTAAATTCAAGGTGGTCCACAGGCCGGGTGCTCAGATGGCTGTGGCTGACTTCCTTTCCAGGAATGGGGGGGGGAGGCTGCAGGCCGGATGGCTCCCCGACCTGAGTCGGGCGGTGGGGGTATGTGGCGAGGGGGGCGTGGTTTAGCGAAGTCTGTGACGGGAGAGAGAGTCAGAGGATGACCGGCACGTAAGTAGGTCAAGTGCAAATGACGAACACCTGTCTTTTGTTGCAGTAATTGGTGTGGAGAGACAGGATAAAAGCCTGCAGGAAAGGAGGATCAAGAGAGAGAGAGAACCACTACGGCTCTGGGACTCAGGGTACTGCAGCAGAGAGGAACTGTCAGAAACCGACGATTGAATCAGAGAGGAACCTGCTTTATGACTTTATGTTTAGGTGCGATGTGCACCCTGTTTTGCTTACTGAGTTACAAATAAAGAGAACCTTACGAGTCCCAGACACGCCGACCCCTCATCTTCTTCCTCACCCACTCTGAACTGTGTTACAATATATATATATATATATATACTCACCTAAAGGATTATTAGGAACACCACCCTTTCGCCTTCAGAACTACCTTAATTCTAAGTGGCATTGATTTTGACTGTAAAGGTGCTGAAAGCATTCTTTAGAAATGTTGGCCCATATTGATAGGATAGCATCTTGCAGTTGGTGGAGATTTGTGGGATGCACATCCAGGGCACGAAGCTCCTGTTCCACCACATCCCAAAGATGCTCTATTGGGTTCAGATCTGGTGACTGTGGGGGCCATTTTAGTACAGTGAACTCATTGTCATGTTCAAGAAACCAATTTGAAATGATTTGAGCTTTGTGACATGGTGCATTATCCTGCTGGAAGTAGCCATCAGAGGATGGGTACATGGTGGTCTTAAAGGGATGGACATGGTCAGAAACAATGCTCAGGTAGGCCGTGGCATTTAAACTATGCCCAATTGGCACTAAGGTGCCTAAAGTGTGCCAAGAAAACATCCCCCACACCATTACACCACCACCACCAGCCTGCACAGTGGTAACAAGGCATGATGGATACCATCCATCTCTACCATCTGAATGTCTCAACAGAAATTGAGACTCATCAGACCAGGCAAAATTTTTCCAATCTTCAACTGTCCAATTTTGGTGAGCTTGTGCAAATTGTAGTGGAGATGAGTGGTACCTGGTGGGGTCTTGCTGTTGTAGCCCATCCGTTGTGCATGTTGTGGCTTCACAAATGCTTTGCTGCATACCTCGGTTGTAACGAGTGGTTATTTCAGTCAAAGTTGCTCTTCTATCAGCTTGAATCAGTCAGCCCATTCTCCTCTGACCTCTAGCATCAACAAGGCATTTTTGCCCAAAGGACTGCCACATACTGGATGTTTTTCACTTTTCACACCATTCTTTGTTAACCCTAGTAATGGTTGTGCGTGAAAATCCCAGTAACTGAGCAGATTGTGAAATACTCAGACCGGCCTGTCTGGCACCAACAACCATGCCATGCTCAAAATTGCTTAAATCACCTTTCTTCCCCATTCTGACATCCAGTTTGGAGTTCAGGAGATTGTCTTGACCAGGACTATACCCCTAAATGGATTGAAGCAACTGGCATGTGATTGGTTGATTAGATAATTGCATAAATCAGAAATTGAACAGGTGTTCCTAATAATGCTTTAGGTAAGTGTATATATATATATATATATATATATATATATATATATATATATATATATATATATATATATATATATATATATATATATATATATATATATCAGTAAATACATTTTTTTAAATCAAAATGATTTTTATAATACTACAAGATAATGCCAAACTGCTTTGTTTTCTTTTCAATTAAATTCAATAATTTAATTATTTTTATTATTTTTTTGACATTAGGACAGTATCTTTCTGTCATTTTTTATTTTGTGCCCACCCCCCCAAAATAGCTGAGAATTTTAATACACAAATTAAAAAAAGTTTTATTTAAATTGCACTTTATTTTAAGGTGTACTTGTTACAGTTACAGTGTAATTGTACATTTGCGTACTGAGTAATATCAGTTAACAACATGTACTTACTATAGGGTAGGGTTAGGAATAGGGTTTGGTTTAGGGTTAGTTGCTTGTAATTATGCATAATTTATTAAGTAAGTACATGTAACATATCTAACAAGAAGACTGTAAAATAAAGTTTTACCAGAATTGTATTTTAAGGTAAGGGTGTTAGAGAGCAAATACTCAAATAATACTGAGTAATATTAGTTAACTACGTTCCTTTAGGGTTGTTATTTTGGTTAGGGTTTGGTTTAGGGTTAGTTACTTGTAATTATGCATAATTTACTGCTATTACTAAAGTAAGTACATGTACCATGTGTAATTACATCATCTTAAATAAAGTAAAATAACTTAATATATAATATGTTGTTAGTGCAGTGTTCTTACTTTATTATCCTGTGGAAGATCACAAGTCAGAGAATTGCATCCCGTCACTCCTCGATAAACGTTTATTCTCTGGGCAATCAGGCCTGTCGGAGGGAAGAAACTCTGGTCCTGTATGTCTTCTAAGCCACACAGATGTCCCATCTCCATCTTGTTGTGGATGAAGCTGTGTGGGTACTGCTCCTCTGGACTATCCAGCTCCTGTCCATCTTCATACACGTGCTTCAGGACCCGGCCGCTGTACGACGAGGCCAGCTTGAACCTCACCTTTTTGGGCTTGCCCTCAATCAAGGTGCCTGGTTGCTCATGGAGCTCCTCCATAGTCCCTCTCATATGAAATTCCCAATGGTCTTGTAAAGAACGGGAGGAAGAACTATGGGAGATAAGTATTGAGGAAAGACGAGGGCAGTCCAGCTGCTTTCCATAGTCCTGATGAATTATTGAGCAGAGGATCTTGTGCACAACAGAGCTGGAAATTGAGACCTAATGCGTTCATCAAATAATGATGGTTGAAGGAGAGAAGCAGGTGTAATTTGCTTATGCATCACCTATAATGAACGTCGATATGCATTTTATATAAAACCTCTACTATTACAAATGTTGAGTGCAATACCTTTGTGGGTGCATTTAGTAATTCTTCATCAGTATCAAGATTTACACCTAAATCAATGAAAGATACTAATATATATTAAATCATCATATGAAGTTATATCAATAACCTAATTAAAACTTTTTTACAGAGATACACAGATAGAACAGAACTGCACCCTAAACTGTTGAGATGTACATAACTACAGTACTTTGGTAGCACTTTAGTTTAGGGTCCAGTTCTCAAAAACTGAACAACAACCTATTAACAATCAGTCATTATGAGTTTACTGAGACAAAAATCTAGTTAAGGCAAGACACCTCAGGTGAATAGAGTAAAAAAAGAAAACTAATAGATAGTTGCATTGTTTTTAAGAGAAGTATAATATTTATATATTCAAGTATTTGAACTGTTTCCTAAATCTCGGCAAACACCCTAATGAAATGTGCTTTAGAAATGCGAGGAAATGTTCTGTTCACTAATGTTATGGTCACATTCCTACACATGGTATTGCAATATTTGCATCTTATATATTTCTTTATGGGCAGCTTGCAGTGTGTGAAACAGCAGAAATCCCTGAGATCAGCCAGTAGGGAGCCATTTTACTGAGAGAGAATCTAACAAATGGCTGACATTAACCCTTGTGCATTCTAACATCAATCTTGCAATTATCTTCCTAGTTGACTGTTATTGCATTCTAACTGACTGCTAAGATGGTTTGCCTCTTTTCCCTCCCTACGTTCATATCTGCTATTACTATGAAATCATTCAAGTGAGAAATTGTTTTGTGGGCCTCTCAGTAAAAGACTCATTGAAGATGTCAAGTCTCCAACTAGGCTGTACTAAATGATTATTAATCTGTATGCATGCTTATTTTCAGCTGTCACCGGAGAATGTATTTTTCTGCGGGGTACCTCCATTGGGACATAATTTTTCTGAGTGCTTTAGATGTTGTTTTAATGATTCCTCTGATGATATGTCATCAGTTCTTTATTTTCCAGATGGTCATAAAAGCACGTGCAGCTGGGTAAAAATATGTGGTGACGTAACC
Source organism: Gobiocypris rarus (assembly GCA_023029165.1). Classification (NCBI taxonomy): domain Eukaryota; kingdom Metazoa; phylum Chordata; class Actinopteri; order Cypriniformes; family Gobionidae; genus Gobiocypris; species Gobiocypris rarus. The sequence goes on along the minus strand of CM040930.1, from coordinate 6,999,785 downwards.
TTTCGTCTATGCAAGCTAGAGTATCTGATATTGATGGAGTGTCTTGCTGTGTTTGTTTAGAATGGGCTCTATGAATTTAAAGTGTGTGAGCTCTCAACAATCTGTTCATGAAATCTACAGTAGCCCCAATTATTTGGACATTTAAATCACACTTAAAATGCCTAAATGCCATTACATTTAGATATACAACAATGTTCTTAAACTATTTTTTAGTAACAGGGTAATATAATAATATGCAGCGAATTAGCTCAGAGGGAAAATATTAATAATTATTCATAACTCATGATTATTCATTTGGATTAATTATGCATATTTGAATCAGTTAATGAGATTAATTTGATGTAGCTACATTAACATTACAAACAATCAATCAATTCATCCTGTGAACACTCAGCATTGATTATTAATTAATTCTAAGAAAAGGATATTTTTCATGGCCACAGAAAAATTATTCTTCCCTAGTATTTACAGCGCTATAACAAGATCGATCATTTAAGTAACAATTTTCTTGCAGGCAAGGAGTCAGAACCAAACAAACAATATATTGTGCACAGATTGTATTAACTAAATCATGGACAAGACTAAACTAATATAAAAGCATACATAAAAAAACAGGTCAGAATTATTAAAGATTCTTGTTATACTGATATGTTGCACAGGTATCGACATATCATATACACAATCATTCAGATCTTTAAATTACAACTTCTTAGACACCAAACATGCCATACACATGATTTTCTGTGAAATTCTGAAACATAAATCCAACAGAGATTGAATTAATACATAGACCAAACTCTATAAAAAAGAAAAATCATGAGATGTTTATATATTTCTCAAGTGGTTGTATATAGGCTATATGGGTTTAAGATGGTTTATATGTCCTTTTCCAAAAAAATACTTGGGAGTCACAGCTCTCTGCAAATTCTTTCTGATCGTAAACCTCAGTTCCCATGTGTCCTGTAACCAGAGGCCTCTTCTTGCTCTTATGGGTCTTTTGGTGGATGGGTTCATGGACCTCAGAGTGAGTTTTAAAGATTATTTGTTAAATTGGACAAATAATTGTGTCTGATTTATCTCAATCGCTACAATTAAATTGGCCTATAATGCACATAGAGTGCTTTCTCATCATTTAGTAATTCTTAAAAAATGTTGGGGATCCTGCCAGAAATCATAATGACAGTATTATTCTGTTTTACAGTCTGATGCATTACACATCACAGGTGATTTGTCTGAAGCTGACATTTGCATGCTTGCACCATCAAACAAACCAGAGACGCTCCTAACTCACAAACTCGCTGATCTGCCTGCAGTGATGAAGACGGGGAAGCAGCTGCAAGACATACAAAATATTCATGACTGTGTCACAGTGTAAACAGAGACGGTACACTACTATTCTGCACTGGTAATCATAGGGGAAGTGTTTTGAGATAATGAAGATAACTTTGTTTCCACTATATATTTTAATTTAAATAATTATATACATTAACATGCATTTATTAATGTTGTTTTTTAATGATTTTATTACAAGTTATGGGAGTATTATTATTAATATGTGTTGCCAACAGCCCACGAAGACAAGGAATCCTTGAAATAGTCTTTAATACAAAACTCACAGGGATACAGAGGAGAATGAAACACAACCAACTCCCGAAATCGTTGTTGAAATCAACCCAAACAAACCCACCCCTCTCTTCATTGCTTCGCCTCCAAAATTCACAAACTCTGAGCTGGTCTTGATCCCTAATCGCGATATGCGAGGCGGGCACGCAAACAAGGACTTTAACACCAATTTGCACAGTTCTTACTATCTGGCCTCCGTTAAACACACAATGCAAAAGTAGATGTCTATTTATCACAGCAGAAGCGAAGCAAAATAATGCTTCATAAAAAATAAAGCGAAGATGAATGAAGGACAAGTAATCAAAAAATTAACATTTGGTACACAAGAGTTACCAAGAGGTAAATACAAGCAAGAGTTGGTTGTTAGTCGCCAGCAGCACAGCTCTAGACAAACAATGACACTCAAAACTGTCCTGTATAGCTAGCATTACAACAACAGCATTTCTTGGTTTTGTGAAACCGTAAAAAAACAATGTTACTCACGTATGGAGCAGACACAACGCAACCTTGGAAGGTCTCTCCAGCGCTGGAATGCTTTTCTAATATTAAAGTTAAAGCTCTTGATGATTATAACCCTTCTTTTTCCAGTTATATTACTCTGATTACTCTTTTCTCTTTTGTATTGTCTCTTATCTCACTTTCAACAGACTTTCTCCCTCTTGCTCACTCTCTCTCTCTCTCTCTCCACATCATACACCCCATGATTGGCTACGTTTGTTGTGGTGCTTGGTCCGACAACTTTTTAACAGCATTTTTGAAATATCATTTACTGCACCTTTAACCTGTTAACCAGCGCCCCAATTTTTGAAATTTTCTGAAAACGACATTCCCAAATGAAAATGTCTGCAGCTCTTAAACCCTATGGTCTATATTCATAAATCTGGTCTTATTTTAAACTAGACACTTCAAATAGTGTTACCCAAGAGTCATAATAGCTCAAAGTTGTATATGAACAGAGTAATATACATGTAAATATACATCTAAGTGACTCACGTTTTTATTTTTATTATTCACTTAGGGAAAAATTATGAGATTTTAATGTTAAGGTCCTGAAAATAAGCATAATATAAAACTGAATGTCTGATCATGTTTTGATTCAAATTTGAGGATGATTCTGTCAAAAATGTAGCTTCTGTAAGCTTTTATATCAAGAAAAGACTAGGCGTCCTTTCCAAAAGGGCTTTTATTTTAGAACATTTGTAATTGCAAAGAGTAGTTTTTTTATTCAAATAAATCTGCAATAAACTGCTGATTATGATTAATTTACAGTTACTAAAAACTAAATGAACTATTAACAGATTTTTAAAGTGTAAAAACTCATTTAGTTGATAAAAACAGTCTGTCATAGAGCCTGCGCTCCACTGCAGTGTTGCGCAATCTGACTGGCAGGCGCTTGGCTGCTATGGAGATTGTGACTAGAGGCATATTCACCAATAATGCTTACAAACACAACGTAAGATAATGCCTTGTGATTAGTTACTACGTCCGTCAATCAAACCTTTGCTGGCAAGGCATTGGCTAGGCATTGATTGCCTTCATCCAACGAAAACCATGCACGCTTTGATTGACAGCTGGCGGAGCGAGTAATGCGGCAACTCTGTGTAATGACTCGTCAGAAAGCCTGTGATTGAAGCAGAGAGACCTGGGAGGGTTTAACGTGACAGGAAGAGTCCACAGCACAGGGAGATTGTCAGAAACGGATTTGAATCACTATTTCATTGAAAATGGACACGATTGATTACTCTAACTCAAAACGCCCAAGCAAACAAAGGAGTATTTTTAGTTTTTTCCTTATTTTTCGTTGTTTTGGATTAAAAAGTGGGATGCATTTGGAAGAGTGGACTCTTACACGGACATGTATGCGGTTGTTTTTTGGATTGGTCCGATCTGATCTGCACGATAGGAGATGAAAGATGAGTACTGCGTTCATTATGCTAATGTTTAAATAGCTACTGCTACAGCATTTCATTTAACCTTTTCCTCTCTGGTGTATTTATTGCAAAAACGAGTTCAGAACATGAATCTCGAGTGTTTTAGCTTTCAAATGATGCATAGTTTGTGATGGTTGATTAAATAGTTTGTATAAAACAAAAGTGAATAAAAGTAGAGACACGCCCACTTACGTCAACCCCCCCGCCCACGAACCGGTGCGGGTTAACTCGTTAAACAATGCAGAACAAGGAACTGCTTAAATACACAGAGCAAACAAAAGGAGAAACTACCTAGACACACCTGAACTGTGGACGAGGAGGAGAAGGAGGAGAACGGAACCAATTAACAAACTAACAGCAAACAGAAAACAGAAAACAGAATACAATGAAATCTGAATGCAAACAGAACCCCCCATTCCCCACTCCCAGTAGGCACGTCCTTGTGCCATAGTAAGTCCAACAGGAGAGGAAGGATGATGAGTGGCTGGAGAAGGGGGTGACCAAGGTGGCTTAGGTGGGAAAGGAAGCCTCCTGGGTGTTACTGGCAATACAGGAAGCAAGGAAGGTGCCGGCTTCACAGGGAGCCAGGGAGGTGTCAGCAGCTCTGGCTGGAGCCGATGCTGGGGCTGACTCACAGGCTGCAGCTCACGCCAGAGAGGACTCAGGGGCTGGAGTTCACACTGGGCGAACTCAGAGGCTGGAGAAGACACTGGAGCAGACTCGGGGCTGGAGCTGATGCTGGGGCGGACTCTGGGGTGGACTCATGGATTAGAATGGACTCTGGAGCGGACTCAGCTGGGGCAGACTCAGGAGCTGGGGCCGACGCTGGGGCGGATTCAGAGACCGGAGCCGACGCTGGAGCAGACTCAGGGGCTGGAGCTGACGCTGGAGCAGACTCAGGGACCGGAGCCGACACTGGGGCGGACTCAGGGGCTGGAGCTGATGCTGGAGCGGACTCAGGGGCTGGAGCTGATGCTGGAGCGGACTCAGGGGCTGGAGCCGATGCTGGGGCGGACTCAGGGGCTGGAGCCGATGCTGGGGCGGACTCAGGGGCTGGAGCTGATGCTGGAGCGGTCTCAGGGGTTGGAGCTGATGCTGGAGCGGACTCAGGGGCTGGAGCCGATGCTGGGGCGGACTCAGGGGCTTGGGCTGATGTTGGAGCGGACTCAAAAGCTGGAACCAATGCTGGGGTGGACTCTGGGGTGGACTTATGGTCTGGAACGGACTATGGGGCAAACTCATGGACTGGAACGGACTCAGGGGCTGGAGCTGATGCTGGAGCGGACTCAGGGGTTGGAGCTGATGCTGGAGCGGACTCAGGGGCTGGAGCCGATGCTGGGGCGGACTCAGGGGCTTGGGCTGATGCTGGAGCGGACTCAAAAGCTGGAACCAACGCTGGGGTGGACTCTGGGGTGGACTTATGGTCTGGAACGGACTATGGGGCAAACTCATGGACTGGAACGGACTCAGGGGCTGGAGCTGATGCTGGAGCGGACTCAGGGGCTGGAGCCGATGCTGGGGCGGACTCAGGGGCTGGAGCCGATGCTGGAGCGGTCTCAGGGGCTGGAGCTGATGCTGGAGCGGACTGAGGGGTTGGAGCTGATGCTGGAGCACACTCAGAGGATAGAGCCGATGTTGGGGCGGACTCAGGGGCTGGAGCTGATGCTGGAACGGACTCAGAGGATGCAGCCAATGTTGGGTCGGACTCTGTGGTGCACTCATGGACTGGAACGAATTCTGGAGCGGACTCAGGGATAGAGCCGAAGTTGAGGTGGACTCAGGGGCTGGAGGCGACGCTGGGATAGACTCAGGGGCTGGAGCCGATGCTGGAACGGACTCTGGGGATGGAGCCGATGCTGTGGCGGAGTCAGGGGATGAAGCCGATGCTGGGGTGGAATTATGGTCTGGAACGGACTATAGGGCAGACTCATGGACTGGAACAGACTCTGGAGCGGTCTCGGGGGCTAGACTAGAGCCAACACTTGGGTAGACTCAGGGGCTCTGTTCCCACTGACTTCCAGTTTATGAATGTGGTTTATTTTTTATTGATAGAGACATGAATTAATCAAGTATAATCAATGTGAATATAGCTATTTGTGTGAACAAATTATTCTACTATTATAATCATTTGTGTGTCTGTGTAGAGGCCTGTAAGAGAATGGAATGTTCACATATGTTAGGGCCTCTCGCTCTGCCATTAGAGAATATATGTAGGATGAGCAGTATATGTAGGATGAACAGATTGAGGCCTCTTTTTCCACTTTTAAAACAGACTGGATTCCCAACCAGCATACTTTTAAAAAGTTGTATAATGAGGAATGAGGAAAACTTGAAAGTAATTACTCATTTTGGAACTTGAATTATTAAGAAATTTGTAAATGCACATTGAGTAAGCTGTTCTATAATGTTAGTTTAGTCTATAATGTATAATGTGTCTATAATTTTGTTTGTTGATGTATTATTGACAGTAATGGAACTTGAAATAATAATAATAATAATTCAAGTGCTACCAGATGTTTGATATGATATTTTAAAAAAAGGTAAGGTTAAATATTTAAGCAATTAAACATTATATTTTGAGTATTAGAGCATAAAACCTTTAAAGTATTTACAAATATCAAAACTTGAGAAATTATTAAAAAAAAACATATTTGTGAATGCAGCCATGTCAAATTGTGTTGGTTCTAACTGATTTTTCAAATGCCTGGCTGTTACATGTATATTTCATTACGGGAATAAATTGCCATTCAGCTAGCCTTTTCCTCTAATGCAACTCACAATTCATTAACCTCAAGGAAGATTCTCCTGGAGAAAGGGAATCTCAGCTATTTTTTTCATTTCCTATAGCTTAGCTGTGCTCAGGATGAAATCCACAGCTTTTGTCTAAGCTGGCCAGTCCACTAGCTTTTAGAAAAAAAGCTTGAGTTGACAAAAAAGGGTCACATCTGAACCGTCTTCCTTTTCCCTAGTTTTCCTAAAACATTCACAGCACCTAAACGCTCCGGTTTTAGTGACAAAAGCCTGCACCTGCAGGGAGCTGGCTGTGACTGAATGGATAATGGTAGGTCAGCTGCCAACATAAGACTTTGTCAGAATAAATCCAGATATGCCACAAGTTTGTGACTCGGTGAGATCGCAACGCTTGGCCGCTCTTGGGCAACCAGGCATTTATACATAGCAGTGTGGTTACACCCCTCACTACCTCGCTAGTCCATTATGGGAATGTGGCCCATAAGCCCTTCCATTTGGCTGGCCATCAGGCCATTCTTCCCCTAAACAAGCAGATTTACTTCTCTGCCTCATGTGTTTGAAGAGATAAGAACAAAGACACAGGGAATCTGCTTAATGACATTCAGATTAGTACAGTGTGCCAGGTTAGGCAATTACAACTCATGCAAATGGTTGATGCTGAAGCACAGTATAAGAAAATGTAGGGTAAGATGTGCCAATTCTTTTCCTTAGATAGCCTCAAGGTGAAAGGAGACAACAGGAATTTAGAATAGAATAGAATAGAATAGAATCTTGATTATAAATGGATAGTTCCAACTCTAAATTCAGATTGGAAGAGCCAATAAGGAAATCATAAACAGCCTAGACTCATTTGTTCGCAGTTTAAGGTGCCGTTTACAACCATTTTTAACTAAAAATTGAAAACTTTAATGCTTTTTGGCACGAAAAACGCTAAGGAAAATCGTTTCCTTTTTTTTGAACATCATTGTCCTGTAAATGTAGCCTACCCTTACTTTAAAACATGTTAACACTATTAATTAATCAAATAACACTTTTCCTATAAATTTTGAGTAAAAATTGTATAGGGTCGCTAACAACCCGAGGTGTATATTTTTTTTCTGCACAACAATAATTGAATCTTTCATGACGGAGTAAGTGCCATTCAGCTTTATTCCACAAGCTGGCAATGTTTGATACACAATGATGACGTGACGCTTCTCTCATACTTACTGCAGACAGAAAACAAAAGAACAATAAGTATAATCTGCAAAACTTGAAATGGCTCAGCGATTTAATACTGCAGAGCAAGTGCTGAACGCAATCAAAAATTACTGTCACTGTCACTGTCACTTGATGGTGGATCTGATGAAGAAGCTGTCAGTGATCAAAATATTGATTTTGAAGATGTTGAAAATTATAGTTTTGAGAATATGCTGGAGATTGCGAATTTGAGCCAGATGCTGAATGTACTGGAAAATGGTGATGGTATAAAACATCCGCTCAAACTGAATCCTTCCAAGCTCCAAAAGGTAACAAAATTTGCTTGATTTTATTCTTCTGTAATTGTTACTCTAATATCAGGAGAATTTTATATTATCGTGATAGGTAGAGATCCATCTGTGTTAGATATAGATCCAGGTCGCTTTAAAGACCCAAATATGTAGGAATGATTGGCGAAACAGCCAAACAAAGTTCTTGCAGAGTTGCATTTTATGTATGGTGACCAAACGTCCTGTTTTCCCAGGACATGTCCGGGTTTTAAGTCCTGTCCTGGCCGTCCTGCTTTTTTTTTTGAAAGTGATGAAAATGTCCTGGTTTTCATAATTTTCCATTGGGCCATTAAATTGACTGGCAATCGAGTATTAGTTGCAGCGTCGGCGCTCCTACCACACGCATGATGCATTTGATTTGCGTGAGTGAACTCGCCCACCCACCCACGCACAAGGCACTTTAGAAAGAGGTTGCGCGCCGCAGAAGAAGAGACCGATCAAAATTCCTAACAGATCATTTAATATACCATTTTGAAAATAAAAATGTGCTGTTCTGTGTGTGGCTCCTTTAATGCAAATGAGCTGCTGCTCCCCACCTGAGAGGGCGGAGCCTACACATCTCATTCACAGCAGTGAACACACAAATGAAAACTGAAACATGATATCTGTTTGTTTTTATGATCATCTCTATCGCAGACATGTTCATGTGACATTGCAGTTCTGCATCACATCATGAAATATTATCATCTGCATGCGTTTTAAAGCCTTATAGCTCTCAACTTAAACACACACATGCTCCTGTCGCATGCGCACAGAGCTGGATGTCAGCACATCCATGAGTAGTCTATTAAACTAGACTAGTTCTCTATCAAACAACAGAAGATAAACAGAAATTCTCTCACTGCTCTCGACTGACTGAACTTTAGTAGCTTTAATAAGAACACATTTCTTACTTGAATGCTGCTGTTAACGCTCTGGCGAGGAGATAAACATGGCAGACTGAACAGCTCAGCTCTCTGAGAGAGGGGTCTGTGCTAGTATGTCAGTGTCCATCAACATGTGTGGGCGGGGCCTCTGCAGTGTGACATCACACTGCAGGAATCTGGAAACGGCTTGTTCTGAGACACTGCTTATGATTTATGGGGATACAAAAAGGAGTGGGTGGATTTTTACCATTATAGGGTGGTTGTGTACACACACTGCCAACACAAATTTATGTTCAAACACCTTATAAAAGTACATTTTGCATAATAGGTGCCCTTTAAAATTTGGGGCAAATACAGGAAATATGTCAGTAAGTGGAAAAGTGCAAAAGCCGCAAGTGTGGGTAATTGGACAGGCCCAAAACCTGAGTGCTACATTTATGCCACATGGCCTGTCTCTCCACCCCTACATCTCCTTTCTAAGTTACTCATCAGTTATGGCAGCACCTAAATATTTGAAATGAACATGCTCTGTGAGTTATTAATTATGAGTATTGCTTTGTAGTTGGGCTTTGTAGAAAAATTTGCTTCGTAGCCAGCGGGGTCATGCTTCAGGTCTGTTTGTGAGACTGATAAAAAAAATGTATATTGCATTTGGAATTGCATATAGCCTCTGAATGTAAAAAGGCATATCCTTGGTCTGCATAGGTGTGTCATTTTTACATCTTTCACACCTTGTGAACTCGCTATAGCCAGCGTCTCCGCCAACTGGTTCAGAGCGTCATGCTTATTAAAAGCACGGATGTCGCCTACACACTGCGAGCTGATTGGTTGTTATCTGTGTTGTAGAGACGTCCTGCGGTGCGGGTCCTGGAAAGGCTAAAGACAGAGACTGTGATGGGGAGAAAAGCACATTTACACACTGGCAAGGACTCGTGCATCATGCTGAATTATTCACAAGCGTCTGGCTAACACAGATGGAGAGGGTTTTGGAGAAAGGTGCTTTGGACGATACAATTGAATGTCTCGACTGGCAGCAATGCTGAATGTTAGAGTTAAGTGCTGATCTGGGAGCATTGTGGCCTCATACTGGATTATGGTCAAGATGAAGATAGCAGAATAATTGCTCCAGTATGTTGTTTTTAAAAGTATGCTAAATAGTTGAAAGATTATGTGTATTTTCAGTCACCTTTAGTCAGATGCATTTACATATATAATCAAATCTATCAGTGTCTGTAAAGGTGTGAACCAAATAGGCCATACGTATGAATGGGCTATTCAGTTTCTATGGGCCGTGTCAAACTTAACACTAAACTGCTAAACTTTTTATTGGACTTATTATTGGAATATTACTTCAACGCTCCATAGTTGCTACGCATCAATCTGAAAAAGCTGGCACAGTAATTTTCCACCTCATTGGTGTCCATACAGGTAACGGGAATCTCAGTCATAAATCAATACACAAAAAACTGTCTGCTGGTGACCATGTTGTGTGGTTGCGTAACTGCGGCGCAGAGGCTAATTTCATGCGATTGAGTAGTTGGCTGTTCACTCCTCTCACAAGCAGCTTCAATTACAAATGCCTGTCAAGCTGATTTCCATGTGCTTTTGAAGCCTGGATCCAACTCTCTGAGAAAGGTCCAGTTCAACGTCCAGACATACAAACATAATAAAATGTATTTGTCTTTTGAATCAAACTTATGACATGGTATTGCTTTGTGTCTGTTTTTTTAATACAATAATTATATGTGACAGAGGATTTATCTTAGAGTTTCAGCCCTCCTGCTGTAATTGCTGGAATAAACCAATTTGGTCAAGAAATTGCCTTTGTGTTTGAAAGGAAACAAGCAAACAAAGGTAAATGGATTGTTATTTGGTGACGCGTTTGAAACAGCAGGACTAAAAGCCCCCCAAAAAGCAGTCATTAGAAAGCAGTCTTTGTAGTGTTGACAATGTTATTTAAATAAAATAGCATATAATTTTGAATGTGAATCATAACAGAATTATTGCTGTAAAAAAGGAAAACAGGAAATGATTCAGAGCCGTGTGTTTGCTCATGGTGGCTGATGTTGCGAGTCACAATCATCACCAACTGAAAGCAGGAAGTGTATCGCTTACAGACTTCGAAATAGCCCTTTTATACTTACCCGCTTGAATACATGTAGCATAGCAGAGTAGTAGTATGGTAGTAGGTTGCTACAAATTTAGTGCATGTGCGTCTTGACTTCACCAATTTATTTGGTCAGTTTTGTTGTTGTTTCCCTTTGCTCGACTTATATCATTTAAGTAGCTTATGTAGTCATTTTTTGCTTATTAAATAAAATTGTCACGTTCAGTTTAGTTTTGTTCATGTTTGTTTTTCATGGACTTTTGTATGTTTTCATTTGTCACATGTTCTTTTGTTCAGTTTCCCTGGTTACTGTCATCATTAGTTCATATGTTTCAGATGTGTTCCTCATTAAAATTGTAATGGGTTTGGTGGGTTTTGTTTATGTGTCTTTTTTTTAAATCTTATTATTATTTTCTTTTCATGTCCTGGGGCCTATTGCTCAAAACTAGGATAAGGGATTAAGCTGAGACATCTTTATGATCTTGTCATCTGTATGCAAAATTTTGTACACCGCTGTCTTGTAAACTTACACTGAAGGAACACTCACACGATAATGAAAAATAACTGTATATTAGCAAGATATCCCGGCTTAATCCCTTATCCTATTTTTGTGCAATAGGTCCCTGGTTCTTGTATCCTTGTTTGTATTTCTTGTTAATCTTTATTCTGACAAAGTCTTATGTTGGCAGCTGACCTACCATTATCCATTCAGTCACAGCCAGCTCCTGCAGGTGCAGGCTTTTGTCACTAAAACCGGAGCGTTTAGGTGCTGTGAATGTTTTAGGAAAACTAGGGAAAAGGAAGACGGTTCAGATGTGACCCTTTTTGTCAACTCAAGCTTTTTCTAAAAGCTAGTGGACTGGCCAGCTTAGACAAAAGCTGTGGTTGGTTCAGAACTACAAACATTAATAAAAAGAACTACAAACATACTGGATGAACATGGGACTGACGGTTCAAATATGCTGCCTTCATGCTATCAGAATTATCGTAAATACGTGTTTCCTAGTTAAAAATTGGACATGAACACCCCCTCAAGTCATATTTACCACTGGGAATCTCTGGGATCATTCTGATACTCAAGTTCCTGAGTTGGGATGGGTATAAACTTTAAACATGGAGGAGAGAACGATTCCTGCTGTGATGGCTATTCTTCATTAGTTTTTCTTCAACAGCTACATCGCCTCATCTTTTTGATGAAGTAGTGCATGTTTACATAAACGAATAATCATTTGAAGTGTATTGTATGTTTTATACACAATGACGTATCTTGTATTTGATCGAAATACCAGAATTGTCAGCAATATGATGCTAAATATAATTTTTCCCAATAAATAGGCAAGAATAAACCTGGTGTCCTCCATGATTCCTGTTCTTGCCCATAAAAAAGCACTTAAATGCGACAAGCGCGTAGTCACCAGAAGTCTGAAGTAGGACATTTCTGATAGCATGTGAACGCAGCTTTGAGTTATTAATAATTAATATCTAACCTGATGAAAAACTTTTATTATCTGTGCTATATTTCATCTGCAACAACACAAAAATGGCACAATGGCAAAAGTAAAACGTTTGGTCACTATTAAATGCACCATTACGCAAAAAATATAAGCTTGCTTACATCATGAGAGACCCATGACTGTTACTTGTTTTAGGAAGAATTGTTTGAGTAGTATTAAATCAAATGTGGAGTGTGCGTATAAGGATGTTAACTGTGACAAGATGATTGACAGCTTGGTTTATAGTGACAGAATGCATGTAACTATGTGACAGAGAGCAATTTAATGACATGGTGGTATGTCCCAACTCCCAAATCTTGCCTACAACCTTTAAAAGTATCAACTTTTTGTTCTCAATATAAGCAGGGAAACTGGGAGGCAGCAGAAGACTCACCACAATCACAGGCTCAAAAGGGCCTAACGAAGGAATATGGCTTTAAATACCAGACTAAATTAGCCTTCCGTCATCATACTCAATTCACTAGTTCACACTTACATATAATTTATAGAGTAAATTTAATTACGTATGTGGCGTGCTGTCCGGGGGGAGGGCTTCGAGCTCGGACTTTGGCCCGAACCCAGAGTACCCCCCGTATGTAAGTGGTTTAGAACTTAAAAAGGAAAAAAAGAGCAAAATGTGGAGAAGGGGTGGTGGAGGGATGCTGGAAAAACTGTCAACAAAATGGAGGTAAGACGGCTTCGTATTTATACCTCTTTTGTTGATTGGCTGAGTACTCTCCACCTGTGTCAATTATCTGACATGTTCCTCCTGAACCTCGTTTAGTAAAACAGCATTTCACTAGTTCACACTTACATATAATTTATAGAGTAAATTTAATTGCGTATGTGGCGTGCTGTCCGGGGGGAGGGCTTCGAGCTCGGACTTTGGCCCGAACCCAGAGTACCCCCCAAAAGCTAGAAAGCATAGGACAGCCGCCTGCTAAATACCCCCCAAGAAGTGCCGAGCTTGGCGGCTGGCATGAGAGAGGGGCCTGGTTATTTGATTCAGAGGGCCCGTTAGCGGCTTGTGTCGCCTATGGGTGGCCCTTGTTGGTTCACAAATCACATGGTTCTTGACAGGAGCAGGGTGTGGTCTTGTACGTGGGAGACCACCTGGAAGAAAAATGGGAAAAAGAAATGAGATCTTGATTTAGAGATTTTTTGGCACTTACCCTTTCCTTGCTGCATGGACACTTTCCATTTTCTTGCTGCAATGAATTGGTCCACTTCCTTACTAAGTGGAAACTTTCAACTCGTGCAAACTATCAATCTTGAGGGTTTTATCCACACCCTTGCTGTGTGGAAAACTGTCCACTCCTCGCTGGGTGAAATGTATCCGCTTTCTTGCTGTGGAAAAAACTATGCGTTTCCTTGCGGTGTTTATAAAACTTCTATTTCTCGCTGTGTGGAAAACAATTCACTTTCTTGCTGCATGTAATCTTACATTTTTCGCTGCATTGACTCTTCAAAATAAGATTAAAAAAATAATCGTATTCACTATCTCGCTGTGGAATCTTCTACTTCTCACTTAGTTGGACTTATTCGCTTGAGGAGACTGTCCACTATCTTACTGCGGAGGACGACTGTCCACTATATTACTGCGGAGGACGACTGTCCACTATCTTACTGCGGAGGACGACTGTCCACTATCTTACTGCGGAGGACGACTGTCCACTATCTTACTGCGGAGGACGACTGTCCACTATCTTACTGCGGAGGACGACTGTCCACTATCTTACCGCGGAGGACGACTGTCCACTATCTTACCGCGGAGGACGACTGTCCACTATTTTACCGCGTGGGCGACTGTCCACTATCTTACCGCGTGGGACGACTGTCCACTATCTTACCGCGTGGGACGACTGTCCACTATCTTACCGCGTGGGACGACTGTCCACTATCTTACTAGGTGGGACGACGTCCAGTATCTTACTGCGGAGGACGACTGTCCACTATCTTACTGCGGAGGACGACTGTCCACTATCTTACTGCGGAGGATGACTGTCCACTATCTTACTGCGTGGGCGACTGTCCACTATCTTACTGCGTGGGCGACTGTCCACTATCTTACCGCATGGGACGACTGTCCACTATCTTACCGTGGGACGACTGTCCACTATCTTACTGCGTGGGCGACTGTCCACTATCTTACCGTGGGCGACTGTCCAGTATCTTACTGCGTGGGCGACTGTCCAGTTTCTTACTGGGCGACTGTCCAGTATCTTACTGCGTGGGCGACTGTCCAGTATCTTACCGCGTGGGCGACTGTCCAGTATCTTACCGCGTGGGCGACTGTCCTGTATCTTACCGCGGAGGACGACTGTCCAGTATCTCGACCGCGTGGGCGACTGTCCACTATCTTACCGCGTGGGCGACTGTCCACTATCTTACCGCGTGGGCGACTGTCCACTATCTTACCGCGTGGGACGACTGTCCACTATCTTACCGCGTGGACGACTGTCCACTATCTTACTGCGTGGACGACTGTCCACTATCTTACTGCGTGGGCGACTGTCCACTATCTTACCGCGTGGGCGACTGTCCACTATCTTACCGCGTGGGACGACTGTCCACTATCTTACTGCGTGGACGACTGTCCACTATCTTACTGCATGAACGACTGTCCACGATCTTACTCCGTGGACGACTATCCACCATCTTACTGCGTGGGCCACTATCCACCATCTTACTGCGTGGGCCACTATCCACCATCTTACAGCGTGGGCAACTTCTTACTGCGTGTCCAGTATCTTATTGCGTGGACAGCTATCCACTATCTTACTCTATTTGCTTTTCTTGTTGCGTGGATTTTGCCGCTGACTCAATGTAAAATCTTTCCGCTGACTCACTGCTCGGAAACTTTTCACTGGCCCACTGTGTGGAAACTTTCCAATGGCCTACTGTGTGGAAACTTTCCATTGAATCACTGTGGAAACTTCCTGCTGACTCCCTGCGTGGAAACTTTCAGTTGAATCACTGTGGAAACTTCCTGCTGACTCCCTGCATGGAAACTTTCCGCTGACTCGCTGCGTGGAAACTTTCCACTGAATCACTGTGTGGAAACTTTCCACTGAATCACTGTGTGGAAACTTTCCACTGAATCACTGTGTGGAAACTTTCCGTTTACTCACTGCATGAAAACTCCTTTGACTTACTGTGTGGAAACTTTCCGTTGACTCACTGTGTGGAAACTTTCCGTTGGCTCACTGCGTGGAAACTTTCCACTGAATCACTGTGTGGAAACTTTCCGTTTACTCACTGCATGGAAACTCCGTTGACTCACTGTGTGGAAACTTTCCACTGAATCACTGTGTGGAAACTTTCCGTTGACTCACTGCGTGGCAACTTTCCGTTGGCTCACTGCGTGGAACCTTTCCGTTGGCTCACTGCATGGAACCTTTCCGTTGGCTCACTGTGTGGAACCTTTCAATTTCTCCTCGAAATACTAAGAACAGAAAGGAAAAGCATGAGATTACATGTTGGCTGGACAGAAAAAAATCCCTTGGTGGACGACCCAGGGGATTTTGAAAGTATCTGAGGACCATCTCCCAAGAGCTTGGATCTGCTGTTGGGAGAGGCCTTTTTGAGCTGCTGAGCTTGCGGCCTGACTGTTGGAGAACAGATTTGGGATGTTTCTGGAACCAAAAGCGTGTCACGGGTTTGTTGGATTCATCTGTGAACAGGGGCAATTTTGTTTGAGAACTTCTCCATTGAAGATATGTCAGAACTGACTGGTATGGTTGGATCAGTGATGAGAGTTTAAAAATTTAGATAAAATTACCCTTTTTTATTTTGTCAGTCTCACTTTGCTTGATCAGATAAGAGAATGTTTCCCCATCTATTAATGATAAGTCGGAGATGGTGGGGTGGATTTTTGGGTGATGTGATAGCGAGTTCCGAACATCTAAGGGAACCAAAGAAGGCTAAGACAAACATGGTGTTGAGTGGTCGGGTGGTACTGAGAGGCTGGTACCCTGTGCGAGGATGTGTGTAGTGAGGATGTCTAGCATTGGGACGGATTGGCTGGGATCTTCGGATCCCTTGATCTGGAGGAAGGTCTGAGAATTATTTATCTAGAGAGGGAGTTAACGGAAAACTGAATGCCGCTCCGGTAACCTTTGATGAACCCCACTTGGAAGCTCTTGATGTTGTTAAGATAAGAAATGAATGAGGTAATTGAAAGGAGAGAAAAATGGACACGTAGGATTGGAGGGTCCTGAGAGAAACTGCTTGGACAATGGTATCGAGCGATGCTTCAAGGAGGGGGTTTTAACAGGAGGGTTACGGGAAAATTAGTTGCGAATAGCAAGGCATTTGAGTTGGGAATTGGTCAGCCAACTTCCTGAATTTCAGCGAGGATCTGTGCGCGGATGTTTTGGGACACTGGTGGCAGTTCCATGGCCAGGGTCGTTGGATGGCACGGGCATCTGTATTGCAGATGGAGGTGGGAGGGTTATAAACCGCGGCTGCGGATGTCGGCGGCGGCCTCACACTTGGGTTTTCCTCTGTGGTTTGGAAAGAAAAGTTAGCTGGATGATGGAAGAAAATGTGGGCTTTTACTTAGGTGGACTTAAGCAGAGAAAGGCTCGTGCTTATTTGTGCCACTGGAGCTGCAGGCCACTGGACGTAGGTGGGGTTATAACCTGTTGCATAAAACTGTTGAAATGATTGGCCTGTGCCGCTAGCAGATGCAGCATCATGCTAGTGTCTGACCTGCAGTATGTGTACTGGTTCTACTGTGTGACTCACACGGCACTTTTTAGCTGAAAAATAAATAAATAAAAACATGTATGGTAATGAGAAATGCCCTCCCCCATTGGATAGCGTGTGCTTGGCTATGCTTGCCAGGTAATCATTTAGTTTGTGCCAACTGTGGGAGAAAGCGGAGCAGATAATTCCAGTAAAATGAGAAAGGCAATTGAACCCAGTATAAATGTATGTTTGTGGTTTTAAGGGTAACATAGAAATCTCCAGTCTAATTGGTGGTCTGGTTCGGCTGCGGGAGCATGGAGAGAAAAGAAGGTCACGTAGGATTGGAGATTTCTGGGAGGAAACATTGCTGCTTAGGCAGTGGAGAAATTAGCCAGAGAAACTGGGCTCCTGTGGGAGCAGAGGCCACAGCACTGCTGTGGTAGTGGAGGAATTAACCAGAGAAACTGAGCTCCTGCGGGAGCGGAGGGAACAGCACTGCTGTGGTAGTGGAGGAATTGACCAGAGAAACTGGGCTCCTGTGGGAGCAGAGGGAACGGCACTGCTGTGGCAGTGGAGATATTAATCAGAGAAACTGAGCTCCTGTTGGAGCAGAGGGCACAGCACTGCTGTGGTAGTGGAGGAATTGACCAGAGAAACTGAGCTCCTGCGAGAGCAGAGGGAACAGCACTGCTGTAATAGTGGAAAAAATTAGCCAGAGAAACTGAGCTCCTGTGGGAGCAGAGGGAACAGCACTGCTGTAATAGTGGAGAAAATTATCCAGAGAACCTGAGTTCCTGTGGGAGCAGAAGGAACAGCACCGCTGGGGCAATAAAGAAAATTAGCCGGAGAAACTGAGTGCCTGCAGGAGAGAAAGGGGAAAGTTAGATGGACAAATGGAGAAACATATTTGTGTAACCGAATGGGATTCTTAATTTGAAATGTCCATGCCTTATTATTGCAGGAGGCTCATTCAAAATCATATGGGATATAATATACAAACTTAAATTATACAACATGTAACAATATAACCACGGTGAAGAAAATGCTTTGCATGAGTGTGCCTTATTCATTGGTTCAAATGCTCTGAACTGAAGCATTCTGAAGCACTGATTTTGCAAGCCAGTATAATGCAAAACTGCACCAAATTCAGATTTTGAAATGTGAGATCTCACATTATTCAATGAAATCAGCCTTTGAATCTGCAGTGTTGTGAATTATGGTTTTTCATCCCCAAAATATGAGATGGCATACAATAATCATTGATACAATTGTTATACAATAGCCTACTGTAGGTATTGATGTTACATTTAAGAAAAACAGGAGCTCCCAAATACATTGTACAGTTTGCACATATCTATTTATAGTCGCAATGCGAGTATGGTCGCACTGTGACCGAGCTTATGTGAGCATCAAGTTGAGAAATATTGAATCCAATGCAGTGATTTTCAGCTGATCCCAATGGATGATTGTTTGGCATAACGTGTGCTGTTGCACTGCATCATTTTAGTGATTTAGCCTCACAATACAGTCACTCGCTTTACCCGCAACATATATTTATTGTTTATCACGGCAACCCCGTTCGCGTCCTTGGTGAACACTTCTTGTGTGACAAATTATCTGTCTGGATATCTGCAACGCGTTTGTACACAGAGACGAAAGACATCAAGAAAAGCTTGATGTGTGCAATATACGTTATCTTAAAACAGGGACTGTTGTAGTTCTCCCTGTTGCAAGTCTGTGCGATGTGCACTCTTCACGCTGTCTGAGCACTGCTCTCAAAGCTGACGCTATCGTCATGGCTCCAATGCACCACGTTACAAAGCATCACTTATTGAAGTTTGTGAATCGATTAGAATTGTTAGAAGACACTCACGATTGTGGATCGTCAAACACAATTACATCTCAGAAAAAGAATATTTTACCCCGAATGCTGATGGAGCGGCCGCTTTTAGGTAGCTTATTAAGATTGTAGCATTGTAGAAGTGCGTTGAGCGCGTGTAGATCCGTGTAAACAGCGTGAATAGGAGGCGAGTGGAGCGAACTGCAAGAAATGCCATCTGTGCTGGAAAAACTGTCAACAAAATGGAGGTAAGACGGCTTCGTATTTATACCTCTTTTGTTGATTGGCTGAGTACTCTCCACCTGTGTCAATTATCTGACATGTTCCTCCTGAACCTCGTTTAGTAAAACAGCATTTCTAGTCAGAATATGAGTCTGATACTGCTCCATCGGGCTGTGATTATTGGGGCGTGTTTCAACCGAACCAGGAAAGACCTCAGTTGGATAGACCTGCCTGTGACAGCCCAATAAGCAATGCGTGCAGTCCCGAAAACAGAATTGATATTCAGCTCTCGAGTTCGAGTCATTCGTTCTCAAAGCCCCATCGGCTGAGTGCAGAAGATCCTGTACAGAACCGATGGCCTGTAGCGCATGCACGGTCAACACAAAATGAACAAACCGCTCTCTGGGACAACTCGCTGTTCCCGAGTCATATTTAAGATTAGTTCAAAAAGATCGAATCGTTCATGAACGACGCATCACTAACGCATAACTTAACAGAACTCAACTGCACACACGCTTGAAGAAGTAGTAGAAGATGAGTGTAAACGATCTTTGTCGATGTTGTAAAAATTATTTACCAACACGATCATCCTTTTTGAGAGAAATAGTAAAGGTCAATGCATATACGAACAAGTTCTCTGTTTAGAGTTAGAACGAATTCAACCCAAGCGCTCTTTGGTGACGTGGATGATTATGTTACATTATCTGTCCATCATTTGGACTAGAGCAATTACCGGTGTGCCCGAACAGAAACTGTTACCCGACCTCAAATGTTATGGGCGGGGCTAAATTCGGCTGGCATCCAGGCTAAGACTAAATGAGATAAAGGAGAAATACCTGAAAACCAACAAGGATATAAGAACCAGGACATGAAAATAAGAAGGGAAAAAAAGACACATGAACAAAAACCACCAAACCCATTACAATTATAGTGAGAGTATGAACATTAATTGAAAAGGCTCTATAATATGACTGTATTTTATTTCTACATTCTAATATTAGTACAATAAAATACATCCTCAAACACTAGATATATCTTTAGACAAGGGTTGGGTTTAAATGTTGCATTTAGGCAGGAGAAAATCTTTAAATTAGAATGATTAAAGCAAAGAGTTGAATAGGACTTTGAACATATTCAAAATGTTGTAGTTAAAATGCTGTTTTAAGTACACTTTATGATGGAACACATCAGTAATTAAAATTGTATGTGTTAAATGTTGATATATTTACAGATTTAGTTCACGGAGGCCGAGACGCAGAAAGTGCATCCTGTTTGTTTTCTTGATGTTATAAAAGCATGAGTTTTGTTGTTATTGTGAGTGTACTGTACACAAATGAAAACACTTTTGAATGATGTATTACTTGTCTGTGTGACCAGGGGCGGCGTTTACGTATGGCAGTTGCAGGAGAAATAAACACCTCATAATGCCGCTCGTTAGTTTAAAAAAAAGCTAATTTAAACAGCCTGAGTCTAATGCCGTGTCGTAACCAGGGCGATGTGACAAGGTTTTCAGCCGCAAACCAGGTTTGACCTGAGATCAATCAATCAAAAATCACAGCCAATCAAAGGAGCGTGTAGGTGGGCTCTCTCTGCAAGCGCACTCATTGCTTTCGCAAACAAAAATTAATAAGTACAATAATGAATTCATAAATCTTACACCATTTTAGCATAATTTAAAATACATACTGCGTTACTGAAACATCATAGAATACACCTGTTTGCTCACCTTGAGTTGACAGTTTAACATTGTTTCGTTTAATTTATTTTCAAGATCTGAGGTGAATAATCCATTGTTGCTTTCAGTAAGGCTGTCTATAAAAGGTCACAAAAATGACGTTCAAACTCACTTTAAATTCTTTTTACATTAAATAAAGCACATAATCTGCACTTGTCATACTTTGTATGTTGTTCCAGTCACAACGCTGCAGAAATAAAACAAAATAAAAAGAAATGTTTTTAAAATAGAATCGTCGTGAATCGCTGTTGCGGCTGGTTAGTACAAAAAACTCTGATTAACATGGAAAAGATAATTTTTCTCACGTGGTTAGGTAATTATAGGGCTGTTTCAGTATTTGCATTGATTTTGTATTGTTGTTAAGTCTGTTAAGTACTTTTAGTAGATTTTTGTCGACATTTTGTTTGGATATAATGTGATTATTTGGGAATGTCGTTGTTGTTTGGCCAAAATGACTCATGCCATACCCTAGCTTTTTGTGAAATGCCAGCACTGAACCCGCTCCGAGCGGGACTTGAAACAGCGTCTCCAGTGTGGGAGACAGGCATGCTAAAGGACATTAAAGACTTTAGCCACTAGGGTCAGTCGCAAGCGCACCTCTTAAGGCCAAGGGAACGGGGGATTACACCCACAGCTCTTACTGGTCTTCGTCCAACTCAGTCCCCTAAACCTCACTGCCATCCGGGTCACAGCACCAAATGTAACCAGTCCTATTCGTACCGCTCCGAGGACAAGGATGTTAAAGACCACAGCCGCTAGTGTCAGTCGCTAACGTGCCTCTTGAGGCCAGGAGAGTGAGGTTTACATGCACAGCTCTTACTGGCCCACGTCTGTTATACTGGCCAAAGCAAGGGTCACTTTTGTTATTGCACAAACATAAAGCCGTTTGAAATAAGCCCCTAACCTTACATAACTCAATCCACAACATTTGTGTTACATGGGAGACATCACATTGTGCAGATTTGTTGAGGAGTGCGCTTTTGCTTTCTAGAAAATTAGACTTTTTATCTAGTGGATGATAATTGTGAAAAATGTCTTATAGACTTAAGGATGGATCCACTGATTTGAGAATCAAACATTGATGTAACTGCCTATATGACATCACAACCTGCCCACAAACAAATGTGACATATTACAGCCTTTGTTCAACTGTGAGTTTTTATTAGAATTTTTATTTATTCCCTATAAACTGCATAGCAATGTCCTAGAAACAATCCTGAACACCTCAGCAACTGCATAGCATCACCCTGGAAATCACCCAAAACACCCGATAGCAACTATAAAAGCAACATTCTATTATGCACCAAGAAAACCCTAGCAACCGCATAGCAACACCCTAGTAACAATTCCCAGCAGCGTCAAATCAATCCCAAGCAACCATCAAAAACACTCTAGCAGCTGCATAGCAACACCCAAACAACCACCCATGACATCCTAGCAACACACTAGCAACTCCCCAAAGCACTCAAGCACGTGTGTAGAGCAACACAGTAAGAACACTCTGTGAAACAGCATAATAACACCCTGGCAACCACCCACAACACACAACTTGATTTCATCTTGTTGGTCCTGGAACAATTTTCAATGACCAATCAGATTCGAGGGACAAGTTTATGTCAAATTTATGCTTACAACCGGGGTTAGGTGCCTCTACATCAGTGTTATTCACCTATCATTTCCCTCTGATTTTAGGGATAAGTTATGGGTAGGGATAGGTTTAGGTGTAGGGATAGGTTTAGGACTACATTTTTGGATAGGATTGTTGTTCCCCGGAATCAATCAAAAATCTTCTGCATCTAACTCTGCAAAATCAGTACGTGTGCCCTCAACACACTAAAGCATCACATGGTGAGTTCTGTATAGGTAAGCACTATTTTGCTTTCTCATCATTTGCTCAAAAGTTTTATCTCAACCTCACTCTCACACTCCCTCTTGAGTTTCTTGTACCAGCCGGGATTCTCTGTTTCTTGCTGACTGTTATTTTTTCTTTTTTCACTTTATTATTCCAACCGCACTTTTCATTCGCTTCAAATGTCAGTTTTCACTGCCCTCTCTCTCTCTCTCTCTCTCTCTCTCTCTCTCTCTCTCTCTCTTGCTCTCTCGCTCTCTCTCTCTCTCTCACGCTCTGTCTTCTTTTCTAACCCATTTCTGTTTTCACATCAGTGCTGGAGAGTTGACTGATGGCCACTCGCTCATGTCTCAAGACCTTCTATTGTAGCCTGACTCGCATGTCATTTATAAAATATGTCTTTTTCTTTTGTATGCACCCTTAAAGCCCTATTTTTAGACCATGCACTTTTTTCAGGCAAGTGTTGTGTGTATTTCAGATGAACACTTCCAGGACAAAATTAATAATGTCACACTGTTTCATTATTGTCTTTTAATATGCATTATGAGCTGTGGCCATGGGATTTAATAGGCTGTGCTTATCGCATATTAAAAGTCATTTTCAGGGAAAGTGACTCAAGCTTTGAGAACCTACCATGGTGATATGAATGTTCCTTGACCTTTAGAGTAAACTTCATCCTCTTTCCACAAGGACTTGCAAAATCTTAAAAGTCTCCATTTCACTTCATAGGGATGTTCCACCTTGATGTTTGAAGCATACCGTGAAGAGAAGCAACTGATATCCGCTGAAATATTCACTGGATCACCCACGGTGCGTGGATTGAGATACCGGGTTGAGGAAACTTCAAAGCAAGACTGGCTTTCACAGGAGAGGAGAGCTTCAAACGGACCACCGACCTGTAAGGAGATTCCTCTCTAAGCTCACCTCTTCATTATTGTCTGAACCCTTAAATAACATTGACATGTAGTGTACTTTAAAGGGCTTAACCATTTGTAATGTTATCCAATTTGTAGATTTTTTTGCAGCACAAAACCGTGATAGTTTTTCTTTCTTTTTTTCTGCTGCTGCTGTGCTTTAGAATGTATCCTCTAATAATAATCTTGGTGTATTAGTTTGGAAGTATTTGCATGCAGGTGTGATGTTCATTCTATTAATCTGGAGAATCTTTCATGTTTTATTACCAGGTCATGTTAATATCAGGGTGCGAATTACAAAATGGCCTTCAACGGGGGGTCAATGTTTTTTTTGTGTGTGTGTGGGGTAGATACTATATGTATATATACACAGAAAAGACATAACATTATGACCACCTTCCTAACATTGTGTTAATCCCCCTTTTGCTGCCAAAACAGCCCTGGCTCGTTGAGGCATGGACTCCACTAGAGCCCTGAAGGTGTGGTATCTGGCACCAAGATGTTAGCAGCAGATCTTTCAAGTCCTGCAAGTTGTGAGGAGAGGCCTCCATGGATCGGACTTGTTTGTTCAGCACATCCCACAGATGTTCGATTGGATTGAGATCTGGGGAATTTGGAGGCCAAGTCAACAACTCAAACTGGTTGTTGTGCTCCTCAAACCATTCCTGAACCATTTTTGCTTTGTGGCAGGGTGCATTATCCTGCTGAAAGAGGCCACAGCCACCAGGGAATACCGTTTCCATGAAAGGGTGTACATGGTCTGCAACAATGTTTAGGGAGATGGTACGTCTCAAAGTCTTTCCATGCACTCTTCCCATATTGCATAAGTGATTCATCAGACCATGCCACATTCTTCCATTGCCCTGTGGTCCAGTTCTGATGCTCACATGCCCAATGTTGGTACTGTTGATGTTTTCGGCGGTGGATAGGGGTCGGCAGGGGTAGCCCCGTATACAACAAACTGCGATGCACTGTGTATTCTGACACCTTTTTATCAGAACCAGCATTCACTTCTTGAGCAATCTGAGCTACAGTAGCTCGTCTGTTTGATCGGACCACACGGGTCAGCCTTCGCTCCACACGTGTATCAATGAGCCTTGGCCATTGGCCCATGACCCTGTGGCCGGTTCACCACTGTTCCTTCTTTGGAGCACTTTTGATAGACACGGACCACTGCAGACCGCAGACTGAGAACACCTCACAAGAGCTGCAGTTTTGAAGATGCTCTGACCCAGTTGTCTAGCTATCACAATTTAGCCCTTGTCAAACTCACTCAAATATATATATATATATATATATATATATATATAGTCCTTTATAGGTACACACATCTTATATTTAAGCCATTTTATTAGACAGTTTTTCTAATTACCTTATTGAAATCTACTGGACTGTGACTCATACCAACTGTAAAGTTAGTTGTTGTGGGCAGGAAGGAGGCGGGAACAGCGAACATTCAACATATTTTAATAAAATAAATAAACAAAACAAAAGCAAACGCGGGCAGTCCCTCACGGACGACTGCCCGCAAACACTCACACACAATAAAACCGTGGGCAGCCCCTCACGGACGACTGCCCACCAACACAACAAAACATAAACAAAACTCAACATAAAATCCAGGCCTGGTCCTCTCTCGCCTTCCGCTGTCTTCGCTCCTCCTTTTATGCTCCGTCACTCGACCGCGAGGCGAGACCGGTGTGACGCGCAGCTGGCACTCATTATCGCTCGTCCCGGTCCGCTTACGCGGTCCTCGCCCGCTGCTCGCCACATACCCCCATCGCCCCTCGCAGGCCGGGGGGTACTCCCGAGACTGCGCTCTACTCCCCCTCTCCCGGGGCCGATCACGGCGGCGCGGCACCTGGGGGTAAAGACAGAGAGGCGAGAGAAATGAAGACGGGAGCACGAGGAGCGACAGGACGAGAGAGGAGAGAGAAAAAAAAAAAATTCTGGTCCGGCTCCCTGACACACTGCCGCTCGGTCCTCAGCCAGCTGAGAGGCTCTTACTCGCGGTGCCATGCGATGGTACTGGACGCTCGATGGACGGCTCGATCCTCCTCCGCCCCCTGGCGGCCGGCGGTGGCTCCTCCTCTTGAGGGCAGCCGGCAGCGAGTCCCGCGCTCCCTGCTCCTCCCCATTATGGCGGCTGGCAGCAGGCTCCGGCCCACGGCAAGCGCGGCGACTCCTCCGCTCCCTCTCGGACGACAGCCACCCCACCTCGACCCAGGGCACGGCAGCGAGGTCTCCGTCCATCGATCTTCCTCGCTCCAGCACCACCGCCTCGGGCAGCCACTCGCGGTCTTTCCTCATCCGCGCTGCCTGAACTCCTCAGCACCGCGATCCCCTCAGCAGCGAGGGCTCTTCGACAGCATGTCCCTCCTTCCTCCCGGGTTTCGGCACCAGTGTAACGAAGTTAGTTGTTGTGGGCAGGAAGGAGGCGGGAACTGCGAACATTCAACATATAAAATAAATAAACAAAACAAAAGCAAACCGCTGGCAGCCCCTCACGGACGACTGCCCGCAAACACTCACACACAATAAAACCGTGGGCAGCCCCTCACGGACGACTGCCCACCAACACAACAAAACATAAACAAAACTCAACATAAAATCCAGGCCTGGTCCTCTCTCGCCTTCCGCTGTCTTCGCTCCTCCTTTTATGCTCCGTCACTCGACCGCGAGACGAGACCAGTGTGACGCGCAGCTGGCACTCATTATCACTCGTCCCGGTCCCGCTCTCGCGTCCTCGCCCGCTGCTCGCCACACCAACGTTGACTCATACCAACGTTATCGTATTTAAAAAAAAAAAAAAAACTAGTTTGGGAGTGTTATTTAATAGCCTTACCTTATAGGCCTACTGTTATTCATCATATTCTTAAAATGTATTTGTATGTTAAGTAAAGTATGACTTATTTTTGAAAATAATATATATGTGTAATTTTTGTACAACCCCAAATCAGAAAAAGTTGGGACAGTATGGAAAACGCAAAAAAAAAAAAAGAAGTGATTTCTAAATTTACTTTGACTTGTATTTCATTGCAGACAATATGAACAAAAAATATTTCATGTTTTGTCTGGTCAACTTCATGCCATTTGTAAATATGTATCCTTTCCTGTCATTCAGACCTGCAACACATTTCAATAAAAGTTAGGACACGAGCAATTTAGGGCTAGTAATGAAGTAAAATGGTTAAATAATGATGTGATTTGAAACAGGTGATGTCAACAGGTGATTGTAATTATGATTTTGTACAAAAGCAGCATCCAAGAAAGGTCTAATCCTTCAGGAGCAAAGATGGGCCGAGGATCGCCAGTTTGCCAACAAATACGTTAGGAAATTTTTGAAATGTTTAAAAACAATGTTCCTCAAAGAAAGATAGGAAGAGATTTGGATATTTCACACTCAACAGTGCATAACATAATTAAAAGATTCAAGGAATCTTGAGGAATTTCAGTGCGTAAAGGACAAGGGCGCAAGCCTAAGCTGAACAACCGTGATCTCCGATTCCTCAGGCGGCACTGCATCAAGAATCGTCATTCATCTATAAGCGATATCACCACATGGGCTGAGGACTACTTTGGCAAAACTTTGTCAAGTACCACAATACGTAGTTACATCCACAAATGCCAGTTAAAACTGTACTGTGCCAAAAGGAAGCCCTATGTTAACAGTGTCCAGTAGAGCCGTCGACTTCTCTGGGCTCGGAGGCATCTGGGATGGACCATCACACAGTGGAAACGTGTACTGTGGTCAGATGAATCAGTATTTCAGGTATTTTTTGGGAGGAATGGACGCCGTGTGCTCCGGACCAAAGAAGAAAAGGATCATCCAGACTGTTACCAGCAACAAATCCAAAAGCCAGGGTCTGTCATGGTATGGGGTTGTGTCAGTGCCCTTGGCAAAGGTTACTTGCACTTCTGTGAAGGCACCATTAATGCTGAAAAGTACATAGATTTTGGAGCATAATATGCTGCCTTCAAGAAGACATCTTTTCCAGGGACGTCCATGCATATTTCAACAAGACAATGCAAAACCACATTCTGCACACATTACAAAGTCCTGGCTCCGGAGGAAGAGGGTACGGGTACTTGACTGGCCTGCCTGCAGTCTCGACCTGTCTCCAATAGAGAATGTGTAGCACATTTTGAAGCGCAAAATGCGACAACGAAGACCCCGTGCTGCTGCCCACCTTAAGACTTGTTTGCAGGAAGAATGGGACAAAATTACACCTGAAACACTTCATCACTTGGTGTCTTCAGTTCCTAAACATCTTTTAAGTGTTGTGAAAAGGAATGGCAACATTACAAAGTGGTAAATGCTTTACTGTCCCAACTTTTTTTAAATGTGTTGCAGGTGTGAATGACAGGAAAGGATGCATATTTACAAATGACATGAAGTTGACGAGACAAAACATGAAATATTTTTGTTCATATTGTCTACAATGAAATACCAGTCAAAGTAAATTTAGAAATCACTTATTTTTTTTATTTTTTTTTTGCGTTTTCCATACTGTCCCAACTTTTTCTGATTTGGGGTTGTACAAAGCCACACAAACAATTTACAAAACATTACTTTTCACTGTTCAATGTGAACATTTTATGTATTATTTGGTGCTAAATCCAGATTTCTTGGTGTTAAGTGGCTGAAAAATATGGGCTGTCTTCTGTTTTCCCCTGTGTGTGTGTGTGTTTCCTTATGATCTATTATATGCTATCATTGTTTGTCTTGATCCGTCACTAACCACTGGGGTTTTTTCTTACAGAGCTCTATTTTTAGTGAGCTTGATGCATAGCGTCCAAAGGAAGGTCACTAGGGCACTGTGATGCAGAGGAATAATACCCATAATTCACCTCGCAAGCACATCAGTGGCATCTGGAATCATTTTCCTGGAATACTGGAGCATTACAACTGATGTTAAGAATGCATCAACGGTTAATATTGTACTGTGTTTAAGATATGAGAATCTCTCGTGGCAGCTTCACTGGGTTTTTATCAGAAATCATTCCTTATCAAGATGAACAGTGAGGCTTCCGGAGACAACATCCCTATCACTGATGACCCTGACTGAATAGAATAACCTAAATGCTTTGTTTATTGCACCCTAAATAATCGTAACTTTTTTTTTTTTATCATAATATAAAAGAAAAATAAGACATTTTATTTTATTCTGTGGAAGATTGAAGTCAACTGGGTCCAATGTTGTTTTGGAACTTATAGTTTGATAATTACTTGTTGTCCCTCTTTTTCCATTGGTTGAACAAACAGCTAGGTCCATCTCAAACTCACCTTGGTGATATTATGTCCCTGTCCTAAATTGTCCCCTAAACACTCACGGTCTTCTTAGGAGTCCGTACTTTCATGATGTAACGGCACCTTGACTGTCGTGAAGTCTGCTGTGAAGCTCGAAGTGTGCATCAAAGGCGAATATAGAACGCAAGGGGGGCGCTCTTGAGCACCCTTCTAAATCTAAAATGACAAATGGGAAACCCTACAGGGTCATGCCTCGATTATACTCCAGTTCGGACGCGTACACGGACAGCTACGGACACACCCAGACTACTTGTATTTATACTGCTGAAAGTATATGTTCAACACAAGCGCAGTAGATCGTCATGTAAACTTCCACACATGCGCAGAATTTCCCTCCATGAATCATTGCACATCGGGCTTTCTTTATTTTCTTTATGTTGTTTTAACGAAGGATTATAGAGGTGCGGGTAGTGATTTCTTCACACAGCCTCTCTTCAAATTCGACGTCCATGTTGTTTTTCCAAAGCATGCGCAGTTGGTGCTTTTGTAGCCTAGTGACCGCATTGAAACAAAAAATGGGAGGTACGCGGGTGTCCACAATGAGCTTCCGCGTACACCCTACGATGACGATTTTTACGATTTTACGCTGACCCTAGCGGACACTTGTGCACTTGCGCATGCAGAGAGTATAACACTATAGCAATATAGCTCATGCCTATAGTGTACTTCAATTTCCACATTTGTGTCCGCACAGCTTTCAAAGTATACTCAACCAATGGCTAAGTTCGACACATGCACAGTAAAAAAAAAAAAAAACTCTACCAGACATCGGAGGGCAACACTGAGTCATGTCATCAACAGGACATTCACTCGGCAGGATCAAACAAAAGTAGTGGATCAACCATTGCAGCACTGTTCAGAAGAAACAACAATGCACAAACTTTGCACAAACGCTCGTCAAGTTCACTGTTCATTGTAGTGTTTTCCTACTGTTTCAAGCGCGTTGTTTTTAAATCGCTCTTTCCGCACTCTCCTTCGATGACTGCACATTGTGCACAGTACTGTGCGGATTGCCACCTAGTGGACTGTCCGCGCGGTCACAAAAAATGGGCTGCACGTGGATAGGGTGTGCAGACATTCGGAAAAAATTATGAAAATTACCTCATGTGGTAGGTGCGTGGATGGCCAAAGTATACTTTGGGCTTCATCGACTTAACGGACATGCACACACGGCAGCCATTGTAAGTCCACAAGACCAAAAGTTTGCTCCCTAAAAAGTCCCACAATGAACTGTGAAAACAAGGGAGCATTGATACTCACTATTAACAGAGGTTCTGAAGTGCAAAACAATAATCACATAAGCCAACTCATTACACAATGACACAAAACATACATCGCTAGACATGTAATGAACATAATCTAGCTAACATTTCTAATTTATTCACAGCGGAAATGTTCCAAGTATATGTAACAAGCAAAGTATGCATCATAATGTACTTTAAATAACATTCAAAAATAATATAATAAAGATCTCAGTTCTGCTGTTGTTCATAAATACAGTCAATAGTGATGCTGTACAATGAGGAGGTTGTCATGTCACCGGAAGTGGTCATCAGTGTTTCAATGTGTTGTAAGTAAGGGTCCTTACTGTCCTTTCCCGTGTCCGAATTCATTTACAGGATATACTGGTTCATAACCTATAGGGAGCTAATCGAGACGCACCCTGTACATATATACAGTACACTGATCCGGCATGTGACAGGCATTATGACATATTGTGTTGGGAATACCATTTCCATGAAAAGGTGTACATCGTCTGCAACAATGCTTAGGTAGGTGGTAAGTGTCAAAGTAACATCCACATGGATGGCAGGACCCAAGGTTTCCCAGCAGAACATTGCCCAAAGCATCACACTGCCTCCGCAGTCTTGCCTTCTTCACATCCTGGTGCCATGTGTTCCCCAGGTAAGCGCCGCACACACACCTGGCCATCCACGTGATGTAAAAGAAAACGTGATTCATCAGATCAGGCCAACTTCTTCAATTTCACCGTGGTCCAGTTCTGATGCTCACGTACCACTGTTGGCGCTTTCGGGAGTGGACAGGGGTCAGTGTGGGCACTCTGACTGGTCAGCGGCTATGCAGCCCCATACGCATCAAACTGTGATGCACTGTGTATTCTGACACCTTTCTATCAGAACCAGCATTAACTTTTTGAGCAATTTAAGCTACAGGAGCTCGTCTGTTTATACAGACCACATGGGCCAGCCTTCGTGTGTGTGTGTGTGTGTGTGGACTGGTAATCCCTACGTTATGGGGACATGTCCCCACAAAGATGGCAATATCCAAAATCCTTGTCCTTGTGGGAAAATTGTTTGGTCCCCATGAAGAAAACATCTTATAAATCACACTAAGCGATGTTTTTTGAAAATGTAAAAATGCAGCATGTCTCCTGTGATGGGTAGGTTTGTGTGTGTGTGTGTGTGTGTGTGTGTGTGTGTGTGTGTGTGTGTGTGTGTGTGTGTGTGTGTGTGTGTGTGTGTGTGTGTCAAATATCAAAATGTATTAGTAAGCTATTGAGTCTTTGCATGGACAACATAAACTTGTCAAAGCCTACAAAATAACAGTCGTAACATTACAGAAGCAAACCATTAATCAGTATACACTATTGTGTTTTCAGTAGACTTCAAAACAGAGGCACCACAAGGAGATAAAATGTTCCACGGGACTTGCATGTCACCACACTGCAAGAGACACCCTGATAAGAGCTCACACATCAGTGCTGGGAGATCAAAGACATACAACATGAGTAAGGATGAGACCCTGAAGGAACAAGATAAAACCCCAAAAAATGGCACCATGCAGAATTTAGTTCTGATCCAAAGTCTGTTTTAAAGGTACTGTTGACTTAAATAGGTGATCCTCTAACGCCTCCCTCGGCAGTGACACACATCTACTGTATGCTGAACAAGATGTTTGTCTTTGGCTGAACAGAATCAAGCTTCAGGCACACAAACATCTAACTGGCCGTCCATGGTTTCTGCCCCAGGTGCTCGAGCTGTTGCTGTGGACTGGGCTGTTACCAAAGAGACACGTGGCTGCTAAGGAGATGCACACACAAACACTGAAGCACATCACTGCAAGACAACATCTCTCTAGGGCACATATGCTCCAAAAAGTGTCACGGATGCTCTTGGATCCTCCTGGGAAGTTGCTACTTATGAGCTGGGAACTCATGATTGCAACGCGATGTGCATTAAATAAAACGTTTTGGCAATAAAACTTAAAGCCTTTATTTATAATGCATTATGAAAGTATTTTTAGTTAGTTATGCCTTTTAATGCACCTTATAATGCTCTGCATGGTCTCATGAATAATTGTAACCACTGCTAAAATACATTATAATACTTATCTATTCATTTAGAAAGTTTAATGCATTATAAAATATGACAAACAACCAATTTCAGATGTAACAAGGAATCTGCCAACATTATAATGCATTTTAATTTTGGTTACAATGCATTATAATGTACATTATGCATACTTTTAGAATGCATAATGCATAAATGCTTAAAAAAAAGCCTCATTATTACTCAACAATGTGATATTTTGTATTCATGTTGATCTCTTATGGATTTCATAATGGTTTTCATACTCAAGAACAGTTTGAATTTAACGACCCTGAAATGTCTTGTGGTGTAACCATCAATAAAAAAATAAATAACATTTTCATTATCTTTAATTTTACAACCTAAACAAACTTGCCTAGTCATATGAAGAGAAGATGAAGATATCTTTTGTTCTTGCATGTTTCAGCATTTTGGCTGACCATGACTTTAATTTGATGGACAAAAGTATTGAAGTATTGTTTTGATGAATATACTATTTTGGTGAATACATAACATTTTTAATTGGGTAATAGTTTTTCTAAAACATAATAGAAGAATAGTTCAAACTACAATTTCATATACAAACATTTCATACTTTTCACAAGGCTTTTTTCATTATAATATCAGGAAATGTTTTTTTTACTGTGTCTCCAAACTAAATATTGATGAATTTGAATTGAAATTGAAAACATGTTCATCATAGAGGTGTATTCAAGTCATATGTCTGAATGGCATTTTTGAATGCATTTTAAAATAATTAATAGATTTCATTGACCCGATTTCTCCATGGTGGAAAAACATGATCATTCCGACATGATTTGAAGGCAGAGTCTCTTTGATTTAAGGCTAATTGTGGATTTTGTAACTGGATGTGATCGCATGATTAAAACTCCATGCGATTTGTGGTTGAGAAACAGCTTCTTGAAACTTTCCATGATCTTTCCTCACAGTCGCTCCTGTCCTCATTTTTCACTTTTCTGGTTTTGTATCTGCAGT
This sequence comes from Gobiocypris rarus, assembly GCA_023029165.1. Lineage (NCBI taxonomy): Eukaryota > Metazoa > Chordata > Actinopteri > Cypriniformes > Gobionidae > Gobiocypris > Gobiocypris rarus. The sequence goes on along the minus strand of CM040930.1, from coordinate 6,966,597 downwards.
GCTCAAGGCTCCAGCGGTCTCATGTCCCCCAGGGACCCTCACAGAAAACCCTTGACGGCAGCCATACACCTGTCGTCTTATACAAAGACACACACTCTCCTTACTTCACCTCAGGACAGCGTGTGTGTGTGTGTGACAACAGTGCCCTCTGCAGAAATGCACACAATCCCGCACACTATTTTTGGACCAGAAGAACAGGAAGTATTAATGGCTTTTAGATGACATACAAACTTTGAAAATCATGATGACTTCAATTATTTCTATAGGGAAGGTCACTAGTCACTTTTTACTCCAGTGCATATATATCAAGGTAGACACATACCAAGTTTTGTGTTAATTAAATATCTATTGAACATTTCTATCATTAGGCTTTTGTCCACAAAATTTACTGGTGACAAAAACTGGTGTTTTTTACAATGCATTATCACATATTTATAATGTTAAATAATGTTATAATTAAGGAATAATATACGACGGGCCATTGAATTATTCGAAAATAAAGCACACTTCGTTTACCTCCTCGGGTGTGCATTATTTTCTAATAATCCAATAGACCGGAGTCAATTATTCCGCTTATACTTGACATTGTTCAGATGTTGTATTTCAAGACATTTGTCAGGATTTTGTCCTTAAAACTCTCTTGTGTGTAGGGCAAATTTTTTTAAACAACTTATACCACACCTCTGCTGCTAATTTCAAAACGTCATTTTAGAGCTAACAGAGTAACAGAGGCCCCGATCAGACAGAGTGTGTTTTTCAGGTGTGAAAATGCAATGCACAGCTTTTATTTTAGTTAAAGTTGATTTTTTTTTTTTTCAAAACAGGAGGTACCCAGGGCATTTCATTCTTTGCATTTGAAGAAGTAGACATGATTTTATGAATATTTATAGGCTACTTTTATATTTTGGAGCCACTAACCCCACTCCTACCCTAAACCTACCCACTCCCAACAATATAAAACGTAACGTTAACAGGCAAATAAAATTACAGTCACAGGTATTTATTGCAAAAACTGACCAAAAACAGTATAAATATTAACTGATGTTGCATTCCAAGTCATCTGAAGTCATACGATATCTCTATATGAAGAACATGAAGAGTGGATCTTAATCTGAAACGATCCTGCTGCTCCTTGAATGCACGCACACACTCGTTCAAAAGATACACCGACTCTTTAGCATGACGCAATCGGTCACGAGACACACAAGAGACAATGACATTTTACAATTAAAGCTGACCTAAGTTTCTTCGATCAGCCATTTTTGAAATGTGTGCATGACCTTCAGCTGATGGAGACGCTGATCGCTTTGGGTCTTTTCTTTACACAAATCAGTCATTTTGCCTCAGGACACTTGGGATATTTGTACTTTTTTAATAAATTGTGCCTGTAGTCGTATCTGCCTGTTATATCCTGTGTTTTATATCATATAATAGCTACACAAATGGGTAGGTTTAGGAATGGGGTTGCATCAGAATGTGACGAATTGGGTGTGAGAACGTGTTGATCTATCTCATAGTGAAAACCAAGACGCTTACTGTGGCGAGGTGGGCTAGCGGGAGACGTGGGAGGAGCGAGCGTGATTGAGAATGAGCGTCACCTGCGTTGAGTCCTCTCATGAGGGAGCCCGGAGGCATAAAAGGACGAGCGACACCAGTGAAAGACGAGAGAGGACCAGGCCTATATTATGTTGTACACTTCCTGTTCACTGTTTTATTTTCTATTTTCATTCAAATTCACGTTATTGTCAGCCGGTTCTTGCCTCCCTCCTCCTTTTTAATGAAGACCTTCAACGAGTTACACCTACCAAAATGTCATTAACAGTAGAAGTTAAGTTGCCATCTTATTGTAGTTGAAATCTGGGTACCATCTTATGTTTTATAATCACGTACGGGGAAGTTTGGTCCTGTGAGCGAGGCATGCGGCTCTAAAGGCTTGTTCACACTGGGACGATTATCACACGTGTTTATCGCCGATGTTTAATGCCTTGTGACTAAACGAAGGGTGCCAATGTGAGTGTGCACACCAACACGCGAAACATACATTTTTACACCTTGGGTTCGTTTTTTGGGTTTGACACGCCGCGTTAAAAATTGGCCGACCAATGAGACTGGTGCTTTTGTTCACTTGCCGGGAGCTGCTGAAGTTACAGTAAAAAACGACTTGGTGGCGCTCAAGCACAAAACAGTCTTGCACACATTGATACCTAAGAAGAAGACGACGAAGAGGAAGTAAGTAGGCAGAGAAGAAGATCCAACGAGGCAAGATGAATGTAGAGCTGCTGGTCTCTTTGGTGTCTGAACACAAAGAACTTTAAGATAAACGCCACAGCGACTACAGAAATCTCCATAAGGGGTTGTTATGGAGAGGAACTGCAGATCAAATAGGATTCAATGGTGAGTTTCCATCTGCAATCAAATCAAAAACGACATCTATTGTCAGGAAGTGAATTTGCACGTTCACTCTGCGCATCGCCAGTGAAAATCGCTTGGGTATGAACATAAAGACGCTTTGAAAAAATTCTCGAAAAACGCTGCCGATAAAACTCATCATCCCGGTGTGCATGAGGCTTTAGACGGTAAGATTTTCTTTGACTCTTTGTGTCTTTTTGCGCTCGCATCTTCTAACATTACACTCTGACTATATTTCTCTGTATGTCTTGTACACTCTTTTTATGCATATTTAGTGCCACCTATTGTTGCGGGTGTATTATTGACATGTAAAAGTCTAGACCCTGATGAAATAGTTTTTCAGTAATGAATGTAATAAATATAAAATGAACAAGTAAATCTACAAGTAAATCTCACAATATTTGGCAGATTTGTTTAAACTTTTTATTTTGGATAAAACAAGAGATATGTCAAAATTTTTGTTTGAAATTTGATTTAAAAAACTGAATTGATATAGCAAAACCTGCATATGTTTTATATGTACCATGAGAGAGCAATCTGAAATCAAAGCATACACATTCCCCCGAAAAATCATCAGGAACCTCTTCTCCACTCATCCGTCTCTCCACCCATCTGTCACTCCATCTCTCCGTCAGTTTGAAATGTCAGCGGCATCAATCTTCAAGCAGAGAGTACTGATATGTCTAACCCTGCGTGAAGTTCAGGACCCCGGGTAATAAACATCCTGACAGCTGAGATGGCCCCTCAGTCTTTTAGCATCACAAAAACACGGATGAGAAGAAAATCGGAGCCGTGTACACACACACACACACACACACAGCATCTCAGGAGCTCTCCAGCATGGTGGAAACGGTGTAGATCTGTGTCTTCAGTCTCTTCTTCATCTCTCTGATCATTTGACAGAGGGCCAGAGGGTAGCAGCAATATACCGTGGTCCAGTCCTCACACACGCTGCCCTAGAGACACACACAGCAAACTGTAATGTATTCTTAATTTAATATAGCCAGACAAAGCAGGGTTTGTAGATTTCTAAGTAAGGATACGTTTCCTTGATATTGCTTTAACACCCCCCTCTGAGTCAAAGAATCTAGTTATGGAATTTCATTTAAGGAATCTTCATCTAACTGTCAAATACTGGATGTGTTTTACTTCTTAGCACAAGAAGGATATGACAAGATAAATCAAAGATAAATGTGTACTCCTAGAGGAAATACTGTCATACACTTTTTTTCTTCCAGTAATCCATTGTTCAGTGGAAACCCGAGTCTATCTGAGTTGAGTTGTTAGTTCTCACATTAAAGCATAACGTATACTTCATTTTTTTACGCATACAGTTGAACGAGTAGCTTTTCAAAGTCTACTCCATTTGATTGCGTGTGCGATCAAGGTGTGCCGCACAAGTCCTGAAAAATGAAGCCAAAGAATTTTGATCGCCCCTGGTGGCTGGCTGCAGTATAGTCCATTAACCCCACCCTCTCCATGTAATCGAATGGGACGAGAGCAAAAGCTCAAAAGACAGTGATATATGCTATTTACACTATGTATAAACAGCAGTATTTTCTTTGCAATAAGTGTAAATAGTATTTAGATGCTATATTTATTTATAAACAGTGTCAGATACTATTTGCACCTAGTGTTGTTGTTCATTAAACAGTTTGCAATAATAACAGTGTAAATTATTATATTTATTAAAATGATTAAACTGATGCTGCCTAATTGGGGCAATAACACCTACATCCCTACAACTACCTCTAACCCTAAACATATGTTAAAGACTTTATTTTCACTTTTTGAGTATTTTCCCCATTTTTTTTTGAAAATAAATGCCTGTCCAATCTGATATTTGATGGGGAAAAGGGAGTAGAGCGAGATGGGAGTAGAGCAAAAGATGGATTCGAACTCGGGTCGATTTGTGGCAAAACTTTCTGCCACATGCCTTGCCCCTACACTGTTGACTGCCTTCTGTAATTATTCTCCGCCCCAACCAGACGTCAGTGGGCGGAGTTAGTGCAAATACCTTCTGCCAACAAGAAGGGCGATGTGCACTTAGTGTAAATAGATACTCCAAAAAATGTTTCAAAAATGTTTTTTCCAAAGATGGTTTCTGTCAATTTAGGTTGTTCTCATCACGCAGACCTACAGTACTGTGCAAAAGTTTGTTGTTTTAGCAATGCTGACCATCCATATTTATTTTTCGGTCTCTTTATTAGGATACAAACAGAAAATACATGAAATATGTACATAAGATGCAAAAAAAGTGTGATCTCCTGGACCTCAAGTCTCTCAAATCTGAGAAACTTCTCATCAGATTTTGAAAGTTTTCTTGGCCTTCCAGGTTCCTGCTATTGCTCAAGTGTAAGGGAAGGTCACTAAATACTTGCTGCTTTAGCCTATAGAAGCCATTTTTTTCAGTTTTTTAATACTGCGTATAACTTTCTTGTATTTTCCAGTTATATTCTAATAAAGAGAAATAGTTATATATGGTCATTATACCATTGCTAAAACAACATCTAAGCGTGTGTTCACATTTGACTTTTCTTTTAAGCTGCCAGCATCTGTTTTACATTATAATCCTATGAAGTAAACCGTTTTTTCAAAAAAGCTCTGAGCGTTTTTTTTAAATGCCAACACAAAAAAGTTAAACTTTTCTGATAAAAACGGCCTACGCCAAGCGTCTTTTTGACAGCTGACCGATGACCAACATTCTCCTCCCCGTTAATGTCAAAAGCCAACGCAAGAGCCAACTTTCTCTTTCTGGAGATTTTGTATCTCTGCACCACACAGCACTCTTGTTGCAGCTGTTGTTATAGCAATTAAAGACGCCCTCCGCTGCTATTGGAACCAAACGATGCCAGCTATTTTTTTTTACTAAAAGAATTTATATATTTATATCGTTTCGCATACTAAACGGATTCAATCGATTTCAGAATACAGTTCATTTTTGTCAGATGTACTGTAAATCAGCACTGTGAAATTTGTTGTCACCGAAAACACCAAAACTCAATTTCCAGCATGCCGCATTATTTACATTACTGCTGAATCCTTACCCTGATTTTAAAACGCTCTCTAATGCCCACCCTCATGGCGAACGTGGAGCCAGGCAGCAGAGGCAGACACACGCATTCTCCATACTGATGAGCCAGACTCAGGTCCAAACAACACGGCACAAACGCACCCATCAGAACTGCACAGAAGAGGGAGAGATGCTTTGAAACAAGGGCTGGGATCTGTCGAGAAACTCAGAGCGTCAGTGCTCATCTGCAATTAGTTTAACACCGCTTATACTGACTGCCTGCAACAAAAGAATTCAATTCTGATTTAATATGGCTTTGAAAAAAATCAATGTCCTTTTAAAAAAGTAGAATTTTGTTTTATGCCCAGGTTTACTTTAAATTAATGGAAAATCATAAACAATTTATAATCATTAAGGAATGTCATTAACTTTTAATGATTGTGAAACGGTACACAAACCACTGGATTAGGAAAACAACAGTAAAAATTGCAAGCAGCAATTATCGGGGCCAAGCACAAAAAGGAACAATATGACATGCAAGCACGGCTTGGAGCTTTTTATTTTAGTCAAAATGGCTGAAAAATCACAAATACAATCACTGTAATCTGATTAACTTGCGTATCACTCTTGACCAATAGGTGGCGCTGTTATCAAATTATTATGGTGTGGTCAGTGTGAGATGACAATGACACAAAAAAATCAATATGCCAAAGCGTTGCAGAGTTAGAGCCTCAGAATCAGCTTAGCATCATGCCAACAAATTCATTGATGCATTACTCGGGAAAATTTTGGTGAAAATTAGACCAACGGTCTAGCAGGAGTTCGAAAAAGTAGGTTTTCAAAGAAATTAAAAATGGAGGAGAGCAAGTTCGAGCAAATATGGCATAATTGGTATTATTGCTCTCAGCCTGGCCCAAGGAATCTACCAAGACCAGTTGAATTAAGATCAGTAAAATTAATCAAAAGTTATTCGCATTTTTGGAAATTTCATTATAACTTCTGACCACCAGGTCTCGAAACTTTTTGAGTATCTTCAGGGAATGGTCCTGATGACACATACAGAGTTGTGTAGCAAATTTTGGGTCAAAATTCAAAATGGCCCATATTGACAATAGTCAATATGGGAAAATTGGGTATCATTTGACTCGGCATAATGCACTGACTCTAATGAGAGTTTTATAATTTGGGCAAACAATTCAGAAGTTATAAGCAAAACAATTTTTTTTTTGACCAGTAGGTGGCGCTGTGCCAAAACGCTGCATGTAGCCTCAGGTCTTGCTTGGAATGACATGTACCAAGTTTGGTCTAAATATGCTAAAGCATTACGGAGATATAACATTGCGTCCAATTTGGCGTGCTCTTCGTCAAATTTGCGCGGTTGGGTTTATTTAAAAAGCTTTTGATAATATTTTGCCAGCATGGTATGAAGATGATCTGAGCCAATTTTCATGAAAATTGGACAAACCGACTAGGAGTTTAAAAAAGGTTTTTTTTTTTGGTGGCAAAATGATCATAAAGGAAAATCAGAGGGAAAAAGAGTTTTGTTTCTATAGCCTTTGGAAAAATGTTGTGTTGGTGGCGCTAGAGGGATTGAGTTAAATACTTTTTTGTTTATTTGCTGTGGTGAATGTTTGGACTGACCTCTATCTGTGTGCCAAATTTCAAAACTTTTTACCATACAGTTCTATGGTCTGCCATTGACTCCCATGGCGGAAGAAAAGAAAACGAACAGATAAAATAGGTACCATCGCACCATTCAGTGCTTGCCACCTTATTACTTCAAGCTTACACATGACAGAGTGCAAACTAAGGTCCTGTATAGCTGTAATCCAAAAAGCTTGTCCCATAAGATTTTTTAAGTCATTTTTCCGATTTGTGATATACATAATCTGTCAATAAGTATTTTCAGCAGGATAGTGCTTATCTTTTGGACAAATTGAATTACGTGTAACTGTGACAAATTACAGTTTGCTACTGTAATAAAAAAAGAAAAGTATTTTAGGACTGGATACATTTTGTAATTAGAAATTTAATAAATTCTGGTATTTATTTTTTTCCAAATTTATACAAAAGACCAAAACGTGATGCTAAGGGCCAGTCTTGGTACCAAAAGATATAAATGGAAATTTGAATTCTATGTAGTTTGTTTCTCAATTGCTTGTATAGAGATGCAGAGGCTTTGTGGATAGACTAACAAGAACTAAGCTGCTGCGTTGGGATTTCTGAGGCTATAAGTGTTTTAGACCCAATTGTGTCCCACTAGAGTTCCAGGCCAGTTTCATTATTTTGGAACAGAAAAATCTATTTTCTTTGTTACCAAGTAAACTTAAACAAGGCCAAGTTGTATCGTTTGAATTACAGCAGTCTTAATACAATTAAAAATGAAGAAATAATTATGGAAGCCTCTTTCTGCCTGCTTTGAGATGCTTACAACTTTATACTTTGCAACTATAAATTTGTGTTTTTGCAGTTACCAAGTTACACCTCTCCTAATTTTAAATTTACATCTCAAAATGTTGCTTCATGTCACAATACGACTTTATATCTTGCAAAGTGAGTTTAAACATTACAAATGCCACTTTTGCGATGTAGTTGGTGACTCACAATGAATAACTTTTATCGTAATTGAAACTTTATCCAGTGGATGCCACAAATATTGGCACCCTTGGTAAATATGAGCAAGGGTTTTTTGCAATTTCTCATCTTCAGAATATTCACAAAAATCTTACCTTACAAATAGTAAAACTTCCCCCTTTATCCCTGTTTGCACCAAACACATCTGGTGGACTTGCTGCCAAAAAGCTCTTTTTATAGTTTCATCTGACCACAGATGCAGGTCCCGTCTGAAGATCCAGTTGTGTCTGACAACTGAATATGCTGGAGTTTGTTTCTGGATGAGTGAGGAGGATTTTTCCTGAAACCCTCCCAAACAACATGTGGTGATGATCATTTTTGTAGGCTTCCTGAACCCAAGACTCAACTAATCTCTGTGATTCTCCGTCTGTGATCCTTGGAGAGTCTTTGTCCACTCAAACTCTCCTTCTCGCTGTGTATTAGGACGATAGAGACACATGTTCTCTTCCAGTCAGATTCAGAACATCTTTAGTTGATTGGATCTTCTTAAAGGGTTATTCAGCGATTAGCATTAAGCTTTGTATCAGTAGAAACCTGGGAGTATATTCGAATGATTGTCCTTTCCCCTCTCATATCCCCCTGAGACTAAAGAATTATGCATTTTATTTCTGTAAAAAAAACCTCAGATGACGCAAATATCGTCATTTTGTGTCATCTGAGGATTTTTTGTCCAGAGGCTAAAGACTACAGCCAGCAGGAGGAGCTAGTTCCGCATGTTTTCAACCCGCACAAAGGGGTGGGCTCTCACTCACAGAATGTAAATGCAGCCGCTCGGCTCAGGCATTCATAAGGGAGCAGTGCGGAGCAGAGTGAGTGTTTCAACTTTTCACTGAATTCCTATTAAAGTTAAGCTTCCATAGGCATGATCTGAAAACACGCCAGACTGAGCACGACTGAACGACTGAGCTCAGCTCTTCGCTCTTGTGAGGAATGTAATCTGACTCCTGCTGCGTTTGTGCCGTGACTCTCGTTCGGCTCGCACACTTTATTGAACAGCCTCGTTCAGTTTTTAACTGTAGAGTCTATTCTCTTACTGAACTAAGGGGCGGTGTCATGGTGGTCAAGTGATAACCAGTAGCAGTGGCTTTGGGAGTGGCCTCGTTGGGCAGCGAAGCAGTGCATTCTGGGAATTGCTGTCTTTTACTCACATGAGACAAAAATACATTTTTTGTCTTTTCACATTCTAGAAGGCTCCAAATTAAAAATAATTTCACATTTCTACTACATAAATGACCGTTTAAATACACATTTATCTTCCCAGCTACCCCTTTAATTATTGCCCTAATGGTGGAAATGTGGATTTGCAATGCTTCAGCTATTTTCTTACAGCCACTTTCTAGTTTGTGAAGCTCGACAATATTTTGCTGCACATCAGAACTATATTCTGTGTTTTTACTCATTGTGATGCTGATTAGGGGAATTTGGCCTTTGTGTTTCCTCATATTTATACTCCTGTGAAACAAGAAGTCTTAGCTAGACAATTTCATGTCTCTAGTCACCCTAGTGGCTAATATTTATTTTTAAATATGAACAGGAATATACTTCAGAGATATTGTACTCATAAAAAAAAATCTAAGGGTTTTTGGCACTGTGTTTTGGAGAAAAGCATTTATTTCATAATGTGACACCCCCCACTCCCACACTTTTAATTCTTTTACTTCAATTAAAGGTTAGATTTGTGTGTGAAGGATGAAAGATCAAAAGGATAAACAATGCAGATTTATTTTTACCGCCATCTTTGATCATATTTACCAAGGGTGCCACAACTGTAAGTTACATTTTCAGGTAGAATTTGTAGGGGTGCCAATAATACATATTTTGGAGAAAACCATATTTATTTAATTTATTCCATGTTTTTGTTTTGTGTAAATTAACTTCGATTTTTGTGAATATTTTGAATGAAAGACTAAGGAGAAATGGCAAAAGCAAATGTTCAGTCAGTTTTGCTCATATTTACCAAGGGTGCCAAGGGAGCCCTCTCATATTTTCCAACTTACATTTCTCCTAATTTTGACTTTATATTTCAAAATGTTTCTTCATATGTATATGACTATATATTGCAAAGTAATTCTTGTATGCAGTTGTCATTTACAATCCTTACAATGTGACCATTTTTCATAAATGTTACTTCATATGTCAGTGCAACTTTATATGTTACAAAGTGAGTCTTGAACTTGTGACTTTGTTTCTCTTAGTTGCGACTATGCCTCACAACTGTGACTTTTTTTCTCATAATTGCCACTTTATATCTCAAAATTTTGCTACACGGCACCATGCAACTTTATATCTTGCAAAGTGAGTTTAAATCTTGCAGAATTTAAACTTAAATCGCTCCCAATTTTCAATTTATATCTCAAAATGTTACCTTACATCACATAATGTGATTATACACCAATCAGGCATAACATGTTGTGTTGGTCCCCCTTTTGCTGCCAAAAAAGCCCTGACCCAACGAGGCATGAACTCCTCTAGATCCCTGAAGATGTGCTGTGGTATCTGGCACCAAGATGTTAGTAGCAGATCCTTCAGGTCTTGTAAGGTGCGAGGTGGGGCCGCCATGGATCCAGGACACCTTCTTCCATTGCTCTGTGGTCCAGTTAGCTCACGTGCCCACTGTTGGCGCTTTCTGAAGTGGAGTCTATTCTGACACGTTTCTACCAGAACCAGCATTAACTTCGGGAGCAATTTGTGCTCCAGTAGCTCGTCTGTTTAATCGGACCACACGGGCCAGCCTTCGCTCCCCACGTGCATCAATGAGCCTGAGCCACCCATGACCCTGTCGCCGGTTCACTACTGTTCCTTCCTTGGAGCACTTTTGATAGATACTGACCACTGCAGACCGGGAACACCCCACAAGAGCTGCAGTTTTGGAGATGCTCTGATCCAGTCGTCTAGCCATCACAATTTGGCCCTTGTCAAACTCGCTCAAATCCTTATCCTTGCCCATTTTTCCAGCTTCTAACACATCAACTTTGAGGACAAAATGTTCACTTGCTGCCTAATATATCCCACCCACTAACTGCCGTGATGAAGAGATAATCAGTGTTATCCACTTCACCTTCATAATGTTATGCCTGATCGGTGTATATTGTAAAGAAAATTTGTTATGCACTTGCAACTTTGTTTTTGTAGTTGCGACTTTATGACTCACAATGTCTTTGTCAATGGCAGTGTTTTATATTCAATATATTAGAATTTATATTCAAAATGTTGCTATACATGTCACAGTGTGACTTTGTTTCTCGTCACAATGTGACTTTGTAAATCTCACAATGTGACAATATTTATTGTAAACTTCATCTCACTCAATGCTCTCTCAAGCACTTCCTCTTACATGTGCTGGTGTCACCACACACGTTAAACAGTCCTGTGCTCCAGTCTCCCCCTGTTTGTGTGATAGTGGTCACCGTCGTCGTGGTCTCCCCGAGGCCAGGTTGAGTCAGCACGGGAAGTTCCATCGTCGCACTTCCTGTTAGGTTTGCTTCAGCATCTTTTCCACCTGGAGAGTCCATCTGAATCTGAAGGCGATACAAGAAAGCTGCTTCAGACCAAAAACACAGACACGCACATGGATCCTGTAAAGCCAGTAAAAGGGGAGTCCTCACCTGACCTGAAAGTTTTTACAGCATTGTGACATTAAACAAATGAAATGCATACTAATGAGGGTGAATACTTACATGGTGAATGTGGCTCAGAACAATCCCTCACGATGACAACAGACTAAGGGAAAAGACAGGGGTGAGTTTCCTATGGTGACAGTGGTGTGTTTCTGATAGCCGTATGGCCAAGAGGCCCTGACAGAAAGCTGCTGTGGGCTGATAAGCCTTCACACACACACACACACACACACACACACGCACAAGAGACCCCCACACAAATGAAAATACCCCGCAAGTGCATTCAAATAATAACTCACAAGTCACAAACAGCAATGTAACACACACTAGCAGATACAGTTCAAAAAATCCTCTCAAATACAATTATACAACACATAATCATGCATTTTTGGGACTGCAGGCCTACTTACAAATATCCCACTGGAGCCTACAATTAACACAAACAAAAATATTAAACACAACCTCGCAAATGACACCTCAAATATGCAACAAAAGCTTACCAGCGATGCAGCCTGTGAAAGAGATGTTACATAAATTCACCCCAAGAGCAGCAGTGCAGTATAGCACGTCCTCTTGAGGTTAAAGTCTCGCATCACTTCCTTCTGCAGCTCGTGCACATTGTCACATCGACTAATGAAACATTGCATGTAGCTGTCATATGTAGAACGGCTCGCTTATGTGTTTCCCACCCAAGTCTGCTGAAGTGCATGTAATCGTTTATCTGAACACGTTTCTTTGTGGCTGATCTCGTCCCCACTTGCATCCGACTGTAAAATTGAGCCGTCTTCATATCTGCTATGACCTGCTCGGCCGGAAAATACATTTATATCCCTCGTAGAGTTGGCAAAATCTCAGAAAACAGGGCTATTTGTGTCCGAAAAACTTGTTTGTTGTTTTTTTTTGTGCAACTTTTCTTTATCATTTGTCCTTTAACAAAAATTCAGATTTTCTCTCTTCAGTCCAGAAACAACAGGTTTGAGATATTGAGGGACTTTCAGATTAGTGATCATCCAATATAGTTATATTCCCAGAAGTAACCAATAGTTATTTATTGTAACTAACCTTATTTCAAACCAGAACCAGAACGGCAACCTTCCAGTCTCTCTCTTGAATCCAACCAGAAGTGACTTAAACTGCAATTCATCGACAGGCTGCTACAGACAGGGAATATGGGAATCCACCCTAGAATGTGTTCAAATGCCCAACTTTACAGCAGAAAAAAATATGTTAACAGCCTGGTACAAAATTTGCTTTGGTTTATATACCTAATTTTGCTCTTCATTTTCTATAACTCATCTGTTTAAATTATATTATGCCTTAAAGTTCTGAATAATAATTAATAATTAAATGGGAATTATAATTATGGCCACTTGAGTGACAGATGGATTGCCGCTGCTGTCACTACTAGCCGTTTGTCTTCTGTCTGTAAGTCCACCCACGTCCCGCCTCTTTTCAGTTATCAGGAGTGACGTGCTGCCAAGATGGCGACGGCCAGCTCCGTCCACTTTTGGGAATCAAAACTGCTCTTTAGAAACCTACGGGTGACGTCACGGACACTATGTCCATATTTTTTTACAGTCTATGGTTTGGAATCGTCAAAAGTATCATTAGTAGTAGTATCATAAGTAGTACCATAAATAGTAACATAGTTCTGATTGTATCATTAATTTATTACAAGTACACCTTGAAGTCTCCTTAAAGGGGTACTTCAGCACTGGGAAGATGAATCTGTATTTAAACTGGGTCATTAATGTAGTAGAAATGTGAAATTATTTTTGAATTTGGTGCCTTCTAGACTGAGAAAACACAGAAAATGTATGTTTGTCTCATGGGGATGAAAGACAACAATTCCCAGAATGCACTGCTTCACTGCCCTACTGTAGACGCGACTAGTCGGCTACTGGATTACTGGATCACTTGCCTACCACGTTCATTTTCAGATAATCAGTTCAGTTAGAGACACTACAATTAAAAACTGAACGTGTCTGTTCGCGAGTGAGCCGATTGAGCATCACGGCACAAACGCAGCAGGATCGGATTACATTCATCACATGAACTGAGGTAATCGCGGGATTCGCGGCTGCGGCTGCATTCACAGCGCGTGTTCAGTCTGGCACGTGTTTAGCTCATGTCTGGGAAGCCTAACTGTCATAGGAAAGTTAAAACACTCACTTTGCTCTCCACCGCTCCGTTTACATGAACCTCCGCAGCTCCGGCGAGCCGAGTGCTGAGAGTGCGATGTTGAAAACATGTGGAAATAGCGCCCTCTGCTGGCTGTAGTCTTCAGCCTCTAGCCAAAAACTCCTCATATGAGGGGAAAAGTACGATCATTTGAATATACTCCTGGGTTTCTACTGATTTTGTACAAAATTACGCATTTTGTACTTCCGTTGACAGAACTCTAGGGTGTTTAATAGAGTGGTGCAGGTATGACATAACTTTGTAGGCCAAAAACACGGATGGAAGTTAGCATTTTAACAGATCAGTCCGCTTTTACAGCTTCGTTATTCTTATAATTGTGCTCTAATAAACTATTCTACCTCAAATGTTCTGGGAAAATGTTTTGAAATAAAAACTGGAAGAGCTGTCGTAACCTTAGAGATGGTTGACGTTGAATTTGTGGGAGCGTGGTGTAGTTTGTTTATAGCTTTTAGACTGCATTTTCCAATAGGAAAATTCAACTGCAGTAGCCACCGTTCAACCTTAAGAGAGCAGCACTTTGGCGGTTTTACACCATATTTTATAGAATTAAAACACTTTATACTCAAATGCCAAAACTCTTACTTGAATCAATGAACAGCATTAATAAAGCCCCAGTCTTGCAGATCATCAACTAAAAAAAGTTGTTCTAGGGTTTAGTTACCCTTTAAAATGTTTGATTTTAAAACTCTGATATCATGTTTTAATGTCTATAAATTATGTGTGAATATTCCCAATCTGTGCGACAGTGCGACCTCTCTGTGTGTTATGTGATTGTTGTCATATTTATAAAAATATATAAAAACATGTATGTAATTAAAGTAAAAATGATTATAAACACGTCTTTCGAATGGAAATAAATAACAAAAACGTTGAGTGTCTTGTTCATAATATTTATTTTCATATAAAAGCAACAGAACTTAAATTACATCCAGTTTATCAGCAACGCAGTGCATGAGTGTGAATCCCGCGATATCCGCCTATGATCTCGCAGGTGTCGGATCCACTACGAGAAGACAGAACTGTCCGTCTTGCCTGCACTTTTTTCACTCCTCCCTTCACTGCAGCCGCCTAGTCTCGCCATCATTTCAGGCGAGGCGAGGCGCATCTCAAACAAGCCTAATAACACACCGATCCGGGTACTACTTATATGCTTAACGCTCTCGTTGACTGTCTGGCGCCATCTTGTGGCTGTAAGACTTAACCGCCATGAGTTACAATGGAAGACTTCAAAGGTTTACTTTATAAAGTTTTAAATATGGACATTTTTCTAACACAAACTTCGAATTCAAAGGCCTCTATTAACCCATCGGAGCCGTATGAAGCATGTTATTTGGACAGCTGCATTTTTTATGGACTTCAAAAACAGTCAAGTCAAGTCAACTTTATTTATACAGCGCTTTCAACAATGCAGATTGCTTCAAAGCAGCTTCACAGCGTCAAACAGAAAAACAATGCAACAGAATATATTTTGATTATCATACAGTAACAATGTGGGCTTTAGATCAGTAATTAGATAAGTAATTTGGTCTATATGGTTAATTTAGTTTAATAATTAGATTTATTTTGAAATATATTTGAAAAATAGTTTTTCCCCAACTGAGCAAGCCAAGCCAGAGGCGACAGTGGCAAGGAACCAAAACCCCATCAGGAGACCTAATGGAGAAAAATAAACCTTGGGAGAAACCAGGCTCAGTCGGGTGCCAGTTCTCCTCTGGCCAATTAACAAACAGCGTATTATTATTATTAAAGTTATTATTTTAAAGGTCAGAGGTCATAATCGATCTGAATATTCGAAAGATCTGAGGCAACACGCCGGAGACGGGTTTATTGAGGATGATGTATTGATTAAATAATTATTAAAAAAAAATTGAAATATCGGAGTCATTACGCCGGAGACAGGTTTTTATTGAGGATGCCGTATTGATTAAACAATTACTAAAGTGTAATATTCGAAAGATCGGCGGCAACACGCTGGAGACGGGTTGTTTTGAGGATGACATCGATTTAAAGAATTATTAACTAGGACTATTCAAACAATCGGAGTCATCCCGGAGACAGGTTTATTGAGGATGCCGTGTCGATGAGGCAGCTTAAGGGGGAGTCTAAATGACACGGTCTCTGCAGACACTTCAGGGTCATGTGTTGGTCACATCTGGGTGCAGGTCCACCGTCTGATCTGGATACAGCCTGGATCCGGCTGACTGCAGTAGACCTCGGGATAAAACAGAGACACTAACATTAGCGTAGATGCCATTCTTCTGATGATGTAACGAGTACATCAGGTGTTATGGGAAGTGTTCGGTTCGGCTGACCTAGATAATGCAGCCTAATAATCATTTAATTGAAAAAGTGTTTTATGTGTATGCCATAGAAAAGAGATGTGTTTTAAGTCTAGATTTAAACTGACAGAGTGTGTCTGCTTCCCGAACAATGCTAGGAAGAGTTCCAGAGTTTAGGTGCTAAATAGGAAAAGGATCGACCACCAGCAGTTGATTTTGATATTCTAGGTATTATCAGCAGGTCAGAGTTTAGAGACCGCAGTAGACGTGAATGTGTTAAGAGCTCACTCAAGTACTGGGGAGCTAAACCATTTAGTGCTTTGTAAGTAATAAGCAAGATTTTAAAATGTATGCAATGTTTAATAGGGAGCCAGTGCAGTGTTGACAGAACCGGGCTAATGTGTTCATACTTCCTGGTTCTAGTAAGAACTCGAGCTGCTGCGTTTTGGACCAGCTGGAGTTTGTTTATTAAGCGAGCAGGGCAACCACCCAGTAGAGCATTACAATAATCTAGCCTTGAGCTCATTAACTTACTAACTGTTCAGCATTTTGCATTGAGAGCATGTGCCGTAATTTAGATATATTTTTAAGATGGTAGAATGCAGTTTTACAGATGCTAGAAACATGGCTTTCAAGCGAAAGACTGGTATCAAAGAGCACACCCAGGTTCCTCACTGGCGAGGACTTGACAGAGCAGCCATCGAGGGTTAGACAGTATTCTAGGCACTACTTGTGGAGCTTTTTGTCCAATGATTAAAAATTCATTTTTTTCTGAATTAAGTTGCAGGAAATTACTGATCATCCAATTTTTTATATCATCTATACATTCCGTTAATCTTGTGAATTGGTTAGTTTCTTCAGGGTGTGAAGAAATATAGAGCTGAGTATCATCAGCATAACAATGAAATCTAACGCCATGCTTCCTAATAATATCTCCCAGTGGTAGCATGTACAGGGTGAAGAGCAATGGCCCTAGCACTGAGCCCTGCGATACTCCATACTGAACTTGTGATCGGTGTGACATCTCTTCATTTACTGCTACAAATTGATAACGGTCAGATAGGTATGTTTTAAACCATGCCAATGCAGGTCCACTAATGCCAACATATTTTTCGAGTCTATTCAAAAGAATGTTGTGGTTGATAGTGTCGAATGCAGCGCTAAGATCGAGTAAAACTAACAAAGAGATACAACCACGATCGGATGATAAGAGAAAATCATTTGTAACTCTGATGAGAGCAGTCTCAGTACTATGATACGGTCTAAATCCTGACTGAAAATCTTCACAGATGCCATTTCTTCCTAAAAAGGAACATAATTGTAAAGTCACGGCCTTTTCAAGTATTTTTGAAAGAAAGGGTAGATTTGAGATTGGCCTGTAATTGACTAATTCTGTAGGATCAAGTTGAGTTTTTTTAATAAGTGGTTTAATAATAGCCAACTTAAAAGTTTTCGGTACATATCCTAATGACAAAGATGAATTAATGATATTAAGAAGAGGATCCATGACCTCTGGAAGCATCTCTTTTAATAGCCTAGTCGGTATAGGGTCAAGCATACATGTTGTTGATTTAGATGAATTAAAGAGTTTAGCCAATTCTTCCTCTCCTATAGCAGTGAATAAGTGTAATTTTTCCTCAGTGACACTACGATGCTCTGTCTGATGTGATACTGTAGTAGACAGCTGCATGGTTATAATTTTCTTCCTAATATTGTCAATCTTACATGTAAAGAAGTTCATAAAGTCATTACTGCTGTGCTGTTTACAAACATCAGAAGTTGAAGCTTTATTCTTGGTTAATTTAGCCACTGTATCGAATAAATACCTAGGTTTGTGTTTGTTTTCTTCTAAGAGAGTCGAGAAATAAGCATTAATAATAAGCAGAAATAAGGCCTTTCTGTATGCGATCATACGTTCTTTCCACGAATTACGAAAGACCTCTAGTTTTGTTTTCTTCCAGCTGCGCTCCATTTTTCTGGCTGCTGTTTTAAGGGCCCAGGTGTGCTCGTTGTACCACGGCATTGGACTATTTTCTTTAATCTTCTTAAAGCGCAGGAGAGCGACTGTGTCTAAAGTACTGGAAAAGAGAGAGTCAATAGTTTCTGTTGCAACATCGAGTTCCTCTAAGCTATCTGGAATGCTGAGGAGATGATACTGATTAGGAAGATTATTTAAAAAGCAATCTTTAGTCGCAGCGGTGATAGTCCTGCCATTTTTTAAATGGGTGGACGGCTTTGTAGCTTTAGCTAAATTAAGTATACATGATACTAGATAATGATCTGAGATGTCGTCGCTCTGCTGCAGAATTTCAATGGTATCAACATTTATTCCATGTGACAATATTAGGTCTAAAGTATGATTATGGCGATGAGTAGGTCCTGACACGTGTTGCCTAACTCCAATACAGTTTAGAATGTCTTTAAATGCCAATCCCAATGTGTCTTTTTCATTGTCAACATGGATATTAAAATCACCAACAATTAGTAATTTATCTACAGCCAGAACTAGCTCTGATAGAAAATCAGCAAATTCTTTGATAAAGTCTGTATTGTGCCCTGGTGGCCTGTATACAGTAGCTAACACAAATGTTACAAGGGATTTATCATTTGCACTACATAACGTTACATAAAGCACCAAAACTTCAAAGGAATTATATTTGAAACTAGACTTGTGAGTAATACTGCAGATATTATTATAAATTACAGCAACCCCTCCCCCTTTACCTTTCAGACGCGGCTCGTGTTTATAACAATAATCTTGTGGGGTGGACTCATTTAAAGTAATGTAGTCAGGTTTTAGCCAGGTTTCTGTCAAACACAGCACATCTAGATTATTATCTGTAACGATATCATTAACAATGAGCGCTTTTGGGGAAAGGGATCGAATATTCAGCAACCCAAGCTTTATCATTTGATTATCCGTATTATATATATCGTTTATTTGTTGGACATCAATTAAATTATTACCGTTGAATGGTTTTGATGGTTTTTTGTAATTACTAATTCGCAGAACAGACACAGTCTCTATGTGATAATATCTAGGTAAAAGAGTGTCTATGTGTTGGGATTTACCTGACTTCTGTAACGGGAGGCAGCTAGCAGGCGGTCGGGTAAGCCAGTCCATCTGCTTCCTGACCTGGGCCCTAGTGAGTCAAGGTTTAGCTCTAAGACTATATGCCAAATTACTAGAGAGAAGAGCATCACCACTCCAAGAAGGATGGATGCCGTCGTGTTTTAACAGGCCAGGTCTGCCCCAAAAGCTTTTCCAATTGTCTATGAACCCTATGTTATTTTGCGGACACCACTTAGACAACCAGCCATTGAGTGATGATAATCTGCTAACTATCTCATCACTCCTTTTAACGGGAAGCGGACCAGAACAAAAAACTGAACCTGCCATCGTACTAGCGAGTTCACACACCTCTTTAATGTTAATTTTGGTGATCTCCGACTGGCGAAGTCGAACATCATTAGTGCTGACGTGAATAATAATCTTAGAGAATTTACGATTAGCATTAGCCAGCACTTTTAAATTTGCTTTGATGTCAGGCGCTCTGGCTCCCGGTAAACATGTGACTATGGTGGCTGGTGTCTCTATTTTCACGTTCCGTGTAATAGAATCACCAATAACTAGGGCACTTTCAACAGGATTCTCAGTGGGTGCGTCACTGAGTGGGGAGAACCTGTTTGATATTCTTATCGGAACGGAAGAGTGTTTTTTGATCCGCGACTATGCCGCCTCACCGTTACCCAGTTTCCCTGTTGCGGGGGCCCTGCAGCCGGAACCGGAGAATGTACATAGTTCACTAAGCTACTCGCATCCAGATCAGTGTCTAAAGCTGTAACATCCTCACTACTCTCAAATAAAGTCTGGATGCGTGTCTCTAATTCTGAAATCTTCTCCATCAGCCTAATTATCTCTTTACATTTATCACATGTGAAGCCCTGTTCGCCGACGGAGAAGCCTATACTAAACATGCAGCAAGCAGTGCAAGTGACAATGACAGGAGAAGATGACACTACCGTGTTTGTTGATGAATCCAACTTACCACAATGGTTTGTTGGAGACTATTTACTATTCCAACTCACCACAGTTTTTTAATGAACTCAGAAAACAGGAGACCCGGGTGCAGAGATGACAAGCTAACAGGCTAGCGAAATGCTATGTGTGATGGTAATTTAGATTAAAAGCTAGTGATGTCAAATTTAATGTGATTGGCAATATTTAAACAATATATGGTGATGAGTAAGTTATATTTAGCAGTAGAACAAAGAAAATATATCAAATAGAGCTACAAACACTAGCTGAGCAGGAGGCAGACAGGAGACTGAAGCAATCGATCAGGAGCAATCGATCAGACGCGATACCGTTGACACACACACAAAACAGCTAACAACTAGCCTACTGCTTGGAAAAGCCAGGACTTTTTAAATACAACTCCGATTGTATTCGTCTGAAAGAAGAATGTCATATACTCTAGGATGACTTGAGGGTGAGTATATCATGGGCTAATTTAACCCTTTCAGCATTCATTTCAACATGGTAAAAACAAATCTTCAGTAATAGATAAAGGATTAAAGCAGTTTTTCTTCGCAGAAGCTTTGCGTAAGAGCTAATACAATATTTAAACTCAATTTAAACAATGATATTTCATGTTTTATTTACTTGAGACAAGTAGCCGTGTAATAAGCGCTTCGTGTCAGGGTCCTGATCTCTCTGTCGGGGTTTATTCTGTGATAACAACTGGCTGGATGTACATTATCCCTTATGCTGGGTACACAGCAAAAGATTTTTTACATCTTATAAGATTTTCAAAATGTGATAGACCACAAACATGAGGACAAATAATCCTAGATTTTTTGCTCCTATAGTGTGTGGTGTGCCATGATGTGACAAAGACAGCACACAACACACCAACAGATTTTCAACCAGAGTCCCGACTGTAAACACATATGTCAAAATGACTGGCTTGGAGAGTGTTAAACACAGTTTATATCTTAAATGTGCGTAAATAGTTTGGTAATATTTTGTGTTTTTGCAAGAAGTCTCTTATGCATATCAAGCCTGCATTTATTTAATCAAAAATACAGAACAAAACAATAGCCTAATATTGTTAAATATTACATTGTTCTTTTTAACTTTTTATTAATCAAAGGAACTTTAAAAAAAATAAAATAAATAAATAAAGAATCTTGTGAAGTCAATTAATGAAATGTAAAATAACATTGCATAGTTTTCACTGATGATAGATTAATTATTATTATTTATTAAAACTAAAGTTATTCATGCAAGAGCTGCGAGTAATTTTCTCTTTTCCTTTTGTTGTTTGATTCACATTAATGGCAGGTTTATTAGATGCTGCCCTTTAAGACCGAATGCAGCTCTAATCATTCATGATTTCTCCAAACTATTTACGCACATTAAAGATATAAACTGTGTTTAACACTCTCCAAGCCAGTCATTTTGACATATAGGCTATTTGTTGTGTAGCCTATTTGATGGTTTAATCTCTCTCACGCGGACGCACACACGCACACACACACACACTGGAAACAGCGTCTATTGCGCGGATTATAGTTCTTTTAATTTGATCAAACTTTTGCCAAGACATGAACAACATTCCGGTCAAAAATATAGTCCTATCCCTACCCATTAGTTATCCCTAAAATCGGAGGTAAAAATGATGTGAATAACACTGATGTAGAAGCACCAACCCTGGTTGTAAGCTTAACCCCATCCTTCCCTCGCACTTTGTGACAAATCTTTCTCTCGTGGGTCAAAATGATCCAAAGCCCTAAAATTATACTTAAGTTTTTTTCTTTGTTCAGAAAGCATATTTTATTTCATTTTGATATAAATGTGTTCCTTCACATTTTGTTGTTACAGCCTAATTTTTGTGCAGTTTCTCCCATTCTTCTTTTTAGGACCTCTCAAGCTCAATCAGGTTGGTTGGGGAGAGTAGGTGCACAGCCATTTACAGATCTCTCCAGTGGTGTTAAATCAGGTTCAAGTCTGGGCTCTGGCTGGGCCACTTAAGGACATTCACAGAGTTGTCCTGTAGCTACTCTTGTTATCTAGGCTGTGTGTTTAGGGTCATTGCCCTGTTGGAAGATGAACCTTCGCCTCAGTCTGAGGTCCAGAGCAGGACCAGGTTTTCATCAAGGATGTCTGTAAATTGCTGCATTCATCTTTCCCTTGATTCGTACTAGTCTCCCAGTTCATGCCGCTGAAAAACATCCCCACAGCATGATGCTGCCACCACCATGCTTCACTTTAGGGTTGGTATTGACCAGGTGATGACCTGTGCCTGATTTCCTCCAGATATGGTGCTTGCCATTCAGCCCAAAGAGTTCAATCTTTGTCTCATCAAACCAGATCATTTAGTTTCTCATGGTCTGAGAGTCCTTCAGATGCCTGAAGACATGCTGGAGGTGGCATTTGTATTCAGAGACTTTCAAGAAAACAAATGTACATTTTATTTGTGTATTTATTAAGTTCATTGAATACAAATAATTTGACAGGGAGAAAAGGAGGAGAAAACTGCTTTCTTATTAAAGGTTTTAAAGAGAGAAGACGGTTTGTTCACAACTTATTGACCTGAATATGTCTCTTCAGACACCCTATATTGGACTACTGTGGCTGACGTATGCAAATAATTTAAAATACAGGACGGATGTAAAAATTACAAATGAAAACAGACAGGAATAAACATTATGAAAGTACAATAATACCTTCAAATGCTATAAGCAGGGGCCTCAAAGTATGGCATGAATCTTTCCAATGTCAGCAGTCAGAATAAGTGTGAATTGAGTGGACTTTTACTAGTTAAAAAGATAGAAAAATGAATATTAATACATTATGTATGTTGTAGACACAGTAGATCCTTAAACAGAACAGTTACCAAATGCTGAAACATGAATTAACTTGATGCACTGAGACTAAATGCCAGCTAATGCTAAATGAACTAGCGCCTCAGCATTCATTGTGAACAATACTGTTTATAGATGCATGTCAAATAGTCAAACGAGAGAAGAAAATATGACCGTTTCAGATGTCACTAGACCAGGTAGATTAAAGTGTCCCCAATATCTATTTTCAGGCCGTTATCGCTCATATGAACTTTGTTTTCTTGCAGGTTGATGTGGAAGACTGAGCTGTTGGAGATGGGCAGTTTACCCTCCTCTTCCTTCCCCAAAATTGGGATTCTCCGGGGTCCAAGTAGAGGGTCCTCAAAACGCATCAGCTTCACTTTGGATAAATCTGCAATTTTTAATCAAAAAAAAAAAAAAATTAAAAAAAAATTTTCTTTTACAATGACAACATTAACAGCAATGTAGCATACAGACACCATGATTTTGCCAAGACATGAACAACATTCCTGTCAAAAATATAGTCCTATCCCTACCTCTAAACCTAACCCTACCCCATTAGTTATCCCTAAAATCGGAGGTAAAAATGATGTGAATAACACTGATGTAGAAGCACCAACCCTGGTTGTAAGCTTAACCCCATCCTTCCCTCGCACTTTGTGACAAATCTTTCTCTCGTGGGTCAAAATGACCCAAAGCCCTAAAATTATACTTACGTTTTTTTCTTTGTTCAGAAAGCATATTTTATTTCATTTTGATAATATTTTTTTCTACTTTTTAAGATTTTAAATTTACTAGATTTTTGTCAATAAATAATAAAATCAATAGTAATTTCAGCACATTCTTTACATTCTTTCAACTTCAATTCAAAATAACTAAATTTTCTTTGCCGACCTCTTGTGGAAAAAAATAATATAAGATGATATTTCATGATGCTATCTGGAGCAATTGAGCTCTTCCGCTGGGTCCTAAAGTCAGTTTCTCTTCAGTATACATTTAGATAAACGCATTTTAAAATATTTTTTTGTGTGGTAAAATGTTTACATTTTTAGTTTGAATTTTGAGCATTTTTAGGTTTTTCTATATGTACTGAAGCATTCATCGCATTCCATTAATTCCTAAGAGGGTCAAATTGACCCACGAGGGAAGGATTTGTTACTTTTTTTCATTTCAACCACAAACTTGTTTTGTGCATTTGTGGTTCAAGTGACACAAAAGTCCAAGGGTCTTGGACCATTGCGATGAAAACGTTTTTTTTATTTTTTTTTTATTGAATGAGTTTCAGGTCAAAATTACCCAAGGGAAGGATGAGGGTTAAACCAAGCATGCCACACCAGCAGGGATGGAAATTAACTTTTTTGTCCACCGGCCACTATGGCTGGTGGATTTCAACATCTACCAGCCACTCAATGTTTTTACCAGCCACTTTCTTGTTTTTAACCAACAATGTGTAACTGCATGTGAAAATGAATACTACAAGCTCTACAACTGTCATTCTAGGCAGTTTTTATCACGCTTTAGTTTTAGTTAGTTATTTGATGCTATAAAAATGGGGGGTGTGACGTCATGATTGATAGATGAGATTGACGGCTTCTCTGAGTGAATTAGTCACTGAGGCACCAACAGACTTTCATAGTATAGTGTGGATTAACTTCCAATATTTTTTATTACAGGTATTTCCTGCATTTCATTTTTAGTTTCACTTTATTTTGATGGTCCCTTTAACACATTCTGTTGACAATAAGTAGCATTGCACCTACAGGTCTAACTCTCATTGGAGTGTTAGTAGAGTATTAGTAAACTGGAAGGCTTATAGTTGGAGTAAGTTGGCATGGAGTTGCACAGTTACTTATAGTCAGTAGAGTGTCTGTTAGGGATCAACTTTATAAAGAGTTAGCAGATATTAAGCATACAGTCTAGGGTTCTCTAATGAGAGTTAGAAGACATGTAGATGCTAAGTTATTTATAGTCAACATAATATTCAAAATGGACCATCAGACTAAAGTGTTACCATTTTTATTCCTTATTTGATGAGTTATTGTGAGTAATGAATTAAAGATGACGGCTGCGCTTGTGATAGGGCGCATAACTGAGTGACGGTGAGACGAGCAGAGCTCCTCGAGCGCACTTTCTGTCTTCAATAAGCACCACTGTCTTAGCTCTTTCTCAAATTCCCATATTAATCAAAATCAAACGGCCGAAAGACTGAATCCAAGTTGCACGTGGCGCATTCGGACAACTTTTTTCTTGAATTACCGCTGCGTGTGAATTGCGCTCAAAAAACGTTGACTCTTCTCTGAGCAGCTGACATTATCCATATTTTCAATAAACGGGAAAAAATCCTGTCCAGTTATGAAGTGTTTTCTGTGTTGTCAAATCTTCCGCGATGTTCTAACAGACCGGATTCAGACACAGTGCGTCTGCTAATGTCCGATTCGTGACCTAATGACTCCTTTGAAATAAATCATTTTAACAGACGGTCCGGACGCTGCACTCCCCGTGCCGAGTTGTGCCTTTTGCTTTCCGTCAACATCACGGTATCAACATTTTTTTTAACATTTGTGAATAGATTCAGAATCGTCCATGTCCGCATCACGATGCATCTAAGAATCGATCGACACCATACTGTTGGTGAAACAGCGGCAATATTTTTATTTACCCGCCACGGTGGCCGGTAGGTGTGAGTTTTCCATCCCTGCACACCAGTCCTGAAAAATGAGCCAAAGCGTCTTGTGGTGGCTTAGTTTAGTTTTAGTTTATCTGATGATACAAAAATGGGGGTGTGACATTATGATTGACAGCTTCTATGAGTGAAGTAGTCACTGAGGCACCAATTGACTTTGAGAACTCGAGAGGAAATTGGAGCTTTAACTTTAATTTCTACATGAATCCATAACTGGTTTATTTCTCAAAAGTACAGGGGCATGTGATTGATTAGGCAGGAGTGTGGGCAGGTCCTTGATATGGCGGCTCCACTTTGCGCTCACTACTGCGCAGACTCAAGAGCCAAGATGTCAGCACCATATTTGGACACTGGCGGCTTCACTTACTATAATAGAAGTGAGTGAAGGTGTGTCGTCCATCTTTTTCTTTTTTTTACAGTCTATGGCTTAAACTTGTCTTTTAAATCTGATTGGTTGATTGAAAGGGTCCAGGATCATAAAAGATGTCATACTTGGTGAAATCACATTCACCGTAGCATAACGTGGCCTCACAGTATTTAGATACTTAAAAATCTTGCTTGTGGTGTAAATAAGTAAATAAGCTTTACCCTTGATCCCTCTGTTGACTCGGGACAGTCTGCGGATGATGTTGTCTTTGCTGTCTCCCTGTAGGATGTCAATCTTGGTGGAGAACAGACCGTTGGCTGGCTGAGGGTTCACCAGCGAGACTAACACTCCAGGCTACGGGAGAAACAGAGATTACAGCTGAAGATGATGGATTTATGGATGCTACCTTATTTATATGGCACTTACACAGGATGCCTCATTAACAGGATTCCCCAAACCTTTTGACCAATATATTTTCAAATGTCTATGATTTATAGGTATTTTTGAATTTTTAAAGATCGTAAACTCAAACACTGAAGACTGCAGTAATGATGCAGAAAATTCAGCATTGATCACAGGAATAAATTGCATTATAAATCGAATTATTTAAAATTGTAATAATATTTTACACACAAACACACATTAGGGCTGTCAAGCAATTACAATTTTTAATTAATTAATTACACAATGTGGCTATTAATAATGTAATTAATCGCAAATTAATCGTACATCAATTTTGGAGAGTATCACTGTTAGTGTCAGTGATACTGGCCTTCATTCATAAAAAGATGCCATTACAACAAATATGTAAAATATACTGTCTTTAAAGGTGCACTGTGTTATATTTAAGAGAATCTGTCGACAAAAATGCAATATAATATACATAACTATGTTTTTAGTGGTGTATAAAGACCTTACATAATGAGCTGTTATGTTTTTATTACCTTAGAATGAGTCATTTCTATCTTCACACACCGCGGCTCCCCTTTCAGTGAAGACACCATTGTGCGCCGCCACATTTCTACAGTAGCCCTAAACGGACAAACTGCTCTACAGAGCGCTAGCTACTCTCTGCTGTCTCAGACAATGACGTAGCTTCTCTATTACCCCTTTTCCACCAAGGCAGTGCTGGTGCTGGTTCGGTGCCAGAGCCTAGTTTCAAATCGGTTCTTTGTCTTTCCACACCCAAAGCACTAGCTCCGAACCAGGAAAAGTGATTCTTAAGTAGCACCGAAACAACATTGCTGGTCTAAAAATAAGAACTGCTTGCGTCAGGGGCTGTTGGCGAGGTTACTGTGACCAACAAGACAAATTTGTGACCGCCATTTTTTAAATAGCAGCTAATCGATATATATATATATATATATATATACACACACACTCACCTAAAGGATTATTAGGAACACCATACTAATACTGTGTGACCCCATTTAGCCTTCAGAACTGCCTTAATTCTACGTGGAATTGATTCAGCAAAGTGCTGAAAGCATTCTTTAGCAATGTTGGCCGATTTGTGGGATGCACATCCAGGGCACGAAGCTCCCGTTCCACCACATCCCAAAGATGCTCTATTGGGTTCAGATCTGGTGACTGTGGGGGGCATTTTAGTACAGTGAACTCATTGTCATGTTCAAGAAACCAATTTGAAATGATTCAAGCTTTGTGACATGGTGCATTATCCTGCTGGAAGTAGCCATCAGACGATGGGTACATGGTGGTCATAAAGGGATGGACATGGTCAGAAACAATGCTCAGGTAGGCCGTGGCATTTAAACGATGCCCAATTGGCACTAAGGGGCCTAAAGTGTGCCAAGAAAACATCCCCCACACCATTACACCACCACCACCAGCCTGCACAGTGGTACAAGGCATGATGGATCCATGTTCTTATTCTGTTTATGCCAAATTCTGACTCTACCATCTGAATGTCTCAACAGAAATCGAGACTCATCAGACCAGGCAACATTTTTCCAGTCTTCAACTGTCCAATTTTGGTGAGCTTGTGCAAATTGTAGCCTCTTTTTCCTATTTGTAGTGGAGATGAGTGGTACCCGGTGGGGTCTTCTGCTGTTGTAGCCCATCCGCCTCAAGGTTGTGCGTGTTGTGGCTTCACAAATGCTTTGCTGCATACCTTGGTTGAACGAGTGGTTATTTCAGGCAAAGTTGCTCTTCTATCAGCTTGAATCAGTCAGCCCATTCTCCTCTGACCTCCAGCATCAACAAGGCATTTTTGCCCACAGGACTGCCGCATACTGGATGTTTTTCCCTTTTCACACCATTCTTTGTAAACCCTAGAAATGGTTGTGCGTAAACATCCCAGTAACTGAGCAGATTGGGAAATACTCAGACCGGCCCGTCTGGCACCAACAACCATGCCATGCTCAAAATTGCTTAAATCACCTTTCTTTCCCAAAATTGGAGTTCAGGAAATTGTCTTGACCAGGACCACACCCCTAAATGCATTGAAGCAACTGCCATGTGATTGGTTGATTAGATAATCGCATTAATGAGAAATTTAACAGGTGTTCCAAATAATCCTTTCGGTGAGTATGTGTGTGTGTGTGTGTGTGTGTAATACTATTACAATTCTTCAACATTTCCATGTTTTTCCATCATTGCCAGAACACTTCATATCAAATGCTGAATAAAAACATGTCAGCACTGCATCATTTTAGAAAGTAACTCAAAGCCTGGCTGTACACTACACCACAGTGAGCTGAATGTAAGAAGCATTACCCATGCACAGCATGCTTCTAAAATTAGCCTGTCTCTTGCTGCATGAAGCACAGGCCAGATCAACCATTAAGAGAGAGAGAGAGAGAGAATGAAAGCGAGCAAGAGAGAGAGAGCGAAAGCGAGCGAGTGAGCAAGAGAGAGAGAGCAAAAGCGAGCGAGTGAGCAAGAGAGAGAGAGAAAGACAATAGATGGAGGCTTTTGTGCTGCAGCTATGACAGGGCCTCAGTGGGCTCGAATCATCACCTCAGATCTGAAGACACAGAGCGGTTTCCCAGGGCAACAATCCTCCTTTACTTTGTCATCCGCTTCAGAGGCAAATACAACATCTATCTGATCCAACTGATGGAGGAGACGGAGAGGGGAAGACGGGTTAGAGAGAAACAACTAACAATGAGATCAGACCTAAAGTCAACTAATAACAGTGTTTAAACAACACTGCGTTTTGGTTGGTTGTTACAAAAGAAAAGTGAAAAAAAAAAAAAAAAACTTTTGCAAAACATTTCAACAGTAAAAGACAATAATCAAAGGGAAACGGTGGGTTTGTTTTTATTCATCAGGAACTTTCTGGACTGTGATTATTGGATAATATTATTTTCCCCACCCACATGGCCTTCATTACATCAGCAGAAGTGAAAAGTTATTTGTGAGGCATTATTTGAATTATTATTTTTGTTTAGAGTATTGTGCACTAATGAGAACAGGGACATTAATTAAGCTATACATTAGGTTAATATTGGTTGTATGTTTTATTTAGGCATCTTTCTTGATTTCTATCCTTTGGTTTTGTAAAAACAGGACTTTTTTTTCTTCTTTTAAAGTAGGCGCTATTACCTCAAGTGAATTAGTCAAATAAACGATGTTCTCCAGTAGGACGGCACGCTCGTCAAACTCCAGCTCTAGATCAAGAACCCTGGGCCCGTTTTTCTCTAGGCTGTCCTGGAAACACACACAAAAACAGAAACATTTACATTATATTATAGAACCAAAGGTGTCATAATATGCATTAAAATTGGTCCTAAGCAATTCAACTAGCATGCATTCAGCAGCAAAAAGGGTTTAATAGTTTGCATGGTTAATAATTTAATTAATAAACTGAAATATTGTGAAATATTAGAATTTAACTGTTTTCTATTTGAATATTATTGTAAAATGTAATTTATTCCGGAGTTGCCAAAGCTGAATTTTCAGTATCATTCCTCCAGACCGCAATGTCACATGATCCTTCAGGAATCATTCTAAATGAGGATTTGATGATCAAGAAACATTTATGATTATTATTAAAAACAGTTAATATTTTCATGGAAACCATAAATATTTTTTTCAGGTTTTTTGATGAATAGAAAGTTCAAAAGAACAGCATTTATTTAAAATAGAAATCTTTTGCAACATTATTGTAGATAACTTTCCTGTGATGTTTCATCAATTCGATGCGATTGCTGGAGTCCACATTTATTTGTTAAAAAAAATGTCTCATTAACAAAAAAGAAAAATTAAACAAAATAATTAATATTTTCATTTATTGCTTGTTTCACTTGTATCACACAAAAACCAATGTTGAAACAAGATACTAGCGGACCACTTAATACATACTAGTATTATTTCTATAAGAAAAGTTTGTTTGACTGAATTTAAAATAAAAGGAAGTTTTTCCCAAATTGTATTCAAGTACCAAAATTCTCTTCTACCTTTATCATTGCTACAAAGGGCATCACTCTCTTCATGTATTTTTTCAGCTCTGGCATGGCCCCCAGCTCCATGGCGATGACCTTGTTGTCAGGTAGAGCTCCACTGTTGCTCTGGAAATGACAATAAAAAAGAAGATTTGATTCACCGCTCAGATCAAGATTTAACCCTATACATTTAACAGTGGCATTTAAAATAGTACTGGAGAAATGCTCAAATGGCTGCATATCCCAAATCATCATACAAATGACATATGCAACACACCTAATAGTCATCATTGTCTCCTTTTGCAAAAAAAAGTTTTTTTGAAATTAGTGTTTAACAATTTTACATATTAGGGCTGAGTTGACAATATCAATTGACTTGAAAAATTTAATTGAAATAAAAAATGAGCACTGTTTGACCTGATATTGAATCAGATTCTAAACTAAGCAGGGGCTATTCAATCAGAATCAAATCAATATGAAATTTGAAATGTGTGTCAAAGTCCAGCCCTATTAAATATGAGAAGTTTTTCTCAATTTGCACACTTTGATATGTGAGTGTGCTGAGATGTGATTCGGGTGTTTGTACCTTGTAATATTTGCCCAGCAGAGAGAGGGCGCTGTGCTGCCAGGGTGGGTAGGTCTTCGCCACATAGATGGTGCAGTGCGTGGGTTTAGCTGGTGGTTTGCTGTCCCCCTTCTGTGGTTGACAAAGGAAAGCAAGCTTAAACAAACTGAAGATAAGATGGTTTAAAAGCCCATTGCACAAGACATACAATAAGATTTAAGCTTTATTAGTTTTAATGTTAAGAATTCTGAAGACTAAACTGATGTTCTACAAACATTTTTATGTACATGGATTGTGATGTATTGATAACAGCATCAATAATATACACTGCCCGGCCAAAAAAATAAATAAATTCCCAGTTCGGATTTAAATAGGCAAATGCTTAGGAGTCAATGATTGGATCATTATAGTAGTGCTTATTATGTTTCTAGCATGTTATATGTTTGGCAACAGTTCTTCTTACCATCACTGATGGCGTGTGTAGCTCATTTCTTAAACAATGACATCATGGCCATATTCCAGGATAACAATGTCAAGATTCATCAGACTCAGATTGTGAAAGAATGGTTGGGAGAGCATGAATAATCATTTTCACACACGAATTGTCCAGACCTTAAATTCACTGAAAGTCTTTGGGATGTGCTGGAGGAGACTTTACAGAGTGCTGGACTCTTGCATCTCAATACAAGATCTCGACCAAAAACGAAATGCAAATCTAGATGGAAATAAATGTTATGATGTTATTTCCATCAATAGGTGCATCCTGGAATATGGCCATGATGTGTCTTCCTACATGGTTGTTTGTGAAATGAAAAGCTACACACTCCATCAGTTTGGGTTAGAAGAACTGTTGCCAAACATATAACATGATAGAAACATAATAATCACAGCAATAAATATAGCTGCAAGCAGCAATTGTCGGGGCCAAGCGCAAAGACGATAAGATATGCCAACATGGCTGGGAGTGTCAGAGAAACTGCAACAATTAGCCATTAAAGACCTATTAAGATCATTTTAGGTAAAATAGCTGTAAAATTATAATTTTTGAAATGATAAATATTACAGTCAATAATAATGATTTAATGGTTTATCACTTTTGACCAATAGGCAGCACAGTTTTGAAATTGATGTGGTGTGGTCAGAGTAAGGGAACAATGAAACAAGCAAAGTTTGGTGTCATTATGTCAAAGCATTGTAGAGATACAGCCTCAAGAGTCATTTTGGCATCATGCCGTATACGATAACAGTTTTGTCTTTCAACACGAAATCCATAACATTTTGTCGGCACAGATGATCTGATTCGATTTAGGTGAAAATTGGGCAAACGGTCTAGGACGTGTTCGAAAAAGTTTTAAACAAAACAAAAAAAAACATGGTAGTTCAGCTAAATATTGCAAAATTGCACCCATGTTCTCAGCATGACCCAAGGAATGTATTAAGACCAGTTTCCTTACAATAGGCAAATTTAATCAAAAGTTATTACAATTTTTGTAAATTTAGTTATAACTTTTGACCACAAGAGCTCCCCCAAATCTTTTTGAGTACCTTCAGGGCATGGTGCCGGAGACACATACCAAGTTTTGTAACAATATGCTAATGCATTCATAAAATATTGAATTTTTGACTAAATTGAAAATGGCAGACACCCAAAATGGCTAATATGGGAAATTTGGATATCATTCGACCTGAATCTAACTAGAAGACAAGACACCTTCCAAGTTTTGTAATAAAGGCCTACAATTTTTTTTATCATTAAAAAATGTATTGAAGTCAATGTGAATGTCATGATTTTTTCTATTATAGGTGTACCAAGAGGCACAATCCCACCATTTTCTGTGTGTCCTCAGAGTGAGCCCATACATGTTGTGTCGATTTTGGTGACATTATCTCATTTTATTATAGACATTTATATCAATAACAACATAAAATCTAAAAGTCATCCATGGGTCTTTTTTTTTAGTCCACTTCCTATCAAAATTATGACATTTGGGCTATGTAATTTAGTTAATCAATTTGGATTTTGTGTTTCCTAAGCTGGTTTCAAAGATATCCGCAAACGTTTTTTAAGCGCTTAATTACTACGCTGCACAAACCTTAAGGCGAAACCAGGCATGTTTGATATCGTTGGACTCGGCAATGATTCAGAATGCAAAAAAAGGTACTCCCGTGAAAGTTGACCACAACCAAAGTTAAAAGCATTTGAAAAAAATATTTTACCACTAGGTGGCGCTGGTCCGAAACTTCTCAGGCTCCTTCAGGGCCTCGTGCTGATGACCCATACCAAGTTTCGTAACAATCCATTGATTCGTGCATTCTTAAAACAGTATTTTAGCACAAAATTCAAAATGAGCGACAGCCAAAAAGACAGATTTGGTAAAATTGGATATCATTCAACTCATTATGGTCGCCCCAAATCTAACGAGATCACATTTATGATTTTTTGAGAAACCCACCAGAAATAAGCAAAACATTTTCATATCTCCAGACCAGTAGGTGGCGCTGCGCTGAAACGCTGCATGTTGCCTCAGGGCATGTTTATGATGACATGTACAAAGTTTGGTTGGCCTAGGAGGAGTTTGAAAAAGTAGGTTTTCCAGATAATTTAAAATGGCGGGAAAATTGTCATGCAATTGGCTTGGTCCAAGGAATCAGAGGAAAACAATTTTGTTTCTAACCATTACGGTGTTAAAGTTATTAGAATAAACATGAGTCAAACTTTGGACAGGTCGAGTTAGAGTTAGAGACTTCAATTTGCTATGTTGACAGTTCAGATTCAGTGTACTAAATTTCACAACTTTCCCGCAAGCGGTTCTATGGGCTTATCAATAATAATAAATAAGAAGACTATTGACTAATGATCCAATCGGTGACTCTTAAGCATTTGCCTATTTAGATCCTTTTTTGTTTTGTTTTGGCCAGGCAATGTATGCACTACATACAAAATCTTGACTAGAATATTTGCAGTCACCCCCACAGCTTCCTTTAAAGTCTAAAACACATCAGCAGAGCAACTCCTTATCCAAAGTGACATCCATTAGCACATGGTCTCAACAACAGGACTGAGAAAAGCCTCTTTCCTCAGAGCCTTGACTCATAACACTTACGTAAGGACCAGCATAGGTAGAAACAGACTGTGGGGAAAGCGTCCCATGATAAAAGCGAGGGATAATGCACTCTTCTGCCAGGGGAGGTCTGGGACAGTGCTGAATTCACTCTACATGACAGCTGTCGACTGGACTCATTCTTGAGGTCAACTCTGTTTCGGTGCAGGATCTCTGTCTAATGGCTTAATGTTACAAGGATTTCATGAAATATACTACTAATATCGAGTACAAACCCAACAGGAAGCTCCCGTAAAGAACCTAAGTGAACATAAGTCTTCATAACTAAAAGAAATAGCTGAAAGTTTAATGTCAGGATAACAGGGTTGTGGTTTTGAATATCACAGTTAACCACTGCTACACAACTACACATTCAGTCTATGAAAACGCACCATTCACACGCCATTCATGAGTGAAGAGTTTGGGGAGTTTTCACCACAATGATGAAAAGTTAAAGCGGTTCAAATGGTGTATTATCATCATCATAATTCCTAAAAATATAGCTGCAAGCAGCAATTACAGCACGATAATGGTAGATATGCTGTGACTCAAAGTGCCCAATTATGCTTTTTTGAATATTCTCTTTCATGCAGTGTGTAATATCGCTGTCTGTGAATGTAAAGTCTGCAAAGTTGTAAAGTGGAAAGTG
This sequence comes from Gobiocypris rarus, assembly GCA_023029165.1. Taxonomy (NCBI): domain Eukaryota; kingdom Metazoa; phylum Chordata; class Actinopteri; order Cypriniformes; family Gobionidae; genus Gobiocypris; species Gobiocypris rarus. The sequence goes on along the minus strand of CM040930.1, from coordinate 6,931,802 downwards.
CACAATAAATAAAGTTATTGTCTCCCAAAAGAAAGAATCGACTCTGAACCGCCTAATCGAGTCGTCAGGAATTTCAGTCTACACGGCAACACATTTGCACGTTATTACTGTTTTAGCAATAGTTCAGCTGTGGGCCATTATTACCTAAAACTATGTCCATTGATGCAGATTGTATGTCGTTTTTACTACTTTGAGTAATGATAAAGGTCTTCATTGGCTGGCTGTGAACAACAACATCTTTGACCTTCAAACACTGTAGCTGGTTCGTGTGGTGTACATGTCAAGAAGATGCCGTTTTCTGCTCTGCAAAAGCAGATTCTCTTTGTAAACACTTCCAAAGGATGAGAATGTGAAGAGCTAGTGGTTAAAATCACTACAGCGATACAATGCAGGATAACCTTTTGATGATTGCTTCTCAAATCTCTGTGACAGTACCCACTTTATTTGGACCAACATTCTCCACAGAATCACAACCTGTGGGTATTATTAATTATTGATGTATATGTTTTCTTCTATGTGTTCACAATGTGCAGTTTCGCGTTTTATATTGTGTAGGTCTCCGGCTAACTCACGTTATTACCGTTTTAGCAATACTTCTGAAGCTTATCAGCTGTGTGCCGCTATTACCTAAAACTGTGTCTATTAAAGGAACACTACACTTTTTTTTTTAAATAGGCTCATTTTCCAAGTCCCCTAGAGTTAAATAGTTGAGTTTTACAGTGTTTTACCGTTAGCATAGCTTAGCATACATCATTGATTCTAATCAGTCCATTAGAATCTCATTCAAAAAAATGACCAAAGACACTTTCAATATTTTTTCCTATTTAAAACTTGACTCTTCTACAGTTACATTGTGTGCTAAGATCAACTAAAAATGAAAAGTTGCGATTTTCTACACCTATATGGCTAGGAACTACTTTCTCATTCCTGCGTAATAGTCGCGGATCTTCGCGGCCGTACCGTGGCTGCAGCGGCGAAAAATATTGAAAGTGTCTTTGGTCATTTTTTGAATGAGATGCTAATGGACTGATTAGAATCAATGATGTATGCTAAGCTACGCTAAAAGTGCTACCGCCAGATACAAAGATCGGCTGAATGGATAAAAAACGATTAGCATTAGCCAGCACTTTTAAATTTGCTTTGATGTCAAACATTTAAACATGTACAACATGTGACTATGGTGGCTGGTGTCTCTATTTTCACGTTCTGTGTAATAGAATCGCCAATAACTAGGGCACTTTCAACAGGATTCTCTGTGGGTGCGTCACTGAATGGGGAGAACCTGTTTGATATTCTTATCGGAACGGAAGAGTGTTTTTTTGATCCGCGACTATGCCGCCTCACCGTTACCCAGTTTCCCTGCAGCCGGAACCGGAGAATGTACATAGTTCAATAAGCTACTCGCATCCAAATCAGTGTCTAAAGCTGTAACATCCTCACTACTCTCAGATAAAGTCTGGATGCGTGTCTCTAATTCTGAAATCTTCTCCATCAGCCTAATTATCTCTTTACATTTATCACATGTGAAGCCCTGTTCGCCGACGGAGAAGCCTATACTAAACATGCAGCAAGCAGTGCAAGTGACAATGACAGGAGAAGATGACATAGCTTACCGTGTTTGTTGATTAATCCAACTTACCACTGTGGTTTGTTGGAGACTATTTACTATTCCAACTCACCAACTCAGAAAACAGGAGACCCGGGTGCAGAGATGACAAGCTAAGAGGCTAGCGAAATGCTAATGTGTGATGGTGATTTAGATTAAAAGCTAGTTATGTCAAATTTAACGTGATTGGCAATATTTAAACAATATATGGTGATGAGCAAGTTATATTTAGCAGTAGAACAAAGAAAATATATTAAATAGAGATTCAAAAGCAAGACTGTACAGAGCTACAAACACTAGCTGAGCAGGAGGCAGAGAGGAGACAGGAGACTGAAGCAATCGAGCAGGAGCAATCGATCAGGCAGGCTAAAACTATTTAACTCTAGGGGACTTGGAAAATGAGCCTTTTTTCAAAAAAAGTGGAGTGTTCCTTTAATGCAGGCTGTCTGTCGTTCTTAATACGGATGGAGCAAGATTTATTTTACAAACTTTACATCAGTCATTCACGTTAGTGCTCGGCTAACATATGTGCCGTTATTGATACAGTTCCCGCTGTGCACCGCAATAAATGAGAAATATACACATGTGTTTAATGATGGACACACTCTTGTCAATGCTGATGGTGACGAATTACATCTCATAATGTACCTCAAAATTAGTAGCTTATCACTGAGAAACCTCCTGGTTCTAGTTGAATAAATATTTCTTCCAATGTTTCATCATCGGACTCACACTCGTATTGATACGGTAAAATCAATGATATTGTTACCAACACACTGTACAATCGCCGAGCTTTAGGAAGCCTCCTGACAGAGCTGGAGATCAGTTATGGTAATGGGCGTTTGTTTCCGAAATACGCGATGTATGCGGAAGACCAATCATAACAGACTAGGCCGTCTGGCCAATCAGAGCAGAGTAGCTCGTGGAAAGGAGTAATTTAGAGGGACAGGTTTAGTCGTCTAAGAATCATTGAAAAATGTGGTTGTGCGCAATGTATATTATGAGAAAATGAAATTTTTTGATCTTTGATGCATGTAAACCTGTTGTAGGAGACCTCCAAAATAAAATTAGGAGCCTTTAAAATAGAATAATAGTGGCACTAAGCACTATTAAAAACAGAATATAAAAAAATAACAATAATAATTTATATGCACATATTTTATTTTAGTCCATACCTTGCCCTTGACTGGGTGTGTGTAAGCTTTCAGGCGAAGGCGGAGGTCATGAGCCGTGTCCATCAGATACTGTGAGGATCGAATCAAGATCTCGTCCACTGGGCCGGCTGTGGGCCAGTGAGCCTTCATTACAGAACTGCTCTATAAGGAGAGAAAAGAGTTAAAGATGCCTTTCTGTTCCTGCTCTACTGGAATTGCACAAACTTTCATTTTAAAAAGTTAAATAAAAATGTAAAATTAAATAGACTAATGGAAAATTGACATTTGCATTGAAGTCTATTATGTGGAGAAAAATCCTGAAATGTTTTCCTCATAAACTTAATTTCTTTTCAGCTGAAGAAAGAAAGACATGAACATCTTGGATGAGATGGGGGTGAGTAAATTATCATTTTGAAGTGAACCAATCCTTTAAATAAGACTAACTTTAATTCATCAAGGATGCATTGAATTGATCAAAAGTGACAGCACATTTATATTGTTACAAAAGATTTCCATTTTATGTTTTCAACAGATTATAACACGAAATGTTTCTTGAGCAGCAAATCATCATATTAGAATGATTTCTGAAAGATCATGTGACACTGAAGACTTGAGTGATGATGCTGAAAGTTCAAAATATTTGCATAGAAACGATTTCACATTATTATTGTTCTGACTGTATTTTTGATGAAGTGTTAATCCCTCAGAGACGGGGTCTCACCTTCCCCAGCAGTGACCAGGTGTGTTCACACAGGTGGGGGCAGATGGGTGTCAGCAGGAGCGTTTGGTTCTCGATGAACAGGAACACAAGATCCCTGTGCATGCCCTCGATGGCCAGCTCTCTGTACTTATCCTTGGTGGCCTTCAAAGAATCAAGAACTTGCTTATTATATATAGTCTCACTGTTAGTTTACACTGAAGGTTTCCTGACAAAATCTCATGCAATGACAATTTATATTGTTCTTTTTAATTAATATTACTACTGCAGATGTAATTGCTCTATATGACTCCACATTCACAAGATGTATTTAGATGTTGATGTGAAGTATGGGGGGGGGTGTCATTTTGTATCCGTTACCTGGAACTCAAAAAAGCCGCTCTTCAGCGCCTCCTTGTACATCATTCTCTCGTAGTGGTGCTCTGTTTTAATGATGCCAGAATTCATTTCGCTGCAGACAGACACAGATCATGACTCAATTTTAACAACAACAACAAACAAATAAGAGCATTTCTTCCAGATGAAAATGCCTCTAGTGAAGTTTAGTGTCTGTAAGACTTCTTAATGTTTTTGTAAGACATTTCCTTTTCTCATAAAGGCTGAATTTATTTAATCAATAATACAGTAAAAACACTAATACTGTGAAATATTATTACAACTTTAAATAATGGAATATTGTAAAATGTAATTTATTCCTGTGATCAAAGCTGAATTTTCAGAATCATTCCTCCTTCAGTGTCACATGACCCTTCAGGAATCATAATATGCTGATTTATGATTTAATAATCATGTACTATGTTATTATATGATCGTGGATATTTTTGTGGCAATCATGATACATTTCTTCAGGAATCTTTTCTTCTAAAAGAAGTTCTAAAGAACAGCATGTATTTGAAATAGAAATCTATACAATTATAGATGACTTTATTGCCACTTGAGTCATTTAACGTGTCCTTGCTGAATACAAATATTAATATATTTCAGAAAAAAAAAACTTACCCAAAACTTTTGAACAGTATAGTTTAACTATCTTTTTTTACTTTATCTATCTACAGTACATTATTATTATTATTGTTGTTATTATAAGTATTATTTTTTACATTAAATTTTTTGGACTCCATTTTAATGGTTAAAATTGAATTAGTAATCAAAAAGCATGTCTAATTAATTGAAATCATGAAACTTACTTTGCACTCACACCAGACACGACTGGAAATAATCGCTATTTGCGCGTAGTTGGGCGCTTGAACATTTTGAGTTTACTCGCTTCATTCGCGCACGACGTCACTTCACAAATTTGCGTCATGGGAGGGGCTTCTGCCAGGCGGCTCGTCTCGTTGTGAAATGGCTGACATGGATTGTTTTAAAATACGGAGAATAAGCTCAATTTGCCTGCTTTAGCTAGCTTGTAGTCTCAATATGTACAGCTCAAACTGAGAGGAGCATTTTTTTACAACTTACCAGATTGTCCGACCTCCTCACTCACTTACTTCCACCGCCAAAGTTCAGATTTTTCAACTTGTCCAAAGTGTTCAATTCGAGCCGCAAAATGTCTAGTCGCATCTTTGCATTGACTTAACATGTAAATCACTCGCGCTTAACGCTTCATTCGCATCTGGTGTGAACGCACCATTACACAATTAAACAACAATTTATTCAAATTTGAACAAAAAATACATGATTAGGGCCCTATGAAATAGGTTTTATTTTATTTTTGTCCAAATGCCATTTAATTTTCTGTTTTTTCTGGATTAAATTTTAATAGTTTAAATACATTTTAATAATCAAAAATCATGTCTATTTAATTAAACTTAACAATTTATTACATTTTTTTCTTTTTTCGTTTCTATGAATTTCTTTTTCTCCAGAAATTCTGTGTTTACAGTTTTCTGGCAATCAACTGAAGGAAAATTAAGAAATTATATTATCATTAAATATCATATTTGTATTATTATTAGTGTTAGTATTATAACTACATAGAGATGTTGCTAAATTCTACTGAACAACAGTAATATATTTCTGTCACAATTTCTTCAAGTTAAACCAAACTTTTATTTTGACGGGTTGCCGTAAAGACTTTTGATTTTCTGTGCGTTCATGATATGGCGATAGTTTTCCCTCAAATGAAACCGTAAAGCGCTCATGAAGTGCCATAGTGTGAACAGACCACCTGCCTGTGATTTTATTCTAACACCAGTGTTACCTAATAAACACTCGGTCATTAAACGTGTCCGCTGGTCCGGTCCTCAGGTTGTTCTGATTAGCGATCATCTCTTTCACCCATTCCACCCATGTAAAGAGGCGCAAAATCCCGCATCTGCCATGGCCTCGACGAAGTTAGCGTCCTCCACCGTGTCCCCTGCGTCAGCCAGAGCCAAACGCATACCTAAGACACAGACAGATTGGGATGGATTGAATGAGGATAATGGCAATCACAATCTTAAGTCTCCATTACAGGTCACTTTAAAGAGCATTGAAGTACACTCATTAATGACATATGCAGACCTACATCAACCCTTACATGCATGAGGATTAAATCTATTCCTGATTCTGGCACTAAATAAGCTAAGAGTCTGACCGCATGTTAAATGTTTGGCCTTCCAATGAGCCGGTATTTATGAAGGACTCACCATCTGCTGAAAATTTGGCAATGGCTTGACTCAGAGTGAGGAAGTTGCCAGTGGATTTGGACATCTGGTGGATATAAACGCAGCTAATTAGATCGCTGAAGAGGACCAACCACAACACGTGTGTTCAGAAACTTCTCAAGCAGTGTTGTTATTGTTCAATAAAACTATTCACAATCATTTTTATTAATTGAAATAAAGCTGACAGAAGTAAAACACTAATATTAACTGCATTTGAAACATAAGAGCAAGAAGAGCAATATTACAAAAATAAATAATTCAATTACAAAAGTACTAAAATGACTAATTGAAATAAAAATATTCAATAAAAGCTCATTAAAAATATGACTAAATATTAGAATACTGTATATACTGCTCAGATGTGTCCCTGACAGTTACACTGAAACAAAATCCATTCTGTGAAAGCTGAAGCTAGAGCAAAGTCAGCGTATGTCTGACAAGAAACAGGAAAATCATCTCACCTTTTCAGAGTTTAGCAAAAGATGACCGTTGGCACGTACAGCTCGAGGCCATTTTCCACTATTAAAAAAATAAATCAAAATATTTGCAAGTGCAAAAGTTTGAAAGTGTGTAGCAATGCAAAACTCAATTACACACTTAAATGAAACAGGTGCAATTTAGCAGTTACATTTATCTATTTATTTATCTGATCCATCCATCATCCGTCCGTCCGTCCATCCATCCATCCATCCATCCATCTATCTATCTGCATGTCTGTCTGTCTATCCACCTGTCCATCCATCCATCCGTACACCCACCCACCCATCCGTCCGTCCATCCATCCAACCACGCATCCGTCCGTCCATCCAACCATCCACCCATCCATCCATCCATCCGTCCGTACACCCACCCACGCATCCACCCACGCATCACACACGCATCCATCCACGCATCCATCCACGCAACCATCCATCCGTCCGTCCATCCATCCACACACCCACCAACCCATCCGTCCATCCATCCATCCATCCATCCACCCACCGTCCGTCATCCGTACGTCCGTCCGTCCATCCACACACCCACCTGTCCATCCTTCCATCCATCCACCCACCCGTCCGTCCATCCACCCATCCACGCACCCACCCATCCGTCCATCCATCCACGCACCCACCTATCCGTCCATCCATCCATCCACGCATCCGTCTGTCCGTCCATCCATCCACCCACCCATCCATCCATCCATCCGCACACCCACCCACGCATCGATCCATGCATCGATCCACCCATCCGTCCATCTGTCCATCCATCCACACACCCACCAACCCATCCGACCATCCGTCCTTCCATCCATCCACCCACCCGTCCGTTGTCCGTCCATCCATCCACACAACCACCCACCCACCCGTCCAGCAGTCCATGCATCCACCCATCCATCCATCCATCCATCCGTCAATCAATCCATCCATCACCCACCCGTCCGTCCGTCCTTCCATCCACCCACCCATCCGTCCGTCCGTCCGTCCATCAATCCATGTATCCATGCATCCACCCATCCATCTATCATTCCATCCTTCAATCATCTATCTATTCCATCCACGAATCCATCCGTCTATCGGTCTGTCCACCCATCCATCCATCCACACACCCACCCATCTGTCCGTCCATCAGTCCATGTATCCATGCATCCACCTATCCGGCGTAATGACGCCGACATTTCAAATTATTTATTTTTAATAATTATTTAATCGATACATCATCCTCAATAAACCTGTCTCCGGTGTGTTGCCTCAGATCGATTATGACCTCTGACCTTTAAAATAATAATTTTAATAATAATAATAATAATAATAATACGCTGTTTATTAATTGGCCAGAGGAGAACTGGCACCCTGACTGAGCCTGGTTTCTCCCAAGGTTTATTTTTCTCCATTAGGTCTCCTGATGGGGTTTTGGTTTCCTTGCCACTGTCGCCTCTGGCTTGGCTTGCTCAGTTGGGGAAAAATATATTTTTCAAATATATTTCAAAATAAATCTAATTATTAAACTAAATTAACCATATAGACCAAATTACTGATCTAATTACTGATCTAAAGCCCACATTGTTACTGTATGATAATCGAAATATATTCTGTTGCATTATTTTCCTGTTTAACACTGTGAAGCTGCTTTGAAACAATCTGCATTGTTAAAAGCGCTATATAAATAAAGCTGACTTGACTTATCCGTCCATCCATCCATACACCCACCCATCTGTCCGTCCATCAGTCCATGTATCCATGCATCCACCCATCCATCCATCAATCCATCTATCCTTCCATCATCTATCTATCATTCCATCCACGAGTCCATCCGTCTATCGGTCTGTCCACCCATCCATCCATCCATCCACCTATACGTCCATCCACCTATCCCCAAATCCATCATACACCCACTCACCCATCCATCCGTCTATCCATCCACGCATCCACCCATCCGTCCATCTATAATTCCATCCATCCATCAAATTGAACAATTTGCGAGGTAAAGCCCAATTTATACTTCTGCGTCGAGTGTACGCCGTAGCTACGTCGTAAGCTGTATGTAGAATGCGTAGACTACGACGTACCCTGACGCGCACCTCTCCAAAAATGTAACAACACGTCGATTTGACGCGGACCGGAAGCGCTGTGATTGGTCTGCCAGAACCCCACCCTCAGGGGTATAATGGGGTATAATGCTACCTCAGCATGAGTAACTGCGCTTTGCCGCGGACAACGACGCAGAAGTATAAATGAAAATCGACGCGTAGCCCACAGCGTAGAGGCTACAGCACAGGTCAGATGCAGAAGTATAAATCAGCCTTAAGTTGAGATACATATGAAGATTTATACTCTATTGTACCTGTCATTGGGCCACATGGCTACGTGATTGTAGAGGTAGTAGGAGAGGTGGTTTGGCACCAGGTCCTTCCCAGATACTCTCACGTCTACAGGGTACCAGAACTCAAACTCCCTCCTGAGCTTCAGCAGGTGCTCCTTTGAGATGTCCGTCTTTGGGAAAGGTGTTGTTTTGAAGAAGATGTAATCCCACACCTCTCTCGTCATCTGCTCGGGTCTGGGGGGAGGAAATGTGTTCTTCTGTATCATTTTTTAAATAACTATTTTCACTCAAGTAACAATGAACATGTGTGCCAGGACTTTCAGATGCTCATGAACAACATTTTCCATTTCATTTTTGTTCTCATTTTGATTCAAAGTGAGCCTGTTTTATGCAAACTCCAACCATCCATCCGTAATTCGTCAAAAAAATATTAGAAATATGAGTAAAGTTTACCTTTTAAATCAACAATTTCTAATTTGACTAAATTTTATAAGAAATTCCGTAAGTTAATAATGCTTGATTCATTACTTTACTATATAGAGCACTGCAGAGATTAAATATTTTTGTAGTCCAGCCCTAGGGAAGTTGGCATCACCCTGGTTCCCGAAACAAAAACCCAACAGGAATTTTCCAACTGACTTTTGGAGTATTACAGAAAATAAGCTTTGTGAACAACAAAAGTTTGTGCTTTTTTTTCCATCATGATCATTTTCACAAATAAACTCAACTTTTATGAATTGTGAAGGCAAAATACAATTGCCAGAAGTAAACATTGTAAAGTAGGCGATAAACCAGGGCCTAAAATTAACACTCATCAAGAGCCAAATGCGAGTAAATGAAACGTGTCAATTACAAATTGCCAGGTAATATTTTTATTAGTGCTGTCAAATCGATTTTTATTTTTCAAAGAAAATTGTGTGTTTGTTTTATTTTTACAAATCATTTCAGATGACTGATATCAGGGTTAATAAAGGCCAATGGGTTTGTATAAGAAAAATATTTAACACATTATAAAGTAAAATATCTAGCTCCCGACGGGCCACCTTCCGTAATCAATTTACGAAGAAAGTGTAACTGACTTCATACGTCGCGGCAGTTATGCTTTTTCCGTAAGTTGAATATGGAAGGTGGTCGACTCGCTTCAGAAGGCCTTTATTAACCCCCCGGAGCCATGTGGGGCACTTTTATAATGCACTTTTTTGGTCTTCAAATTTTGGTCTGCCATTCACTGCCATTATACAGCTTGGATTAGCCAGGACATTTTTAAAGGGGTCATCAGATGCAAAATTCCCTTTTATATGGTGTTTGCATATAAATGTGTCTTTGCAGTGTGTGGACACAACCATCATACAATGATACAATTATTAATCCTCAAAAAAACTAAAATTCTCAATAATCAAGCCGGTTTAATTTTCTGAGCAATATATGTCATATTGCTCATGCTCCACCCACGACGGCTGACCGACTGTCCCATATTAGCATATTTCCACCCTCAGGCAGTTGTCCACTGTCCGCCAAGGCAGCACTTTACGCCCCACGGAAGAGAGGGGTGGGGTGAGCAGTAGCTCATTATCATTTAAAGAGACATGCACTGAAACAGGTCGCTGTGAACAGAGCTGTTTTTAAGGAGGTAAAAAGGGTGATTTTTACACAAACATTGAAGAATTTTAACCAAAGTATGATTTTTTTAACGAAGACCCTAAACAATCATACCAACTTGTGGAAAATGTGCGATGACCCATTAATATATTAATATGATTAATATAAAAGAATGTCATATACACCTAGGATGGCATGAAGGTGAGAACATTTTGGGCGAACTATCCCTTTAAAGAGGTTGTTCCACATTATTATGCAAGTCACAGTTCTCCTGCAATATGGGGAGGAAGAAAGATCTTTCTAAAGATTTATTTGTGCTATTGATTGTCATTTGATTATTTTTTCTTATTTTATTACTGACTGTTTTAGGTTTATATTAGGCTAGTAGTTTTAGCTGTGATATCGAAATTGGAATAGAGAATTGTGAATTTTCACTACTATCTAAAATGTTGGTGTCATACACGTTGGCAGATGTGGCAAAAAGTTTGTTTTAGGCCCGGCTATAGATGAACTACACCACGGCCGCATGACTTCAACGTCACCACTATTAAGCTTCAACAACTCTTCAGTCTTTATTTACAAAACATTACCCCTGAAGGTTTGAGTTCGAATAGTTGCAAGAGCGTGACTATAAACACAGTGAGGCTGTGAAAGTGCACTAGTGAGTAGATGAGTTTACATGTTCAGCTGTAGTCCTCTGCATTCCTATTTAGTCACTTGTTAGCAATCGTATACTTTTTCCAAGTAAAAAATAATAATAAAAACAAGGGGGTATTACTGATGTATTTTATTTTGCAGTATCATGAGCTTGTGTTTACCTCAGACCTTATTTCAGACATTTAACATCAAAAACACGTTAAAAAACCCCACTGACACTGACAAACCAGAAGTGCAAAAAGAGTTTTGGACAACAAAAACATCACTCCTGCAGCACTCTATTTTAATCTTTAATTATACTAAGGGGTGCTACCCGGTGCTAGTGGTAAAATATCAAGGCGTAACCTGAATAAATGTGGAAAATGGATATGATTTACATATTAAAATAAAACTAGACTCCAAATGATCAGTCTAAAATCTTTTAAATTATCATCTTTTCCTCATCAACTACCTTTCCTCATTCTCCAATACTTTAGTGATGTTTAGCATACACAACCTCATATTATGTAAAGCTGTTGGATGGAAGGGTCTTTTTAAACTTTCAGGCCTTTTTCTGGAAGAGCAAATAATACCTGATTCCCAGTGGGGAGGGTCCTTGTCCGTTGAGGACCCCTCCCTGGAGGAGATGTGCCACGGTGTAGTAGGCCATATAGATGGTGGAGTCCGACAGGGACTCAATGAGCCATTGTTCATCCCATGGCAACCGAGTTCCTATGGGAACCAAACACATAAAAGAACTCCAAAATCAAAGGTTCTCTCTGAGGAACAGCAAGAAAATTGCTGATGGTATCGCTGAGTGGTTTGGGGGCAAGGGAGGAGCGACAAATAAGAGTATTACAAAAGAAATATAGATGGGCCTTGTCCTTACAAAAAGACCTTTATTAAGATAAGCCTCACACAAAGGAGGCCATCTGAGGTGATTTCAAAAGGATGTGTGCAAAGAAAACTTTGTGCAGTTTGCCTAACTATTACAAGTAATTCATTCCAAAAGAAAAATCAGACATGATGCGGGAAAAGCTTACAACAAAGCTACAACGGCACAGAGATAAGCCGGCCTTACCTAGCCCATACGTTCTGGAACAGGCATGCTCCTGAAGCCAAGCCAACGTTGCTTCAAAGTTCTTCCTGGTTTCATCACAAAACCTGAAGAGCAAAGCAATAACGTCAATAACACAATAACGCAGCTTCTCCAGCAAGAATGGCACGCCATAGCAACTTGACAATTTCCACTGCTATCTCCCCAATGCCACAAAGTGTGAGACTTACGTCTCCAGAGCCTCCAGGACGCCCATGGCTTGCTTTTTCCATTCCTCATTGCCATAATCCAGATACCTGCCAGATAAAGACCCCAGTCACTGTCTGACAAGTCAAATTGATCAGGGACTCCGCAAAGGCAAGGCAAAGCGATAAAAAAGGACTAAATTCACAAAAGATTACAAGGATAAGGCATTCTTTTATTGAACAGGAAGTGAGTACAAGACAGAAGTGGACGTTATCATGGGTTCTGAGATGTGTACATCATTATGTAGTGTTTTCTGCACTAACCATTGATCGCACAACGCCACAACACACTCGTCTGCAGACCGAGATAACACCTGCTTCTCTGGCTCCATGTAAATCAGTGCCTGACCCTAAAAATGAGAAAAAAATTGTTTCCATATTTTATAAAAAAATGGATTCCCAATCCAACATTTAATAAAGCCTACCTACTGCATCATATATGATATGCAAAGTTCAAAGTCCTCTAAACTATCAACATGAACAAAACTGAAAATGTATTAACAGCTTAAATTTTTTTAGCAAGTTGAAGGCCTTTTAGTTTCATTCTTAAACGTCCATCTTGATGTCGCGGTTCACGTGTCTTTTGCTGTGAATCTCAATTTATTTTTATAAAGTAAACATAACTTTTACTGAATATTGCTGGTAATATATAAAGAGAAACACTTACTGAACTGAAGTAACTTAGGTTTACTTGATTATCTATACATCATCTTTTAGAGAAATCATGTTCAAATGTGAGTATCAAATACCCATCAGGCTTTTGAGGAACGTTCATTTGTTCATCTCTCAATCATTATTGTATTGCATTGCATTAACTGTTTAGCCCTACACAATAAAATCTACAGAGAAGGGCAGGTAAATGTAACATTTATTATAATGGATTTACGTGAAGATTGTTTTAAGTTCACTTAAATTAAAAGCTGTTAATATTTTTAATAGTGCTGGGCAATCGATTAATCACATCCGAAATAAAAGTTTGTGTTTACATAATATGCGTGTGTGTACAGCGTATAATTATTATGTTTCTATAAATACACACACATGTATGTATATATTTAAGAAAAAAAAAAAAAAAAAAAAATTATATATATAATTATATAAATATATATTATAGTTATATAAATTTATATATCCAGTATATACTTGCAAAGATTTCTTAAATATATACGTGCATGTGTGTGTATTAATATAATTATACACAGTACACACACACATATATTGTGTGTAAACAAACTTTTATTTTGGATGTGATTAATCTCAATTAATCGTTTGCCCAGCAAATTTTTAATGCTGAATGCCTATAATTAATGGCTAAAATTGCATCAGTAGCAGTTTTGGTATCTGTGATACTGGCCTTTCATAAAAATATGCCATTAAACACATATTTAAAATATAGGTCACTGTCTTTATGTTGTTTCTACATTCATTTGAAGATTAATTGAACATTTTTACAATACAAAAAAATGTAAATGTTAGGTGCAATTAATCGCTATTAATCACAGAAAAATGTGCGATATAGTTTTTTTTTATCGATTGACAGCAATAAAATATTATCTTACGAAGACATATTATTGTAATTAATATACTATAAAGTTATAAAGATCTCTTTGATTTACAATATAAGCTATCAGAATTTGATCTTACTTATTGGCATTATAAATATTGGCAACCACACCATATTGCATATTTTTGCTCAGTTTGGCCTTGTTTTTAGTTTGGCCTTAGAGTGCAGAAAACACTCATTTTCTGTCAATTTCATGTCAATCTTGAGTACCTATAGAGTAGTACTGCATCCTTCATATTCCAAAAAGTCTTTAGTTTTATTATATTTATAAAAGAAAGATCCGCTGTACCAAGTCTTTCCGAATAAAACTGAGCGTTTGGAGGCGTATTGTGTGGGCGGAGCTAAAGAATCATGAACGGGCCCTATTGTGTTGAGAGCATCTAAAAGCTGTGACATCCTTAAATGGGGTATGTACTTTAACAGTATATATTTGCTTGCTTAGCGACTTGTAATGCGTGAGTTTTATAACATTTGTGTGTGTTTACTCATGGTTTATAAGGACATTATTTGGTTTATGGACTGTATGCCACTAAGCGTTATCAGTAGCAAGCGGAACTGTTTTGCATGTCAAACTAGTGCGTGTTTACATAGAAAAACTATAAAATAGTAGCGCATTTGAATGAAGAAGTACTCTTTGTGTGAACGGCCCCAAAGTTTAATATAATTCATTTAGTTCAACATATTTTCCCACTCTTTGTGCTGTTTGAGTGGTTTTACAATAAACAAACAGACACCTATAGTGGTCAGCTAAACAAATGTAAACACACATCATACATAGCATGCTCCATTGATAAATTGAAAAAAGTTTTACGTTCATTTTGTTTACTTGCGCGCCAATAGCCAACAACAAAAAGACATTTGAAGCAGTTTTACTCACAGCCTGCTTCCAACACACGACCGTGAACCATTATCGCTGGGATAAACTGGGCCTTGTTTATAAAAACAAATCGTCGTCCGAAATGCAGGGAACAAACAAAAACACTTGCACAACTCCGTTGCTGCTCTGGAAAAACAAACTCCATCCACTGTCCCACTAACACTGGGTTCTTTGGGAAGCTATACAGGGTTGTCTTGCCCTGACAACCAAAAACACACTTCTTTGGTGACATTGATTTCATAAGTCCTGTGACTGCAACCCAGCCGATGACTTCCCTAAAGCCAAGCAAAGCGTGTTAATGGGCGTGCATTTGCTTTCTCGCTCTGGTCGTGCACACGGGCCCTTCCGGGAGTAGTGCCTGTACAAGAAAATTCAGCCCTTGTTGACGTCACACAGACCCATACTAGAAAAAAACTTTCCGGAAGGAAACCAGAAGGAGTATTTTTGACACAGAAATACTCCATCAAACGTCCAACTTATTTTTTTAAACTGTCCATGTTTAGCATGGGAATCCAAGACTTTAACAGTGTAAAAGCTCAGTATGCATGAAACAGCATTTCACCCCCACCCTTTAATGTATCAAATCAAGTCACCTTTTTATCAAGTATGATACTCAAAAAAAAATCTAAATAAGTTTGAATGTGTTTTGTCTCAGGTTGTGTTCACACTTTGGGCCTTATCTTGCACCCAGCGCAATTGACTTTGTACACCAACGCATGTGTCATTCCTATTTTGCACTCGCAAGCAGCGCTTTTCCTCCACAGAAGCACGTCGCTAAACTAGTGAATGAACTTGCGCTCCTGGGCGGTTCAGCGCAAAAAGGAGGCGTGTTCAGCGCAAACAATCCCTGGTGCTATTTTGCTGTTCCATTAAACAATTGCGCCACTGACCAGAAAAAACCTAGTCTAAAGTCAGTGGCGCGTTGTTCATTATGCTATTTTAAGGGCGCATGCTTGACCATAATGTATAGCGTGCACAACACGCATACACTTTGCTCATGTAATCTACACAGATGCAACAGTTATTTTTGCAAATCATAAATTGTTACACTAAAAAAATATTAACACATGTGATGACGGAAATCATTGTGGTGTGCCACGAAGATGTGAAAAAATAGGCATAAATCTAGCTTACAAATTATTCAGGCTTACAAGAACATCAGTCTCTCGGCTGTGAACCGCTCCTGCCGTGCGCCTGGTAAATACGCCATAATAATAGCAATCCATAATGGAACTTGCGGACCTGCTTTTAAAGGGAATGTTGGATGGCGCTCTGATTGGTTTATTCACGTTACGCCCAAACCACACCTATGAATAATGAAGCTACTTCAGACCAACCCATTTTAGATTTGCGCCAGGCACAAGAGCCATTTATCCCGCCGGGAAAATAGCAACAGCGCCGAGACCCGCCATTAAAGTTACTTGCGCTTCGCGCTTTGACACTTGCGTTTCAGATCGTTAAAATAGGGCCCTTTGCATGATTGGTTCGATTAAAAAGAACCCTGGTGCGATTGCTCTGTTAGTGCGCTAAATTTGAATAAGTGTGAACGCTGCCATCTGAACCCTGATGTGCACCAAACAAGCAGACCGAGACCCCTGAAAAGATGGCCCTCGGTCCGCTTCCAAACGATCTCTGGTTCGGTTCGAATTAAATATTAACACAACACAGCAAAACGGCATGTAAACAAAACAAACATAGGATGCGATATGACAAAATAAGACACGAAAAAGGACAGAATGTTCAATTTAGATTTTTCTGACTATTATTTCATATGTCAGGCTTTATGATGTATAGTCCACTAACCTTCTCCACCATCATCTTCTGAATGGGCTTCTTCACATCCTGGACCTTCTGTCCCTTGAAACCCTCCACTAACATGATCTAGCCAAACAAAGTTCAGTAAAGGTGTTCAGAAGCGCAACTATACATGAAGGTATAAGTCATCTAGCAGATATCTAAAGAAAACATGCCTTTAGATGCCACCTGTTAGCATTTAAAACAAGCATATACCATGTTCTGTCTGAATACTCAATTCTGATTGGCTGGGAGGTGTGCAATAAAACATTTTAATGCAAAGGTAGCTCCAAATCAGTATAATCACTGTTCTGTATTAAAGGTGCAGTAAGCGATTTCTGAGAAACACTGTTGAAAGTGGATCGGAACCAGCACCAAAACACAACTGTAGCCAATCAGCAGTTAAGGGCGTATACACTCATATGTGGGGGGGACTGTGTTGCACAGGTTGTCTGTGAATTTGGGGGCGGGGCTACTTCACAGCCACTGAATGGCTACTGTATTTTACTGGTGGTGATGTCACTGTTTTTTAAGTAATTCAAAGAGATGCTGCACAGAATCAGGTAATTCACACACACACACACACACACACACACACACACACACACACACACACACACATTTCTCTCTCAATAGGTTAATTCATTCAAATAAATGTTATAATACAATTAAATAAATGTAACTGTACAGCATTTATCTCTGTGTCTGATTTAGAGTTAACAGAATGCTAGATCTAACGAGTCGTAGCTGATGAAAAAAAACACCATTTTAAACCTTCCAGTCAAATTTAGAGCTGTAAACATCAATGTCCGCTTTAACTTGTCAATGCTTGCAAATGACCATGGTATAAGTGGGATAATCCATGACTAGCTGTGCATTAAATGATTTTGGGGAATGGGGAATTTGAGAGATGTTGGTGTTGGTCTCACCCCCTCGTAAAAGCCCTTGAGGTAGATCTTCTCTTTGGCCTCGGCCAGTTTCTCTCTGTCATTCTGGCTTTGGATCTTCAGTTCATCACAAATCAAAGGAGCCGACAGGTTCCCATACCCTGGAATCTCAATGATGGGTACCTGGTAGAACAAAGTCATAAGCTACTTTAGACACACAGAATTAAGGAACATTCTGGAAAAAAAAAAGATCACTGAATCCATGAAGTAGTTTGACAGGCACAGCAAGGCAAATTGCCTTTTTTATAAAGTAGTCAGTAGCTTATAGTTTACCTTCCATGCAAAGTCAGACTTGACAGCTATAAGGAATAAATTACAGTCCCGGACTACAGCTGGAAATTAGACGTAGAGGCTAAAGCTGCTGTTTTTATAAAAAAGGGACTGTCCACATTATTATAAACTAATAAACTAAACTAAACTAAACCAAACTGATCTAAAACAGCCACTAAAATGAACATCATAAAACATCATCCTGCAAGCTTTTTAAACTCATGACCACATTTACTAGAATTGATCACGTTCTATTGTACCTGTGGCATATTGTAGCTACAGTTTCTAACTGTGTTGCTATTTTTCATAACAAATGTTATGAATATTTAATAATCTATAGAGATTAAAAAAGAAAAAAGTTAACATTGGCTTGCATAGTAATGAGGAGCCGTCAATGGTCTTATTATAACAAATGCTATAGTTAAACAATTACAAGAACTATATGTTAATTTTAAGGCTGAGTACAAGTTAGAAGGAACTTTAAAATATATTCGGATATATGCTATCAATGAGCTAAACTTGCTAAAACATGCTAAAACATGCTATCAATGTGATAAACTAAAACATGCTGTTAATGTGCTAAATTTGCTAAAACATGCTATGTGCGCTAAACTAAAACATACTATGAATGCGCTAAACTTTGCTAAAACATGCTATGAATGCGCTAAACTTGCTATCAATGTGCTAAATTTGCTATTTAACGTGTTAGAAGGATCTTTAAAATATATTCGGATATATGCTATCAATGAGCTAAACTTACTAAAACATGCTATTAATGTGAAAAACTAAAACATGCTATGAATGAGCTAAACTTACTAAAACATGCTATTAATGTGCCTTAAACTTGCTAAAACATGCTATCAATGTGATAAACTAAAACATGCCATCAATGTGATCAACTAAAACATGCTATTAATGTGTTAAACTTGCTTAAAAATGCTATCAATGCGCTAAATTAAAACATGCTATGAATGCGCTAAACTTACTAAAACATGCTATGAATGCACTAAACTTGCTATCAATGTGTTAAATTAAAACATGCTATGAATGCACTAAACTTGCTATCAATGCGCTAAATTAAAACATGCTATGAATGCGCTAAACTTACTAAAACATGCTATGAATGCGCTAAACTTGCTATCAATGTGCTAAATTTGCTATTTAACGTGTTAGAAGGATCTTTAAAATATATTCGGATATATGCTATCAATGAGCTAAACTTGATAAAACATGCTATTAATGTGAAAAACTAAAACATGCTATGAATGAGCTAAACTTACTAAAACATGCTATTAATGTGCGTTAAACTTGCTAAAACATGCTATTAATGTGTTAAACTTGCTTAAACATGCTATCAATGCGCTAAATTAAAACATGCTATGAATGCGCTAAACTTACTAAAACATGCTATGAATGCACTAAACTTGCTATCAATGTGCTAAATTTGCTATTTAACGTGTTAACATTTTACTGACTACTTTGAGTAAAATGTTTCAAAGCTATTTCAAGCTTTCTGGCAAGGCTTTGTCAAGCTAACAATAAAAGTTTATCGTCAAACTTTACTCATCTAGTTATTCTTATCTTTTTATCTTATTTCTTCTTAAGATAAGAATAAAAATATATATTTCTCCTAAAATAAGAATAAAATAAGCAATTAAAAAGAATTGTGTTCTTCTCGTTATAATTTTATTATAAGAATGTTTCATGAATCTGGGCCCAGGGCTGGTACAGTAAAAGTATTGTAAACCCAAGTAGATTGTATAATCCATTGGCACACTGGTCTTTATGATCCATTTAGTATTTCAAAGCTTGTTTGGAAACGCAGCTCTGGAAGTCTCCCACACTGCCATTGGGCTTTTCTTATTGTTGTGCCTTACATCACAGTGTAATCAAAATGGACAATTCTTATTTTTTATGATATACTGTAGTGTTTTATTACAAACGATACATCGCAGCAATAGCCACAACGATCCAATGATACAATGAATTCCTGACAGACAACACTGTTTGAGAAGCTGTTTCATGTCTCAATAGGAAAGAAAAGACTACCGAAACGTTTCAGGTTGCTGAAATGCTGCTTACCGGCTCAAACGGCAAGACCATCAAATCTTGAATTCCATACTTCTCTCTCAAAGCCTACAAAAAAGAAAAATGTTCAGGCATTTTTTTGTATTAGGCACATTCATCTTATCGAAAAAATCTCAAACGGAAATCAAAGACAACTGAATCAAGAACAGAAAATGAAATGCCATTAAACAAATACAACACCTGCTTCTTTTTAATATCCCTCAGAGCGGCGATATCATCAGGCGCATCTGACGGCACACTGGTGACAACTCCAGTTCCTGTGACAACAAATTCATTTCAACGACATCCCATAGTGAGATAACTTACTCTAAATGCTTCATGTCACATTTTTCCCCCAGAGAACCCTTTTTATATTCAGAGGCGAACTACAAAGATCAATATTAACATTTCTAACGTATCAATTTGGGGAAGGCACTTTCAGGGTGAAAACAGGAGCCCAGGACATAAGAAAAAGAACTGTCGAATCACATTAGGTGAGGAGCAGTTTGTGACGGGAGTAATGTGGTCCGTGCAGCCTGAGGGAACATCCATTACAGTCATTTCCATATTCCATTTCTCCTAGCGTCGCTGTACTCCGCAATGACTAACGTCGCTTTCACTTCAGCTATTACAAACACACGGTATTGCCCTGCGGCCCGTTCAGAGATGCATCACGTCTATGCAGAGGTAATGTGATGGGACGATATTACAGGGTGATATCGGGTACCTTTGTCTTCTTTAATGGTGAGCATTGGCAGGGCATAAATGGTCTTGTATGAGGTGAGGGGGGCGTTCAATGCACAGCCGAGGATGTCCTGAAAGATGGGAGAGAGAGTGAGTAAACAGAGCATAAACTGTCATACATACATACACAAACTAGAGTCATTGTTTTACTTAGCTTTTATGTAGTTTTTTCTTTTTAACCACTTCAGCTCAGCAGGATTTTTCGAATAATTATAACGAATGCAAATTTGGACCCAAATGTGGGGCGCAGAGCTGAAGAATGTTCAAGGGATTCAAATTCAAACTAGCCCATGGTTTACTCACCATCAAGTATATGACTTTCTTCTTTAAGACGTTATTTCAGTTATTTTTAAAAAGTCCTGGCTAATCCAAGCTTTAATGGCAGTGAATTGTTGTCTCGTTTTTGAAGTCCATAAAATTGCATCTATCCGTCATATAACTGCTCCACACGCCTCCGGGGGGTTAATAAAGGCCTTCTGAAGTGAAGTGGAGTGTTTGTGCACGAAAAATATAACTTTATAGACTAAAATTACGCAATGTAATAGAAGCATTGCACGCTTTGATCCTCTCGCTGATATTTCAGGTTAACAAACTCAAGCCCCTCTTCTCTGATATGGAAATCCTCCGCCATTTGTCTTTAAAAAAAATCCTCGTTTTAGACTCTAATTCATGACCGGTGTTTTGTTGAGCTATCCACTGCGCTTCTGCGTTCGTCAATACGCATGCGTCAAGGGTTCAAGGGTCAAGGGTCACTTTTTCCGTAAATCGATGCGTACGGCAATGCACTGGAAGCTAGTTACTTTAGTCAAGAGAATTTTAAATGTATATCTTTTTCTTACACAAACCCATTGCTTCGCTTCAGAAGGCCTTCATTAACCCCGGAGCCATGTGGAGCAGTTATATGATGGATAGATGCACTTTTATATACTTCAAAAATTACCCAACAATTCACTGCCATTATAAATATTGGAAGAGCCAGGACATTTTTAATATCACTCTGATTGTATTCATCTGAAAGAAGAATGTCTTATACACCTAGGATGACTTAAGGGTGAGTAAATCATGGGATCATTTTCATTTTTGGGTGAACTATCCCTTTAACATTACCGTTATATTATAACAGAAATTTTTAAATATAATACAATAAAAACTAATAATGACCACAAATCTAAATAGAATTATTTCATTTCATTGTTGAAAATTATTAATAGTCATGTGTAAAGATCAGTGGACATAATAATGAATATAAATATTGAAATATTATTATCATTACGTATGTATTAAAATTTATCATATTAAAGAGATCATATGCTATTTCCTTGCCACTGTCGCCTCTGGCTTGGCTTGCTCAGTAGGGGAAAAACTATTTTTCAAATATATTTCAAAATAAATCTAATTATTAAACTAAATTAACCATATAGACCAAATTACTGATCTAATTACTGATCTAAAGCCCACATTGTTACTGTATGATAATCAAAATATATTCTGTTGCATTATTTTTCTGTTTAACACTGTGAAGCTGCTTTGAAACAATCTGCATTGTTAAAAGCGCTATATAAATAAAGTTGACTTGACTTGACTATTTTAAAAGGTCATTATTTTGTTATTGTACTAGAATAGGCTAACTTGCTTTAAATGGATAGTTCACCCAAAAATGAAAATTCTGTCATTAGTTCCTCACCTTCATGTCTTACCAAACTCGTAAGATCTTTGTTCATCTTCAGAACATAAATGAAGATATACTGATGAAATCCGAGAGCTTTCTGAACCACTCACATGCAGCAACGTCACTGCCTCTTTCGAGGTCCAGAAAGGAAGGAAAGACATCATTAAAATAGTCCATGTGACTCCAGTGCTTCAACCTTAATGTTATGAAGCAACTTTGTGCGCAAAAACAAACAAAAATAACGACTTTATTCAACAATTTCTTCTTGTTTGTGTCAGACTCGTATGCTGTTGATGTAGTGTAAACAGTGCAGCGCTTCTGAGATCTTCTGAGAAGAAATTGTTGAATAAATTAATTATTTTTGGTCACAAAAAGGATTCTCGTCGCTTCATAACATTAAGGTTGAAGCACTGGAGTCACATGGGCTATTATTTTAACGACGTCTTTACTACCTTTCTGGACCTTGAAAGTGTTCATTAAAGCTGTCTATGGAGGGGTCAGAGAGCTCTCTGATTTCATCAAAAATATCTTCATTTATGTTCTGAAGATGAACGAAGGTCTTACAGGTTTGGAATGACATGAGGGTGAGGAATTAATGGCAGAAATTTCATTTTTGGGAGGAATAACCATTTAATGTTCAAATAACACATTATTTTTCCCCTCCTGTAAATTACTGCAGCACCTCTATTCCCAGTTTGTCTGAAACTCTCTTCTTGAGCTAAAGTTTCTACAAAAGCCCAGAGTGCTCTGATTGGCCAACTGACCCAATGTGTTGTGATTGGCCAACACCTTAACCGTGTGTTGGAAATGTAACACCTCTTAAAATAATTGTGAGCTACAGTTTCCAAGGCTTCTAAAGCAATTGTAAACACAAACAGTTAAAAATGTTGCCGGTATTATCATATTTGAGTAGAGCAGTCCCAAGTGGGGCCCAGTGTGAGTTAGAGGAAGCAGGGCCCCCCTCAGTCAGGATCGGGGGGTTCTGGAAAGTTCCCCCCTAGTCTGTTTGTGATTGCTTTCCCATGGGGACCGGTGTAGTTGCACCAGTTGTACCACCGTAAGGACGGCCCTGAGCTTAACCCCTCGTCCTCTTTCTTTGCTAAGATTTGAAATTATGATGTAGACGTTTAAGGAAGTGATATCTGGACTTGGATCAATATGTTATAGGCAGGTCTGGAGCAGTGTTCTTTGTTAAAGTGAATAAATCCCTTTTGTGGGAGACCATGAGTTTTGTAACTTGGCAGATCTTATACATGTACAAACAGATATATTATACACTAAAGGATTAATATAACTCTGTCTTCGGCAGAAAGTCAAATACACCTAGGATGGCTTGAGGGCGAATACAAAATCTTTGGGAATAATAGTCATTTTTGGGTACAAAAACCCCCTTAAAAAGCATCATATGACCCCTTTCATAATAATAATAATAATAATAATAATAAAGTAGTACTACAAAAACTACCATAAATTTTCATTTAAATAAAATATTACTCCTATATTTTGGATTTTTCATTCTATTTCCTTCTTACTGAGCAAACCAATGCTTTCCCACCCTGTCTTGTTCATTTATTCTGTCTTAAAGTCTAATGGGCTAACTTAATTTACTATAAAACATAAGCAGTGTGTGCTTTAGAGACACAGACCTGTCCCATAATGTTCATGAGCACAGGAACCACTCCGTTCTCTTTGGTAAAGCCCTGGTAGGACATGTTCCTGGCTGACCGATGTGTGCTGATGAACAGGTCACCGCTGGCCGTCTCAAATATGATGTACTTCATATCTGGCCGAACCCAGCAATTTGTTTGACCAAACATGGTTTCAGGCCTCAGAGTCGCAGCAACCAGAAAAATGTTCTTGTCTTTAAGAGCACTGAAAACATTAAAAAAATGATGATCAAGCACCTTGTTTTTTTGCCATTACATTCTTTTGAGTAACATGATACAAAAATATGGCAATCATTCAAAACCGTAGTATTATGGATTTTACCTCAATTTTGCTGGGTAAGGTGCCACAATCTTCATCTTAATAAGGGTATACTCTTGAGGACCAACTCCCTGCGATACAGATCATTACTATAAATAAAACACACATACCCATCCAAATTTAAACCAAAAAATGTATTTCTTAATTAAAAATACACACCTCTCCTGTCTGTCTGTCATGGTCCATGCAGGGCTGCCCATCTTTCGGTGAGTAAATGGTATATCTATAAGAACAAAAATAAATCATTAAATCAAAATTATCTCTCTCACTCACACTCACACACACACACGTGGGAATTTGGAGACCACTTCAAACTTGTTGCTGTGCTCCTCAAACCATTCCTGAACCATTTTTGCTTTGTGGCATTATCCTGCTGAAAGAGCCACAGACACCAGGAAATACCGTTTCCATGGAAGGGTGTACATCGTCTGCAACAATGCTTAGGTAGGTGGTACGTGTCAAAGTAACATCCACATGGATGGCAGGACCCAAGGTTTCCCAGCAGAACATTGTTCGAAAGCATTCTGCATCCTGGTGCCATGTGTTCCCCAGGTAAGCAATGCAACCGGCATGAAATCCACGTGAAACATGATTCATCAGACCAGGCCACCTTCTTCCATTGCACCGTGCTCCAGTTCTGATGCTCACGTACCACTGTTGGCGGTTTCGGCAGTGGACAGGGGTCAGCATGGGCACCCTGACTGGTCAGCGGCTATGCAGCCCCATACGCATCAAACTAAGATGCACTGTGTATTCTGACACCTTTCTATCAGAACCAGCATTCACTTCTTGAGCAATCTACAGTAGCTCGTCTGTTTGATCAGACCAAATGGGACATCCTTGCTCCCCACGTGCATCAATGAGCCTTGGCCGCCCATGATCCTGTCTCCGGTTCACCACTGTCCCTTCATTGGAGCACTTTTGATAGACACTGACCACTGCAGACCGGG
Organism: Gobiocypris rarus; assembly: GCA_023029165.1. Taxonomy (NCBI): domain Eukaryota; kingdom Metazoa; phylum Chordata; class Actinopteri; order Cypriniformes; family Gobionidae; genus Gobiocypris; species Gobiocypris rarus. The sequence goes on along the minus strand of CM040930.1, from coordinate 6,906,472 downwards.
AACACCCCACAAGAGCTGCAGTTTTGGAGATGCTCTGACCCAGTTTTCCAGCCATCACAATTTGGCCCGTGACTCACAAACTCGCTCAAATCCTTATTCTTGCCCATTTTTCCTGCTTCTAACATCAATTTCGAGGACAAAATGTTCACTTGCTGCCTAATATATCCCACCTACTAACAGTTGCCGTGATGAAGAGATAATCAGTGTTATTCACTTCACCTGTCAGTGGTCATAATATTATGCCTGATTGGTGTATATTAGGAGAGTAAATCGGACGTTTTTTCCCAATATGATACAACATTGATTCTCTTAGCGAGTGATAAGATATTTGCCAAAACCTCAAAACATGCCAAGATACAATTGCGATTCGATTAGATCAGTTGTTCCCAAACTTTTTAGAGCGGCAAACCCCCTGAGGCATTTTCCTTCTGCGCACCCCCTTTCTTCCACTTAGACTGCAGTTACACCTCTTCCATTAAGGGACAATATTTCCCCCTCTAAATTGACTTTCCAGTGCATTTTTTACCTTTATAAATAAATGTATAGTGGTATGCCAGTCATTCATTAATGTTAATGATGAGCATTGTAATTGAAACATTTAAATAGCATTTATATTTCTGTACTGTTATATTTTTAAGTTAGTAAATGGTGTTAAAAATTGCTCTAATGAGCTGAGTTTATGGTGTGATTTTTTGCAGACAGGGTGTGGTGGGCCACTTTGTACCAAGTCAAGGGACACTTTTTGAACCCAGTCTGCCCCTGTCCACAGCATAAAAATACACTTTAGATTTTAGAAATAATATATAAAAAAAGGGGAGGAAAGCAATGACAACAGTCAACATGCAAACACTGGACCAGTGGAAAAAAAGAGGGTTTTAAATTTCCAACACTGCATGTATACAATACAAATATGCTCCAATTTTCACATTGTTCTGAGCAGCAGACTTGAAAACGGTTGAAAATGCAACTTCAGTCTAAACAGCAATATTGGAGACGCTGCCTGCATTGAGTGTGAGGGACACCTGACACCCTTAATTGCTGTGTAGAGTTTGATTATAGAGCTCTTAACTTTTACAGCTGATCTTAACAATTTTTCCCCTAATAGTCTAAACTAGACGTATATGTGTCAATGACGCAAAAAAATTAGGGGGTCTAATGCTATTTCATGCATTCTGACTTATTAACACTGTTAAAGAGTTGGAATCTCATGCTAAACAAGGCCAACGTTTAAATAAAATTAGCTGGAAAATGTTGGTTATTTCTGTGCCAAATACACTCCTTCAGAATTCGAACAAGTTTCGGAAAGGTTTTTCGTGTATGGCCCTGTATGACATCATTAAGGGTGGAAATCATTGTATGGGCACTTCTCCCGGATGAGCGCGTGCACACACACACACACTTAAATCGCTAATTCTATAACCAGAAGTAATGCACACGGTTGTTCGGGCATTAATAATGGAGCGGACCAAAGCGAGTGGTTTCATTGAATTCATATGAAAGTTAAGCTTCCATTTGCATAAACTAAAAACGCGCCAGTGCACACACACCATGAATGACAGTTTGTCCTTAAATGTGCGCTCTGTGAGGCTGTGAATGGATGATACTGCAGCCCTAAATGCAGCGCTCTATGCGGCCGCGCACTGCAGCGCACATTTTAGTTTCGGTTTAGGATAAGCTCCAATTCAGGAGCGGGTTGTTTGAATTGTGGGTTTCATTAGCCTATTATACAAACTCGCGTAATTAGGCGCCTTTACACCTGCTTTGAACACAAATCTTCTGCGATCATCTGGTCTCCTGACTCCTGCTGCGTTTGTGTTGCTCTGAACATGCTTTATTAAGCAGACACGTTAAGTTTTTATTTCTACTGTCTGTTGTTTCTAACTGAACTAAATTATTTATTACTGTAAAAAAAAATTAAAACGACAAGGTGGTGCCACGGTGTGTGAGTGATGTAACCAGTGTTGAGTCTGAACACCGGTAACACCGGCAACACCGACTATCGTAGCAAGCCTATTTTAATGAAAATAAACAATGTCACTAAAGAAGTGTGTTTCTGGTTGTGAGGGAAAGATAACTTTGTTCAGCTTCCCAAATAACCCAGCGTTAACGGTTTCCCCACCAAACACAGATTTTTCCGGGTTTCCGTGTTTTTACTGTTTTATGCTAGGGGGCGCTTTTACACATCTTCTGAGTCCAGCATATCCAGATCAAAACACAGATGAAGAAGACGCAGAAACGAGCAATCTCATTTGTGAACAGATGTAAAATAATGTGACCATCAACATTAAACATCATATAAATCAAAACTATCTAATGTTACTGAATGAAATGTGGACCCAGGACGAGCAACAGGACTGTCCAAGCATTAGGGGTGTTGATGGACTTAATCTCCTCCATCTGTGTTTGATCATCGCTCTGAATCTGATCTGGATGGAGTCTGACAAAGATTTAACTCTCATCTTTTTGCTCAAAATGTTGCTTTTTTATGAAACTTACCCATTTCAAGTGTTGATTAAAAAAAAGAATCCATATGGCTAGAATAAAACAGGCTTTTTGTTTAAAAACAGAGGCTCTGTTATTTCTTTTGACATATTGCATGTTCAGATATTTATACAACAAAATATTCTGGCCATTACATTTTTGACTCGACTAGTCAGTTCTCGGTTGCAATTAAATGAATTAATTTAATGAAATTAGTCGTTGCACACATCCCTAGTTGCAGTGATGAACAAACTGAATACTTAAGTCATAGTTCAATATATTAGCATACCTTTTTCCAAACTTGATCTTTTTTCTCTCTTTCAGAGTGATGAACTGCCACCTCACAAAAGAGTCGTAGAAGGGGTTCACATCGGTTGTAATGAAGGAACGACGCCAATCCACCTACAGCATTAACGACTCAGTCACTTCATTTACAGACACAATGTCAAAACATGCAACAAAGTAATGGGCAGAATGACACCGGTTCAGGTGAGCTGTCACTACCTTTAGACCCATCTTCTTCAGGTCTTCTACAGCAAGAGGAGGGAAATAACCCAGCCAATGTTCAGCTTCAGCAAACTTGACAATGTCATCGTCCCGCAGCCCCAGAGACTTCATGATGTCCCACTGGAACTTGGAGCTTCCAGACTTTGCTACAGCTTTGCTCTGCCAATGGCATGACATTGGAAAAAGAAAACTGTATTAACTTTCATTAAGTACAATATTGATCATTCATGGATCAACCCTACAACCAAAGCCGATCCTCCCTACACGTCCCTCACTTCAGCTTTCTGTCCCTCCATTGAAAGTGTATGCACATTCTACAGTCCGTGTCCAGAAAGATAAGAAGAAAGGTATGAAGATCATCATCAAAGTAGTCCATGCGACATCAGTGGGTTAGTTAGACTCGTTTGAAGCATCGACAATACATTTTGGTCCAAAAATAACTAAACCGACGACTTTATTCAGCATTGTCTTCTCTTCCGTGTTTGTTTGAATCCCGCTGCTGACGTAAGATGCACGGTGTGTGTCTCCCTCAGACTACATGGAAGCTCTGGAGCACTAGATAACATGTCAGCAGTGGGATTCAAACAAACACGGAAGAGAAGACAATGCTGAATAAAGTCATAGTTTTTGTTATTTTTGGACCAAAATGTATTGTCGATGCTTCAAAAGAGTCTAACCCACTGATGACACATGGACTACTTTGATGATGTTTTTGATACCTTTCTTCTTATCTTTCTCGACACAGACAGTATACCGTGCATACACTTTCAATGGAGGGGCAGAAAGCTCTCTGACTAAATCTAAAATATCTTAAACTGTGTTCCGGAGATGAACGGAGGTCTTACAGGTGTGGAACGACATTAGGGTGAGTCATTAATGATTAATTTACATTTTTGGGTGAACTAACCCTTTAAAATGAAGAATTCTCATGTTTTGTCCGCTTGGGTCATGTGCCTTTCCCCCAGCAGCTCACTCTGTTTTCTCCACTATTTTTAGATGCATTTTGTCTATAGAAATGCATTTTTAGTGCTGTAATTTGACCCGACTGGAGGAAGTTTTCTCTGCACGGACCGCAGACATGACTAATCGATAATGACATTGGCTGTCTGTGATTTTCATTATAGATTACAATCGATTTTATTGATTAGTTGTTGCAGCCTTAAAATGGACAAACCTAACTATTGGGTTAAAAAAAAATTATATATATGTAAAAAAAAATGTGACCCAATAGTTGGTTATGTCCATATTTGACCACATTTGGGTTGAAACAAGCATGCTGTAATTTTGTTCGTAAACCGCGCATTTAGAAAGGCAATTTGACTGTGTGTTATAGTTTTTCTGACCACTAGATAGTGCCAGAGAGCATTACTATTAAAAAAAAAGCGACGAAAGTTTGGTTTTAATTTTACTTAATTGTTCATAATTTAACAGGTTTCCTTTTACATATTTATATACGTTTTTCATAACTTGCGATTTGTTTCCTTGATGTTTTAATTCCATTAGCCAATAGAAAACAGGCAGTGCACATTGCATACTGAAAACCATTGTAATTTTTATTTAAGGAAATTTTGGGTTTAAGAATGCACTGACAGGGGCCCCTTCACAAAGTTTAGCTTAGGGCCCCCAGAAGTGTAGGATCGGCACTGCCTACAACATTTACGTTATAATTTCCTCATAACATATGCAGTACTTTTACCTTCTTTCCCTTTGCCTTGTCCTTGATGATGACCTCATCAGTGGTCTTCTGCTCTTCCTCCTCTTCATCTTCCTCTGGGAATTGGGGCGGGAATCCGTACAGCTCCATTTCCCTCTTCAGCTTGTCTGCACACGCCTGGTAAACACAGACATAAAGCATTTATGTTGATTACAAAACTGTCCAGACCTGAGATGCAGAAGAGTTTAAACTACTCACTTTGATGGGCATCCCAGTGCAGTGAAGTCCGAATGGGAAAAGACAATGCTTTCCTTTCAGCCGCTGGAAACCCATTGCAAACTACACGAGAAATTATAAGCGAGTCATAAATTGTAAGACATGATGTCTGTGATATATTCTTTGAATGGCTTTCAAACTCACCTCACACTTCGACAGGCAGAATGTATGACCAAGGTGAAGCCTCCCATTCATGTACGGGTAGGGAAACGTGACCATGAACTTGTTCTTACTGGGTTGACAGACAATAACACAGTCATGATGAATATAATCAGTAAAACTTCAGAAGATACTGGAATAAGTAAAAACAGACTCACTTTGTATTTGCCCCAATGGTGGTTGGAGCGTTCGACTCAAAAAGCTTTTCCTTCTCCCATTTCTGCTGAACCTCCTCCTCAATCTTCCTCAGAAAGTCAAGTTTTGCTGTTCCTTTGCGTTCCTGGAATGACATGTTTAACTTTTACATTAAACTTTCACATATGAAATATACAGAAAAATATCCCTACACACACATACATATATATACATACATACATACATACACATATATATATATATATATATATATATATATATATATATATATATATATATATATATATATATATATATATATATATATATATATATAGAGAGAGAGAGAGAGAGAGAGAGAGAGAGAGAGACACATCATCATTAAAGTATTAACTTACTTTTCACTAATGTTTTAATGTTGCATTCATTTTTTCATTAATATCATATAACAATTATATTCTTATTATATACAGTAGTTTATTATTATTAATAATAATTGTAATTAATAATACAAATCATATGTATATTATTATTATAATAATTATTATTATTAAACTATTATTATTTTATATTTAAATTTTTCAAAGTTGAAAAGTCACAGATTTTGTGGAATAATGTACCGATCAAAAGTTTGGAAACTAGGGGTGTAACAATATATCGTGTCACAATATATCGCGATACGTGGATAGCGACAATCTGCATTGTGTATAGTTCACCTAAACTGAAAATTACTGTGTGAGGGAAAAAAAATCAAGATTACAAAGTTTTAGTGTCAGTACTACATTAAACTACTATCCTACTGTCCCAATAATGCCAAATGTCTTATGTCACCAGTAAAAAGTGGCCTACATTATTTTAAATAGATCTAGTTAGCGACGGAGTGCAAGCATATTCGTCTGAAATGATTCTGTATTTTCAGCTTCATAATCATGAATATTGTTATTCTGGTGTCACCATTGTCCTGTGCATTGAGTTATGAGTGCATTGAGTCATTTCTACCCCCAAATGTAATACCAAATTTAGCATTTTAATAAACAGTTAATTTTTTTGATAACCATTTACTATACAGTATGTCTTGGTGTATCGCAATCGTGATATGTATCGGATCGTGACATGAGGGTATCGTTACACCCCTATTTTACCCTTCAGATGACTCTATATGACCCGTCAGAACTCATTCTAATATGCTGATTTATTATCAGTGTTGTTTTGGAATAACTGTGCTAACTTTTTCAGGATTCATTGATGAATAAAAGGTTTAAAAGAACAGCATTTATTCAAAATAGAAATATTTTCTAACAATATAAATCTTCACTATCACTTTTTTTTTTTAAATCAATTTAACACATCCTTGTTAGATAAAATTTAAATAAAAAAAAATAAAAAAATGATGGAGCCCAAACTCTTGAACCAATATTGTTACAAACTATTTCTATTTTAAATAAATGCTGTTCTTTTTTTCTTTTTTTTACTTTTTTATTGAGCAAAGTAATGATACTGAAGATATAGCTTTGATCACAGGAATAAATTATATTTTAAACTATATTAAAATAGAAAACAATTACTTGTAATAATATTGCACAATACTAAAAAAAAATAATGTTTCCAAACTTTTGACCGGTAATATGTATGTGTGTGTGTGTGTGTGTGTGTGTGTGTGTGTCTGTACGTATGTCTATATATAGCAGTTATAATTACATTAAAGAATATTTAAAGTAGGCCTACATTTGCATATTACAAAAATAATGAATGTTTTATAATCTTGTGATCTGTTAGATATTTTAGATTATGTTCATTAATTACACTTCCCGATACCAAAATAGTACATTTGCTAAGATATAAACTGCTACGAGAGCAGATATACATTTGCTAAGATATAAACCGCTACAACTGTCCTGAGCTACACATCAGCACCTCTGATTGATTGACAGCTGTCAACTCATTCATATTACTCTGCCAACAACTTATTCCGACTTGCAAAAGAGTGATAATGTTGTTGAGATCGCTCAATGTGTGGACCGAACATGTGCTCATACTTTTGATCTGGATTCAAAGAACATGCATGAACAAAGCTAATAGACACATATCATGAAGCTAACGTTAGTTGCTAAAGATCCCCATGCTGCTCAATGGACCGGTTCAATACATTTTGGGGCACTTTGAGATCTTGTAATTGGCAGTTCGCTTAACAGCATGAAATAAAGAGTGCGAAACATTAAACCGACATAACATAAATCAATTTTACCGTCATCCTGAGTAACTTCAGCAGGATTTGTTGAAGAGTAAAACCCACGCTGCACTCGGCTGATGACACAGTTCAGAAACGTCGTCGCCGGAAAGCCCTTTGCATTATGGGTAATGTAGTTTTAAACGATTTGACTATTTCAGAGACAGAAAAGAAATAACCATCCTCCAAAAGATACATGATTTAAGATATAATTCATGTCTGTAGCAGGAACATTCATGTAATCGCTAAAAATCATTTCGCAAACAAACCAGTAAAAATAATAATAATGTAGTTAATATAATAACAAGAATACATTATTTACTAGTGTTATTGATGTGTGTAATGTGTGTGTGTGTATTAAAATATTACAAACTTCCAAATATGTTATATTAAATAGTGACAGAAAACGTCCTGCTAGAAAACTCTCACAAACAAGATTATTTAAAGGTACACTACGTAACTTATTTTGTTCAAAATTAGCAAAATATAACTAATGAGTTAAAATATCATCAGTCCTTTTTTTGTCCTATTTGCCCTGTTTGTCCTGACATAGTGAGCAGCTCCTCCCCCTTTTTTAAATAGCAAATAGCCTTTTGTTAAAGCCACAGTTTCCTCCTAATTTCGAACCATTTCTCCTCCTAATCGCCTCTTTATTTAAATACAGCATTCTGTGCAGAATTCAAATGTGTCCAATACTTTTTCCTGTCTGTGCCGACTTGATCATATGAGCCGCTCTGTGCTGTCGTGTCTCTGGACCGGACTGGAGCTGTGGCGGTTCACTGACACTAACGTGAAACCAGACTTCATTCACCCAAATGGAAAGCATATTTACACTGTCTAAATCATTCCCTATCCCCTATATACGTAGTATATGTGACAATCTTTATGTAGAAAATAGTAAATGTGTGAACAAGTGGCTGGTTTCAGCCGCAGCTTCAGCGTCTTTTTATAATGAAGGGGGCGGGGCTTCAGATTCCAGAGAGCATTTGATTGGACAGAAAATTTGATGAGAAGCTGAAATGCACTGTGATGTCATCAAAATACTTTTTGAATGCTTTTATCTTCTAAATGTGAATTTTGTCATTGTTTCAGAGCACAATAGCTTATAGATAACAGTAAGGCTATCATATTCATGCTAAAAGCCAAAAACTTCCATTATGATTTCATGGGGACCTTAAAGATAAATGAAAATAATATAAAATTTAAATATTAAACCTAAATAGCATTTAAATAATAATAATTAAACTTAAAATATTAATAATAATTGTTATAAAAATAATAATACTATTATTATAACTACTAGTAGTAATAGTTTAATACAATTATTATAAGTAAAGTTATTTACTAATGTTTTTGCAATGTGTGGTATTTTTCTATCAGAAATACTACGAACATTGAACAATTCAATATTGAAAAAAAATATATTATTACATTAGTAACATAAGTTACTAAAAGACAGACTAGAGAAAAGTAAACAAAACCTAAAAATAATGTAACCGCTGGAACTGCAACATGAAACACTTTTTATTAACTTTTATATTTTGCCTCAGACTCGTCGGTCTCTGGGAAACGTCTGGTAGCCTGTCATGGCAGCTCTGTGATTGGCTGCCACCGTTGCGTCGTCACGTTTCCCCGTGACGTTGTCGAGAACCTCTAGCAGCTTGTCCGACGTGCCAGTGACTACAGAAGGCCCAGTGTGTGGTTATAGACGATGCTAGTTGGAGTTGCGCATACACACCCAGCCTTTTATCAGTATTAATCACTTGCGCGTCAGGATGATCATAGATAATGTTGACGCTCTGAAATCCTGGCTGGCTAAACTTCTTGAACCCATGTAAGTGATGAACAGTGACATTTTAAGCAGTGAAGCTAACTGGCGCTGCTAACATGCTAACACATTAGCCGGGGTTCAAATCACTTATCCGCGCTGTGAACAGATATCGTTTCCTTTGATTTTGTGTGTGTATGACAGTTCAATTGTGTTATGTTTCTTTATAAGCTCCAAGTGTTCAGAAATCTAACACACATCCTAGTTTAAAGCACGTAGCAGGAAGCTTAGCTAAGAGGGTCTGCTGGCTGAGTGGGGTGGTCATCAAAACAGCCTGATAGTTTTCATAGACTGGGCCAAAACAGGATCAGGCACGAGTTATTTTAATTTTAGAGACTTGGCATGTATGATCAGCTGGAAGACAGTCAGTGTGAGTTTGCCTGGTGGTTCTTGTTTTGGCTGCCAATGTGTAATGTATTTGATCTCAGTGCATCTTTTAATTAACAAACTAGTAAACAACTCTGTACTTGACTTTTGGATTAAATAGAAGTCTTGCATTTACACAAATGAGTTCTTTTACAGATGTGATGCTGACCCATCTGCACTGGCGAACTATGTTGTGGCGTTAGTAAAGAAGGATAAACCAGAGAAAGAACTCAGAGCATTGTGTGCGGATCAGTTGGACGTGTTTCTCCAGAAAGGTATCAATTAAAAGTCTTCCCATCTCTGATATTCTGTGTAAATAACTATGCAAATATTAGTGAAATCTGTCTCTTTCTTACATTCACTGAATCAGTTCATTGTCCTGCTTGTTTTACAGAGACTACAGGGTTTGTTGATAAACTCTTTGAATGTCTAACCACCAAAAATTATTTGGGAAATCCAGCTGCTAAAGAAGAAAGTAAAATCCCAGTGCAGAAGCTTGAGGAGAAGGAAGAGGTAAACAGATTTTTTATGTCACTGAAAAAAGTGCACATGAGTGAGGGTCATTTCTTTCTTTCTTATCAGGGGTGCACCGAAATTTCGCCCACCGAAAATGGCATTATCGGTTTTGGGCCGCAATAAATAAAAGAACGCTGAAAAACTTAAACCAAAAATGAATGTTACCCATCCCTCCCATCCGTTCGAAATCGATTAGGTTTCACTCACGGTCTAGCTGTTATCACGTAGTCCACCTATCAAAGATTATCAGCGGTATGGAAGTATTTGAAAGTTTCAGATGAGGACACCAAAGTTGCAATATGTAACATTTGTTCTGCAAAAATCTCAAGAGGGTGCGGTGATGGAACATAAAACTTGAAGAATAATATTATTTGGTATTATTATTCATATTCTGGGTTTTTTATTATGTAACTGTTTATAAAAGCTTGATTATTCTATTGGTTTGAATTTTTTTGTAGTTTATTTTTTTTCATTGCAGATTCAAGCAATTTAAATATATATATTATCAGCTTCAGTTTGTTTTTTTGGCCAAGTGCATCCTAAATTTTCAGTTTTGGCCCAGATTTTTTATATTTCGGTGCATCACTACGTTTTTACTATTAAAACTGTAGAATGTGTTTTAAAGAGCCCCGATTATTGTTTTTTGAAAATGACCTTTTGTGTAGTGTGTAACAGCTCTAGGTGAAAGAAAACATCCTGCAAAGTTTAAATCTGAAAGTGCACCGTATATATTGTCTCTTAAAAGTAGTCGACTCTGAGTCAATTAAACAAATCATTTTTAAAAACGAATCGCAAGCCGTTTCGTTCTGACGTCAAGACAAACATTAGCATATTTCCTGCATTTCAGCCTTGCTTGGCATTTTGATACAATTCCCACACATGCACCTTAATAAATTTTGCAACTAATTTGCCTGTGACGCGTTACACTGAACAAATGGCGACAGATAGCAACACAGACAGTCCGATTACAACACGTCACTTCTCAGACATTCTTACTCCGATTCTGCATGAAGTGCCATAAACTACATTGACACTTGCCTTTGAGAACGGTCCTGCTCCAGTCGTGTTGCGATTGACTTTCTGGTTCATCAGCAACTCTGGACGTTTCCTTGTCAGACTCTGGCTTGAATTGGCAAGGCAAAATTGATGCCATGTCTGTTATGCACTGTATCAAATGTTCAACACTTGACAAGCCGTAATCCAGTAATGGTGATAGATGTTATAATCACAGCAGATGATTATTCAGATGACCCAGGGGGGGTTTGGAAAAATGTATCATTGAGTGAATCCTTTGGGAGTCGTTGAGCAAATAAGGAAAAAATAAATGCATATTATAACACCATGTAAGTGTTTTTTGACCTAGCATGCATGTAAACCTGAAGTAGGGGACTCCCAAATCAAAAATAGGAACCTTTAAAATGCCATATTAGGGGTTAATTCACTTCGTCTGGCTCTGTTTATGAAGATAATGTTATTTGCTTTGCTGGTGTTTTCCTATCAAAACAACCATTTCACATTCAGTTGACTTATTTCATGTATAGTGCATTATACATAATCATGACAGCTTCCTTTGTAAATTCATAAATAAATGGTGTTAATATTTATGCAATAACATTTGTTTTCAGACTGGTCATGTTGAAGATGATAGGGATAACAGAAGAAGAAGAAGCCCATTAAGGAATCGTTCAGACTTCAATGAATCAAGGTTGGTTTCCAAGAGCCGCATTTTTCTTTTTACTGTTTTGTTTTAAAGCAATTGTACGTTTTATTCAGGATCATGTTCTTTCTTCTGCAAAGTTCAAATGAGCAGTAATACATTTAATGGTGAATGAGTGTTATTTTTCTTACTGAACCCAAACTCTTGAACATTAGTGTACATGGTACTCTAAGTATACCATAGTTCTACCATGGTAGGTGTCCAAAACCCTCTTACACTTGAGGCAGTGTCAAAGCTGACCCTTCTCAGTGACTCACAGTATCTGTACGTCTCACCTCAGGGTGAGAGATGACCGCAGGAGAGACGACCGCAAGCGGCGGGAACTGGACCGTCACGGGAAGAGCGGAGAGTCATACCGGGAGCGACATGAGCGACGAGGAGGAAGCTCGCGGGGAAGAAGCTACAGTCGCAGCAGGAGTCGTAGCCGCAGCAGCAGCCGTGGAAAGAGCCGAGAAAGAGAGCACAATACGAGGAGAGGTATTGACCATCCCAAATCACTTCCTTCACATTTTACCTATACTTGCTCGTTTGTGTGAAACAGAGAAGTTCTTAGAAATGGATTTATAGTTAATCGGTAACATAAATGCAATTTTTTTGTCCAGAAATATAATTGCATTCATAAATGCATTAAAAAAATGCAATTTATACATAGAAGTACCTCTTTTTTTCCGTTTTTTTTTTTTCGGTTATAAAAAAAGTCAGGGTGATGTAACTGTCCTGTAGAGCGGCACGATTAATTGTCAAAAGATCACAATCTCGATTCAAAATTGTGCAGCTCTATTTAAAAAAGAAAAAGAAAAAATGTGATTCTCAGTTTATCCAGAATCTTGCAGCTCTACTGTCCTGATTTCATAAAGCCTCATTAAAGCCACACACACACACTTTCTGTCAGTCTCATGTTAATCTTCAGTACCTATAGAGTAGTATTACATCCTTCATATCTCTGAAGAGTCTTTAGTTTTATCATATTTATGAAAGACAGAAACGCTGTAACGATTCTTTCCAAAAACAGCCAAACTCGTGGAGACAAGCAGGGGGCGGAGCTAAAGTCACGAACACACATGTATTCCGCCCTTTATGACGTCATACAGGGCCATACACGGAAAAAACTTTACCCCCCTCCCCTTTTAAGTACTATGCAATACTTGTTTGTTGTTATTTTATTGGGAACACATCATCTCATTAAAATAAAAAAAAATTAAGTACACACCATATCAAAATCATGTGACACAAACAACATGCCAGGAATTTTTTTTTAAAACTATAGCTTTTTTTTTTCAAAATTTTTGTAAACACTTAAAAATAAATAACATATCTCAAGACCTCTTATATATGCAATGTGTGAATATGAAAATATGGTTCTAACCAAGCAAAACAATTTTTGGGAGTCATTAAATAAATTTGTTATTGAAGGATTGTCACCTCGATTTTAAAGTCAAATTTTAAAAGATGTTTCTTTTTTTATTACCGACTGTATTGATTTGTTGAAGACTGGTTTGCAAAGGAAGAATTTGTTTGATTAATCATTTCAAATGTGCCTTATCTCAGCAGAGCACAGAACCAAATTTGAGCAGGAGCGGAAGGACGCAGAGCCTTACAACCCAGCCTCTGCCCACATGGGTAACCCACACCACCAGCAGACCCATCCACCCCCCCTGCTCCCTCTGCCCCTTCCTCAGCACCAGTTCCCCTCCTCGGGGAGCCCCGCTGTCCCCAATGCCGTAACCGTGGTAGCACCGGCTCACCTGCCTGACAGCACTACAGAGAGCTGGTCCACATACTTCACCAACCACAAAGACGGCAAGACGTTCAACAAGAGCAACACGCTCAAACACCGCTGCAGAGACTACGACGGTAAGTCCCAATTCACTTTTGTCACAGTTTGACGTGATTATGCTCGGATAACAAAAGGAAGACTAAGAGCTATTACTACTTTTTTTAAAAACATGTCAAGCCTAACATTTTGTGAAATGTTTCACTGAAAGTGTGCTTGTGCTGTCTTTTTACATAAATGACATAGGGGTGGGAATCTTTTGGTACCTCATGAATCGATTCTTTCACGGTTTCGATTACAAATCAATTCTGAATTTTGAATTTAATTTCAATAAATACATACATTTGATTGTAGTTTACTGTTTTGTGTTACTTTTCTGATTTGACTGCGGTAGACCGTTTAATAGGTCCAGAATAAAAAAATCTCACTGAATTAATTGCTAACCTTGAAATGTATTTAGTTGTTCCCATTTTATTCAACCCAATATTATAAAACAAAAGTTATTTAAGCTGACTGCAATTATTACACGCATGACATAACTTCTGTAATAAAGCAAGGCAGCCCTGAGAAAAATAGAAAAACTACTTGACTACTTAGATCATTTTAATGTATAACTGGAAAATGAGAACATTAGGACAAATACCAAAGAAAAAATATACAAATTAAATAAACTAAATTTTTTGAGGTACATTAGCCTAGTTTTATTAACATGTCATAAGAAATACTACAGAACTTGAAAACCGTATTTTCTGGACTATAAGGTGCACTTAAAAGCCTTTCATTTTTTCAAAAAACGACAGTGCACCTTATAAACCGTAGCGCCTTATATGTGGATCAAGGCGCTCTGTCAAAATGTTTCAGTATGAAAAACCAATAAAAACAATTTAATAATAATAAAATGTTTCAGTACGACTGGTAAACTACAAAGCCGCACCGCTTGCAGCATTACGGCTACCGTAGTCAGTAAACACCGGTACTGTGCTTTCGGATAATGACGAGAGAACAGCCCAACTGTTCAATTCGGACACTGAAAAAGAAGAATTTGAAGGATTCGTGGATGGGGAATGATCTGAAAAAGTGAGCTTTACGTGTTATACGTAACGGAACGTTTGATTTAGTGTTATCCGACTGTTTCTTTTACTAGGCTACATGTTTACTGAATTAAGGAAAAGTTCCCCTCCACGTTTGGGAGAAAAGGCTGGGAGATATTGTTTATATGCACATCAATGTTTGAACAACGTTACCATGGGAGTGAACGGAGTTGTCAGAACGCAACAGAAACGTTTTGTTGACATTCCCTTTAGCACAGAGCTCCATCTAGTGGATGCATAACGCAAACCTTTGACTGCAGTATCTTCTATTCTATGCGACTTATAATCCGGTGCGCCCTATATATGAAAACAGTTCTAAAATAGGCCATTCATTGAAGGTGCGCATTATAATCCGGTGCGCCTTATAGTGCGGAAAATACGGTATACTGCGACACGTCCGATTTGCTCTTAATGGTACGTTCACACACACAGCACATAACAGACTGTGTTTATTTGAGTTCTCCACACATGTTCATTTTGACATAATTGTGTGTGTATTTGGCCATGCAAGCTGTGAAAGAGAACTGAATTTGAGATTGCATGCTCTCGCTTTAGCGGTGCAAATTTTTAAAAATATTTAATCGTACTTATTGTGATTTTAATAACACTCTGACGTTTCGATTACTTTAAGTACAGCGAAGTTTAAGAAATGTAACACTTAAGATTAAGAACCCTTAAATGCCATTTACGCCATTTTCACACACACTCCCTTTGCAGTGCGTATTTTTTTCAGTACACATATGAACAGGTCTGAGCGTTCCCACTTCACACGGGTGCGTCTGCTGCAGTGCAGCGATTGTTTACGCACCAGGTCTATTTTTGATGTGCTGCACGCGCTGCCGGTGAATTAAAGTGACTGCGTATTGTTCGCACAGAAATAAATATTAATTACAGTTTCACAATAAATGCATATCATTCAACTCTGCTGTTTTCACACCCAATTCAGGGCTGTTTCCGAAATCGCCATCTATTCCTTAAAATGGAGCACTATTTGAGGAGACAGACTTTAGTTGTGGTGTCTAAAACCATAGTGGATGTTTTCGGGTGCACTTGTTCTATCCCACAATGCAACACAATAACAAGTGTACAACTGATGTACGCTCAGCGGCTAATAGAGAATACCCATAATGCACTGTGAGAGATACACGTCTGACCAGAAGTTGGTGCCTGCAGCTGAATCATCCATTTTCCAAACCGCTGGTCCAGTGTAGGTACAGCATAATATATTGCATGTTCAAGATAAATCTTTTCATTTACTACTCAAGCTGCAGTTTGCTAGGCAAATGATTATTAAACAGCGAGCACAAACTATGCAAAAGGAGCAGCCCTTTCAGGTGCACTCAGTGTCCGAATGCACTCGTTTCATTCACTCCTTTGAAGTGAGCTATGTTAAGGCTTGTTTCCACTGAGCGGTGTGGTACAGTACTCAATTATTTCCGTTTTGATTAGCAGAAGTTGTGAATGGTACCTAAATTCCCTTCCGTTGGGGTACCTAGCACAGTAGTCCTAACTGAAGTACTAAAGGGTGAAGCAGAACTCACTGCAAAACGTTGATTGGCTGAAAGAATCGTCAAGAGGTGCAACACCAGGTGCCATTTTTTTAAATATACAGTTGAAACACAATACTGTTGCAACACAATGTTTTTTTTTTGTCTTGTAAGTTGTAACAAACAGCCACAAAGCAAGAACAAGATCTGCTGTATGTCCCCATTATTGTTTACTGTGTCACTTTCTTCTGCGTGAGAATGACATCATCACTTCTTTCCGGCATACACCATGCCTATCAAGTCAGGGTTTACCGTGCAGTATCGTACTGTACTGCTCTGTGGAAACAAACCATTAGTGGACTAATGTAGGGAATAGTGAATGAGGGTATGTGGGTAATTTTGGACACAGCCCAGGTGTGGTAGTCTCTACTAATGTGCTGTTGAGTTGAATCAGTTGTGTTAGATGGAGACGTACAAAATGTGCAGTAGATTTAAAAACCACTGATTTAGGCCATAATCGCACACTTGTATTAATTTGGTTACTTACTTGTATTCTGGGGGAATACAAAATCATAACAAGCCTTAAACAAATTATTATTATTATTCCATACTCAAGGGCACACATAGCTTGCCGCAAAGCATGGGCAAATGTAATGATTATGAATTATGTCGGGGGGAAAATAGAAAGGAGACATTTTAATTATTTATTAATAAACTACTGTTTTCTGAGTCAGTGTCGGCTGCAAAGATGTTATTGTGAGCTTACACAAAAAAGTAGACAGTTTCGAATAGGGATGCTCATTTCGGTTATTTTTCCCGACCGACAGCCGATGCTCATTAATCGATTATTAACCGTTAACTGATAAGATTATAATATTGAATTGACATCAAATGAAAATACAATTGATGAGTGTCTGTGATCCGTTAAAAATACTTTTTTCACGGGTTTATTTTACTGTGCAAACAGCAGCAAACACAACAGATCGACAACAGAACCTGGATTCACACATTGTCACATTTTCACACACCTGCAGCTTTTCTGACAACACAGAAAAACTGAATAAAATCATAGAAATAAAAAGCATAAAATAAATAGGCCTTCAATATTTTTTTTATTAAATAATTACCAAATTAAGATAACAAAACGAAAATACACTGAATCCGTTTGAAGCTTTTGGTTTTTATTTTTAAAAATAAATAAATAAAATAACATGTCTAAATGATGTAAGTTAGCCTGTTGACCGTTAGACCTGCGGCAGAAAGCCTGGTTTATTCGGTCTCCACCGTGCGAGCCTCCGCTGACGCGCGCTACGCGCCTGTTTGAGGAAGTGTTTCGATGCGCCCGACCGTTGTGCTGTTCTTTGAAACGACAGAGGTCAAACTGAGTAATTGTTCAATAAACCATCAATACTTGACAATGTTTAGGCTACTTTAGTAAACTTGACCAAAACCACACGCATTTAAAAGCATTAAGGCATCAGATGGCACTGGTTCCGGAATACAGAGATAACGCCGCTAGAGCGCCAGCATTGGGAAGCGCTTTATTTGCTTTCCACCAGGCAAGAGCTTGTATTACTGCTTTATTTTAATACCGCGTAGCATAATTTGCAATTTGCAAGTAACTTCGTCGCCCTTTCTGCCGTAATGATCCCACATAGTTTGGGAAATATGTCTGCAGAGACGTGTGGTTGCTAGTGTCCATGTGCCCCGTGAGTTAACAAATACAGCATATTTTTCTTTAACCATACAGCAAAAAAAAAAAAACTTTAAACCGTTTAACTGATAGTATTATTAATCGGTCAAAATTCTTACTATCGGTTAACGGTTAAACGGTCAAAATGAGCATCCCTAGTTTCGAATGATGTATTACCCTTGTCTGCATGAAAATAAAAGACTATTTAAGGAGTATTTTAAGGTGTTTCCTCTGTTATCAGAGAAAAAGCTTCCACTCCAAACAAACGCTGGGATATTGGCCTAATAATAGCTCACATTTATTTAGGTTAACATTACAGCGAGCAGCCAAGTAAAGTTGGTACTAGGGTTGCAAAGGGTCTGAAAATGTCTGGTAAATTTCCAAAAAATCCTGGATAGTTTCTAGAACAATTTTAACCCTAGTTTGTACTACTTGCATATTTCAAATGAGAAGCCATATTTGAGGTTGATTAATGACTGGATGGGATTTCCTGCCTGACACACTGTAATTAACATAAATTACTGCCGTTGCCACTTTTTTTCTTCTTCTGTGATTTAACCGATTAATAACATGTTGGTCGACTAACCCCTTTTCTAATCCCCTATTAGGGGGCAGCCCTAAAAGTAATGCATTGAATAAAATTTTTAAATTTAGTTTAAGCATGAATCTATGGACGATTGTATAACTGTACTGTGAACCACAATGCTGAATAATGAATACCGGTATGTGTTGTTTGTTGTATACAGCCGCGGATCAGGTGTGCAATGCGACATGTGAAAGCACAATGAGTCCATGTTGCTCCTGCATCGCATATGCACTGCAAACGGAGTATGTGTGAACCTGGCATTAGTGTGCTATTTTAGTGTTTTAATACTTGAGGTCGAAATGTGTTTTGCAGCCACTGCATGTCTCTAAAATTAAAGTCAAATGATGTGTAACACTTCAGAAACACTGAAGTGTCTTGACATTCTCTAAGGACTCATTGTACTCTTCAGGGTGTCTGTTTCTAAACCATCACTAATGACTGTGGTGTAGCAAACTCACCGCATGGCCTTATGGGAACGACATTATAGCTGCAGAGTTTATATTTACTACCCTGTCTTTCTGGAGCTGGGGTATTTTTTTACACTGGTGGGAGTTGGAGAACGTCCACGGGGATGACTGTGGGGTGGTTGGTTAGCTTGATTGTGTAATGATCTAAAGAGACTGATTTGGCACGTTGGCGAGAGAGAGACGTGACTATCCATACAGCACTGTTTATGTTGAGCAAACTCCACTGAAGAACGACCTCAGTAACCCAACCAGAAGTTCAGCCACCTTGACAAGTAGTCCCACCTCAAGGACAACATTTCTGTTTTTAAACCATCTAGAAAGACTGCTGCGATGTTGATTTAATTTTTTTGGTTTGCAGAGAAAGGATTTTGTATACGAGGTGATCTCTGTCCTTTTGACCACGGTAATGACCCTCTGATTGTGGATGACGTCACACTTCCTACCATGATCCCGTTTCCACCACCACCAGGCATGCCACGGATGCCCATGCCGCCCATGACTGAACCTCCTCCTGGCATGCCCATGCCCCCCCCTCCCCATGGACAGCCCCCTCCACCAGGCATCTACCCCATGCCAGGTAAGCGTCGTTTTGATTTCAGCATGCTAGACTAGGTTTTTCATATATATTGGTGTGTGTATGTGTCTGTCTCAATCTGCTAAAGGGGTAATTAAATGTAACATCGTGAAATAATGTATCTTCTTTTATTGGAAACATTTGATCAAACTTTGATTATTTCCTTGATCTTTTAAACATTGAGAAGATAGTGATCTGACTACATTTGATAAAAATCACCTGTCAAGTTTATAATTGATATTATATCAGCATATGACAGTCAAATTGGACAACTACAGCGACTCATCTCAGGATCACTCTTTTATCAGTTCATCTATTGCCAAAATTATAGAAAAAAAGATCAGTCAAGAATATAAAATGATTGAAATTGGATTGTCAGAATCAGAATGTGTAGTACATGCGTAAAAATGTCTGTGAAAACCAGCACATGTTGAACGAACGCGGCAAAGTTTTTGAATAGGTTTGGCGTTTATTCTCTTTAGTGTGCAGTGTGACGTACTTCACTCTCTTCCCTGATCATTCCCATTCAATTTCAGCGAGTGAACAAATTTATACGGACGTGCGTTATGTATTATGCACGTTATCGTCTCTGACAGACAGAATATTGAAGACTCTCAGGCCGACATTTTCTCCCGCTTCTCGGAAAGTGATGACGTAGTCAAAACATCTGGTAGTTTGGGTTTTCCAGGAAATGCGTGACCTTTTCTTCTTGTAAATACTTACCCGTATGGTAATAATTATTCATTTGTTAGCTGGCAAGTATTCAGTGACGTGATTGATGCCTATGAGTGTGTTATGGCGATAGTTTTTAGTTCTAATGGTGTGTTCACACCAGATGAGACTTGCGCAAATAAGCATTTTTCATGTGTAGTTGGACGCTTGAACATTGTGAGTTTACTCGCTTCATTTGTGCGTGACGTTCGCCTCATTTGCATGTGACATTCACTTCACAACAGACGTGAATTCACGTCATGGGAGGGGCTTATGCCAGACGGCTCGTCTTTAACTAGCTTGTAATCTCAATAGGGTAAATTCAGGGTGATTGGGACACTTTTTCCAAGTCATCTAGAAGGCAAAAGTGCCCCAATCTCCCTGAAATCACCCTATGTATAGCTCAAATTGAGTAAAGAGTATTTTTTACAACTTACCAGACTGTCCAACCTCCTAACTCACTCTCTACCAAGCAATATCCTTTTTATTCCTGTTTCTGTAAAGTAAGAATATGTATCGTACAGTTCCGGGCATCCACATATGATTTTGTCCTCATTGTTGTAACTACTTGAGCAAGCTCATGATATATCCTGAATATTTGCCAAAGTTCAGATTTTTAAACTTGCACGATTCACGAAAATCACACGTTACATGCGTTAAGCGCTTAATTTGCGCTAATCGCGCTGCAGATTGTATATTCGGGACTTTGCATTGGCTTAACATGTAAATCACTCATTCACGTCTGGTGTGAACGCACCATAATATTCCAACCGTCAGCCTGCCTAGTTTTGACGGACAAGATAACGTGCGTAAGAGGTGAGCGATGTTTGATTTTTGTGTAATTATAAAATGTGCTGGAGGCATTCTAAATTCTTTTTGCATTGTTCATTATACTTATTTTACGGAATTACGTTTTTTCCGTGTTACTCAGATATGCGTTTACCTCAGCGCACAACTTGCGTATAACAGTTTAATACTTATCTGTAAATGTATGCATTTCTCGCATAAACGATTCTCTTGACAGCAAATGTTATATTCAGCTGTTGACGTTTGAAAACTGGTTTGTTTTTTTACCATGAAAGGAGTGGTTTTGATTATTTCTTATAACAAAATAATTTAATTATACCCATGAAAATGCTGATTGTTGTAAATAATGAAGAATTAAAAAAAGTTTTTCCATTATTACCCTATAGCAGATTTTGAGTATATAGATACAAATTGCTCTAAATGATGGTTGTGTTTTTTATTCATATTACGTTTGCATTGTATTTATATTTCTATTGTAGAGCTGCACGATTAATCGTTAAAAGATCTTGATCTGGATTCAAACACCTACTCATTATTATTCCTAAATGACAATGATTGGCCTGTCTGTTAAACCTTTGACTAGTCTGATCCGCTGATCAGAGAGAGCAGTTATCATGTATAGGTATGAGTGAGTCATTGAATCATTCATTCAACCCGATTCTTAAAATAATTCATTTAAAGTAAATAAACATTTGTAAATAGACTGTTGCAGTAATTAACATTTTGTCAGAACCTCTAGTGAATTTAATTGTGTTTAGTTGTCTGTTCAGAAACGAGGGAGAATCGTGCTGCTCTATTATATTTGTTTTATTATATGATTGTTTTATTTTTATTTTTGTGTTTTAATTGATTTTAAAACTTAAAAGTGTGAATGTAATTCCTTATTTTTTAATTATTCATTATTTAATCAATTCATCTGTCAATTATGAATTTTAAATTCATTTAGTTTACTTTGTTTTATTAAAAATATACATTATATTTCATTTTTTAATGTTTATGAATTTTAAAAATAATTTATTTTTGGTATTTTATTTGAATATATTATTTTATTTGAATGTTTATCAATTGACATTAAAATCTTACCGTATTTTCCAGAAAATAAGTCACACCTAAAAATAAATCACACCGGGTCCAAATTACATGGTTGAGAAATAAATACTTGTATTTATATTATTATATGCATTACATATGTTTAATCCATTGAGAAATAATGTAAAATATCTGTAAATAACATTTACAAACATTGCAAACTCTACAAACATGTATTTTAGTTCCCCTCACTCCACAACAAATCCTTTAAATGTAACTGTTTTCAGAACAGGAATGAAAAATAAGTATAAAGCAAACATGATTTATAAAAGGCAAGCCTAAACAAATTTATTTAAAGTGATAGTGAAACGACCAGCATGTGGGAAAAGCGCTGTACAAATAAACTGGGGTTCATGTACCTCTTTCATTTGGCGCTAATCCTAAATGTATGCACTTTACACTAGTAGCTTGAAATAAAAGATGCTGAACATTTAATAGGATACAAAAATGTGACTTATGTTCTAGAAAATATGGTAAATGCATTTAATTGTTAGTTTTTAGGAATATTATTCATAAAATGATGCTAAATCTCGACAATGACTTCATGCTAACAACTCTGAACGATTGTCCTAAAGTGCAAGTTAGCTGTAGATGTTAGTGTGGTTGAGTTTGCTCTTGTCTTGTTTTAGGGCCTCCTCTAATCCCAGCTACTGGGATAGACACTCCACCCCACTCCAGAACCAGCAGCTCTTCCCCTTTGGCCCTGCCTGGAGTGGGACCACCTCCTCCTCCTCCACCACCACCACCACCACCACCTCCTTCCTCTTCTTCCTCCTCTTCTGCCTCTCTCCACCCTCAATACACTCTCTCTGAATGTAAGCCACTGCGCTTCTCTCTTCTCAGCTTGAGCGGTGGTGCTTAGAGCGTACTGTCTATATGTGTGTTGTAAAGGGGTCATGTCATATTTCTGGTTTTGAAGCTACTTTGTTTTTGTCTGTCCATCTGAAATGGATTTCAATTTAAATCATTAATGCGATTGACATTATAATTGGCCTTCGGGGAAGAAAGTTTGACCCCTTTAAAGAAAGCAGTTGATAAACTAACCCTCTTTCCTGTCTGTTGGTGGTGGTTCTGGTCTTGTTGTGTGTTCATCAGTTAGTAGGGCTGTAATGGTACATGTATTAGTACCAAACATTTTCAGTACAGGTCTTTCAGTTCGGTATGCATGTGTGCAATATTGTTAACATTGATGTACATTGATGTTGCAAACACAACTGAAAAATAACAGATAAGAGCATGATCCAGCTCGTGTCAAACCTGAGACTTGCTTTATATTAAGAACTTCAAACGAAACCATAAACCAGTCATAAAAATGGAATTCACTATTTAACTGAATATAACTTAACCGGAATTTCACTGAATTTATAAATAAAAAGCAGGTCAGTAAATTTAAATCTAATTGCGGTTTTAGACTAGTGTCTGTGAAAAAAGACTGCAAAGACCATTTAAATATGAATCCTACATGTTCTGCATGTCTCTGTGTGGGAAATGAAACCATTCCTTTACACACACACACACGTTTGTTTTTGTGAAATGTGGAGACATTCCATTGGCGTAATGCATTTTATACTGTACAAACCATATTTTCTATCCCCCTACACTGCCCCTGCCCCTAAACCTACCCATCACAGGAGAATGCGCAGTTTACTTTCTGTGAAAAAAACCTCATCCTGTGTGATTTATAAGCATTTTGAAAAGTCAGGACATGGGGAATGTCCTCATATTTCACCCTCTTTTTGTAATACCTATGTCATACCCATGTCATTATACACATTTGTGTCCTGATATTTCACAAAAACATGCCCACACACACACACACACACACACACACACACACGTCAGTTTTCAGCCTCTGCTGCCTCACTATGAGGACATGAATGCATGAACTTCACGAGCATTTCATTTCATTTGAGACAAATGGTTGTCATTGTCATATCATAAACGCACAGAAACTCGAAGGTCTTCACGGCAATCCGTCAAAATAAAAGTTTGTTTTAACTTGAAGAAATTGTGATAGAAATATATTACTGTTGTACAGTATAATTTAGCTACATCTCCATGGCATAATATTAATAACACTAATAATAATATTATTTTTATTCTTTGATGTTTTAATGTGAACAGTAAAGCTTTTGTGCAGCCAAAAAAGTTTAATTTCATATGGTTAAAAAATAATTAAATTTATTTGCATGCCTTTCATTTGATTGCCAGAAAAATGTAAGTACATAACACTGCATTTCTGGGGTAAAAAAAATAAATATATATATATTTTTTTGTTTGTTTCTTTTACAAATTGTTGTTTTTACGAATTCAGTTAATTAGACATGCTTTTTGATTAAACATTTATTTAATTAAACTGTTAAATTGGTGTCCAGAAACCTAATAAAAATTTGGTAAAAATAAAACCGAATTCGAGGAGAAAAATAAAACATTCATAGGGCCCTTAAACATGTAATTATTTTTATACATTTAATACAAATTTTGTAATAAAACCGGTTTCATGGGGCCCTATTTAATGTGTTTGAGACACGTTTACCTCAACGCACAACTTACCTATTACGATTATATGCTTATCTGTAAATGCTACAAATTTACACAAGTATTTCAATCTCGCATAAACGCTTATCCTGACAGCAAGTGATTCTAACTTCACAAACTCTTCCTCTGATTACAACAGCACCATAAAGTCTATTCTTATTTAAAGACATACCTAGATTGTTCAGTAAACCAGTAAACCCCTCGCTGTACTGAAAACATACCAAACTGTGAGTTGGGTTATTCATTCTGAGTATGTAATTATTTTTCGAAGTTGTAAAAACAACAAAGATTAGGGAGAAAATACCATTTCAGTTTTTCTACTTCAAAATATAATGTTTAATTAAAGGTGTTACGTGCTGTTTCTTTGTAACTGTTACTATTTGAAAATTGCTATCAATTTCTGTGTGAAAATAGTTTCAAAGCCATTTTTCCCCAGTGTAGAATATCAGGGATGTTTATTTTCCTGAAGGCTGCAGTGACAGACTCTGGCCATGTAGTTGTGCTGCTGTTGCATTTTACCCTCAGGATGAATCTTGTAAATAACAGTTCTGAATAACAAAGAGAATTTGGTTCTCTCAAACACACGTGGTAAATGTTTAATTAATCAAGGGAACGAACCTTCATGTAGTGTTTTCTCCTCTGCACACACTGCATATGGTTTAACATGTCTGTGTTCTGTCACATACAGACAGCTATGACCCTGAGGCCTATAACCCAGAGTCCCCGGCACTGACCGGCCCAGGCAGAGCTCAGTACCGCCATTTCATCCCTCGCATCCAGACGCAGAGACCCAACCTCATCGGCCTTACCTCTGGTGACGGACAAAACTCACGAGGTATCAGATGTAAAATATCAGTTCCAACCAAACAAATGACTATTTTGCATGAGAATTTTAAATTTTTTCATAATGGAATTTCATTCTATTTGAACTTGGGTTTGAACCATTTGATTTTGTGTTTTTAGCAGCTAACATAGTGATTCAGACAGAGCCGTCTGTCCCGAGTGTGTCGAGCAGCGAGATGAGGTACATCTCTGAGCAGGAAAACAGGAAGAGGTGCCTGCCGTCTGCAGATGGCCCACAGGCCAAAAAACCCTGGATGGACAAGTGAGTGATGAGCGACTCAAACTGTTATAGATCTTATTTTGCAATCTTTCTATAAAGTAGATGACCTGTAGTTTTAAAAAAATCACCACCTATGGGGTGTGTGTGTTAAACTTTAGAATTTGTATTATTCTACTTGAATTATAGTTGTAACCAATAGACCCTTTTCACAGACTGATGCATTTCCACAGGGCTGCATTATCAACCTAGCAAATCTAAATGTAAATCTAGTTATTAATATTTTCATAAAAAATAAGTTATACTTTGTGTAATATTACTTTGGCTAAATTATAAAA
Organism: Gobiocypris rarus; assembly: GCA_023029165.1. Taxonomy (NCBI): domain Eukaryota; kingdom Metazoa; phylum Chordata; class Actinopteri; order Cypriniformes; family Gobionidae; genus Gobiocypris; species Gobiocypris rarus. The sequence goes on along the minus strand of CM040930.1, from coordinate 6,880,391 downwards.
AAAAACACTGAATTAACACTGCTGCAAGGGTGTTAATGTTTAGATGAAGTCATGGAGACTATGTGAAAATTGACTTTACATGTTGAAGTCCGAGCCGGAGGTGAGTCTTCCATCAGCTTGCTTTCTGATTTGGTATTCTTTTGTTTCACGTGAAAATTTTCAGAGCATGTGCGCATTTTTCCTCTGGGTTCCCCCCACACGTCAGGATTTTTGATCGTAAATATTCAACATGTTCATGAACGGGGCGCCGCCGACGTTCTTCCGAGCAGACAGTCACTCTTAACCGGTGTTGGGGGTAATGCACTACAAGTAACTTGAGTTACGTAATCAGATTACTTTTTCAAGTAACTAGTAAAGTAACCCATTACTTTTAAAATGTACAACAAAATAAACATATTTTAAAATTAGTTACTTTTTCAAATAAGTAATGCAAGTTACTTTGTTTTTGCATTTATTAACTGATAAACTCTCGTCCCAATGTTGAGAAAAATCAGAAGTGCAAAGGCGTGGTGTGTAAACTAATCTTTACTAATCTCACTTGCACAAAAAAAGTATCAGTATTCAGTATTCCTCTAAATGAATAAAAACTGTGAAAGGCAAAATCAGAATACCATGCAAACCACCTCTAATTAAATATGCTAAATAAAAATATATATTTTTATGCCGTTAACCTCTGTAACTGTGTTTACCAATGCACTTGCTGCTGACCTTCGATGATCTAGTTAAACCATAGCCATTAAACCAAGCCCAGCCCAGGTGAAAAAAAGTAACATAACACTACTTTTCCTAAGTATCGCATTTAGTTACTTTTTAAGGGAGTAACGCAATTTTGGAATGCATTACTTTTCAAAGTAACTTTCCCCAACAATGTTCTTTACACACCACAGGAACATCTGATAATAATCTGTAGTACCATTAAGATAATCGGGACTTTACCTAGGATTGTCGGATGGGGAGAAATCAGCCCAAAATCACTCAGATTATCTTTACATGTGTACCCAGCATTAGGGACATCTTTCTCTTTTCTGACTGCTGTAATCAGTCTTTATATATTTATTTCCCTCTTTTGGAAAGTCGTGGAAAGCTATAATGGATTTTTTTGGACCAAATGGTAATACAAAAATTACATTTGCTGCCATCTCCCATTCACTGCTATAGAAGTTTACACAACTATGGCGACTTCTACTTCTGAGAACTGGAAATGTGAAAAGGGTCCATTATTGATGATTATGCTAATTATTACTTTTTTTCCATTTATGTAGCATTTTTTATGTATTAATTGATGTTAAAATCTTGGAACACTGCTCATTTGGTAACTTTTAATCATGAATACAATTAAATATATATTATGTACATACATTATTATAGTTTTATTACTATTACTATTACTATTTTTAGTGCTTTTGAAAGAAGTATCTTATGCTCATTAAGCCTATATTTATTTGATCAAAAATACATAGAATTTCTTTTTTTTTAAATAATTTACATTTAAAATATAATTTATTTCTGGAACCTGTCATTCTTTTTTTTCAGCATTTGTTATATTTTCTAACAATAAACACCACCGTTTTGGGGTATTTTTATTTTTTAGAAAACCTTTTAAATTGTAATATTTCACAAATATTTTTTTCTTTCCTGTATTTGATCAAATAAATGCAGGCTTGATGAGCAGAGGAGACTTCCTTCAAAAACTTTTGACTGGTACTGTATATTATATTATATATTAAATTATAAATTATATTATATTTACTGAATTTACTTTATTATAAATGTAATCAATTATGGATCATTATGCTTTTTAATATCTTTAATCTGAAATGTTTGTATTGTTTAATGTTTATTAATAATTATTCATTTTAATCACATTATATTTTAGTGTCAATTAATTAATATTGATCACTTGGAACACAAAGGAAACCACAATGATACAGGTGGATGTCCTGATTGAGAGGTGTAAGGGTGTCTTTTCTGTTTTACAGGCAAAATTTCAATAACCAGCATAAACCCACCTTCCCCAAAAAGATTTATTACGTCAACACCAAACTAGAGGTCCGCAAAATCCCCCGGGAGCTCAACAACATCACTAAACTCAATGAGCACTTCAGCAAGTTTGGCACCATAGTCAACATTCAGGTAAATATTCTGTATATATTAGAAAATCTTTTTATTCAGAAACATGTTTACATGAACATTTTTGTGTCACCTGAATGTACAGAGCATCAGGAAAGTATTCACAGTGCTTCACTTTTTCCACATTATGTTATGTTAAAGCCTTATTTCAAAATGGATTCCATTTTTGTTTCTCAAAATTCTACAAACAATACCCCATAATGACAACGTGAAAGATGTTTGTTTGAAATCTTTGCAAATGTATTAAAAATAAAAAATTACATATATAAACAGGTGTGTGCCTTTCCAAATCATATCCAATCAACTGAATATTTATATAAGATCCCACAGTTAACAGTGCATGTCAGAGCCCAAACCAAGCCATGAAGTCCAAGGAATTATCTGTAGACCTCAGAGACAGGATTGTAATGAGAGACAGATCTGGGGAAGGGTACAGAAAATGTTCTGCAGCATTGAAGGTCCAAATGTGCACAGTGGCCTCCATTATCTGTAAATGGAAGAAGTTTGGAACCACCAGGACTCTTCCTAGAGCTGGCCGCCCAGCCAAACTCAGCGATTGTGGGATAAGGGTGTAAGTCAAGGAGCTGATCAAGAACACGATAGCGTTTCTCTGTAGAGAGAGGAGAACCAATCAGAAGAACAACCATCTCTGCTGCACTCCACCAATTAGGCCTGTGTTGTAGAGTGGCCAGATGGAAGCCACTCCTCAGTAAAAGGCACATGACTGCCCGCTTGGAGTTTGCCAAAAGGCACCTGAAGGACTCTGACCATGAGAAACTAAATTCTCTGGTCTGATGAAACAAAGATAAACTTTGGCCTGAATGGCAGGTGTTATGTCTGGAGGAAACCAGACACCGCTCATCACCTGGCCAATACTATCCCTACAGTTGAAGCATGGTGGAGGCAGCATCATGCTGTGGGGATGTTTTTCAGCGGCAGGAACTGGGAGACTAGTCAGGATCGAGGAAAACCTGCTACAGAGCGCTCTGGACCTCAGACTAGGGCAACGGTTCATCTTCCAACGGGACATCGACCCTAAGCACACAGCCAAGATAACAAAGGAGTGGCTATAGGACAACTCTGTGAATGTCCTTGAGTGGCCCAGCCAGAGCCCAGACTTGAACCCGATTGAACACCGCTGGAGAGATCTGAAAATGGCTGTGCACTGACGCTTCCCATCCGACCTGATGGAGCTTGAGAGGTCCTGCAAAGAAGAATTGGAGAAACTGCCCAAAAATAGGTGTGCCAAGCTTGTAGCATCATATGGCGCTTTTCCACTTCACAGTACCAGCTCGGGTCGGCTGGACTCGACTTGCCTTTGTTTGGTTTTCCACTGAGTAAAGTTGTACCTGTACCTGCTTCCAGGTACTTTTTTTTTTGTACCACCTCCGGCGAGGTTCTGAGCGAGCTGAGGCGATACTAAAATGTGACGTAAAAACACTGCAGACTGCTGATTGGTCAGAGAGAATCATCACTGTTCATTGCGTCATCATTGCACGCGCCAGACGGAGTATCCTGAATAACCGCGCCATTTTAAAATAGTTTGTCCAGAGATTGTATGTTATTTACTATTATGGCAACTCGGAAAAATACGGCGTGGTCAAACGAGGAGGTGCAGACTTTCCTTTGTTTGGTTGCCGAAGCGGATCCAGCTTACGCCATGGCAGTCCTGCGGCGTCGCTATGACGACCAGGTACTATTGTGGCGGTACTATCTGTAATGGAAAAGCAAGCCGAGTCAAGTTGAGCTGGTACTGGTAATGGAAAAGCAAGCCGAGTCAGCTGGTACTGGTAATGAAAAAGCGCCAAGACTTAATTGGTGTCAAAGGTGCTTCAACAAAGTATTGAGCAAAGGCTTTGAACACTTATGTATATGTGATTTTTTTTTTATTTATTTTTTTTATAAATTTGCAAAAATCTCAAACAAACTTTTCACATTGTCATTATGGGATATAGTTTGTAGAATTTTAAGGAAAATAATGAATTTTAATCCATTTTGAAATAAGGCTGTAACAACATAAAATGTGGAAAAAGTGAAGCACTGTGAATACTTTCCGAATGCACTGTATTTTAGATTTTTCTTATGTCAAGTTGAAATGTTTTATATAATTATTTTATATTTTATGGCTTGTGTTTGCCACATAAGTAGCTTGACGCTAACATGCTGTTTAATAAACAAACTGTATAGAATAAATTGCAAAATACATATTTGCTTAACCATTTTAAATTTTATGACATGTAATGCTTTTGTTATACAGGTCAGCAATTGTATTGTAGTAATTAATTGAGTGCTTTATTGTCGTTTCCACAGGTGGTGTTTGGAGGCGACCCAGAGGCGGCATTGATCCAGTATACAGCTAATGACGAGGCTCGGAGGGCCATCTCCAGCACAGAAGCCGTTCTGAATAACCGCTTCATCAGAGTCTACTGGCATAGAGAAGCCACATCCAACACACAGGAGCAGGGACCCAGTCAGAACACAAACCCTGGCCAACAACAACCCACAACACACAAGGTCTGGAAGGAGTGTCTGATGCTATTTCATTGTGTTGCTCCTCTAAAATTTGGAGAATGAACTCTTACCACCCAGCCCTGCTATTGATAGTTCCCTTTTTCCCCATAGAAAAGTTTTTAAGGGATTGTTCACTCAAAAATTATTGATGATATCCTTACCATGACTGACTTTGACTAAATTTTGTTTTGTGTTTTGTGCAGGTCATTAATAAGCAGCACCCTGCAGCAGCTTACGTGCTGAATAAGACCTTCCCAAAACACCAGACTGCCACAGGAGCCATGGGCATCATGGGCAGCACTGAACCTACCAGCCCGAGCCAAGAACCATCAGTGGTAAAGAAAACACATCAATGTTTGCACACACCTATTCAGAGTAGGGCTGCACGATATTAGACTCTTTTTTTTCTGCATTGTATATTGCGATATGAAAATAATTTCACCAGATGATTTGAATAGCTCGATCTGTAAAGAATTAATAATTCTATGGTGATTTTGTAGGGTAGTGCATCTGCAAAGAAAATAATAGACGACTTATAAGCATAGATAAATACAATAGAACAAAGATGGAAATGAAATAAGCGGTGCTTTTTTTCCAGGTAGGCCTAAATCTAGCGATATTCAGGTACAGAAATTGAAAAATCAAACGTAAAATAGCACAGCGTAGTTATTTATCTTTGTCTTTGTTAAAGCTACAAAAGTGATTTTCTCTTTTGTTGTTTGATTAAAATTTGTGACACCTGCAGGTTAGGCTGCTGACAATGCTGTGAATGCATGGATCCAATATAATGACACGCATCCATTTTCTTTCTCAATAGTTTACAACACATAGCCGACTGTGTTGCGATGATACTCGCTAGGATGTCATTCAGTCTTAATTATGTTCTTACATGTCCGTTCAAACTCTAAAAGAAGAGAAAGAACTGAATTCGGTGTTCATGTGTTGTTTGCGTGGCTCTGTGTTTAAGTCTTATTGTGCTTGATGTTTAAACACACATGGAAATGATAAACTTTCACTCTATGATGGTTATACTTTGCAATTAATCCGCAAATCACATGCGTCCCGAACCGTGGGCAGCTGGCCCCTACGGATCACTGATCAACTACCATCCAGATCCTGCGACGTGACGATTGCCGATGCCCTTAATTCAGAGAGTTAAAATGATATATCGTGCAGCCCTTAATTCAGAGAGAATATATATGTGCAATATTACACTTGTAGTTGTGTGATATGGCTCTGTATCAGCACAGCTGGGATTAGGCCATAGGCACGAAGTCGCAGGCCGAGCTGATAGAGAGCCATATCTCACGATTACGAGTGTGATATGGTGTTTATACAACAGTTCCACGGCACAAGTGTGTACTTAAATCAGAAACAACAACAAAGTGTCTTTAAAAAAAGTGTCTTCAAAGTGTCTCTATTGTGCGGAACTACTTCCTGCCACCACAGATTCAAAATCACAAGTTGACTGTTTAACATTTGAGCCCAAACCTCCATGTGTGTCTATATGAAAAAAACACATACACATGTTATATATGTTCAAATTGTTTGAATTTCTCTGTTAAGGGTTTGACGCCACCTTCGAGTTTACCGAAGGGTCCGTTCTCACGCACGGTGTTGAAAACCGCATCAAAGTCATTAGGAAAAACGGGCAAAGCACTGGAAGCTCAGGAGGTTCTGAAAAAGAAGCAGGTCAGTATTTCCTTTCTCCTCCTCACCGCTGTAAGCTGATAGCAGCAGATCCACCTTCTAGGATTGCACAGTCTGGAATGTACTTATGAGTGAGCTAACATATGACCTCTGACCTCTGGCCTTCAGGAGGCGTTGAAACTACAGCAAGACATGAGGAAGAAGAAACAAGAAATGCTTGAAAAACAGATCGAATGTCAGAAGGTATGAAGGATTACTTAAGTAAAACAAAATAAATATATACAGTATGTACCACCAGGTTAAAGTTTGAACACATACACATTTTTTATTAATTTAGCTATTACTGTAAATTCAAATTTTTGTACATTTTAGAGTATTTGGGAAGTCATACTTTATGTAATAGTGATCGAATGATGTCTCACCATGGCCAATATTTGGCAGTTTTTTCTGTTTGGCCAATAAGGGGAGAAGCCAGTCAGTAAAACCTCTTACAGTGCTTGTGTGTTGTTGTCTTTAAATGCATATGATAATTAATTCTCAGGAAGTAGAACTGAAATCACATTCATTAAGATGTTGAGTTAAAACATTTCAAAATGCACCCTCAGACTATTTTTCAGTCTTGAATTTGTCATTGAGGATTTCTTAAAAATACTTTAAAAAATCTTTTCGTTCTCGTGAACACAATCTCGGGTCTCGTCTTGTGAGCTGTGAGCATACCCTATAATATAATATAAATAATCAACTTATGTACATTATGTATTATAACAAATGCCTGCGGAGGGCGCCAATTGCCTAGGGATTGTTCCACTTGTACATCATGATCAAATCCTTGTTTAAATCTATAAACCACTCCGAGATGCTGGAAGAAATGCGTAACCTGCACGCATGTTAATAATCATCGCTCTTCACTCTTAACCTGCAGCGCAAATATATATTTATTTAATTGAATGGCAGACTTTGGTATTTCACAAATAGCAGTATGCTATATTATGATTTTTAAATGGTTGTATAAAATCAATTTTAATATGCATAGCCTTATAAAACGTCTAATAATCAGGGTTCCCACGGGTCCTTGAAATCCTTGAAGTTTGTGAATCTGAAAGAAAAAAAGCAAGTCCCTGGAAATATTTTGAAAATAAACATAGATAGATAACAGGTCCTTGAAGTGCTTGAATTTATTTTGTGCAAGAAGTTTTCTGGAAAAAAATTCATATTATTTCCTCCGGTCCACTAATGTGTTAATTCGCCAACACTTCGTGGCCTATGCATTCTAGCTTGTTTGATTGACATCAGTTACACACATTTACATGTTATGTTAAGTGTGAGGTACTCACGCACACTAAAAACTACTACAGTAGTTACCTCAACATTTTCAGTGCTTACACCGAACCCAAATATACAGTCAGTGACTGCACATTGTATTCAATAAATATAAAACATTTGTGCTAATCTGTTGCCCAAATATTTTATTTAATGTAATGTTGAATTGCTTCGCTTAAGATAATGTAAACCCATGAGGCAAGAAAAACTTTAAAGCATATTTGTATATAGTAAAACTTCTGGTTACATGAGATTAAGCTCTTTTCAATAAAAGCCATGCAAAAGTGAATATGAGATCATTTTAGAATACAGTAAATCTACCGAATATAATTGCAAAACAGAAATACGACAAATACAATATCATATCTGTCATATGGCCAAAAATAAATGCAAAAAAATGCTTTATGCTTTTTTGCATAATTTTGTTTGACACATGAACTGTGTAACACGATGTAACCTTGCTCTCAATTGAATTGTGTCCCCACAAGAAGTCCCCACATTTAATTTGAGGGTATTGGACCTGGAAAGTCCTTGAAAGGTCCTTGAATTTGAAGTGCGGGAACCCTGAATAATGCTGTATTTTGCCGTTAATCGTTTCGGCACAGGTAAATTGCAACCAAGGATTTTTTTAAATCAAGCACTTGAACTTAAGCGAAGAATCGTGACAGCCCTCAAGTTATCGTGCGTGTCCTGATTCAGTCTTGGTTGAATGATGTGATATAAGAATTGTACAATAGAACTACTAGTGGTTTTGTACATACAGTTAACTAAATGTGAACTGCCTTCTGCAGGTGCTGATAAACCGCCTGGAAAAGAACAGAGGGATGAAGCCAGAGGAGAGAGCAAACATCATGAAGACTCTTAAAGAACTGACAGAAAAGATCTCTCAGCTGAAGAATGAAATCAGCCCGTCCGCACAAGCTACTGCCAACACGACACAATCAAAGTCAAAAACTGATGTAAGGCAATTCATTTATACCTGGTGTTATTGCAAGTAGCTTCTAGTAGCACAGCACAGGTCATAGTCTAAAAGATCTTATTTTTGTTTCAAATGTGAAATCTATAGTTACGCAGATTTTGGTTTGAAAGATCTTTGAATTTAAGTATAGCATCTCTTTTTCATCTCTAGGCACAGAAAGAGTTGCTTGACGCAGAGTTGGACTTCCATAAGAAGTTGACGTCAGGAGAAGACACAACAGACCTGAAGAGGAGGCTGGGTCAGTTACAGGTGGAGGTAAGTGGCCACTTCCTGTCACTGATCTTGGGCCAGTCGGATAAACACAGCCATTGTGTTAAGACTGAGAATTAAGAACTAATCTAACCAACTAGCAGTTAACCAAGAGGCTATCAGTTTTACTTTTCAATATCAAATTAGACCAATGTAGGTTTTTATGCAACCAACTTAAACAAGTTATGAGCAGTCTTAAAGGGTGAGTTCACCCAAAAATGAAAAAGATCCCGTAGTTTGCTTACCCTCAAGCCATCCTAGGTGTACATGACTTTCTTCTTTCAGCTGAACATAATCAGGGTTATATAAAAAACAATCCTGATTTTAAAGCCCAAAAAAGCACATCCTTCATCATAAAAGTAATCCATACGGCTCCAGGGGGTCAATAAAGACCTTCTGAAATGAAGCCATGCATTTTGTAAGAAAACTATCCATATGTATAACTTTATAAATTATAAATAATAACTGCTCTGGCATCCGGTAACAGTCGATCACGAGTCAAGTTCCGGCGGAAGAGTGACCTCAGTTTACCTTTTGTAAGGGCCTTATTAAATGTAATCTTTTATGTCAAATTCATATTGTATATTCATAAATTGAGTTACAATAATAAGACACAATCAGGAAGAATAAGTTACCAATCAAATGAAATCAGTATCAACAAAATTCATCTTGCACTGCAGAGGTGGCATAGAAGAAGAAAAAGGTGGCGTTTAGGTGTGTTTACAGACGGTTTAATGAGTCTCAGAAGGGAATCCATTTAAATTCATGATATCAATGTTATGAGAAAGGTTTGAATATAGAAATAATAAATGATTCAAATAACTTAAATTTATTGGGGGCGGCAACTGGCAAGTTGTCTTTGTTCCTGAATGAATCTCCCAAATCGATAGAATGAATGATTCAGGAACAAAGCAAGCGACTGTCTTTATGAATGGGTCATTGAATCATTGACTCGCTAGATTCATTTGAAAACACAGATTCATTCATACACTAAACACCTGTGTTTGCTCAGAGATGCGCAACGGTTCGGATGTGATTTTTATTTGGAATTATTTTCCTTGATGAAATACAGCAAAAACTGACAATACTGTTTCTAAAATGAAAATGACTTTATATTAACTTCATGTTTATTGAATTGTTGTATACAATCAATATTACATTTGCAAACTCCTTTTATAATTTAAAAGCTGTCACTCAGTCTCAGTTCATTGCGATCTCACAAACTTCCATTAATTCAATGACGTTATCTATACTGCACAGTGAATCTCTTATTTACATCGTGTCTGTACTTTGTTTGTTATAATGAGAGGATTCTCAGCACTGAACAAACTCCAGCTTTTTTGGATTTTAACTTGGACAAATCTGTTGATTGCTTGAACACAATGGCCAATCAGAGGCGTTTGTGATTGGCTACGTTGCTCAACGCAATGCAAAAACATGTGCTCTCTTCCCGCTTTCCAGAGTGCAAACTCTGCTTGGCCAATATAGTTTCGACTGAGGGTGCATCCCTGTAGATCCGGGCCTGATCGGGTCGCAAATGCAACTGAAATAGTCGTACTGTAGGGCCCTGAGTAATGAAAATTATACAAAATATAAAATTATATTGCACATTTAAATTAATGTATTCTTTTGAATTCATTAGTTAAAATTATTTATTTGTTTTATTTATTTGTTTATTTTATAGGACCAAAAATGTCCCTATTACCCGACAAGCATCACTGAAGTAGCGATAGATGTGAGGCCCACATGTCAACCTGAAACGGGACAGTCTTTGCAAAACAGTGGCAGATGGGACGATTATTTGGGAACTTATTTTAAAATATGCAATACTTTTGTAATTTTGCTTGGTCCCACATAAAACGTCATATGTGCTAGTTGCTAAGACGCCATACTTATTTTCAGCTTTTTTAAATTTACCTTAGCAAAAGACACTGATGTACCCAACCTGAACCAGCATAATCCATTTCATCCAAACACACTCACACTCAGCCTTAACATTAGCGTTCCTAAAACAAGAGCGACAACAGAAACATCACGGCTGGGACAGGGCTTAAATTAGCTGGTGTGAAATATGCATGTCATTACACTTCATCTCTTGCACATTTAAGTCTGAGCACTTCCCAAACCCCAAAGAGCAGTCCCAAAACAACACACATCCCTCTCCTCACGCTCATGCTTTTCATTCCATTAAAGTTTGAGCAGCTCCCATGTAAAGAAATGAGAGAGAGATTGAGGGAAGACAATTAACAGAAGAAACTACACTGGCTGAAAGACTGGTCAGGGCATGCAAGAGAAATGATCCGCATTTCGTGTGTTTTTGTCACTCTTTGGCTTTTCATTTTTTAATCGCACTCAGGGTAAAGGTTAGGCAAGTTTCAAGGTCTTTGTGGAAGTTTAGAAGAGCTCACTATTCCCATATGATGTATATTTTATTATACTCTGTATTTTGTTGTAAGTTTTGTTCATGCATCCACCCTCTGTATTCAACTCTTGTAGGCAACACGGCTGGGACTGATACCGGCGGGCCGTGGCAAACCACCAGCGGCACCAACTCGAGGCAGAGGGAGGGGCCGAGGGCGGAGCCTCAGGGGGCGTGGTGGAGGCAATCACATGGTGGTAGACCACCGGCCTCGGGCCCTCTCTATCATTGGCTTCACACAGGAAGAGAAGGAGGAGCTCATGCCGCATTTTGTGGTAAGACTTGAGTTTAAATAGACAGACTATATAGAGATATAATCGTGCACTGTCTGTCATCTCTGTCTGTCTGTCTATCTGTCATCCATCCATCTATCTGTCTGTATGTCATCTCTGTCTTTCATCTTTCTGTCTGTCATCTATCTATCTTTCTGTCTGTCTTTCATCTATCTGTCTACCTGTCATCTGTCCATCTGTCTGTCATCTATCTATCTTTCTGTCTGTCTGTCATTCGTCTGTCTTTCATCTCTGTCTGTCTGTCTATCTGTCTTTCATCTGTCTGTCTGTCATCTATCTATCTATCTTTCTGTCTTTTTTTCGATCTATCTGTCTACCATTCATCTGGCTATCTGTCTGTCATCTATCCATCTATCTATCTGTGTGTCTGTCATCTATCTCTGTCTGTCCATTTATCTATCTGTCATCTGTCATTTGTCTGTCATCTATCTATCTGTCTATCTGTTTGTCTGTCTGTCTGTCTGTCTGTCTGTTTGTCTGTGTGTCTGTCTGTCTGTCATCTACAGTATTGTTCAAAATAATAGCAGTACAATGTGACTAACCAGAATAATCAAGGTTTTTAGTATATTTTTTTATTGCTACGTGGCAAACAAGTTACCAGTAGGTTCAGTAGATTCTCAGAAAACAAATGAGACCCAGCATTCATGATATGCACACTCTTAAGGCTGTGCAATTGGGCAATTAGTTGAATTAGTTGAAAGGGGTGTGTTCAAAAAAATAGCAGTGTGGTATTCAATCACTGAGGTCATCAATTTTGTGAAGAAACAGGTGTGAATCAGGTGGCCCCTATTTAAGGATGAAGCCAACACTTGTTGAACATGCATTTGAAAGCTGAGGAAAATGGGTCGTTCAAGACATTGTTCAGAAGAACAGCGTACTTTGATTAAAAAGTTGATTGGAGTGGGGAAAACCTATAAAGAGGTGCAAAAAATGATATGCTGTTCAGCTAAAATGATCTCCAATGCCTTAAAATGAAGAGCAAAAGAGAGACGTGGAAGAAAACGGAAGACAACCATCAAAATGGATAGAAGAATAACCAGAATGGCAAAGGCTCAGCCAATGATCACCTGCAGGATGATCAAAGACAGTCTGGAGTTACCTGTAAGTACTGTGACAGTTAGAAGACGTCTGTGTGAAGCTAATCTATTTTCAAGAATCCCCTGCAAAGTCCCTCTGTTAAAAAAAAGGCATGTGCAGAAGAGGTTACAATTTGCCAAAGAACACATCAACTGGCCTAAAGAGAAATGGAGGAACATTTTGTGGACTGATGAGAGTAAAATTGTTCTTTTTGGGTCCAAGGGCCACAGGCAGTTTGTGAGACGACCCCCAAACTCTGAATTCAAGCCACAGTACACAGTGAAGACAGTGAAGCATGGAGGTGCAAGCATCATGATATGGGCATGTTTCTCCTACTATGGTGTTGGGCCTATTTATCGCATACCAGGGATCATGGATCAGTTTGCATATGTTAAAATACTTGAAGAGGTCATGTTGCCCTATGCTGAAGAGGACATGCCCTTGAAATGGTTGTTTCAACAAGACAATGACCCAAAACACACTAGTAAACGGGCTAAGTCTTGGTTCCAAACCAACAAAATTAATGTTATGGAGGCCAGCCCAATCTCCAGACCTTAATCCAATTGAGAACTTGTGGGGTGATATCAAAAATGCTGTTTCTGAAGCAAAACCAAGAAATGTGAATGAATTGTGGAATGTTGTTAAAGAATCATGGAGTGGAATAACAGCTGAGAGGTGCCACAAGTTGGTTGACTCCATGCCACACAGATGTCAAGCAGTTTTAAAAAACTGTGGTCATACAACTAAATATTAGTTTAGTGATTCACAGGATTGCTAAATCCCAGAAAAAAAATTTTTTTGTACAAAATAGTTTTGAGTTTGTACAGTCAAAGGTAGACACTGCTATTTTTTTAACACATTTTCAACTAATACCCCAATTCCACAGCCTTAAGAGCGTGCATATCATGAATGCTGGGTCTCATTTGTTTTCTGAGAATCTACTGAACCTACTGGTAACTTGTTTGCCACGTAGCAATAAAAAATATACTAAAAACCTTGTTTATTCTGGTTAGTCACATTGTACTGCTATTATTTTGAACAATACTGTATCTGTCTGTCTGTCGGTCTTTCAATCAAGTCTGTCTCTCATCCGTCTGTCTGTCTTCTATCTCTCTATCCGTCTGTCTGTCTTCTATCTCTCTATCCGTCTGTCTAATACGTTGGTATCTAATTTGATCAGTCCTTATGTCTTGTTTTATAGAGATTTGGTGAGATCGAGGAGCTCCGCGACCATGATGCTTCCAGTGTCATAATGACCTTCAAAACCCGCAGTGAAGCAGAAAATGTACTGTGGCTTTTTAGTTCTTATGTTTTTTGTTTTAAATTTGAGATTTATTTTAAGACATTAGTAAATTTTAACCACTCTAAATAATCTTTTTTTTTTTTCAGGCTGCAAACCAAGGGGCGAAGTTCAAAGGTCGAATTCTACAGATCTCATGGTACAAACCTAAAACTCCATCTGTGTCCACTGAACCAGAAGAGGAAGAGTCTAAGGAAGAGGTCAACGCTGCAGGAATCCATGTAATGACGGTAATTGCACGGCACAACTATTTTAATTACAGCAAACGTTCACTCACATTCATTAAAGATAAAAGTGAAATATGAAAAACTACTTTTTTTACTTGGTTACACCACATGACTTTTTTCACTTAAACCGTATGAAGGTTTTTCAAACCCGTATGAAACCAACATGAATATTACATTTCTAAAAACTTGAAACTTGCATGATGTTGATCTTTTCTCATCCTCTCCAGGAGCCAGTCAGCCCGTTTCTGCTTCCAGAGGAAGAGGAAGAAGACGACGACGAAGAAGATGAATACGAGAGCCGCTCGTGGAGGCGATGAGAACGGGGAAACACCACCGCTTTTTGTTCAAGGACTCTCATTTTTAGTTTTTGTTTGTGAAGGCTAATTTAAGTATATTTGATTGAACAAGACTGAGTCTTTCTTTTCTTTTCTTTTTTAAAGACTGTTTTCAGTATTTTGGGAGGTGGAGAAACGAAAAGGCAAACCGTGCTCTCCGTACAGGAGAATATGTGAGACGTCTGTGGAGACTTGCAGTGTTTCTGTCACTCTGAAATTTCTGCTTTATGAATCAAACTCTCACTTTTGCTGAGATTGAATGCAAAATGCGTCCACTGGGAAACATTTTGTTTCACTGTGCATGAGCAGATATCGGTAACTCACAACATTTGTGACTACTGTGAATTTTTGTTTTAAATACCTAAATTGTTTCACTCATTTTTTTCCCAGGTTAATATGATTTTACATGAAACTTCATCTGCACTTTGTGCCACTTTGGTAGAATTTCTCCCGATGGATGCACTCTTGGCATCGTTCCCATTAAAGGCATTTCTTCCTTTGGGAAGAAACAAAATGCCCTCGTGATGTCAAACATTTTCAACAAAAAAAAACTAACAACTAAACACTTTTGTATCTGCTCTGTGACGTTTAGGCAATATTTATCCCCAGGTGGATTTTTCCTTCTCAATATTAATGTGCCACTTCCTGTAAATATGGACTCTATAGAAGATATATGTGGCACACTTCATTTTGGTCAGTGTGTCAGTGTTCATATTTATTTCTCACATCTAGGTGATGTTCCAAAACCAAAAAGAGCTTTGGATGATGGTCTGAGAAAATGATTACTGTAAGTTGAGGTAGAATATGAACAGAGGTGTTGTGAATGTATTCAATATTGATTTACACTTCATTTACGCCTTATATCGTCAGTGTACACCTGACGTTTTATGAGATGTGACTTTTTTTTCCCCCTTTTTTGTGTATATTTTGTATATGTTTGAAGTGGTAATGACTGTTTTCTTCATTGTTTTAGCCAGTCACATGAATGAATCGCATTCATAACACTTAGAGGCTTATTCAAGTGAGCATATGACTTAAAAACACAGTCTTATATAATTACACCATGCTTTAAAGAAGATTGGTTTCTTGTTTTTTGACACTCCACTCATTTCAAAAGCCTGGTCCTGCAGGAATGGGTCAAAAACATACCCGTTTCTGTTTCCTTAAATATTATCCAACAGCATGCTGGCATATGTATGCGTGTGTTCATTTGAAAAAAGAAAGAAAATATATGTATGTTTGCATATATATTTTTTTAATGTTCATATTTACATACTTTGCTAAAATAAGATATAAGTTTATAGTTCCTTTTAATGAAGGACCAGTGTAAAACTTTCCTATGTATGCTGTTGCTGTGACTGTTAATAGCACGTTACTTTGCCATTTTGTTTTCCCGCTCTACCTGATCGATTGTACATATTATTGTCATAATCTCCACAATGATTTCTCAATAACTCAGTTGTTCATTTAAGGTCTGACAGGTCTTAATGTTGGTTTTGTACACGAGTCTAACAGAAGGACTCTGGACTGTGTGTGAAGTTAAAGAATGGATTTTGCTCATTTGTACAAGCGTTTTACTACACCACATTAGTACAAAGTCATACATTTAGCGTAAATAGATTTTGACTTTATTACTGTTTATAAATTTAAATATCTATGGATGTATTTTTCAGTTTTTTGTTTGTAAAATGAATTTCTAACAGTTGCATGTTTGCTAATCAATAAAGATAATGGAATGGGGGTGAGCAAGAAGAATATCAAGAAGAAAAAAAAGATGCAGTTTCAATTGGCCGAAAGTAAAACTATTTGCAACAAACAAAAAAAGGAAAAAGAAGTCTCAGTAAAAAAAAAGAGAGAGAGAGAAAAGGAAGAAAAAAAATCATGATCCATTCCAAGATTTATTCCCCTCTGAAACAGTTGTTGGTGTGTTTTTGTGTGTGATTGATTGTGCTGCATAATCAAATACGTAGTGTTTTTAAGAAAAGGATGTTGGATCGTTGGACTTCTAATATTAGGTTGTTTTTTTAAGTCATTGTTAATGATGTAACAAGGTTTACAAAGACACTTTAAATGAGTACATTTCCTGCAATGTAGGAGAGACTGGGATTAGACATATTTTCTTAGCAAGTTTTTGTAAGTACATTTTTGTATAGATGCATAATTTTAAGTCTTCATTAGATAAGACATTCAATATATACACTGGCATAATATTATGACCACTGACAGGTGAAAATGGATAACACTGATTATCTCTTCATCACGGCACCTGTTAGTGGTTGGGATATATCAGGCAGCAAGTGAACATTTTGTCCTTAAAGTTGATGTTTTAGAAGCAGGAAAAATGGTCAAGAATTAGGATTTTGACGAGGGCCAAATTGTGATGGCTAGACGACTGGGTCAGAGCATCTCCAAAACTGCAGCTCTTGTGGGGTTTTCCCGGTCTGCAGTGGTCAGTGTCTATCAAAAGTGCTCCAAGGAAGGAACAGTGGTGAACCGGCGACAGGGTCATGGTATGCACGTCGGGAGCAAGGATGTCCCGTGTGGTCCGATCAAACAGACGAGATACTGGAGCTCAATTTGCTCAAGAAGTGAATGCTGGTTCTGATAGAAAGGTGTCAGAATACACAGTGCATCACAGTTTGTTGCGTATGGGGCTGCATAGCCAAAGACCAGTCAGGGTGCCCATGCTGAGCCCTGACCACCGCCGATAACGCCAACAGTGGCACGTGAGCATCAGAACTGGACCACGGAGCAATGGAAGAAGGTGGCCTGGTCTGTTGAATCACGTTTCACGTGGATGGCCGGGTGCATCGCTTATTTGAACACATGGCACCAGGATGCACTATGGGAAGAAGGCAATGTGTGATGCTTTGGCCATTGTTCTGCTGGGAAACCTTGGGTCCTGCCATCCATGTGGATGTTACTTCCACACGTACCACCAACCGAAGCATTGTTGCAGACCATTTACACCCTTTCTTGGAATAGCCATTCCCTGGTGGCTGTGGTCTCTTTCAGCAGGATAATGCAACCTGCCATAAAGCAAGAATGGTTCAGCAATGGTTTGAAGACTTGGCCTCCAAATTCCCCAGATCTCAATCCAAGCGAGCTGAACAAACAAGTCCGATTTATGGAGGCCCCATCTCACAACTTACAGGACTTAAAGGATCTCCTGCTAACATCTTGGTGCCAGATACCACAGCATACCTTCAGGGGTCTTATGGAGTCCATGCCTCGACAGGTCAGGGCTGTTTTTGCAGCAAAAGGGGGACCAACACAATAGGAAGATGGTCGTTATGACTGATCGGTGTGTGTGTGTGTGTAGTTACACATCTGTGACAATAGTGGAGTGATTACAGAAGATATTACAGAAATATAAAAGGACAAATTTCACAACATATCTGCATTTTAATGTAGTTTTACTAAAGTATAAAACATATATAAAACATCATATGAAATGATTCAGGTTTGGGGAACATGGCAGATGGAATCCATGACGTGACATGCTGAGTGCCCGTGACGTGAGTATAAAAGGCCACCTGAGTTACACGCCATCAACTCTTTTGTCTGAAGGAGACATGCAGGCAAGCCTGAGACATGGCAACGAGACACAGTTTCTCAGGGAACCGTTTTGCATACGCAACCCGAGACATTCCCTTTCGATGTGGAACTTCAAAGCTGTGTCTTGATGTTGATGCTGTGTGGAATTCAATACCCACTATGCCATGCTGAAGGAATGCCTGCCTCACTAAGCTGTGAATATACTCAAACAAAGAGGGCGTAGCATTAAGTTACTCGGCACCCAAAGGTGCAAATGATTTGTGCAAAAAGTTGCATAGTCACTACTCCCTAAAACTGTTTGCACAGGTGCTATGGCAAAACCTTACTTCCTGTCTCAGGTGGATAGACTTGGTTATGCTCTGTTATGCGTCACTAGTGCTTCGCCAAGAGACTCTTAGCGAGCAGCCTACGGAAGGGCACATGCAGGGTCCTAAAAACCTCAGTAAGTAGTATTTCTAGAGTAACTGAGAAAGACCATGGATGAGGAGTGGACAGCTCATAGTTTCTCTATGATGTCCATCCCTACTCTGCCCAATCTACAACCTTCAGTATTGCCACCCAACCAAGTGGGAGCAACACATGTCCCTACCACAGAACATCATCAGGTAAGGAGACAAACGGGAGAAAAGGACATATTGCAGTTTGCCCAAACAGCTCTCATTAACCTCTATACCCCAAGTAGCCTACATGCCAAGCATGGGAAGAGAGAGAAACATGTTTCCTGTAGGGATGTATCCCCTGGAAGCTTTCTGAGACTGGCAAATCCACCTTACTTTCCTGCTGTGGAAATACAAACCGGAAGATGAAACACAATGAGCACATTGCTGAAAAGGGGCGGAGCTACAAAAGGTCTATACTGTATCATTTCTGAGTTTGAACTCTTCTTTTATTTAGCTACATATTACACTAAGAAGTCAACATTAGTGAGATTTTCAACAGAGTATTATGCTTTTTGATAGGAGAAACATTTTCAGGGTTGATAGACTGGCTTATATCTAATTTAAGTAATAGCATGTCACTTATGGTTTCTTGACAATAATGAATGTTATTAATAATTTGACAATTTTAAGCTAGCTATATTTGAATTAATTAATATTGAACTCAATAATAACAAGAATATTTTGAGGCTGTTTTTTTTTAACTTCCCTGGCTCACCCCCTCCCTCCATCTCTCCCTCCATCTGATAACACAGCAAACATATTAACTGCCGGTCATTCACATATGGAAGGTCTTCACACCTGACAGCCATCAGTCCTCACAACCAGCAATGTTTCAGCTGTGTATGTCCATGACATTTCATATTTTCCTGTATCAGTGTATGCCAAGTATCAGGATGTTTCTGGAAATGTACTGTTCTGTGTAACTTGGCTCAAGTATTTTCCTCATACATCCGGCAAACCTGAAATTACACAGCAGTTTACCATAAGATGTTACCAGATTTTACCCTGTTCACACAGTGAATATGAGCAAAACTGACTTTTGAAAATTTGTTTCTACCATTTCTCCTATTAGTCATTCAAAATATTCACAAACATATAACCTTTAATTGTAATTGTACTTACACACAATATAAATGTGGAATAAATTAAATAATGTTTTTTCCAAAGTACACTATATTGCCAAAAGTATTTGGAAACCCCTCAAAAATCATTGAATTCAGGTGTTCCAATCACTTCCATGGCCACAGGTGTATAAAATCAAGCACTAGGCATGCAGACGCTTCTACAAACATTTGTGAAAGAATGGGTCGCTCTCGGGAGCTCAGTGAATTCAAGCGTGGTACCATGATAGGTTGCGATCTGTGCAATAAGTCCATTCGTGAAATTTCCACACTACTAAATATTCTATGGCCAACTTTTAGTGGTATTATAACAAAGTGGAAGCAATTGGGAACAACAGCAACTCAGCCATGAAGTGGTAGGCCATGTAAAATCACAGAGCGGGGTCAGCGCATGCTGAGGCTCACAGTGCGCAGAAGTCAGCAACTTTCTGCAGAGTTAATAGCTACAGAACTCCAAACTTCATGTGGCCTTCAGATGAGCTCAATAACAGTGCGTAGAGAGCTTCATGGAATGGGTTTCCATGGCCGAGCAGCTCATCCAAGCCTTACAACTCCAAGTGCAATGCAAAGCAGGGGATGCAGTGGTGTAAAGCATGCCGCCACTGGACTCTAGAGCAGAGGAGACGTGTTCTCTGGAGTGGCTTCTCTGTCTGGCAATCCGATGGACGAGTCTTGGTTTGGCGGTTGCTAAGTGAACGGGACTTGCCTGACTGCATTGTGCCAAGTGTAATGTTTAGTGTAGGGGGATTATGGTGTGGGTTTGTTTTTCAGGGGTTGGGCTTGTTCCCTTAGTTCCAGTGAAAGGAACTCTTAATGCTTCATCATACCAAGACATTTTGGACAATTTCATGCTCCCAACTTAGTGGGAACAGTTTTGGGGTGGCCTCTTCCTGTTCCAACATGACTGTGCACCAGTGCATAAAGAAAGGTCCATAAAAACATGGATGAGTGAGTTTGGTGTGGAGGAAAATGACTGTCCTGACCTCAACCCGACAGAACACCTTTGGGATGAATTAGAGCGGAGACTGCGAGCCAGGCCTTCTCGTCCAACATCAGTGCCTGATCTCACAAATGCGCTTCTAGAAGAATGGTTAAAAATTTCCATAAACACACTCCTAAACCTTGTGGAAAGCCTTCCCAGAAGAGTTGAAGCTGTTAGAGCTGCAAAGGGTGAGACAACTCCATATTAAACCCTACGGATTAAGAATGGGATGTCATTAAAGTTCATGTGCTTGTAAAGGCAGGCTTCCCAACACTTTTGGCAATAAAGGGTATGTGTGCCACAAATATTGGCACAGTTGACAACTGAAAATCTAACTGAAGTAAATTCCGTTTTATGAGATTTTTTTCAAGTTCAAGTAATGATTAGGAACGCTTAAAGGGATAGTTTAGCCAAAAATTATTCTGTCATTAATTATTCAACCTTATGTCATTCCAAACCCTGTAAGACTTTTGTTCATCTTTGGAACACAAATTAATATCTTTTTGATGAAATCTGAGCAATTTCTGTTCCTCCGTTGACAGCAACGCAACTACCACTTTGATGCGGACCTTTGAAGGTCATAAAGAGATCATAAAACTAATCCATGTGAATTGAGTGGTTTAGTCCAAAAATTCACATATAAACATTCATCAACTCACACATCAGTTGTGGTAAACGGTTTGAGCTTCAGCAAGAGCCAATGAGGTTCATTCTCATGTTACACTAAGGTGGCCATATTTTGTTTACCGAAAACCAGGACACTCGGCCCGGCAATGAGATACTAAAGTGATACTCGAGTGCCAGTCAATTTAATGGCCCAATGGAAAATAATGAAAATCAGGACATTTTCATCACTTTATAAAAACTGCCAGGATGGCCAGGACAGGACTTGAAAACAGGACATGTCCTGGGAAAACAGGCCGTTTGGTCACCCTATGTTACACAGCATGTTGGAGCTTCCACAGGAACCAATGAGGTTCATTCTCGTGTTATGCTGCATGTTTGAGCTTCCTTAAGAGGTTTGTTCTCATGCGTCAAGCAGGTTTGGTTGAGCTTCTGTTTTTGTTCACTGATCAATGTTTAAATCTAAATTAAAGGCCTAAATTCAGTCTGGTCATCATATAAAGCGACTGAGTCTCTTCAGAAAACTTGGACTAAACCGCTCAATTCATATGGGTTAGTTTTACAATCTCTTTATGAACCTTTTGAAGCATCAAAGTGGTAGTTGCGTTGCTATCAAAAGAGGGACAGAAATAACTCAGATTTCACCAAAA
Source organism: Gobiocypris rarus (assembly GCA_023029165.1). Lineage (NCBI taxonomy): Eukaryota > Metazoa > Chordata > Actinopteri > Cypriniformes > Gobionidae > Gobiocypris > Gobiocypris rarus. The sequence continues at coordinate 6,858,526 of CM040930.1, read as the reverse complement.
AGATCTTTATTTGTGTTCTGAAGATGAACGAAAGACTTACGGGTTTGGAACGAAATGAGGGAGTTAACGAATTAAGCACAGAATTTTTTTCTTTAAGTGATAAGTCATGAATTCCTGGTTAAATATGAAGTGACACACATGCCACAATTCTAGTCATCCATTACTATGGAGAATACAGTAATGATGTGTGATAAAAGGGTGGTTGAGCTGCACACATCATGAAATGGCTTTAAGATCAGTCAATTGTTGGAATACTATACCATATCTTTGTAATTTTTTTTTTTACCCTGTCAGGAAGCTTAAACTGGGCTGTGGTTGAATCTTTCAGCATGGTAATGACCCAAAGCACATGTCAAAATGAACAATTCCACTGACTACAGAATGAAGGTTTTGCTATGACCATAAAAAACCTGTGGGATGAGTTGAAGAAGAGAGTCCACAAGCATAAATCTCTGAATCTGAAGGATCTGGAGAGACTCTGTATGGAGGAATGGTCTCAGATCTCTTGCCATATGTTCATCAACCTTATTACGCATTATAGAAGAAGATCCAGAGCTGTTAATTGGCAAAGGGAGGTTGCACAAAATATTAAATGAAAGGGTGTATGTAATCACATAAATAATGCATGTAGCATTTGTTTATAATTGTTGAGCCACTTAATGCTTTTGCTTAATGTAAAAAACAACAACCATTAACTGCCACTAAAATCAAATGATAGGTTTGTTAAAAATGATGTTGAAGCCACCAACTCGATAAGAATTATGTAAATAAAGGAACATTCTGCACATTTAACAATTCATCATTCTAAATATTTGAACAATGTTTTTATTCAGCTGCCGTTCATAACCTTGAGTTGTGAGGCGAGGCCATATATTTGTGCAACAAATCCCGCCCATCTAACCCAAACTTTCAACACAGTGTTAAAGTTAATTTGGCTTCAGTGGCTTTGACATATTCAAATGCTCATGAATAATGCACAGCCATCCCTTACTTTGGGAAGCCAAGTGAAAAACACTCAGAGTCTATTTGATTTAATGCAAGCAGTGTTGATTGCCCCGTGGGACGGCACGTCAACCACCAGCTTTACCCACTCGTCATTCTCTCATCCCTTGCTGCTGGAGCGACAAGCACTCAGAGCCTGCTTGGAGCCTAGATACGAATGGAAATGGATGGAGCAAACATACTGACGACAATGAGGAGGTCATTCCGCAGATCAGAGCTATAATGCCTGCAGAAGAGCAAACTCCTGTCACATCTCACCAAAACCAAATCAATAAAACATGCCACCTGAAATCACTGCCGTGTTGTTGCCGGCTGATGACAAGCCCGCAAATACCATCGCAACCGTTAAATAATAAATCTGTGTGTTATTTTTTTTAGATGACAATGGGAGGCTTTGAGATGATGTGGGCAGATGCACGGCTATCAGAGTTAGAGACTTGTGAAGTCACGGTGAGCCTGATCTTTCCATGAATGCAATGTGAGACCTGATGATACAGAAGCATCAGTCAGGTGATTTGGCTGTCAAGGCCCAGTGACACATAGTCACCATTTGATTCTCATCTGTTTAGTTCGTTTAACACATGTTTGTTTGGTTTGTCTGCAGTACACATTATCATGACTTGGATGTTCCTTTCAATTCAAAAGTTTTTGTTTCTGCTTTTAAAAACAATTATTTATTAGTTTGCACTGTAAGTTACATTCACAAATAATAACTCAACTAAAAACATTAAGAACAATGAGGATGAAAAAACAAGAAGGCCTATTGTACTTTCATTAAACCATCAAATAAATTACATTTATTTAATTTTATTTCTGTTTGTTTGAGTTTCATTTTATTTCCGTGGGTACGCTGGGACCGGTGGTAACCACTTTCTCAATAAAAGAGCAGTGTCCTCAGCCTCTGAACCATACTGGGAATGCTCTGGCAGTGAGCGACGCCCCGCTTCCTCACTCCCAGCCATCCCTTCTGTCACTACAGGCAGGGAGTTTGCGTTTCAAGGACACACTGTTTCTAGTCCCTCACAGGACCCACAGAGCCAGGTAAGTGTCACACCACACTTACTGCCTCTACTTGGTCCTCGCTGCTCCCCCGGTACGTCTGTTATCACTCTGGTGATCCTCTGGTGCATTGAACATGGAGTCAGCAGTGGCTCAAGTTGCTTTGAGACGTTCACATCCTGGGTGATCTCAATTGCGCAGCCGATGAGCTCTCATAACAGCTCTTCTGGTCAGGTGGTCCAGCTGATATGGAGTTGATTTGGGGACGCACAGTAGACCTGTTTGCCTCCCAGGAGTCCTCGCACTGCCAGTTGTTCTATTCCCTGACTGAGGGGACACTCGGCACGGATGCACTGACACACACCTGGCCACAAGGCCTATGCAAGTATGCTTTCCTCCCAGTGAGCCTGCTCGCACAAACACTGTGCAAGGTCAGGGAGGACGAGGAGCAGGTCTTGACAGTTGGGTCTCTTTGTGGTCCTTTCTGGTGAACAGCGAGCTCCCATTGAGTCAGTTGAGCTCTAAAGACAGGAGATGCTCCTGACTGCACTGACCTCCTTCAAGAGGGTGGAAAACCTGCAGCTATTTTTGGTCAACGAATCATGCCAACGAATCATGCCCAAAGTTGCCACCACTCCCTTTAAAGACCAGGTCTGACATCAGCAAGTTGCAAGCATTGCCCCCAGTAGAGGCAGACCCAGCCCTTTCTTTGTTGTGTCCCATTCGTGCACTTCATGTTCACGTTGACCTCGTGCCCACCTCGGAATGAGGGCTCACTCCACTCGGGGTGTTGCTTCCTCCTGGGTGTTGACATGCAGTGCCTCTCTGGCAGACAACTGCAGAGCTGTGGGCACCTTCGCTAGATTCTACAAGCTTCTGGTTGAGACGTTTTCTTCACTTGTGTTGTGTATGAACAGGTAATGTGTTGGTAAGGGAGTGGGAGTGGCTCGGCATGCAAGTGTCACTGGCCAATATCTATTGGCTTGTTTAGTTACCACTTAAAGGGGATTTTAAAGTTTTGAGGGAGCGTGCATTTGGCATGCTGACTGCAAGCATGTCCACCAGAGCTGTTGCCCGTGAATTGAATGTTCAATTTCTCTACCATAAGACATCTCCAAAGGCATTTCAGAGAATTTGGCAGTACATCCAACCGGCCTCACAACCGCAGACCACGTGTAACCAGACCAGCCCAGGACCTCCACATCCAGCATCTTCACCTCAAAGATCGTCTGAGACCAGCCACCCGGACAGCTTTTGCAACAAACTGTCAGAAAAACCGTCTCAGGGAAGCTCATCTGCATGCTCATCGTCCTTATCAGGGTCTCGACCTGACAGCAGTTTGTCGTCGTAAACGACTTGAGAGGGCAAATGCTCACATTCGATGGTGTCTGGTGTAAAGAGCAGATGGCAGACAGCGTGTATGGTGTTGTGTGGGTGAGCAGTTTGCTGATTTCAACGTTGTGGATCGCCCATGGTGGCGGTGGGGTTTTGGTATGGTCGGGCGTATGTTATGGACAAAGAACACAGGTGCATTTTATTGATGGCAATTTAAATGCACAGAGATACCATTACGAGATCCTGAGGCCCATTGTTGTGCCATTCATCTATGACCATCACCTCACGTTGCAGCATGATAATGCACGGCCCATGCTGCTAAAGATCTGTACAAAATTCCTGGAAGCTGAAAACATCCCAGTTCTTGCATGGGCAGCATACTCACCGGACATGTCACCCATTGAGCATATGTGGGAGGATCAACTCTATGTGAAAGTGATGTGTTGCACTGCGTGAGTTACAACCCCAAATCAGAAAAAGTTGGGACAGCATGGAAAACACAAATAAAAAATAAAAAAGAGATTTCTAAATTTACTTTGACTTGTATTTCATTGCAGACAATATGAACAAAAAATATTTCATGTTTTGTCTGATCAACTTCATTTAATTTGTAAATATGCATCCTTTCCTGTCATTCAGACCTACAACACATTTGCAAAGGAGCAATTTAGGACTAGTAATGAGGTAAAATGTTTAAAAAATGATGTGATTTGAAACAGGTGATGTCAACAGGTGATTTTAGGAGCAAAGATGGGCCGAGAATCGCCAGTTTGCCAACAAATACGTGAGAAAATTATTGAAATGTTTAAAAACAATGTTCCTCAAAGAAAGATAGGAAGAGATTTGGATATTTCACATTCAACAGTACATAACATAATTAAAAGATTCAAGGAAGCTGGAGGAATTTCAGTGCTTAAAGGACAAGGGTGCAAGCCTAAGCTGAACAACCGTGATCTCCGATCCCTCTGGCGGAACTGCATCAAGAATCGTCATTCATCTATAAGCGATATCACCACATGGGCTCAGGACTACTTTGGCAAAACTTTGTCAAGTACCACAATACATAGTTACATCCACAAATGCCAGTTAAAACTGTACTGTGCCAAAAGGAAGCCCTATGTTAACAGTGTCCAGAAGCGGCGTCGACTTCTCTGGGCTCGGAGGCATCTGGGATGGACCATCACACAGTGGAAACGTGTACTGTGGTCAGATGAATCAGTATTTCAGGTATTTTTTGGGAGGAATGGACGCTGTGCGCTCCGGACCAAAGAATAAAAGGATCATCCAGACTGTTACCAGCAACAAGTCCAAAAGCCAGGGTCTGTCATGGTATGGGGTTGTGTCAGTGCCCTTGACAAAGGTAACTTGCACTTCTGTGAAGGCACCATTAATGCTGAAAAGTACATAGAGATTTTGGAGCATAATATGCTGCCTTCAAGAAGACATCTTTTCCAGGGACATCCATGCATATTTTAACAAGACAATGCAAAACCACATTCTGCACACATTACAAAGTCCTGGCTGCGGAGGAAGAGGGTACGGGTACTTGACTGGCCTGCCTGCAGTCCCGACCTGTCTCCAATAGAGAATGTGTAGCACATTTTGAAGCGCAAAATGCGACAACGAAGACCCCGTACTGTTGCCCACCTTAAGACTTGTTTGCAGGAAGAATGGGACAAAATTACACCTGAAACACTTCTTCACAAAATTCAGTCCCTAAACGTCTTTTAAGTGTTGTGAAAAGGAATGGCAAAATTACAAAGTGGTAAATTCTTTACTGTCCCAAGTGTGTTGCAGGTCAGAATGACAGGAAAGGATGCATATTTACAAATGACATGAAGTTGACCAGACAAAACATGAAATATTTTTGTTCATATTGTCTGCAATGAAATACAAATCAAAGTAAATGTAGAAATTACTTCTTTTTTCTTTTTTTTTTGCATTTTCCATACTGTCCCAACTTTTTCTGATTTGGGGTTGTAAATGGTGAACACACCAGATACTGACTTGTTTTCAGACAAGTCAGTATCTATGAATACATTTTAGATTGGCCTTATATTGTGGCCAGCCTAAGGCACACCTGTGCAATAATCATGCTGTCTAATCAGCATCTCGGTATGCCAAACCTGTGAGGTGGATGAATTATCTCGGCAAAGGAGATGTGCACACTAACACAGATTTAGGCAGATTTGTGAACAATTTTTGAGAGAAATAGGCCTTTTGTGTCCATATAAAAAGTCTTAGATCTTTGAGTTCAGCTCATGAAAAATAGGGGCAAAAACAAAAAGGTTGAGTTTATAATTTTGTTAAGTGTATATATATCGTCCTTATTCAGGGTCGGGCCGCAAAGCCCCTACTTCCGACTTCAACTGGGAGACACCTTGCTCTCCATCCTGCTCGTTGACACTCGCTGATCAGTCTTGGTGAGCTTCTGTTCAAAGGCCTCTTCCAGGTGATCTTCCCAAGGGACTGTTAGCTCCAACAGAACCACTTGTTTGGTGGACTCAGACAAGAGAACAACGTCTGGTCTTAAGGTGGTGGTCACAATGTGGTTGGGGAACTTGAGTTACTTCTCCAGGTCCACCAGCAGCTGCCAGTCCTCGCAGTGGCCAAGATGCCTGCAGATGTTTTTGAAGCTGGTCTTGGCTGCTCTCCAGCTCTGATAAAGGTGATGGCTGTCTTGGAGAGGCAGGAGCACTTGGCCCACTCGACTGCTGCAGCAATGGCTTCAGCGATGGCCTTCAGCACCTGGTCATGTCTCCACCTATATCTCCCCTCTCCTAGTGCCTTTGGGCAGCAACTCAGAATGTGCTCCAGTGTTCCACGCCTGGAGCACAGTGGACATGCTGGTGACTCCAGTTTGCCACATATATGAAGGTTTGATGGGCTGGGAAGCACATCATAAACCGCCTGGATGAGAAACTTGATCTGCTGTGGCTCTGCCTTCCACAGCTCTGCCCATGTCACCTTCCTGACATGAATCTTTGACCCAATATAGTTAATAAGTTAAGAAAATATGTAAAAACGAACTTCAATTTTTGTCATGTAATATGGAATCAGTAAGCGACTACAATTTGTAAGTAGGCTTATCTGTGATTCGACTTGTAGCAAGCATTCACTTTTATCATAGAACTCGTAATTACAATTTGTAAAATATTCAATATAAACTATATTGCCAAAATTTTTGGGATGCCGTTTGCAGCTATAACAGCTGGGAAGCCTTCTGGGAAGGCTTTTCACAAGTTTTAGGAGTGTGTTTATGGGAATTTTTGACCATTCAAGCGCATTTGTAAGTTCAGGCACTGATGTTGGGTGAGAATACCTGGCTCGCAGTCTCCGCTCTAATTCATACCAAAGGTGTTCTTTCGGGTTGAGTTCAGAACTCTGTGCAGGCCAGTCAAGTTCCTCCACACCAAACTTGGTCATCCATGGCTTTATGGATCTTGCTTTGTGCACTGATGCACTGTCATTTTGGAACAGGAAGGGGCCATCCCAAAACTGTTCTCACAAAGTTGGGAGCATGAAATTGTCCAAAATGTCTTGGTATGCTGAAGCATTAAGAGTTCCTTTCACTGGAACTAAGGGGCTAAGCCCAACCCCTGAAAAAACAAACCCACACCATAATCCAACAAACTCCAACAAACTTTACACGAGGCAACATGCAGTCAGGCAAGTACAGCTCTCCTGGCAACCGACTAACCCAGACTTGTCCATCCGATTGCCAGACAGAGAAGCATGATTGGTAACTCCAGAGAACACGTCTCCACTGCTCTAGAGTCCAGTGGTGGCGTGCTTTACACCACTGCATCCCACGCTTTGCATTGCACTTGGTGATGTAAGGCTTGGATGCAGCTGCTCGGCAATGGAAGCCCATTTCATGAAGCTCTCTACACACTGATCTTGTGAAGTCCATATGAAGTTTTGAGGTCTGTAATTATTGCAGAAAGTTGCTGACTTCGGCGCACTGTGTGCCTCAGCATGTGCTGAACCCGCTCTGTGATTTTACGTGGCTTTCCACTTCGTGGCTAAGTTGCTGTTGTTCCCAATTGCTTCCACTTTGTTATAATACCATTAACAGTTGACCATATAATATTTAGTAGTGAGGAAATGTCACCACGCTCGAATTCACTGAGCTCCTGAGAGCAACCCATTCTTTCACAAATGTTTGTAGAAGCGTCTTCATGCATAGGTGCTTGATTTTTTACACCTGTGGCCATGGAAGTGATTGGAACACCTGAATTCAATGATTTGGAGGCGTATCCCAATACTGTTGGCAATATAGCATACGTCCAATTGCAGAGCCCACCATTAACCCTCATGAGCTACAAATAAGCTCTACCCTAACAGATGCCCAACCCTACCCCAAACTAACATTAATGAGGCTATAATCTCCGGTCTGAGACAGCTGGCCTGGCACAGCTGTCCTGAAAATGCATAGATGTATGGCACTGTGCTTCTGCAGTTGGATTCTATTTAAATTTTTTCAGGGAGCGGCTTTCCAAGAGTGCTGGGACGTTTCCCTGTTTTAATTCTGCTTGTTCATGTTTGCGCAATGCTTTCTGCAGGTTACATTGTTACAGCAGTAGGTGGTGGCACAGGCAAATGACATTTGAAACATTAAGTAACCAATTAGTTCGCAAACGCTAATTCATTTATCAATAAAACAAAACACCGTTACTGTGGCTTGCTTGTTTTTCTGTGGCTTTGTTTGAGACTATTTATGTTGGTGGAGCATTAACAGACACTATGTGCCTATTGTGACTAAAATGTTAGTTACTCAATATTAACTTCTTGTTGTATAAAATCAACATCACATATAGCTTTAGACATATATCCCAGACAGCAACATAGTGCCGGGTACATATGCATTCAACGCGTACCAGATGTGGGATGGATCTGGGCCAACACAATGTTGCAGTCTGGCTGTTATATAATTAATGATTATTGTTTTATCACATTACAACAAAATGGCATACTGTATGTTGTCTTTACCTTAATACACATTGAGAAATCTATAATACTGATATTTAAGAGTTGTTGGACTGTTTTCATAGTAAATTGAATACATAGGCCTACAGTTTGTACATTATTTAAGCATGCATGTCTGGCCATTTGTACACAGAGTAAAGTAGCAAGAGCTTTCGATTAGCGTGAAGGTGAAAGTTTGTTGTTGCATCCATCAAGAAAAATGTACCATAGATCATTAAAAAAGGCTAACCTCCGGGAAATCACTGGTTGTTTAATATGTATACACCAATCAGCAATAATATTATGACTACTTTCGTAATATTGTGTTGGTCCCACTTTTGCTGCCAAATCAGCTCTGACCCATCGAGGCATGGACTCCACTAGACCCCTGAAGGTGTGCTGTGGTATCTGGCACCAAGATGTTAGCAGCCGATCCTTTAAGTCCTGTAAATTGCGAGGTGGGGCCTCCATGGATTAGACTTGTTTGTCCAGCACATCCCACAGATGCTCAAATTGGATTGAGATCTCGGGAATTTGGAGGCCAAGTCAACACCTCAAAGTCCCTTGTGCTCCTCAAACCATTCCTGAACCATTTTTGCTTTGTGGCAGGGCTCATTATCCTGCAGAAAGAGGCCACAGCCACCAGGAAAGCCGTTTCCATGAAAGCCACCTTTATTTATATAGCTCATTTTACAGTGCTAATTGTTTCAAAGCAGCTTCACATTGTTGACAGGAAAATTGTGAGAACGGTGATGTTATCCAGCTCATTTCAATTATCACATAGTGTCAAAACAGGCAGATCGGTAATATAGTTGACATTTAAGTGTCCCCAACTGAGCAAACCAAAAGACAAAGGCGATGGTGGCAAGGAACCAAACCTCCTTCAGGGCCAGAATGGAGAAAAAACCTTGGGGTGCACATGGTCTGCAACAATACTTAGGTAGGTGGTATGTGTCAAAGTAACATCCACATGGATGGCAGGACCCAAGGTTTCCCAGCAGAACATTGCCCAAAGCATCACACTGCCTCCGCCGGCTTGCCTTCTTCCCATAGTGCATTCTGGTGCCATGTGCTCCCCAGGTAAGCAACGCACCCGGCCATCCACTTGATATAAGGAAATGTGATTCAACAGACCAGGCCACCTTCTCCCATTTCTCCGTGGTCCAGTTCTGATGCTCAAGTACCCACTGTTGGTGCTTTCGGCAGTGGACAGGGGTCAGCATGGGCACCCTGACTGGTCTTTGGCTATGCAGCCCCATACGCAACAAACTGTGATGCACTGTGTATTCTGACGCCTTTCTATCAGAACCAGCATTCACTTCTTGAGCAATTTGAGCTCCAGTAGCTCGTCTGTTTGATCAGACCACACGGGACATCCTTGCTCCCGACGTGCATACCATGACCCTGTCGCCGGTTCACCACTGTTCCTTCCTTGGACCACTTTTGATAGACACTGACCACTGCAGACCGGGAAAACCCCACAAGAGCTGCAGTTTTGGAGATGCTGTGACCCAGTCGTCTAGCCTTCACAATTTGGCCCTTGTCAAACTCGCTCAAATCCTTACGCTTGCCCATTTTTCCAGCTTCTAACACATCAACTTGTTCACAGAATGTTCACTTGCTGCCTAATATATTCCACCCACTGACAAGTGCTGTGATGAAGAGATAATCAGTGTTATTTGCTTCACCTGTCAGTGGTCATAAATGCCTAATCTGTGTATATATTTGCTGTGATAAGATGTCCCATGTAGTGTAGATTTAAATATTAATATTAATCTTTCTATTGGACAAATAATAAAACACTTACATTAATTCAACTAAACCAACAGAAAGGCAAATCTCAAGTGCCCTCAAAAAGCAACAGGGTTAAATCTGTATGTATATAGTTTTTCATATTGTTGTAAATAGTCTCAAAAAAAGCTTTTCACCAAAAAGAATAAACAATACATTCAATTTATTTTTAACGCTCAATTTAAGATTACACAAACATTATGCGGAAAAGTAACCGTTCATGTAAATCAAGATGAACTGATGGGCTATGAATGGGGCATTTTTAGGTTATACTTGTAAAATATTCATGACTTGAAACTTTATCTCGCAAGGATAGGGACATGACTTTATCATAAAAGGTATCATAAGCAAGATTAGGGAATATCATGACACAGTTGGCACAACAAGACTGTTTACATTTTTGCCAAGACTTCAAAAAAAAAGAGTATACACTGTTAATCTGCGTAATGAATGAGAAAATGCCAGAGAGGTAATGGATGCCCGCCACATAGCAGATAAATAATTGAGCGTCTGGGGGAACAGGAGAGGTGGATGGGATCGGATGGTGCATCTGTGTCACTGCACTGCCTGGCTTCTCTTTCTGCAGCCACCGGCAGAGTCGCCACGTCAACCAGCCACGGAAGAAGAACAGGTGTTTACTTCCAGTGGCCAACTGCAATGCCATTCATTTATTCACCAAACCAATTTGAGCCTGGGAATTCAGTGGTGCTCATATAAAATTATTTTATCAAAAAATTATTCGATTTTTTTGTTTGTTTTGCTAGTCCAACTTTTGTATTTTATGTCTTCTATTAAAATTTGCAAATCATTTGTTTGACTTTGGTATCAACCAGCTTTTGCTTCATGAATCTCCATATTTAATAGAGCTGTTCACGTGTTTTGTGTCTTATGGCTCAAGCCGTTGACAGGGCGGTGAGAGCAGCTCTCCACGGTGAAGATTACGGGTCAGCCAAGGTGAAAGTTCGTGCATCCACTTTCCTTCCAAGTTAACGTGATCATACGGAGATTTTTGTATTCACTATATTCATTTAGTATTTTTTTTTACGAATGCACTACACATTTTACAGTAACATTTACAATAAGGTCTCATTTGTTAACATGTGCAATATTAATAACGAGCAATACCTTTGTTACTAATCATTATTAATGTTAGTTAATACAAATCCAGCGATTCATTGTTTGTTTTAAATACATTTGATTTTAATAATGTATTAGTAAATGTTGAAATGAACAAAGATTAATAAATGCTTTAGAAGTTTAGTTAATTCTTTGTTCATAAAGTAGTTACCTAAAGTGTTTCAGTGTCCATTTTACACAGCATAAGCCCATTTCTAATGACATGGAAGTAATTAAAGATATACATTCTTGGACTTCCTTGAAACAGACAAAACTGTTCTTTGATTATGCATTACATTTGATACTGTGAGGTTATATAGTTCACGAGATACAACATTGACAATACAAAACCAAGAATTACCTTATCATTATTTATTATGTAAGAGCGCCTTCATGTAATATATAGTTTACAAACTACAATTTATAGAGTTCTGTATTGTTCTAAGAACAACCCGTCTAAATCTGGTTTTCCATTTTAGAATAAAAAAATAAAAAAACATGATTTTTATAACGCGTTAAACATTGTTAATGATTTTTGAACACTTTAATGAAAATAACAATAGCTTAATAATAATGGCTAACAATACAATTGTATTATTAATTCCTTTTACGTTTTAAATAAAGTACATTAATAGGAAATTAAAATAAATGACAATATATTATTTAATGTCAAATAAATAGAAAAAATAAAATAAGCAACTATATATATATTCTTGATTATTTTATTTTTTTCTATTTATTTGACATGTATTAATATCTATATTAATATATATCTATATCTATATCTATATCTATATATATATATATATATATATATATATATATATATATATATATATATATATATAGGCTATAGTTAGTTAATTCGTATCATGACTTAAAAAATCACGTTGGCGCTGATGAGTAAAAGTATTGAAATACTGGCTAGCATTTTTCATGCGGCACAGAAGCTTACGCTTTCCCGACTCGCATCTGTTAAGTTGAACAGGAACAGGTGGAGGCGGGAGGGTGGTGTGTGGGGTGGGGAGAGCCCGGGAGGCGCTGCCAATGGAAACAGCACACACGAGGAGCGTCGAGCCAGAGCGCCGCGTCGCCTCCATGTCAGGTCCACTCACCTGCAAGGTGCGCAACGAAGATGATGGCCATGAACGGCAAGCAGCACTTCTCCATGCACCCTGCGCTGCACCCGAGCTCCGAGGGCATGCGGCGGGTGTGCCTACCTGCCCCGCAGGTACGTCTCACGCTAAATTCGTCTCCATTCTGTCACTTTGAGGTGTTTTGAGTTGCTCCAGCTTCCATCCCTCCCTCCCTCCCCAGCCTCTTCTTTCTTTCCTCTGACTCCCTCTCTCTCTCACCCACATACCTATCCAAGCAAAGCTGCTGCTTTCATATTAATTTTTATGACCTGTGCTTTGAGGAGGGTGCTTGGGAATGTTCTTTAATCCAGAGTTGACACAATTCCCCACTGACTTCCATATGCGCGCTCTTCCCTGCAGCTCCAGGGCAATATATTCAGCGGCTTTGATGAGAGTCTGCTGGCCCGCGCTGAAGCTCTGGCGGCGGCTGACCTTGTGTCTCACGGCAAGAGTCACCCTTTCAAGACGGACGTCACCTACCATACCATGAGCAGCGTGCCCTGCACCTCTTCTTCGTCCACAGTGCCCATATCCCACCCATCATCCAACCTCCCCTCGCACCATCACCACCACCACCTCAGCCACCAGACCCTGGAGGGGGATCTGCTCGACCACATTTCCTCGAGTTTATCGGTCAGCGGTATGGGTGCGCCGCCGGATCCATCGGTGATGACCACTCAAGCCCACCAGCACCACCTGCAAATGGGCCACTTACACCAAGCCATGGCCATGGGCCACCCGCACACCCTGTCGGTCCACAACGGCATGGCGTGCGTAAACGACGTGGAGTCCGATCCCAGAGAGCTGGAGGCGTTCGCGGAACGGTTCAAGCAGCGGAGGATAAAGCTCGGGGTGACCCAGGCGGATGTGGGCTCTGCCCTCGCCAACCTGAAGATCCCGGGGGTCGGCTCGCTGAGCCAAAGCACTATCTGCAGGTTCGAGTCCTTAACCCTTTCCCACAACAACATGATCGCCCTCAAACCCGTCCTTCAAGCCTGGCTGGAGGAGGCTGAAGCGGCTTACCGGGAGAAAAACGGGAAACCAGACCTTTTTAACGGCAACGAGAGGAAACGAAAGCGAACGTCCATCGCGGCTCCGGAGAAGCGATCGCTCGAGGCGTATTTCGCCATCCAGCCGCGACCGTCGTCGGAGAAAATCGCGGCAATCGCGGAGAAGTTGGATCTAAAGAAGAACGTGGTTCGGGTTTGGTTCTGCAATCAACGGCAAAAACAGAAACGGATGAAATATTCAGCAGTGCACTAGTGCTGTTAGAGTAAAGGAGACATTTTAGGAACACCACAGGGATCTAAATATCTTCTATTAATCGTTATAAGCCTTCATAAAGACATTTCATACGGCCTCCAATTGATGTAAACAGTGTGCGAATTATTCCAGGGGATCTGTACCCCTAATAAAGGCTTGACTCCCATTCACAAAACAGTCTAAACAAAAAGTATCCGTGTAAAGGATCTTAAAAGTAGCCTATGTATTTGTTTGTTTCAGTATAATTCTTTATTGGCATCTATGGTTCCATGAAGGACCTTTAACATCAATGGAACCTTTCCATTCCAGAAAAGGTTCTTTCGAATTTTAAAATGACACTATATAAAAAAGGTTCTGTTAAGAACTGTTCACTGAAAGAGAACCAAAAATGGTTATATGACATCGCTGCGAAAGCCCCTTTTGGAACCTTCATTTTTAAAAGCATTTAGTCATTTTGGTTTGTGCGAGGTCGAGAAACCTCAACCCGAAGTTAGTCAACCCCCCCAATCAACCCACAAAAGGCCATTCAATAATTCGCACACTGTGACCTACAATTTTAAACAAACTTGAAATTATATTGATTTATCTTACTTTACAGAGTTGTTACTTTGTATTTAATCTATACGAGCAAGTAACACTAATGAAAAACATGCAGCACTTAATGTGTAATTATTTTATGAAGCTGATTGTGGTTACACAGCGTTATGGTTATAAAGCAAACATGGGCATCGTAATGTAAATTATTTATTATTTTAGTAAAAAAAAATTAATTAAGCACTACATTACTGATAAATCCTTACAAACTTTGAATACATTTTCCAGGAGATTAACTGAACGGCTACTAAAAAAACTTTGTTTCAGTATTATCACACGTGAAATTATATTTTGAAGTGTGTACGTGTGTTTTTAGGTATTTAAAGACTTATTTATATTACTATACAATTTGCGCACAAGTTACTATAGTATCACATGAAATGTCCTTTGAAAATTGTGTACTAGCGTTTGTAATATTCGTTTGAATGTCATGTGACTGCATAAATGGTGGAAACACATTTTCTCACAAACTGTCACGAAATATATTTTATATTTATATTTTTCGATCATCAGTTGAAGTGATCCTAATATGCAAAAACTGATGGTGTAAAGAATGCTGCTATTTGATTTGCATTAATGTAGCCACTGCAATCACTCTCACTTTACAACTTCAATGTGTGACTTTGAATGTTATTTAATAAATTGTTGCTTTTTTTTCAAAACCTCTGTGGACGTTTTATTTGTTATTATTTTAATTAAGCTACACTTTAAAAAAAGGACAACGTGTAAAAAATCTAAAAAGTAGGCTAATATATAGCCAATGTTTATGTAAGATGACAAGTGTAAATGCGCATATATATATATATATATATATATATATATATATATATATATATATATATATATATATGTGTGTGTGTGTGTGTGTGTGTGTGTGTGTGTGTGTGTGTGTGTGTGTGTGTGTGTGTGTGTGTGCACTTGAATTGCACAATTTTCATCTCACATAAACTAGCTATAGCACAACGAAACAACTAGCGTCAAAATCATTGTAACATCATTAATTTTTTAAGACTTGTGATGTTTAATTAATAAGCTTCAATTCAGTTGTGATTAAACATTAATGAAATAATATAGACCAATCGCCACCCAATTTAAGGAACATTTATAAATAGAACAAAAAGACAAATTAAAGCAAACTTTAAGTCTTTTTTCCTATTTTCTAACTCTGTTGGCAACTTATGAGCCTGAGCCACCGCTTAATAATAAATGTCTGTCACGGCTTTGTGCAGAGAGGGATTTGAAATTATTAAGTAATGACGATGCAATATTAATTGTATATTGGTATAAAACAGGCAGAGAGCTGAAGGGAGAGTTGTTAGTCAGGAAACGCTTCTTACAGGCTCAAGGGAAGGAGAAAGAGACGCTGTTCAGGTAAGACGATGATCATTCCAGTTCACTGTCATGTTTCAAGAAGTAATTGTGAAGTCCTGCTAAATGTCGTTGCAGATTTATGTATTAACCTACTGTATACAAAACGATAATTATAAATAGATAGATTTCCTCTTGAGGAAGTTAGACAATTATTATTTAAGTCTTGGCGTGAAATTAAAGTAAAACGGTTGATAAATTTGAAATGACAACACGTTTCCGTTTGACTAGTTTTGATTTGAGATCCGAACAGTAGTTATTATTATGATTAAGCTTTTATGTAATTTTAAAATAATTGTGTATGGTGATTTATTTTCAATAAGTTATTTTTGTTATTTTCCTCTTTTTTGGAATGAAAAAACAAACAAACAAAAAAACCCGCAAAGGTTTGGAAATGCATCGGCTAAAACAATTAGGCTACTAATGCTCAAATCTAACATCAATATAGCCTTAGGGTATTTTTCTTTCTTTTATTTGTAATAACTGGGTAATTGCATGTCAAATTCGCTTTAGCATGTATTAAGTTCTAAAGCCTTTATTTTAAGTTTTTTCTCCAAAGCAATTAAATACGTAGAGTAACGTTATACTATAGCACTTTTTTCCCAGCCTAAATTATGATCTTTCCTAATTGCCAAAAACAATCATCAGTCCAAATTCAAGTAAACTAATGGGATTATGAAGGAGGGTTACATTCACTCATGAATAATTAAGAGCAGTAATACTTTTTTAATTTATATATCATAACCCTCAAACAACGGTGTAAACCAATCTAAGTTGAGCACAGAGCAGAGGCATGTGGCCAGTGGTGGGGGCTGAATTATTGATGATCTACTGAAAGGTAGAGGCCTATAGGCCAGCAACTCATGTGTCATAATGAACAGCCAATGGCATGTTATAGGTTAATGTTCGAAGAATGAGTCTGTTGCCAAGTAAGGCGTTGCGTCACCTTTTCCCCAATCGAACATTTTAAAGGGATTTAATTTGGAATAATTTGGAACCCATGAAACACTCCAATAAACGCTCTAATAATCACCTGAACACACCTGTTTTTATTTGTCACGAATATCTCTGAATAACTCTAAATGGATTGGAGTAACCCGGCAGTGAAATCACAAGGGAACTAGCCTCTGCATGATTTCATTCAGTTTCTTATTTTATGTCATACAGGGGCGATTTGTTTTGGGCCTTGTTGAAATAATGTAAAATAAAATTACCTATAATTTCAGGAGGAATCATTTAGCATTTTCTAATTGGGAATTATCTGACTGACAATAGATTATTTCTAAAAAAAACAACAACAACTAAATAATAAAAACAAACAAACAAAAAAAAACACAACAAAACAAAACAAAACAAGCAACGCCTTTACAGGTTGTTTTTTAAATTCCACAAAAATTCCAAAAGCTATAATCTCTAAAATGGCTATAAGGATTTATTATATTTATTATAGTAGCCTACTTGAACTTGCTAGACATGCGTGTCTGAGAGAGAGAGAGAGAGAGAGAGAGAGAGAGAGAGAGAGAGAGAGAGAGAGAGAGAGAGAGAGAGAAAGTGAATTCATGTTTTTATTTCAGAGCAAAGAAGATCTGACAGAATGAGGGTGGAGGCCATGCAGCCCGGAAGATGTGGCGAACCCCCTCTCCCTCTGCGGGACAAGCGGTTGTTCTTTCTCCGACACTCCGAGTCCGCGTACGAGAATGGCAGAGTTAAGACACCGGCGCTTTAATTATTCATACAGTGCCAGGAGCAACACATGAGAATGCAGCCAATGCGGAGGCAGACAGCGAACCCGGTGTGCTTTATTAGTCCGTTCCTATCATCATCACACGCCAAGCCACCTTAGGCATTTGCCCGCGGTGTCTCAAAGCGATAACTCACGGGGTTATCCAAGGGGATACTGTTACAGGGAAACTTGAGGCCGTCCTTCAGAGGTGAAATTAAGGCGCGTCTTCAACGGACTCCGTTGTATTAGAATCTCTTTTAAGCCTATACTTTAATGTCAAGCTCACTCTCATCATGACAATTCGTTACTGTTTTACGTTTTGGCGAATTGGTGGCTAATTCGTATGGATTATACACCCTCCACTGACTGTTAGGTTTAGGCTAGATCTTACTCTTGAATTCCCCTAAAAAAATCGTACGTTTCCGCAGCAATCACATCGAATCCGAAATCGACAACTCATAAAATAGTTAGGTCTAGACTATATTAAAGGTGTTTGTACTAGCCTATATAAAAAATAAATAAATAAAGAGCCACATTTAGCTGTTCTCTCGAATATATGATAATCAACTAATTTTCTTGAATACTAGGGCATAACAGGCTTACTGAAACAAACAAAAGGTTATGTATCAAAAAAGTACAAACCCGATTCCAAAAGAGTTGGGACACTACACATTGTGAATAAAAACGAAATAAATAATTTACAAATCTCATAAAATTATATTTTATTCACAATAGAATACAGATACCATTACAAATGTTGAAAGTGAGACATTTTGAAATGTCATGCAAAATATTGGCTCATTTTGGATTTCATGAGAGCAGTCCAAAAAAGTTGGAACAGGTAGCAATAAGAGGCCGGAAAAGTTAAATGTACATATAAGGAACAGCTGGAGGACCAATTTGCAACTTATTAGGTCAATTGGCAACATGATTGGGTATAAAAAGAGCCTCTCAGAGTGGCAGTGTCTCTCAGAAGTCAAGATGGGCAGAGGATCACTAATTCCCCCAATGCTGGCGACAAATAGTGGAGCAATATCAGAAAGGAGTTTCTCAGAGAAAAATTGGAAACAGTTTGAAGTTATCATCATCTACAGTGCAATATCATCCAAAGATTCAGAGAATCTGGAACAATCTCTGTGCGTAAGCGTCAAGGCCGGAAAACCATAGCTACTGGATGCCCGTGATCTTCGGGCCCTTAGACGGCACTGCATCACATACTGTAATGGAAATCACAACATGGGCTCAGGAATACTAACAGAAAACATGGTGAACACAATCCACCGGGCCATTCGCCGTTGCCGGCTAAAACTCTATAGGTAAAAAAAGAAGCCATATCTAAACATGATCCAGAAGCGCAGGTGTTTTCTCTGGGCCAAGGCTCATTTAAAATGGACTGTGGCAAAGTGGAAAACTGTTCTGTGGTCAGACGAATCAAAATTTGAAGTTCTTTTTGGAAAACTAGGACACCATGTCATCCGGACTAAAGAGGACAAGGACAACCCAAGTTGTTTTCAGCACTCAGTTCAGAAGCCTACATCTCTGATGGTGTGGGGTTGCATGAGTGCGTGCATGGGCAGCTTACAAATCTGGAAAGGCACCATCAATGCTGAAAGGTATATCCAAGTTCTAGAACAACATATGCTCCCATCCAGATGTCGTCTCTTTCAGGGAAGACCTTGATTTTCCAACATGACAATGCCAGAACACATACTGCATCAATTACAACATCATGGCTGCGTAGAAGAAGGATGTGGGTACTGATATGGCAAGCCTGCAGTCCAGATCTTTCACCCATACAAAACATTTGGAGCATCATAAAGAGGAAGATGCGACAAAAAAGACCAAACACAGTTGAGCAACTAGAAGCCTGTATTACACAAGAATGGGACAACATTCCTATTGCTAAACTTGAGCAACTTGTCTCCTCAGTCCCCAGACATTTGCAGACTGTTATGAAAAGAAGAGGGGATGCCACACTGGTCAACATGGCCTTGTCACAACTTTTTTGAGATGTTTTGATGCCATGACATTTAAAATCAACTTATTTGTCCCTTAAAATGATTTTTATGATCATTTTCTCAGTTTAAACATCTATGTTGTATTCTGAATAAAATATTGAAATTTGAAACTTCCACATAATTGCCTTCTGTTTTTATTCACAATTTGTACAGTGTCCCAACTTTTTTGGAATCGGGTTTGTGTTATATGTAGCAATATGGGTTAAAACCATAATATGAATACATTTTTTAAATAAAAAAATTAAAACTATTTCTGAATTTGTGTAATTAGAAGTTGCTATAGTCTTTTCTTCCCTAACTAGACAGCAACATAGTGTCGGCCCAGACCCTGGCCACATGTGGATTCCACACATACAGCCTACCAGATGTTAGCCAGATCTGGATGACACTATGTCTGGGTAGGGTGAATTCAGGTTGATTATGAGACTCTTTCCAAGTTATCTCAATGGCAAAAAGAGTCCCAATTACCCTAAATTCACCCTATATTGTGACATGGTGCATTTAAGTCCTCCTGGGAAGTCTGTATGTACGAGTTGGAAAGTCGACATCAGGTGCGTTCAAGTCACTTTCGTCAGAACAAGATGACCCAAAAATACAGCAAGGTTTTTAAACTCTTCTTAAAATGAGGAACAAAGAAAGTGCATCAGGTGTGTTTTTTTTTTTTTTATGTTTTTAATTCATTTATAAAACCAATGTAGGCCTAAACTTACATTTGAGATTTTACAATGCTATTGTATTTTGTGTAGGCTTTTATCTTATTTTGTTGTAGGCTAAATAAAAAAGCCTGACAGTGTCACTGCTAAATACATATATGTATTGTGGTCTTCCGCCTTGTTTCTAATCTAGATCGGGGCTCTAATCTAATCTCAGTCTAATCTAATAGATCAGGGCTCAAAGAAAATCCTGAGTTTCCCACTGGTATTTAAGACTTTGTGGTGGTGTTGACATGCGTTTAACTCGTAGATACGTTTTTTCCGACTTGAACGCACCGATTTATCAGAGTGAAATGGCTTGAATAAGAAAACATGTAAAGCAGGACATGTCATTTTGTCCACTGGGAATTGATTGGATGCTTGTGGTTTGCTATTGGTGGATCTCATTGAGGGACAAGTTGCCCCGCCCATAAACGCATCATCAACGATGTTGCTGCAAGAGGGAGGGCTATTTTAAAAGTTATTTTTATTAAAGATTATGAGGGCACATTTAAAAAAAGAAGGAACATATGCATGGATAAATAATTGATATGAGGGTACATCAAAAAAGAAAGATATGCATGGATAAATAATTTATGATAAATACTGCACTATTCCATTAAAAAAGATAAGAATTGTCAATTTTGATTTCATGTTGACTTTTAATGAACAAATGAGACTGCAGCACAGTCGTAGACCAACATAAATCATCTTTCAGTTTAAATTAAACACAGCAGACATTTGTTTTCTGGTGTTATTATTACACAGGGTACTAATAAGATCTACTTCAGTTGAGTGAAATTATTTTATAAACTATTTATCTCACCAGAGCCTGTAGGCCTTCAGCATTAAGGTTATGATTTTGTTTGTTTTTAGAATAAGTTGTGTTGACAAAGAGTTTGTGAAACCATATAAAAGTTTTTACTTAAAATATGTACACTTAAGTTAAGGAAAGCTAAGTTAGTTAGTTAGTGATAGGCATAGTGAGCGATAATGTCATAATTTTGATAAAACAGAAAAAAATCCAATGAAATAGTATTTGTGTTAAAACATTAGTGATTAACTGATTAATTTATGATAATGATAATTATCACAAAACTATTAGGTAAAGCTATAGGACATGCTATGTCAAATCAAAAGTCAGTATACAACTAAATTCATGTAAGAATACATTTTAATTTAATAAATATAATCAGTGTTGGGAGGTAACACATTACAAGTAACACAAGCTATGTAATCAGATTACTTTTTTCAAGTAACCAGTAAAGTAACCCATTACTTTTTAAAATTTACAACAAAATATCTGAGTTACATTTTCAAATTCCCATTTATTCTTTCTTCTGTAGTTCTAGACTAAATATGAACACCCATTTACTCATCTCACTTGCACAACAGATTCAGTATTCCACAGAATGGATAAAAACGCACACCTGTAATAATTAAATGTTAAATAATACAAATATACTTGTATCTGTATTTAATCTCACTTTATTAATCAATGCATTTGCTGCCGACCTTCGATGATCCAATTTAACCATACTAATAAGCAAAAATGACTTTAGATAAAAATCACATTTGTATTTCTTTTTTTGTTTTGCTTTTATTGCTGAAAGAGTGTACCATTTTCTTTTCCTGCATGCTATTCTTATGCAGTCCAGAATGGCAGCACAGCTGAAAGGTTTGTTTGAGCTGCACCCTCTAATTCTGAAGTTATCTACAAAATGTTTGAAAGAAGTCCTTGCGTAAGCTGCGAAAATAAAAAAAATCCTTTTTGGTTACAATTGTAACATTTATTGCAATCGTGCAATAAATGATTAAAATTGCTAAATTATTACGTGCAATCGTGAATCATGTATGACTGTACTGGTGAGGAGTGGAATGGCATTAATATATACCTGCTATGTGCAAAGACTGGGTTTTTTTTTAACCCAGAGTAAGTCCAGGCTACGTGACACCAAAACTGTAATAGAGTTGACCCTGTGGCTGATAGGCACAGGTATCTGATCATTCGCGCCCCTTTAAGCGTGCTGGATTGTGGGACGTGTGCACACTTGGCTCTTGAATTGCCTTTGAATAATACATGCACCCATGCAGTGTATATATCACTCCACATGTTCTCTTGAGCTCCCACTCTGGGACACGGGTCTACATTTTACTGCTATAAGCACATGAAACCAAGGGGGCGTTTGTAAGGAAACTTGTTTCCTCTGTTTTCTCTGAATTTTATATCACATAATTCTGACTTTATAACTTGCAATTCTGATTTTATATCTTGCAATTCTGACTTTATATCTCACAATTCTGACTTTATATCTCGCAATTCTGACTATATAACTCGCAATTCTGACTTTATAACTCGCAATTCTGACTTTATAACTCGCAATTCTGACTTTATAAATCGCAATTTTGACTTTATAACTCGCAATTCTGACTTTATAACTCGAAATTCTGACTTTATATCTGCAATTCTGACTTTATATCTCGCAATTCCCACTTTATAACTCACAATTCTGACTTTATATCTGCAATTCTGACTTTATATCACGCTATTCTGACTTTATATCACACAATTCTGACTTTATAACTCGCAATTCTGACTTTATATCTGCAATTCTGACTTTATATATCACGCAATTCTGACTTTATATCTCGCAATTCCGACTTTATATCTCGCAATTACGACTTTATATCTCGCAATTCTGACTTTATATCTGCAATTCTGACTTTATATCTGCAATTCTGACTTTATATCTGCAATTCTGACTTTATATCTGCAATTCTGACTTTATGTCTGCAATTCTGACTTTATATCACGCAATTCTGACTTTATATCACACAATTCTGACTTTATATTTCGCAATGCTGACTTTTTATCTTGCAATTCTGACTTTATATCTCGCAATGTTGACTTTACATCTGCAATACTGACTTTATATCTCGCAATTCCGACTTTATATCTCGCAATTCCGACTTTATATCACGCAATTCTGACTTTATATCACACAATTCTGACTTTATATTTCGCAATGCTGACTTTTTATCTTGCAATTCTGACTTTATATCTCGCAATATTGACTTTACATCTGCAATTCTGACTTTATTACTCGCAATTCCGACTTTATATCTCGCAATTCCGACTTTATATCTCGCAATTCCCACCTTATATCTCGCAATTCCGACTTTATAACTCACAATTCCGACTTTATATCTCGCAATTCCCACTTTATAACTCACAATTCTGACTTTATATCTGCAATTCTGACTTTATATCTGCAACTCTGACTTTATATCTGCAATTCTGACTTTATATTTAACAATGCTGACTTTATATCTCGCAATTTTGACTTTATATCTTGCAATTCTGACTTTATATCTGCAATTTTGACTTTATATCTGCAATTCTGACTTTACATCTGCAATTCTGACTTTATAACTCATAATTCCGACTTTATATCTCGCATAATTCCAACTTTATATCTCTTAATTCCCACCTTATAACTCGCAATTCTGACTTTATATCTCGCAATTTTGACTTTATAACTCACAATTCCGACTTTATATCTCGCAATTCCATCTTTATATCTCGCAATTCCAACTTTATATCTCGCAATTCCAACTTTATATCTACAATTCTGACTTTATATCACGCTATTCTGACTTTATATCACACAATTCTGACTTTATAACTCGCAATTCTGACTTTATATCTGCAATTCTGACTTTATATATCACGCAATTCTGACTTTATATCTCGCAATTCCGACTTTATATCTCGCAATTACGACTTTATATCTCGCAATTCTGACTTTATATCTGCAATTCTGACTTTATATCTGCAATTCTGACTTTATATCTGCAATTCTGACTTTATATCTGCAATTCTGACTTTATGTCTGCAATTCTGACTTTATATCACGCAATTCTGACTTTATATCACACAATTCTGACTTTATATTTCGCAATGCTGACTTTTTATCTTGCAATTCTGACTTTATATCTCGCAATGTTGACTTTACATCTGCAATACTGACTTTATATCTCGCAATTCGACTTTATATCTATAATTCCGACTTTATATCACGCAATTCTGACTTTATATCACACAATTCTGACTTTATATTTCGCAATGCTGACTTTTTATCTTGCAATTCTGACTTTATATCTCGCAATGTTGACTTTACATCTGCAATTCTGACTTTATTACTCGCAATTCCGACTTTATATCTCGCAATTCCGACTTTATATCTCGCAATTCCCACCTTATATCTCGCAATTCCGACTTTATAACTCACAATTCCGACTTTATATCTCGCAATTCCCACTTTATAACTCACAATTCTGACTTTATATCTGCAATTCTGACTTTATATCTGCAACTCTGACTTTATATCTGCAATTCTGACTTTATATTTAACAATGCTGACTTTATATCTCGCAATTTTGACTTTATATCTTGCAATTCTGACTTTATATCTGCAATTTTGACTTTATATCTGCAATTCTGACTTTACATCTGCAATTCTGACTTTATAACTCGCAATTCCGACTTTATATCTCGCAATTCCAACTTTATATCTCGCAATTCCCACCTTATAACTCATAATTCTGACTTTATATCTATAATTTTGACTTTATAACTCGCAATTCCGACTTTATATCTCGCAATTCCAACTTTATATCTCGCAATTCCAACTTTATATCTCGCAATTCCAACTTTATATCTCGCAATTCCAACTTTATATCTCGCAATTCCAACTTTATATCTCGCAATTCCCACTTTATAACTCACAGTTCTGACTTTATATCTGCAATTCTGACTTTATATCTGCAATTCTGACTTTACATCTGCAATTCTGACTTTATAACTCGCAATTCCGACTTTATATCTCGCAATTCCAACTTTATATCTCGCAATTCCCACCTTATAACTCGCAATTCTGACTTTATATCTCGCAATTTTGACTTTATAACTCGCAATTTATACAGTATTGTTCAAAATAATAGCAGTACAATGTGACTAACCAGAATAATCAAGGTTTTTAGTATATTTTTTATTGCTACGTGGCAAACAAGTTACCAGTAGGTTCAGTAGATTCTCAGAAAAAAAACAAGACCCAGCATTCATGATATGCACACTCTTAAGGCTGTGCAATTGGGGTATTAGTTGAAAGGTGTGTTCAAAAATAGCAGTGTCTACCTTTGTGGTACAAACTCAAAACTATTTTGTACAAACATTTTTTTTTTCTGGGATTTAGCAATCCTGTGAATCACTAAACTAATATTTAGTTGTATGACCACAGTTTTTTAAAACTGCTTGACATCTGTGTGGCATGGAGTCAACCAACTTGTGGCACCTCTCAGCTGTTATTCCACTCCATGATTCTTTAACAACATTCCACAATTCATTCACATTTCTTGGTTTTGCTTCAGAAACAGCATTTTTGATAACACCCCACAAGTTCTCAATTGGATTAAGGTCTGGAGATTGGGCTGGCACTCCATAACATTAATTTTGTTGGTTTGGAACCAAGACTTTGCCCGTTTACTAGTGTGTTTTGGGTCATTGTCTTGTTGAAACAACCATTTCAAGGGCATGTCCTCTTCAGCATAGGGCAACATGACCTCTTCAAGTATTTTAACATATGCAAACTGATCCATGATCCCTGGTATGCGATAAATAGGCCCAACACCATAGTAGGAGAAACATGCCCATATCATGATGCTTGCACCTCCATGCTTCACTGTCTTCACTGTGTACTGTGGCTTGAATTCAGAGTTTGGGGTCGTCTCACAAACTGCCTGTGGCCCTTGGACTCAAAAAGAACAATTTTACTCTCATCAGTCCACAAAATGTTCCTCTATTTCTCTTTAGGCCAGTTGATGTGTTCTTTGGCAAATTGTAACCTCTTCTGCACATGCCTTTTTTTAACAGAGGACTTTGCGGGGATTCTTGAAAATAGATTAGCTTCACACAGACGTCTTCTAACTGTCACAGTACTTACAGGTAACTCCAGACTGTCTTTGATCATCCTGGAGGTGATCATTGGCTGAGCCTTTGCCATTCTGGTTATTCTTCTATCCATTTTGATGGTTGTCTTCCGTTTTCTTCCATGTCTCTCTGGTTTTGCTCTCCATTTTAAGGCATTGGAGATCATTTTAGCTGAACAGCATATCATTTTTGCACCTCTTTATAGGTTTTCCTCTCCAATCAACTTTTTAATCAAAGTATGCTGTTCTTCTGAACAATGTCTTGAACGACCCATTTTCCTCAGCTTTCAAATGCATGTTCAACAAGTGTTGGCTTCATCCTTAAATAGGGGCCACCTGATTCACACCTGTTTCTTCACAAAATTGATGACCTCAGTGATTGAATGCCACACTGCTATTTTTTTGAACACACCCCTTTCAACTAATTCAACTAATTGCCCAATTGCACAGCCTTAAGAGCATGCATATCATGAATGCTGGGTCTCATTTGTTTTCTGAGAATCTACTGAACCTACTGGTAACTTGTTTGCCACGTAGCAATAAAAAATATACTAAAAACCTTGATTATTCTGGTTAGTCACATTGTACTGCTATTATTTTGAACAATACTGTATATGTCTCAAATTATATTATTATATCAAATTATAACAATTTATATCTCAAAATTGCGATATATAAAGTCAAAATTGCGAGTTATAAAGTCAAAATTGCGAGATATAAAGTCAGAATTGCGAGTTATAAAGTCAAAATTGCGAGTTATAAAGTCAAAATTGCGAGATATAAAGTCAGAATTGCAAGTTATATAGTCAGAAATGCGAGATATAAAGTCAGAATTGCGAGTTATAAGGTGGGAATTGCGAGATATAAAGTCGGAATTGCGAGATATAAAGTCGGAATTGCGAGATATAAAGTCAGAATTGGGAGATATAAAGTTGAAATTGAGAGATATAAAGTCGGAATTGTGAGTTATAAAAGCGGAATTGCGAGATATAAAGTCAAAATTGCGAGATATTAAGTCAGAATTGCAAGTTTATATCTCGCAATTTTGACTTTATAACTCGCAATTCCGACTTAATAACTCGCAATCCCTACTTTATATCTCGTTATTTCGACTTTATATCTCACAATTCTGACTTAATATCAGCAATTCTGACTTTATATTTGCAATTCTGACTTTATATCACGCAATTCTGACTTTATATCACGCAATTCCGACTTTATATCTCGCAATTCCAACTTTATAACTCGCAATTCTGACTTAATAACTCGCAATTCTGAATTTATAACTCGCAATTCTGAATATATAACTCGCAATTCTGACTTTATATCTCGCAAATCTGACTTTATAACTCGCAAACTGACTTTATATCTGCAATTCTGACTATATAACTTGCAATTCCGACTATATAACTTGCAATTCCGACTTTATATCTCACAATTCCGACTTTATATCTCGCAATTCCGACTTTATATCTCGCAATTCCGACTTTATATCTCGCAATTCCGACTTTATATCTCGCAATTCCGACTTTATATCTCGCAATTCTGACTTTATATCTGCAATTCTGACTTTATATTTGCAATTCTGACTTTATAACTCGCAATTCTGACTTTTTATCACGCAATTCCGACTTTATATCTCGCAATTCTTACTTTATAACTCATAATTCTGACTTTATATCTAAAATCCACTTTATATCTCACAATTCTGACTTTATATCTCACAATTCTGACTTTATATCTGCAATTCTGACTTTATATCTGCAATTCTGACTTTATATCACACAATTCTGACTTTATATTTTGGTAATTCTGACTTTATATCTCGTAATTCTGAGTTTTTATCTCGCAATTCTGAATGAATAACTCGCAATTCTGACTTTATATCTCACAATTTTGACTTTTTAACTCGCTATTTTGACTTTATATCACGCAATTCCGACTTTATATCTCGCAATTCCCACTTTATAACTCGCAATTCTGACTTTATAACTTTATAACTTCAATTCTTATAACTCAATTCTGACTTTATATCTCGCAATTCTGACTTTATATCTGCAATTCTGACTTTATATCTTGCAATTTTGACTTTATATCACACAATTCTGACTTTATATCACGCAATTTGGTTTTATATCTCACAATTCTAACTTTTATATCACACAATTCTGACTTTACATCTCGCAATTCTAAATTTATATCTGCAATTCTGTCTTTATATCTGCAATTCTGACTTTATATCATGCAATTCCGACTTTATATCTAGCAATTTTGACTTTATATCTCGCAATTTTGACTTTAAATCTCGCAATTTTGACTTTATAACTCGCAATTCTGACTTAATATCTGCAATTCTGACTTTATATTTGCAATTCTGACTTTATATCACGAAATTCTGACTTTATATCACGCAATTCCGACTTTATATCTCGCAATTCCGACTTTATATCTCACAATTCCCACTTTCTAACTCGCAATTCTGACTTTCTAACTCGCAATTCCGACTTTATGACTCACAATTCCGACTTTATATCTCAGAATCCCACTTTATTACTCGAAATTCTGACTTTATAACTCGCAATTCTGACTTTATATCTGCAATTCCGACTTTATATCTCGCAATTCTGACTTTATATCTGCAATTCTGACTTTATATTTGCAATTCTGACTTTATAACTCGCAATTCTGACTTTTTATCACGCAATTCCGACTTTATATCTCGCAATTCTTACTTTATAACTCGCAATTCTGACTTTATATCTCGCAAATCCCACTTTATATCTCACAATTCTGACTTTATATCTCACAATTCTGACTTTATATCTGCAATTCTGACTTTATATCTGCAATTCTGACTTTATATCACACAATTCTGACTTTATATTTTGGTAATTCTGACTTTATATCTCGTAATTCTGAGTTTTTATCTCGCAATTCTGAATGAATAACTCGCAATTCTGACTTTATATCTCACAATTTTGACTTTTTAACTCGCTATTTTGACTTTATATCACGCAATTCCGACTTTATATCTCGCAATTCCCACTTTATAACTCGCAATTCTGACTTTATAACTCGCAATTCTGAATTTATAACTCGCAATTCTGACTTTATATCTCGCAATTCTGACTTTATATCTGCAATTCTGACTTTATATCTCGCAATTTTGACTTTATATCACACAATTCTGACTTTATATCACGCAATTTGGTTTTATATCTCACAATTCTAACTTTTATATCACACAATTCTGACTTTACATCTCGCAATTCTAAATTTATATCTGCAATTCTGTCTTTATATCTGCAATTCTGACTTTATATCATGCAATTCCGACTTTATATCTAGCAATTTTGACTTTATATCTCGCAATTTTGACTTTAAATCTCGCAATTTTGACTTTATAACTCGCAATTCTGACTTAATATCTGCAATTCTGACTTTATATTTGCAATTCTGACTTTATATCACGAAATTCTGACTTTATATCACGCAATTCCGACTTTATATCTCGCAATTCCGACTTTATATCTCACAATTCCCACTTTCTAACTCGCAATTCGGACTTTCTAACTCGCAATTCCGACTTTATAACTCACAATTCCGACTTTATATCTCAGAATCCCACTTTATTACTCGAAATTCTGACTTTATAACTCGCAATTCTGAATTTATAACTCGCAATTCTGACTTTATATCTCGCAATTCTGACTTTATATCTGCAATTCTGACTATATAACTCGCAATTCTGACTTTATATCTAACAATTCTGACTTTATATCTCACAATTCTGACGTTATATCACGCTCTGACTATAACTCGCAATTTTGACTATATAACTTGCAATTCTGACTTTATATCACGCAATTCTGACTTTATATCTCACAATTCCCACTTTCTAACTCGCAATTCTGACTTTCTAACTCGCAATTCTGAATTTATAACTCGCAATTCTGACTTTATATCTCGCAATTTTGACTATATATCTCTCAATTCTGACTATATAACTTGCAATTCTGACTTTATTTCACACAGTTCTGACTTTATAACTCGCAATTTTGACTTTATATCTGTAATTCTGACTTTATATCTCGCAATTTTGACTTTATAACTCGCAATTCCGACTTTATATCTCGCAATTCTGACTTTATATCTGCAATTCTGAATTTATAACTCGCAATTCTGACTTTATATCTCGTTATTCCGACTTTATATCTCACAATTCTGACTTAATATCTGCAATTCTGACTTTATATCTCGCAATTCCGACTTAATAACTCACAATTCCGACTTTATATCTCGCAATTCCCACTTTATAATTCGCAATTCTGACTTTATAACTCGCAATTCTGAATTTATAACTCGCAATTCTGACTATATAACTTGCAATTCTGACTTTATTTCACACAGTTCTGACTTTATAACTCGCAATTTTGACTTTATATCTGTAATTCTGACTTTATATCTCGCAATTTTGACTTTATAACTCGCAATTCCGACTTTATATCTCGCAATTCTGACTTTATATCTGCAATTCTGAATTTATAACTCGAAATTCTGACTTTATATCTCGTTATTCCGACTTTATCACACAATTCTGACTTTATATCTCGCAATTCCGACTTTATATCTCGCAATTCCGACTTTATAACTCGCAATTCTGACTTTATAACTCGCAATTCTGAATTTATAACTCGCAATTCTGAATTTATAACTCGCAATTCTGAATTTATAACTCGGAATTCGGACTTTATATCTGCAATTCTGACTTTATATCTCGCAATTTTGACTTTATATCTTGCAATTCTGACTATATAACTTGCAATTCTGACTTTATATCACACAGTTCTGACTTTATAACTCGCAATTTTGACTTTATATCTGCAATTCCGACTTTATATCTCGCAATTCTGACTTTATATCTCACAATTCTGACGTTATATCACGCTCTGACTATAACTCGCAATTTTGACTATATAACTTGCAATTCTGACTTTATATCACGCAATTCTGACTTTACATCTCGCAATTCCGACTTTATAACTCACAATTCCGACTTTATATCTCACAATTCCCACTTTCTAACTTGCAATTCTGACTTTCTAACTCGCAATTCTGAATTTATAACTCGCAATTCTGACTTTATATCTCGCAATTTTGACTATATATCTCTCAATTCTGACTATATAACTTGCAATTCTGACTTTATTTCACACAGTTCTGACTTTATAACTCGCAATTTTGACTTTATATCTGTAATTCTGACTTTATATCTCGCAATTTTGACTTTATAACTCGCAATTCCGACTTTATATCTATAATTCTGACTTTATATCTGCAATTCTGAATTTATAACTCGCAATTCTGACTTTATATCTCGTTATTCTGACTTTATATCTCACAATTCTGACTTAATATCTGCAATTCTGACTTTATATCTCGCAATTCCGACTTTATAACTCACAATTCCGACTTTATATCTCGCAATTCCCACTTTATAATTCGCAATTCTGACTTTATAACTCGCAATTCTGACTATATAACTTGCAATTCTGACTTTATTTCACACAGTTCTGACTTTATAACTCGCAATTTTGACTTTATATCTGTAATTCTGACTTTATATCTCGCAATTTTGACTTTATAACTCGCAATTCCGACTTTATATCTCGCAATTCTGACTTTATATCTGCAATTCTGAATTTATAACTCGCAATTCTGACTTTATATCTCGTTATTCCGACTTTATATCACACAATTCCGACTTTATATCTCGCAATTCCGACTTTATATCTCGCAATTCCGACTTTATATCTCGCAATTCCCACTTTATAATTCGCAATTCTGACTTTATAACTCGCAATTCTGAATTTATAACTCGCAATTCTGAATTTATAACTCGCAATTCTGACTTTATATCTGCAATTCTGACTTTATATCTCGCAATTTTGACTTTATATCTTGCAATTCTGACTATATAACTTGCAATTCTGACTTTATATCACACAGTTCTGACTTTATAACTCGCAATTTTGACTTTATATCTGCAATTCCGACTTTATATCTCGCAATTCTGACTTTATATCTCACAATTCTGACTTTACATCTCGCAATTCTGACTTTATATCTGCAATTTTGACTTTATAATTGCAATTCCGACTTTATATCGCGCAATTCCCACTTTATAATTCGCAATTCTGACTTTATAACTCGCAATTCTGAATTTATAACTCGCAATTCTGAATTTATAACTCGCAATTCTGACTTTATATCTCGCAATTCTGACTTTATATCTGCAATTCTGACTTTATATCTCGCAATTTTGACTTTATTTCTTGCACTTCTGACTATATAACTTGCAATTCTGACTTTATAACTCGCAATTTTGACTTTATATCTGCAATCCCGACTTTATAACTCGCAATTCTGACTTTATATCTCACAATTCTGACTTTACATCTCGCAATTCTGACTTTATATCTGCAATTCTGACTTTATAATTGCAATTCTGACTTTATATCACACAATTCTGACTTTATATCTACAATTCTGACTTTATATCTATTCTGACTATATAACTTGCATTTCTGACTTTATATCTGCAATTCTGACTTTATATCTGCAATTCTGACTTTATATCACACAATTCTGACTTTATATCACTCAATTCTGACTTTATATCTCGCAATTCTGACTTTTATATCTCGTAATTCTGACTATATATCTCGCAATTCTGACTATATAACTCGCAATTCTGACTTTATATCTAACAATTCTGACTTTATATCTCACAATTCTGACGTTATATCACGCTCTGACTATAACTCGCAATTTTGACTATATAACTTGCAATTCTGACTTTATATCACACAATTCTGACTTTACATCTCGCAATTCTGACTTTATATCTGCAATTCTGTCTTTATATCACGCATAATTCTGACTTTATATCTATAATTTTGACTTTATATCTCGCAATTTTGACTTTATATCTCGCAATTTTGACTTTATATCTCGCAATTCTGACTTTATATCTGCAATTCTGACTTTATATCACATAATTCTGACTTTATATCTACAATTTTGACTTTATATCTCAATTTTGACTTTATATCTCTAATTTTGACTTTATATCTCAATTCTGACTTTATATCTGCAATTCTGACTTTATATCTGCAATTCTGACTTTATATCACGCATAATTCTGACTTTATATCTATAATTTTGACTTTATATCTCATAATTTTGACTTTATATCTACAATTCTGACTTTATATCTGCAATTCTGACTTTATATCTCAATTTTGACTTTATATCACACAATTCTGACTTTATATCACGCAATTCTGATTTTATATCTCACAATTTTAACTTTAATATCACACAATTCTGACTTTACATCTCGCAATTCTAAATTTATAACTCAATTCTGACTTTATATCTAATTCTGACTTTATATCTGCAATTCTGACTTTATATCTCGCAATTTTGACTTTATTTCTTGCACTTCTGACTATATAACTTGCAATTCTGACTTTATAACTCGCAATTTTGACTTTATATCTGCAATCCCGACTTTATAACTCGCAATTCTGACTTTATATCTCACAATTCTGACTTTACATCTCGCAATTCTGACTTTATATCTGCAATTCTGACTTTATAATTGCAATTCTGACTTTATATCACACAATTCTGACTTTATATCTCGCAATTCTGACTTTATATCTCGCAATTCTGACTATATAACTTGCATTTCTGACTTTATATCTGCAATTCTGACTTTATATCTGCAATTCTGACTTTATATCACACAATTCTGACTTTATATCACTCAATTCTGACTTTATATCTCGCAATTCTGACTTTTATATCTCGTAATTCTGACTATATATCTCGCAATTCTGACTATATAACTCGCAATTCTGACTTTATATCTAACAATTCTGACTTTATATCTCACAATTCTGACGTTATATCACGCTCTGACTATAACTCGCAATTTTGACTATATAACTTGCAATTCTGACTTTATATCACGCAATTCTGACTTTACATCTCGCAATTCTGACTTTATATCTGCAATTCTGTCTTTATATCTGCAATTCTGACTTTATATCTCTAATTTTGACTTTATATCTATAATTTTGACTTTATATCTATAATTTTGACTTTATATCTCAATTCTGACTTTATATCTGCAATTCTGACTTTATATCACGCATAATTCTGACTTTATATCTCAATTTTGACTTTATATCTACAATTTTGACTTTATATCTCAATTTTGACTTTATATCTACTTAATTCTGACTTTATATCTGCAATTCTGACTTTATATCTGCAATTCTGACTTTATATCACATAATTCTGACTTTATATCTAATTTTGACTTTATATCTCTCAATTTTGACTTTATATCTCGCAATTCTGACTTTATATCTGCAATTCTGACTTTATATCTCGCAATTTTGACTTTATATCACACAATTCTGACTTTATATCACGCAATTCTGATTTTATATCTCACAATTTTAACTTTAATATCACACAATTCTGACTTTACATCTCGCAATTCTAAATTTATATCTGCAATTCTGTCTTTATATCTGCAATTCTGACTTTATATCACGCAATTCTGACTTTATATCTTGCAATTCTGACTTTGTATCTCGCAATTCCGACTTTATATCTCGCAGTTTTGACTTTATATCTCGCAATTTTGACTTTATAACTCGCAATTCTGACTCAATATCTGCAATTCTGACTTTATATTTGCAATTCTGACTTTATATCACGAAATTGTGACTTTATATCACGCAATTCCGACTTTATATCTCGCAATTCCGACTTTATATCTCGCAATTCCGACTTTATAACTCACAATTCCGACTTTATATCTCAGAATCCCACTTTATTACTCGCAATTCTGACTTTATAACTCGCAATTCTGAATTTATAACTCGCAATTCTGACTTTATATCTCGCAATTCTGACTTTATATCTGCAATTCTGACTATATAACTCGCAATTCTGACTTTATATCTAACAATTCTGACTTTATATCTCACAATTCTGACGTTATATCACGCTCTGACTATAACTCGCAATTTTGACTATATAACTTGCAATTCTGACTTTATATCACGCAATTCTGACTTTACATCTCGCAATTCCGACTTTATAACTCACAATTCCGACTTTATATCTCACAATTCCCACTTTCTAACTTGCAATTCTGACTTTCTAACTCGCAATTCTGAATTTATATCTCGCAATTCTGACTTTATATCTCGCAATTCTGACTTTATATCTGCAATTCTGACTATATATCTCTCAATTCTGACTATATAACTTGCAATTCTGACTTTATTTCACACAGTTCTGACTTTATAACTCGCAATTTTGACTTTATATCTGTAATTCTGACTTTATATCTCGCAATTTTGACTTTATAACTCGCAATTCCGACTTTATATCTCGCAATTCTGACTTTATATCTGCAATTCTGAATTTATAACTCGCAATTCTGACTTTATATCTCGTTATTCTGACTTTATATCTCACAATTCTGACTTAATATCTGCAATTCTGACTTTATATCTCGCAATTCCGACTTTATAACTCACAATTCCGACTTTATATCTCGCAATTCCCACTTTATAATTCGCAATTCTGACTTTATAACTCGCAATTCTGAATTTATAACTCGCAATTCTGACTATATAACTTGCAATTCTGACTTTATTTCACACAGTTCTGACTTTATAACTCGCAATTTTGACTTTATATCTGTAATTCTGACTTTATATCTCGCAATTTTGACTTTATAACTCGCAATTCCGACTTTATATCTCGCAATTTTGACTTTATATCTGCAATTCTGAATTTATAACTCGCAATTCTGACTTTATATCAAGTTATTCCGACTTTATATCACACAATTCCGACTTTATATCTCGCAATTCCGACTTTATATCTCGCAATTCCGACTTTATAACTCACAATTCCGACTTTATATCTCGCAATTCCCACTTTATAATTCGCAATTCTGACTTTATAACTCGCAATTCTGAATTTATAACTCGCAATTCTGAATTTATAACTCGCAATTCTGACTTTATATCTCGCAATTCTGACTTTATATCTGCAATTCTGACTTTATATCTTGCAATTTTGACTTTATATCTTGCAATTCTGACTATATAACTTGCAATTCTGACTTTATATCACACAGTTCTGACTTTATAACTCGCAATTTTGACTTTATATCTGCAATTCCGACTTTATATCTCGCAATTCTGACTTTATAACTCGCAATTCTGACTTTATATCTCACAATTCTGACTTTACATCTCGCAATTCTGACTTTATAATTGCAATTCTGACTTTATATCACACAATTCTGACTTTATATCTCGCAATTCTGACTTTATATCTCGCAATTCTGACTATATAACTTGCATTTCTGACTTTATATCTGCAATTCTGACTTTATATCTGCAATTCTGACTTTATATCACACAATTCCGACTTTATATCTCGCAATTCCGACTTTATATCTGGCAATTCGGACTTTATAACTCACAATTCCGACTTTATAACTCGCAATTCTGAATTTATAACTCGCAATTCTGACTTTATATCTCGCAATTCTGACTTTATATCTGCAATTCTGACTTTATATCTCGCAATTTTGACTTTATATCTGCAATTCCTACTTTATATCTCGCAATTCTGACTTTATAACTCGCAATTCTGACTTTATATCTAACAATTCTGACTTTAGATCTCGCAATTCTGACTTTATATCTGCAATTCTGACTTTATAATTGCAATTCTGACTTTATATCACACAAATCTGACTATATCTCGCAATTCTGACTTTATATCTCGCAATTCCGACTATATAACTTGCAATTTCGACTTTATATCTCGCAATTTTGACTTTATATGTGCAATTCTGACTTTATATCACACAATTCTGACTTTATATCACGCAATTCTGATTTTATATCTCGCAATTCTAACTTTTATATCTCATAATTCTACTATATATCTCGCAATTCTGACTATATAACTCGCAATTCTGACTTTATATCTAACAATTCTGACTTTAAATCTCACAATTCTGACGTTATATCACGCTCTGACTATAACTCGCAATTTTGACTATATAACTTGCAATTCTGACTTTATATCACACAATTCTGACTTTACATCTCGCAATTCTAAATTTATATCTGCAATTCTGTCTTTATATCTGCAATTCTGACTTTATATCACGCAATTCTGACTTTATATCTCACAATTCTGACTTTATAACTCACAATTCTGACTTTATATCTGCAATTCTGACTTTATATCTGCAATTTTTACTTTATATCTGCAATTCTGACTTTATATCTGCAATTCTGACTTTATATCTGCAATTTTTACTTTATATCTGCAATTCTGACTTTATATCTCGTTATTCCGACTTTATATCTCACAATTCTGACTTAATATCTGCAATTCTGACTTTATATTTGGAATTCTGACTTTATATCACGCAATTCTGACTTTATATCACGCAATTCCGACTTTATATCTCGCAATTCCGACTTTATATCTCGCAATTCCGACTTTATAACTCACAATTCCGACTTTATATCTCGCAGTTCCCACTTTATAACTCGCAATTCTGACTTTATAACTCGCAATTCTGAATTTATAACTCGCAATTCTGACTTTATATCTCGCAATTCTGACTTTATATCTGCAATTCTGACTTTATATCTCGCAATTTTGACTTTATATCTCGCAATTCTGACTATATAACTTGCAATTCTGACTTTATATAACACAGTTCTGACTTTATAACTTATATAACACAGTTCTGACTTTATAACTCGCAATTTTGACTTTATATCTGCAATTCCGACTTTATATCTCGCAATTCTGACTTTATAACTCGCAATTCTGACTTTATATCTCGCAATTCTGACTTTATAACTCGCAATTCTGACTTTATATCACACAATTCTGACTTTATATCACACAATTCTGACTTTATATCACGCTCTGACTTTATAACTCGCAATTTTGACCTTTATATCTCACAATTCTGACTTTATATCTGCAGTTCTGACTTTATATCTGCAATTTTTACTTTATATCTGCAATTCTGACTTTATATCACACAATACTGACTATATAATTCGCAATTCTAACTTTATATCACGCAAATCTGACTTTATATCTCGCAATTCTGACTATGTAACTTTAAATTCTGACTTTATATCTCGCAATTCTGACTATATAACTTTCAATTCTGACTTTTATATCTCACAATTCTGACTTTATATCACACAATTCTGACTTTATATCACGCAACTCTGACTTTAAATCTCACTATTCTGACTTTATATCTGCAATTCTGACTTTATATCTCGCAATTCTGACTTTATATCACGCGATTCTGACTTTATAATTTACTGTTCAACTTCTTCTTCTGAATCAGTTTCTGGTTCAAACATATATGGTTGAATTAAACCTGTATTTCCACTTGGCATTGTACAGTGTCTAACCAAAGACTAGATATAGAAATCAGTCAAATTCAAAGAGTGAATCTCTGTGTGAGTAAAAGCTGGGCTAATTTGCATATTCATGTATCCGCGTATACTAAATGAAGCGAGGGTGCAGAGTTACATTCAAGCTATTTTAAGGCATGAATAAAAAAATTCAAAAAACATTTTTTTTTAAATGTCATTTTGGTGATCAAAGTTGAGTTTTCAATGGCACCTATTATGTAAAATTCACTTTTATAAGGTGTTGGAACATAAATGTGTTTTGGCAGTGTGTGTACACAACCACCCTATAATGGTAAAAATCCACCCACTCCTTTTTTTTTATCCCCATAAATCATGAGCAGTGTCTCAGAACAAGCCGTTTCCAGATTCCTGCAGTGTGATGTCGCACTGCAAAGGTCCCACCAACACGTGTTGATGGACACTGACATAATAGCACAGACCCCTCTCTCAGAGAGCTGAGCTGTTCACAGTCCGCCATGTTTATCTCCTCGCCAGAGCATTAACAGCAGCATTCAAGTAAGAAATGTGTTCTTATAAAAGCTACTAAAGTTCAGTCAGTCAAGAGCAGTAAGTCAATTTCTATTTATCTTCTGTTGTTTGATTCATATTAACAGCAGATAGGGCAGCAGGTACTGTATTACACTGCTTTCACTTTAGTAACGTTAGACAGATCTAATATACACACAAGATTTCTGTAACTTGCTGCATACCTACACAGACATAACCAAATTCATAACTCGTTGTGAATACGCAGGCAACAAGAAGTAATTAGGTGGGGTTTTTTTTAACACTTTTACTCGGGACATGCTAGCTGGCAACATAGGATTCCATTCATTATGCTAAGCTAAGCTAGCGGCGAGCCTGCCAAACTAAAACAATGCATGCACTGAGACAAAAATGCATTTGCCCACATATCTAAATGTAGGAAAGAAGTTGAATAAGACATATTTCTAAAAACAGTGGAGTGTTCCTTTAATAGACTACTCATGGATGTGCTGACATCCAGCTCTGTGCGCATGCGACACGAGCATGTGTGTGTTTAGGTTGAGAGAGATAAGGCTTTAAAACGCATGCAGATGATAATATTTCATGATGATGAAGAACTGCAATGTCACATGAACGTGTCTGCGATAGAGATGATCATTAAAACAAACAGAAATCATGTTTCAGTTTTTATTCGAGTGTTCACTGCTGTGAATGAGATGTGATGAGTAGGCTCCGCCCTCTCGAGTGGGGAGCAGAGCTCATTTGCATTAAACACACAGAACAGCTCATTTTTCTTCAACCCCCAAATTGCCATTTTCAAAATGGTATTTTAAATGATCTGTTATGAATTTTGATCTGAAACTACACAGGCACACTCTGGGGACACCTGAGACTTATATTACATCTTGTAAAAAGGGGCATAATAGGTGCTCTTTAAGGGATACAATTAATGACTACAGGGGGACTTTAAAGTATTGTGTTGGTTGTCAGGTTATTGTTATACACGTTTGCGAACGTGTTCTGAAGGCTAATTCTAAGGCTATATATAAAAGTAGCTCAACTGGCTCAACAGACATGGGTTTGATTCCCAGGGAACACACATTCTGATGCAATGTTTACACTAAATGAACTATAAATGTAAACAGGAGCTGAATAAAGCAACATTAAAGACATATCAGGTGTGATTGTTTTCTTTTCTCTATCAGTGCAAAAAAAATGCACCATTGAACTATAAATACTAGAATTTGATCAAGGTGTATCAAAGCCTCTGTGATCTATTTCACATGATATATTCCCTCTGGAACAGACAACAAAAAAGAAAAAAAAATACACTAATCCCTTATTAACAGTGAACATATCATGAAATATTTAACACGCATAAATTATGTATTGAATGAATAAATGAATGATTAATAGCTCCATGCATGATTATTAATCAGTGTGTTAACTAGCAAAAAGGCATCTTTTGTCTTGTCGGGGGACTGTACATTAAATATTAAGATTGCAGATGATATATATATATATAACTAACAAATTATTTTTAATAATTTTGTATACACTCTTAGAAGAAAAGGTTCAATAAAAACTTAAAGGGTTCTGTCAGGCACTTTATATATACAGTGCCTATAGTAAGTCATCATACCCTGTGAAAATCCGTGACACCTTTTGTCACATTACAGCCTGAAACTATTTTGAGCTGTATGTACACATTATATAAAAACCAAACCCATCAGGCCAGCACACCACCCAAAACACACCTAATCTACTGTGAGGCATGGTGGTGGCAGCATTATGTTGTGGGGTGTTTCCTACATCGAGGATGGGCGATTGGTCAGGATTGAAAGGAATATGTATGCTGCCAAGTACATCCAAATTCTTGAGGAAAACCTGCATCCCTCTGCTAGACAGCTGAAGATGGACAGGTATTTCACCTTCCAACACGACAATGATCCTAAACATACTGCCAAAAGAACAACGTAATGGCTTAAGGATAGGAAGGTGAATGTCAGAGCACTGTCTAAAATCTGAGGATGGACTTGAAGACAGCAGTCCATTTCTGCTCACCACAGACTTTGACTGCAAGTAAAAATGGGCATATATATTCCCCAATGGATATTCCACAAGGTAATATTTCTTGTGGAATGACACTCTGTAACCTGTTGTTTGTCCACGTTGTTTGTTCTTGGTGGAAAAAATAGAACCTTTTTGGCATAAAGGGTTCTTTAATCTTGAGTCAAGAACCTTAGAGTTCTATATATAACCCTTTTTATGAAGCATTATAAAAGGTATTATTTTGTGCATAAGTTACATCAATAAAATATAAATGCCTAATAAATAAATAAATAATATAGTTGCTTTAAATATATTGTGAGGTCACCTAATCCATCAGTCAAGATTCTGCACAGTCAATAATAATAATGCATTTTATTTTTAATGCACTTTTCTTATACACAACAATTTCAACATCAAGATACACTAAAAAAGATAGTTTGTAATGCTCTATAAATTGATGTTTTATTGCAAGTAAAAAAATCACATTTTAAACCACTGACAGAAATACTGCACAAAATCTGTACTTTACATCAAAATACATCAGATCATATTTAATAATTTCTGCAAATTTTCTTCAGGTACAAAGTTATACACTGCTACAATCAATGTAAACAAAACAATAAAATAAAGAAAAAAAAATAAATACAATCTTTTACAACTTAATTTTACTTGGGTTTGCTGTATGCATTCTGGAGACATTTTTTGAGCTCTACCAAGAAGTCCTGCAGGGGGATCTCATCTTGGTCTTTATCAACAGGTTTACAGGTGCTCTGTGACACAGGAAACATTACGGTTACTCTACTGCGATAAGATGGAGGTATTCAATGGAGGTATTCAAGAGTTCAACTTACCTCATGGGGCTTGTTATACTGATTTAATTTCCGCAGTAGTCGCCCATCTTTACGGAAATCGTCATATTTAGTAAGCCCAGAAAGCCTCAGCAGTTGATGCTCAGCCTGGCAGAACATATGCTGCAAAGATTTTGAAATCACAGGTAAGACCTGGGCTCTTTGAATTCAATTATTAGCTTTATAAAAGCTGGAAAAATATTTTATGCTTCAGCCTCATAAATGCTTCCACATAGAAGACTAGCTCAAGTCCACAAAAATCTATTTGCACAAACCCAAAAAACCTGTTTAGACTATGATCATGAAAGAAATAGGCTAGATAGTTAATATACTATAGTGTTGTAGTCAATGAAAATGTATCTTACCTTAGAGCACAAGCCATCCCCGTTCAGATCTTTCAAGCGCATTTCTTCCCCCTAGACATAACAGTAAATTAATATTGCAATCATGCTCTGTTCAGTATCTGAAAGTAAAGACCGATCTAGCTTACTATAATTACTATACTAAAGTTAAATCTTACCGTGGGCTCCTTTGGGAGTCTGCTCAGTGCGGTGCTCAGATCCTCAATACACTCTCCCAATAAAGTCCTATCAGTATGTTTCACAGGATTACCGGAGACGAATACAGCGAAGGCGAGCAGTAGTACAGTCTTCATCATTTCGTCTGTCTGCTTGGATTTCTCAAGACTTTGGTTGTTTGAAGGCCAGAGGTACCTGATTCCCCCTCTGCTGTATGTGCTGTATATATACTCTCAAAAAGCCAAGACTTGGCTATGTAGCTTTCTTTTTGCATCGTAAGCTAAGCAACGTTTATTGGCTGATTATGGCGCGCTCACTGAATATCTTGATTGAGATGTGGTTGATAATGTATTTCATATTGTCCTGATTTCCTGGAACTGACACTGACAAACTGCCATGAAAGATAAAGATTTTGAGCCTCTAGATGGGGTGCTGAAGGCCGCATCCTCACTATGTTTGCTTGTGCAAATTAGTTTCACTATTGCAAAATCAAACGATCAATACTGATAGCTTGTTGCTGTAAATCTGCATGTGTTCGCACTTGCTTGGTGCATCCAATTAGTCATACAGATGAAGGCATCAAAGGTCAGATTATTAATAACATTTAAACTCAAGTTGCATTTAAAATGTGTGAGCAAACCAAATAACATCTGAAAAAAAAATGTCCTGAAAAATATTACCTTAATTACATTAAACTATAAACTTTTTAGTGAGTGAACGTATTAAGTAATTTCCCCTCATGTCCTAGATATAAAACATTTAAGTTTGCACAGTATTTTTTGTGTGATAATTTAAAACGTAATACATTAGATTTTGTTGCTTTATTTCTTTATTTTGATAGAGACTATTTAGTTTGAAGCATTCAAATTAGGGCTGGGAAAAATAATACTTTCTGTCATGGTCAGCATGGTCATGCTTTTCTCCAAAACATGTTGGACACAATTATTGGCACCCCTAGAAATTCTTATGAAGAATATTCCCGCATGAAATTGTCTAGCTATGACGTCTTGTTTCACAGGAATATAAATATGAGGAAACACAAAGGCCAAATTCCCTTAATCATTCATCACAATCTTTAATGTTGTGGGCCTATTTTTTAGCTTGAGGTCTTGACATCTTGTTTCTAGCAAAAATCTAAATCAAAACCTGACTGCAAGAA
The DNA here is from genome assembly GCA_023029165.1 of Gobiocypris rarus. NCBI lineage: Eukaryota > Metazoa > Chordata > Actinopteri > Cypriniformes > Gobionidae > Gobiocypris > Gobiocypris rarus. The sequence goes on along the minus strand of CM040930.1, from coordinate 6,814,898 downwards.
ATCTTACTACAGACTTTATTCAGAGCAGTGACAGGTATGAGAGCGAGGCTGACAGATACACATACCGTTTTTCAATGGTATCCGTGTAAAGCTCCTAGATCACAGCTCATATCTTCTGGGGGTTTTTGGCTTTAGATCAGTAATTAGATAAGTAATTTAGGCTATATGGTTGATTTAGTTTAATAATTAGATATATTTGGAAATTTATTTGAAAATTGTTGTGTCCCCAACTAAGCAAGCCAAGCCAGAGGCGACAGTGGCAAGGAAACCAAAACCCCATCAGGAGACCTAATGGAGAAAAATAACTACTACTAACTTAACTACTATTCATTTTTTAAAATCAATTGACAGCCCTAGTCCAAATATTTTTTGATCCCAACATTACAGATCATGACATGAGGTCACAAATAACTAGACTCAGAAAATAGAATAAGAAAAGTTTTTTTTAATATTTCAGAAAAAAGGCAACTAAATGTACAAGCTAATATTAGTCAAGTTGAACAAGATCGTGCCTTTTATGGAACAACAGAACAGATTTGTGTGTAAATTTAATTGAGTATGTTAATTGTTGTACTCAATTTAACTTGGCAATTAATGCAAGCATGGTTTTGTGGACATATTACTGCTAGGTTCTTAGAGCTTTCTGATTTGGTTCAGGAAGTTACAGGGAAGGCTGATATGCCTTATGTTTAGATCATGCTTATCAACTGTCTAATACATTGAACTTTGATTCTGTCACCTCTGAATATAGACTAACAGTCTTCTTCTCTCATCGGAGGTAGGAGTTGAGTGTGTTGATACTGCACTTTGTGATTTCTGAGCACTGGTCCTGGTTCTTCCTGATCCTGTAGAAATGCTCCACATAGTTGGATCGCCCCAGGAGCTCGACAAAATCCTCGTCGTGGGTAATGACAAGCAGCTGGAAGTTGCGTTGGCGAGAACGACTCTTGATTATTCTGCAAAAAAACCAAAGGCACATCTTTTGGTTGTCAAAAGTGTCGAATGACAAATAAAAGTTAATGTTACTCTTGCTGTAAATAAATAGTGTTATGTTTTTTTAAAGAAAGACTCACTCCACCAGTGCGTGTGCCAGGGACTCTATATTCTCTCTGTCTAAATTGGTGGTGGGCTCATCCAGCGCCAGAATCCCACAGTTCAGACAGAACGTCTCAGCCAGAGCCAACCGTATTATGAGGGAGGCGAGAACCTACAGACAAACATGCAGTAAACAACTTGTGTGGTTCTAAAAGAGATTGAAAATAACTTTTCATTGGTGTGATTACTGTGATAGAGAAACACAAGATGCACATAGCTGATTTATGACCTTTTGTCCAGCACTGCAACGTCCCCGCATGTCCAAAGCCGTGTCTCCCTTGACCATTACCACTCTATAGTTATAAGTCCTTCTTTTCAGGCCGGCAGAGGAATTCTCATCCACATCTGAGCGAATCTCTACGTACTCAATATCTGTGGGAGATCAGACATACTCTAGACATTATGGTAAAAGGTCACTTTAAATAGTAAGTCTCAAACAATCAAACAAAGATTTGACACATTATCAGAGTCATGCAAACAATGCCGTAATTGCAGTAAAACATGTTTAAAGGCAGACCTTGTCCCCTGTATGTGCTCCGCCATAAATCTCTGATGATTTTATTAATCTCCTCCATCTTCATGCTGTGAAACTTCATTATTGTTCTGTAATAAAAAAAAATGCTTCATGAATATTCATATACTAGGGATGCACAATATATCTGTGCCACATCGAATCAATTACTTGATTTAAGAATTTTTAAATTGGTATCAGTCGATATTGGTTATTTAAGTGTGTATGCTAGGCTTGCTATGGTAGTCTGTGTTACTGGTGTTACACAGTGATACATTTATCAACTGCTCTCATATATTTTGTGTCTGAAAGGGAAACTCTTACAAATACATAATGCAATAAGGATAAAAAATAACAAATAACTCGGTCCACATCTTTTTTTAGCACTATTTTTTTCACTTCATGTTTTTAGTAAATCTGGCCCTAAGTATCAAATTTTGTTAAGAATTTTAGAGTTTAGATTATTGACATTAGATAATGAATTACATATCACAAATATCGGTGCATCTCTAATGTATACACCAATAAAGCAATACCACAGGATAATGCAAACATCCTGTGAATGAACATATCAATTATGCATAACGGTTTCATATGTTCATTCCTGGGCAAAAAAAAACAAAACAAAGAGCCAAAAACATGAACATAAGCCTGATGGACTTTTTCTCCAGCCACTCCTTGGTTGACATGGCAATTTGGGATACATTTTGGAGAATTGTCTTCTTGAAACATAACTTTTCATTTGTGGGAAGCAAAGCCATTGTGCAATATTTCCACTGCAATAACTTTTCACAGTGACGCAGCTCACCAATACCAGCAGATAATAAGGCACCCCACACAATGCATAACTGTCTTTTGGATCAGTCTGAGAGTTGACTTTTTTAATTGTATTATTGTTGTATTTGTTTTGCTTACTATTTATTGTATTGATATTTAATTGTGTTCAGCACTTTGGTCAACAGTGTTGCTTTTAAGGAGCTTTATAAATAAAGGTGGATTGGATTGGGACTGTGTGGTAGAGATGCATTTATTATATTTTTCCTCAGCAGATTTTGAAACTGCTGCAACACCATGCAACTCGTGTTTCATTGAGATTCATCACTCCACCTAATCACCACTCCGAATCAAACTTCCCATATTCTGCCAAAAAATTCATTCGGTCTTTGATGTTTTTTCTGAGAGCAATTTTTAAGTAGTGCATTTGCTTAAACTAAAAAATCTAACATTTCATTAAAGTTAAAGAATTGAAAATGGGGGGTAAATCACATTATGTAATAAATGCTTTTCTCCAAAACACGTTGGCCACAATTGTTGGCACCCCTTAAAAATGGTATGAGTAAAATATCTCTGAAGTTTATTCCCACTAATATTTACATTTTTTAGCACACCAGGGTGACGAGGAACATGAAATTGTCTAGCTATGACGTCTTGTTTCACAGAAGTATAAATATAAGGAAGCACAAAGGCCAAATTCCCTTAGTCATTCATAACAATGAGTAAAACCACAGAATATAGTTCTGATGTGCAGAAAAAGATTGTTGAGCTTCAAAAAATATAAAGTGGCAGTAGGAAAATAGCTAACGCATTGAAAACCCCCATTTCCACCATCAGGGAAATAATTAAGAACCAATCAACTAAAGATGTTATGAATCTGACTGGAAGTGGACGCGTGTCTATATTGTCCTAATGCACAGTGAGGAGGAGAGTTTGAGTGGAAAAAGTCTCTCCAAGGATCACAGATGGAGAATCACAGAGATTAGTCAGAAAGCCTAAAAAAAAAAAATCAAACAAACACCTACATCAGCACATGTTGTTTGGGAGGGATTCAAGAAAAATCCTCCTCGCTCATACACAAACAAACTCCAGCATATTCAGTGTTCAGACACAACTGGAACTTTAGACGGGACCTGGTTCTGTGGTCAGATGAACTGTAAAAATAGTTTTTGGCAGCAAATCTACCCGAAAGGTTTTGTGCAAACAGGGATAAAAAGTACCCCATGCCCAAGGCTAAAAATACAGCTGGAACTTTAACGTTGAGGGCCTATTTTTTTGCTGGAGGTCCTGGACATCTTGTTCAGACACATGGTATAATGGATTCTAGCAAATACCAACAGATAAAAAATCAAAACATGACGGCCTCTGCTAGAAATCTAATAATGGGCAGTGGTTGGCTCTTCTTTCAGGACAAAGATCCAAAACAAACATCAAAATCAACACACAAATGTGTCACTGAACACAAAATGAAGCTTCTGTCATGGCCATCCCAGTCCCCTGACCTGAACCCTATAGAAAATGAGTGGGCTGAACTGAAGAGAAGAAGCACCAACATGGATCTGTGAATCTGAAGGATCTGGAGAGATTCTGTATGGAGGAATGGTGGCTGATCTCTTGTCAGGTTTCTTCAAACTCATCAGGCATTAGAGGAGAAGACTCAGAGCTGTTATCTTGGGAAAAGGAGGTTGCAAAAAGTACTTAATAAAAGGGTGCCAACAATTGTGACCAACGTGTTAAGGAGAAAAGCATTTATTTCATAATGTGATTTGCCCCCCATTTCCAATTCTTTTACTTCAATTAAAGGTTAGATTTTTGTGAATTTTTTAAATATAAGATCAAAAGGATAATCAATGCAGATTTATTTTTCTACAGCCATATTTGATCATATTTACCAGGGGTGCCAACAATTTTGTGACTATAAATATACATATATATATATATATATATATATATATATATATATATATATATATATATATATATATATATATATATATATATATATATATATACACTCACTCACCTAAAGGATTATTAGGAACACCTGTTCAATTTCTCATTAATGCAATTATCTAATCAACCAATCACATGGCAGTTGCTTCAATGCATTTAGGGGTGTGGTCCTGGTCAAGACAATCTCCTGAACTCCAAACTGAATGTCAGAATGGGAAAGAAAGGTGGTAAGGAATTTTGAGAGTGGCATGGTTGTTGGTGCCAGACGGGCCGGTCTGAGTATTTCACAGTCTGCTCAGTTACTGGGATTTTCACACACAACCATTTCTAGGGTTTACAAAGAATGGTGTGAAAAGGAAAAAAACATCCAGTATGCGACAGTCCTGTGGGCAAAAATACCTTGTTGATTCTAGAGGTCAGAGGAGAATGGGCCGACTGATTCAAGCTGATAGGAGAGCAACTTTGACTGAAATAACTACTCATTACAACCGAGGTATGCAGAAAAGCATAAATGTAAGTAGTTTGGGACGACCAGAACCCCTTCCTAGAGCTGGTCGTCCTGCCAAACTGAGCTATCGGGGGAGAAGAGCCTTGGTGAGGGAGGTAAAGAAGAACCCAAAGATCACTGTGGTTGAGCTCCAGAGATGCAGTCGGGAGATGAGAGAAAGTTGTAGAAAGTTAACCATCACTGCAGCCCTCCACCAGTCAGGGCTTTATGGCAGAGTAGTAGTAGCAAATGTAGTAGCATGTCGAATTGCCATTTATGGGCCATTAATGCAGGACTCTTCCTCATGTGTTTGCAGTTTAAATATAATGAAGCATTTAAAAGTTAATGGCCAAACGCATTATTACAAAAGTTCTCAATGCTGCTGCAGGTGAAAAATAATGTGGATGACATTGAATATCTTTTATTAAGGTTAAATAGTGATAATTGATCACTCAAGCCCTTCTAATCTAAAGCTCTCTCCCTAACCGTTGGACTCGCACATCCGTCATGTTTGTAGCTTTTTAACACTTTTTATCCGCGTTTGTACAACCCCAAATCAGAAAAAGTCGGGACAGTATGGAAAACGCAAATAAAAAAAGAAAGTAGTAATTTCTAAATTTACTTTGACTTGTATTTCATTGCAGACAATATGAACACAAAATATTTAAAGTTTTGTCTGGTCAACTTCATGTAATTTGTAAATATGCATCCTTTCATGTCATTCAGACCTGCAACACATTTAAAAAAAGTTGGGACAGGAGCAATTTAGGGCTAGTAATGAAGTAAAATGGTTAAATAATGATGTGATATGAAACAGGTGATGTCAACAGGTGATTGTAATTATGATTTGGTACAAAAGCAGCATCCAAGAAAGGTCTAATCCTTTAGGAGCAAAGATGGGCCGAGGATCGCCAGTTTGCCAATAAATACGTGAGAAAATTATTGAAATGTTTAAAAACAATGTTCCTCAAAGAAAGATAGGAAGAGATTTGGGTATTTCACATTCAACAGTGCATAACATAATTAAAAGATTCAAGGAATCTGGAGGAATTTCAGTGCGTAAAGGACAAGGGCGCAAGCCTAAGCTGAACAACCGTGATCTCCGATCCCTCAGGCGGCACTGCATCAAGAATCGTCATTCATCTAGAAGATATCACCACATGGGCTCAGGACTACTTTGGCAAACCTTTGTCAAGTACCACAATACGTAGTTACATCCACAAATGCCAGTTAAAACTGTACTGAGCCAAAAGGAAGCCCTATGTTAACAGTGTCCAGAAGCGCCGTCGACTTCTCTGGGCTCGGAGGCATCTGGGACGGACCATCACACAGTGGAAACGTGTACTGTGGTCAGATGAATCAGTATTTCAGGTATTTTTTGGGAGGAATGGACGCCGTGTGCTCCGGACCAAAGAAGAAAAGGATAATCCAGACTGTTACCAGCAACAAGTCCAAAAGACAGGTTCTGTCATGGTATGGGGTTGTGTCAGTGCCCTTGGCAAAGGTAACTTGCACTTCTGTGAAGGCACCATTAATGCTGAAAAGTACGTATAGATTTTGGAGCATAATATGCTGCCTTCAAGAAGACATCTTTTCCAGGGACGTCCATGCATATTTCAACAAGACAATGCAAAACCACATTCTGCACACATTACAAAGTCCTGGCTGCGGAGGAAGAGGGTACGGGTACTTGACTGGCCTGCCTGCAGTCCCGACCTGTCTCCAATAGAGAATGTGTGGCGCATTTTGAAGCGCAAAATGCGACAATGAAGACCCCGTACTGTTGCCCCGTACTGTTGCTTAAGACTTGTTTGCAGGAAGAATGGGACAAAATTACACCTGAAACACTTCATCACTTGGTGTCTTCAGTCCCTAAACGCCTTTTAAGTGTTGTGAAAAGGAATGGCAAAATTACAAAGTGGTAAATTCTTTACTGTCCCAAGTGTGTTGCAGGTCTGAATGACAGGAAAGGATGCATATTTACAAATGACATGAAGTTGACCAGACAAAACATGAAATATTTTTGTTCATATTGTCTGCAATGAAATACAAGTCAAACTAAATTTAGAAATCACTTCTTTTTTATTTATTTGCGTTTTCCATACTGTCCCAACTTTTTCTGATTTGGGGTTGTAGTTCTAATCGAATCCCCCTCCAACTCGCAATGGGTTGTGGGCAATATCAGACGTTAGAGTGTACGTCGATCTTTCGAATTCTGACCGGAAATAGAAGACCATCCGGGTATCTCTGGAATACTCTTTTCAACATACTACGATTAGAGACATACTAATTCTATTTTCGAATACTATTTAGTATGGATAGTATGTGAATTGGGATGCAGGGAATGACCCTAGTAGTGGCTTCACAACAACTATGTGACTGTTCTTGAATGGCCCAGCCAGAGCCCTGACTTAAACCCAATGGAGCATCTCTGGAGAGACCTGAAAATGGCTGTGCACCAACGTTTACCATCCAACCTGACAGAACTGGAGAGGATCTGCAAGGAGGAATGGCAGAGGATCCCCAAATCCAGGTGTGAAAAACTTGCTGAATCTTTCCCAATAACACTCATGGCTGTATTAGATCAAAAGGGCGCTTCTACTAAATACTGAGCAAAGGAGCTTAGGACCATGTGATTTTTCAGTTTTTCTTTTTTAATAAATCTGCAAAAATGTCAACAATGCTGTGTTTTTCTGTCAATATGGGGTGCTGTGTGTACATTAATGAGAAAAAAAATGAACTTAGATGATTTTAGCAAATGGCTGCAATATAACAAAGAGTGAAACATTTAAGGGGGTCTGAATACTTTCCATATCCACTGTATATATACATATATATTTGTGTATATATATATCTAACAAATAATACACTAGCAATTAAAGTAAACAAAGAAACACTGTTCTGGTTTTATTAGAACTATTTGTAAGAGCAAAATGTAAGCAAATACTGTAATTTGGAGCAATAGGTTTTTTCCCAGCCTTTTATTAGAATTGATATTAGGCGAAATCTTGCATCTCAGCATGGTGTGTCCTATCAGATTGCCACACTTCCTCTCCTCTTCTGCACAGTCAGCAATGATGGTATCATGGTGAGAAGAACGGGTCAGCTGGTTTAATGTGCGGTTCAATCTTTCATTAGAAGAAAACTGCTTAACCAGTCTGCAGCCAATCAACAGCCTAGAAAGCAGAATACTATGGAAAGCTGTCTATGTACGGTGTCCATTTTATGTGACGTCACATTCATAAAACCCAATTCTCAGCCTTGGTAAGTGTCCAATCAATCTACTGAAGAGACAGTACTTTGCAGTTATAGAGACATACAGTGGGTACGGAAAGTATTCAGACCCCCTTACATTTTTCACTCCTTGTTATATTGCAGCCATTTGCTAAAATCATTTAAGTTCATGTTTTATTCTCATTAATGTACACACAGCACCCCACTCAAGTGGGCACTTCCTTAATTATGCAGAACTTTAAGGCTTAATATAATTTAAAAGTTATAAAAAAAATTCACCCCCCTCACAGTTTTAGCTATATAGACTGTTTTTGTACCAGGCTGTAAACAGATCTCTTTCTGCTGTAAAGTTGGGGATTAACATGGGGGGGTCTATGGGATTGACTTTTTATGGCGAGGAAAATGTACAGTAAAACTGTATCAGGTTTTTACAATTAAAAAAAGGTCTTCAAACTGAATAAAAATGTTTCTTTTCTCACAGTGTTAAAACCAGCAAAATTTAATAAAAAATGTTTCAATGTTAAATAGTTTTGACAGAAAGAACATGTTGGTGGATCTTCTAGTATTAAAAACTTGGACACTTCTTCAAATATTGGAGCTGATTTTATTGATTTATCAGTAATAAACAGTAGATTCAATGTATGACAAGGTTTGGTAATAAAATACAAGTTCTTGCTTGCAGATTAACACATTAAGTGTCTGCTTAACCTTCCTTACACACGAGTGCTAGCTAAACCCTGGCTAAACGAATCAGTATATTAAGTATATAAGTATATTAAAAATCAAGTTTTATCCAATGATTGGCCACATCCGGTGTTTTGCTAGAAGCAATGTGACAAACCCTGAAACCTTGAAAGAATATGTTGTGGTTTTAAGTGAGTTGCGCAATTTGTCCTAAAAAGGCTTTTTCTGGTGCGGTCCAAAACAGGCATTATGCAATAAATCAAAAAACTATTTTAATTTACAATGGAGCAGTAATGAGTAACTAATAGACCACTATAGCAACTATGCCTCCAGTATTTATTATTCAATATTATGAGTGAAATGACTACACTGACAACTGTGATCTATCATTAAGTGAAGAAAAGTTGGTTACACTTAATTTTAAGGTGTTTTAAGGTGTAGTTACAGTGTAATTATATATTTAAGCGCTTATATTAATTAATAGCATGTACTTACTATAGGGTTAGGGTAGGATTAGGATATGGTTGAGGGTTATTTCCTGGTAATTATGCATAATTTACTGTTATTACTATGAAATTGAAGATAAACGTCTGGAAACGTCAGGATAACGCCTCTGCACTGTAGATAGGTAGATGACAGCAGAACGATTGAGCTACCCACAGGCCTGCTGATGTAACTTCTGTGAAGACACTGGACGATACCGATCTAAACCAATGTTGACAACTTCCTCTGTATATTCCTCAACAGAAACCAGACCATGATAAATGATAATTATTAAAATCAATTAATTAATTAACTGCTTTATCAATATTAAGGAAATTGTGTATTTGTACAGAACAGAGACCAATGAGAACTAGCAAAATTTGGATGAGGCAAATTAATGTAAATTGTATAAAGATTGCGTTAACTGAAACTGAGTGGTCAGCCTCAACACTTAGCCTGGGTGTGCAAAAATCAACATTACAATTTGATTTGAACCAGTACACAAAATATGTGGAAAAATATAATATGCAGGAGAATTTACCCATCACAGATCCTGCAATATCCATATGAATAGATTGTGGTTAAATGCTTTGTTTATAATGAGGAGGATATTTTAAGAACTTTCAGGATCTTATAATGGCACAAAAACTCTTATGTATCCAAATATCAAAGGAAATTTGATTGCTCAAGCGATGAGCCCTTCAAACTACACTATAAATCAAAGGCATTTCCAACAAATAAATAATGCTGTCTTCTTTTTTATCACTTCTCTTCATTTTAACACATGTTCTAGCTTATTCTAACTTTACTGGTTATTGCAGTAATGTGATTGTTTGCTCTTTTTTTTCTCATCTGCTGAACGATTTCTAAGTAGTTTCAGTAGAAATACTTTTCTACAAAAATGTGCATTGTGTTTTGGACCAAATGTTGTATATATTACAATTAGTGCTGTCAAAATTAGCACATTGACGCAAGCGATTAACACGTTAAAATATTTAACGCAATCAACGCAACATCCGTTTAAGTCATCCTTTGCCTTGTGTTACATTATACTGTATGTCCACGCTCTTATTCATGTAAATGCTTTTAAACCATCCAAGCACAATAAGACACGGAAGGTACTGGTGCGCATCTGTGAATCTCCTGTCTGTGTGACACACACACACTCGTGAGCACAGAAAGCTGCCTCAGACGGCGCTCGAACAGACAACAACACACAAAAAGCATGCCAAAATGCATGTTTTGTAGAGTATCCTCGTAAGCACAGTCTTAACCCTAAAACAGGCAACGTGAACCACGAGATACATACTCTGTAGTGTCTTGTTTGGGTCATAAGAAAGAAGTTTTCATCAAATCCTTTTACCATTTATCATAGCCTGGTCTGTCTTGAGTGTGCTGGTCACATGATTTGTATCAAGTTTTCTGTCATTAATTAGTCAGCCTTATCTAAAGCCAACATGGGCGCCAATGGTGCAGGAAATTCAGATTTTGTGATAAGTAAATATATATTAATCTTACCTTTTTTCAGAAAAAAAAGCAAAACAATTGCTAATATTAATTGTGAACATTGTCTTAAGATGTTGAAAAAGAAAATTAAGTTATATGTTGTTCATGCTGTTATTTACCCCATTTTGAAAAGTATGTAACTCCCAGTTCACATTGGCTGTTTAGGGTATAAAAAAGGATTATCCACAGTATTGCCAGTAGAAATCTGGTTCTAGTACCGGGGTCGGTTGCATGAAACCTCTTAAGTGGTAGTATCCCTAAGGGGGAAAAATCCCTGAGGTAAGGGATTTCTTTAAGAGGGCTGCAACAAACGTCTTAACCGTCACACTTACCTAAGTGTTTATACTAAGCATTTTGCGATAGTTTCAGGCAAAACACGGCAATGGAGAAACAGTTGCTATAGTTACAAAATCTCACACAATTAACAGAACATAACGGACCACTATCTTTTTAAACATTTACTAAACTATACAGCTGTACTACAATATTTGAGTTATGGAGAATATTACATGTGGTCTGACGGATGTCACAGAGCTAGCGTCCTGGAGCACATTGTTTTCATGAGTCCAGCTCCGACAGCTGACAGGAGGATGTTTAAAATCCTCGCGCCACATCGGTTTCCATTAAATTACATTATATATGTCCAACTCGTTGCTATTGTACTGTACTCATGCATTAACGGCGCTTTGTTCACAATTTCAGTTTGGTGTTTATTCTCTGAATGACGCGTTCTGTGTCCTAGACGCGACGTGTGCTAACCGGCTTTACAGTAACTTAATGGAAACAAAAACATCTAAACCAAACTGGACCACGGACAAACAGCATTTTTTTTAAAGACACCCAATAATCAGTCACTCTTGCGCACAAGACGAAAGCCAGCCATAAAATAATTAATACAAGTGAACAGTGGAAGTAATGAAAAAAAAGAGAAAACTTTGGTGTTGAATGATTATTTAATTTAATTTAATTTAATCAATATACACCGTTTCATGTCATACTTTCAACAGGCTTATTTTAATTGATTGGTAAAAATGCACATTGGTACTTTCTTTTCAATTAACATGAAATCATCCATCACGTTTGAGTTGACTTATGACTTAAGGGACCTATTTTGATCCCTTAATTTTTAAAGGGCTAAATGATTACTATGACTTTTTGCAACGCATAATAGAGCTTAAGGGAAAACATAAGCATTTAAGGAAATATTTAGTGACAGCCTTAAGATTCCTTAAGTGGACCCTTAGGGTTTTTTCTTGCAACCCATGTTTCACTAAGGTTACCCTTAACCTTATAACTAAGAGTTTTTCTTAACTTAAAGGCATAGTACACCCAAAAATGAAAATTAGCCCACAATTTACTCACCCTCAAGTTATCCTAGGTGTATATGGCATGTAAAACTGATAATATTACTTTTTGTTGACTACAGATTTTCATTTTTAACTAGATATTTTCTTGCAGAGTTTCACACACTCATTTTATGGTAGAACATGGGTGTCCAACCCTGCTCCTGGATATTTTTTACTTAAGTCCAGATGAAATATTTTTTGCCGATCTTTTCCCAGTCGTGCCTGTTTAAAGGTTAAATGAAGTATTAAATGAATGTGAAGACTTGAGATGTGATACATATGTTACCTACATATGATAAGAGCGTCATGTGCGGCAGGTCTTAAAGAATAATCAAAGAACAGAAGACAAAAAGAAAACAATTACTCTGTGTTCTTGATTGAATAACTTTTGTGGCTTTAATAAGGATTAATCTATATTTAATTTATAATTTATGCAGTAAAGACTGTGAAGTGTTTGTTTTGTCAATTTCTGTATATTTCCTATAAGTTAGACCTACCTGAACATCTTAAAGCATTGTTTACAAGGTTACATGGGTCAAAAACAACAAAAACAGTCACTGTTCGTGCATGTTGAAATAAAGTGCCTAACAAAATATTTAATAATGATAAAAGCCTTTATTGGGTAGGGTTAGGGGTCGGTGTAAGGAGGGATTTTATTGTCCCATTAAGGCGGCATCCATTTAATAATTTTAATAAATATAATAATTTGCACTCTATTATTGCATCCTATTTATGTACAACAATACTGAGGTGCAAATAGTATGTATCTGTCAAAATAAAGTATAAATTGCATGTAATTACTTATGTACACATATTGCAAAGAACTGTTACTTTTACATGGTGTAAATAGAATATATCTACAGCTATTTGCACTTAGTGTAAATATCATCTATCACTAATAAAACATTTTATTTACACAGTGAATCTAGTTGCTCTTTACAGTTGGTGTAAATAACATCTATTGCTAATAGCTGTTGCCTTATTATAATGGGTTTATGTGAAGTTCACTTAAATAATAAAAAGTAAAAATGTATTAAAGCTAATAAATGTTAAAAAATAGATTTTAATTATATTGTAATACTGAATGCCTATAATTAATGGCTAAGGTTAAGAATAAAATAAAACAATTGCTTTGGTTATAACAGTAAGCTTTTTAGCGTCTTTTTGGGGAGTCCCTGTGATATCAAGCCGACCAAGTCAGCGATGATTCAAATGCACCATTAGAGCTAAAATGTTGAGTCACTTCCTTCAGTCTAGGTAATAGCGCACACGGCCTGTTGCCTCTTGCTGTCAGCCGAACCACATCAAAACCAAACCTACACACTCTGACAAACCGCTACCTGAAACTACCCTTCAGAAAACCCCTGATAACAAAACCTACTTACTGGTCTAGGGCCTTATAGTAGATGTCCAGGTCCTTATTGGCCAACTCTGTTGTTCTCATGACAATCATTTTGTCTCTGTAGAGATCCTCAGCCCGGCAATAATGATCCTCACTGAGCTCTTTACGAAAACGGAGGATCTCGTCCTCGTAGCCTTTCTGTCGACCAAGAGCCACACTGCGGTTCTTTTTCAGGTCTTCCAACTTTTTCTCCACTTCGCGCCGCTCACTTGACAACAGAAGATACACTCTTTAAGATACACACTGATTTAAACTCTCACACTCTTATACAACATTTATACAGATTAGTTTACATTAAAACAATTAGGAGCAAAATGTAAGAGTTAGTGAAAGTGTGTCAGGACTTCCTAGCTAGCACTTGGTAGCTGTATGTAAGAGGTATAATTGATCTCATACTTGCGCAATTGCATGACTTGCATGTTGCCCATCTCCTTTAGCAAGACCTCACGTTTCCTGGTCACCTCTTTCAGCTCCTCCACACGCTTCCGTAAGGTCAAGTTATCCTGTAGCCAACGCTCTTGAACCTGTTAAAAATCACACAATCATAAATCCTCAATCAAAATGGAGAACAGAAAAACATGCTTCATTTTTAGGAAAAAATGGAAATGTAACCACATTGCGATACATTACAAGTAACTTGAGTTACATAATCAGATTACTTTTTTTCAAGTAACACTACTTTAACATTTTCAACAAAATATCTGGGTTACTTTTTCAAATAAGTAACAAGTTATTGTAGTTTTAGAATAAATGTGAGCATGCATTTACTCTTCTCACTTGCAAAAAATCTGTAATTCATCTTAAAATGAATAAAAACTGAAATGCAATCTCAGAATTTTACGCAAACCTGCAATAATATATTAAATCCCACAAATATACTTTATGTGTTTAATCTCACTTTATTAACCAATGTCTTTGATGCTGACCTTTGATGATCATACTTTTTTTAATTATTATTGTTGCATGTTGAACTTTCTTCTCCTGCATCATTTTCTTCTTCAAACTATAACACTGAACAACTGATTTTTTTAGAACTGCGCCCTCTACTGTACAGGCGTGAATTTGCATTTCTTTCAGCCTGAGGCTTATTCATTTAACTTTTGGCGTGAAAGGGCCTTTATATTAGCCAATAGAACTTTTATTACAAATTTAAGAATCTGTTTAAAGGGGTCATGAATTGAGAAATCAACTTTCCCTTGAGCTTTTGATATATAAAAGGTCATGATAATATAAGATTATCCTGTAAGTTTCAGAGCTGAAAACCTTCTTGTTAGTCAAAGAAAAGCTTTTATAGACACCATGGCCAGAAAACGATCGTGTGCTTCATACTGATGTCATTGCGCAACGAAACACCGCCTCTACAGAATAATAAGCACGTGTAATTCATTAGCCCCAAACATCGACTCATCGGATCACGCTAGCCAGCAGCAATAAACAAGTCGAAGAAGACAGCAAGATATTGTGGAAGAACACAGTCGCTGCATAAGCTTCCTTCGGATCCTAATATTTGGAATGTGTGATACTTCATTTATTTTTTAATGAAGTTCCAGCTCACGTGGGGAAGACATGTACGTGTGTTCGCTTCATTTCACTGCAGAATCCTTTGCAAACAAGTCTCAGGTGCTGGATTTGCAGACACGTGTTGTGCCTTTTATATTGGATTCGACAGGAATGGTGCAACAAACTTATGTGAGTAAAACGTCTTTTTTATATGCAATAGTAGTCCCGGGGCTATGTGTTTTCCAGATGGGCTACCAAAACGTAAGCCCATCGGCAGGCCAATGAATCTCATATAGTGAAATAATATTCCTTTCTTGATCTGGGCGCGCACGTGTGTGTGTGTGTGTGAGGGTGGATGAGAAATAAATCATTGTGTTTGTTTGATAAAGACGTTTACGAGCCCTGATCGAGAGAATCATTCCGGATGCCGCTTTCAAAACAAACCCTTCCTAATGTGAACTGAACTGACATGGGAGCTGAAGCTCATTAAATATGCAAATCTTATCCAATCCTGGCAGTGGCGTTTACTTTAAGTCTTCAGTGCGTACGCCATCAAAACCAGGAGTTCAGGAAAGCCTCAAAACCAGTGTAGAAAATAGCCTATTACTTATTCATTTTGATGTTTTGAATGTAAAAACCACTGCGTCATTAGTTGACCTCAGACAACAGTATAATTAAAAAAAAAAAGCCATGACACCTTTAAGATCTGCTGATCCTACAACCTGATATAACATCACATGAAAAACTAAGGTGAACTACACTGTATTGGGCATTCAAGGTTAACATGATGGCATCAATTTACTGATTAGATTCAATATAGTTTCCAGTGAGGGGGGGGGTTTGTCTTTGATCTTCCTACCGAGAGTCAAACTATGTGTGGATGTATAAATAATCTTTGTTTTCTTGAGCAGGTCATTTAGGGTACTGTTATCTTTAAATTAAACATCTTATTATTATTATAATGCATTACTTTTAAAAGTAATACAAGACTTTAAAAGACAACACATGTTCAGTAGGGATGGGAATCACAGGGTACATTATGATACCGTACACGATACATGGCTCACGATACTGATAATATCACGATGCAGCAATTCTGCGATAATCAATATATTGCTAGACAATCCTATAATAATACATCACGATATCTGTCTAACTATGAAAACAAAATGCCCATGAAAAGGTTAAGTGCATGGTTTCCAGACTTTGGACTTAAATACACTATTTTACTCGCACTGCTGTCCACCATCTTGTAAAAAAACTATTTTTCTCAGGCTAGTTAATTTATGGTCACGTTTACCTCATTCATGTGTTGAGCGCCACCTTGAAGAGCCATGAAGTAGCGACGCTGAAATCTATTTAGAGCTCCTTATTTTATCAATTAAAATATTGATATTTGGCGCCAGCGTATCCATTCTTGTATTGCACCAAGAAGGACAGCGATACATGGCTCTATGGATATTTTGTCCCAGACAAAAATATTTAAAGGTTTTTATATATTTATAGTGGACAAGTGGACTCAACTGGTTAAATAGCAACAATTACCACTCAACAAAATGCATCCAAATGGATGATTAAGAAAAGTCAGACGACTTGTTTAGAATAACTCTGACATGAATTTGATGAGTAACCTAGAAATAAAGTAGATTAATAATTTTTTCTTTTTTTCTGAATCTCTAAACTTTTTTTTCCAGGATTAAAAAACTTGATTTAAATTGTCTCTTGGCTTCCTTTGTATATGCCATCAGCCACTTAATTAATCAGATATTGGTTAACAAAATCAACAATGTTTGAACAAAGCTGGAGGTTCATACTAAAATTAAAGGATTAGTTCACTTTTAAATAAACTTTTGCTGATAATTTGCTCACCCCCATGTCATCCAAGATGTCCATGTCTTTCTTTCTTCAGTCGAAAATAAATTAAAGTTTTGGATGAAAACATTCCAGGATTTTTCTCCTTATAATAGACTCAATAGACTATGTTAAGTGTGACCTTTACAACGTAATTGCGTATTACGTGACGTCACGTACACATATCACAGAATAGAGCAAGGCAAACATTTGTGCTTATAAAACTTAAACTTTAATTT
Source organism: Gobiocypris rarus (assembly GCA_023029165.1). Taxonomy (NCBI): domain Eukaryota; kingdom Metazoa; phylum Chordata; class Actinopteri; order Cypriniformes; family Gobionidae; genus Gobiocypris; species Gobiocypris rarus. Next base: position 6,797,833 of record CM040930.1, on the reverse strand, counting down.
TTTTTTTTAAATGATCGTTTCGTTAGATAAGACCCTTATTCATCGTCTGGTTTCGTTTAAAGCCCTTTGAAGCTGCACTGAAACTGTCATTTGGACCTTGAACCGTTTGGGGTCCATTGAGTCCATTATAAGGAATAGACTCAATGGAATATTTTCATCAAAAACCTTAATTTCTTTTCGACTAAAGAAAGAAAGACATGGACATCTTGGATGCCATGGGGGTGAGTAAATTATCAGTAAAAGTTTATTTAAAAGTGAACTAATCCTTTAACCACTTTCACACATTTTTGCTCAATATGCCTGCTTGCACAACTGCAACTCTATACAGGTATGAATATTATTAGAAATGTATGTCATAGGCAATCTGCTGACATTTTGATCTTTTGCTTGTTTTTGTTTGTGTGTGTGTTTCTGCATTTTGATGTGTAAAAGCACAGTTTTGGAAGTATTTATAAAATAGGCCTAAGCAACAACAAAAGCAAAAACACATGAAGCTTTGCTTGACCTTCTGAGTATCAATATCTTGTCGGATGTTGCCCATGTCTTTATTGGTCTTCTCTCGCTGTTTTTCAGCCTCGTGTAGTTGTTTTTCCACCTCTTGTAGCTCAGTTTCTTTTTGCTAAATAAGAAAAAGTCAAATAGAAAATAAATGGGGAGATAAAACATTTACTAGGAAATGAGAGCTAAGAGATTGCACATCATTTGCCGTACCTCTTTGTAGCTGTCTTTGCCCTCTTCAATGTACTTGAGGATCTCTCTTTCAAAGAGGGTCAAGTTTTTAACTTTTTCCTTGATTGAATTTATCTAAAAGAAAGTATAAAGCTTTAGTCAACTCTGACGACAAGCAATGACTTTGTCTTGCATTAAAGTAAAAAAACTCCAAAACCTTTCATATGATACACTGTGGTGGATAAGTTCACAGTAAACATAAATTATGAGTCACATAAAACCAAAAACACAAATGCAAAAACACATAAACCAACACCTTTTCTTGCCCTTCTTCCTGTTTCTGCATTCTGCGCTTAGCAAGGTCCTGTTTCTCCAGCTGGAGCTTCTCCAGAGTTGCAGCTAGAGGAGACATCTGCTCCTTTGCATCCTAATAAACAAAATCATGACAACAGTTCAATATGATAACACCAACTGTTCAAAAGTCTGGATTCGGTAAGATTTTATGTTTTTGAAATAATTCTCTTGTGCTTGCCACAGCTGCATTTAAAAACTGTTCAAATTATGCAAGATGTCCCTGAGATGGCAAAGCTGAATTTTCAGTATTATATAATGCTCAATAAACATTTCTTGTAACCGTATTATCAATGTTGAAAACAGCTGTACTGCTTAACATTTTTAAGGAAATTGTGGTAATTTTTCAGATTCTTTGATGATTTGTTTTTTCTGAGTAACACACAAAAGTAAAGACTCATAACTCCAAGACAATAGCAAGGAGAGCCAAAAGGTTAGTATTGCTTGATAGAAAACAAACAAAAAAGAATATTATATATATTTTTTTAATTACATTTGGACATTCTCATGCAGTAACTCAGGAAGGAAATAAGGTAGGAGGATAATTATTTTTTTGGTAAAGTTTCTCTAAATATGTTCTGTGGTGATAGCAACAAGTAATCAAAAGTGACAGCACTTTGAACCAATGTAGCCTTTTACATAGTAGAAAAAAAGAAGAAATTAATAAATTATAGAGCTGTGACGAGATCTCGTGAAGCACTCAGAAGCCGCCGCTCCCTATACACAGAGCATGTGCGAAGGCAAATCAAAAGCGAAAGTAAACGCGAGCTCCATGATTCGCGCAAATTAGGCATTATACAAAGCCAGTCTCCAAATATCAAACTTATCTTATGCTGAGCTGTGTAGTTGTAACCACCTCTTAGCGCTGTTCTGCTCTCTGTTTGCACTTTAAATATAGAGAGAGTAACGTGATTATGGTTGCACTTATTTTTTACACTAAATTAGACTAAGAAAAAAACGTATTTATTTGTGTTGTGTATACTGTTTTTATTTCTATGTTCAATTTGTGGAAAGGAGTTAAATTAGGAAGTACAGCCTCAATCAGAAGTTCTGGAAGATCTTAATTCATGTACCGTAAGTTCTGAAGAGACTCATGTAAGATCAAATGGTAAATGGACTGCATTTATATATGGCGCTTTTTAACAGACCCATGGCCATCCTAAGCTCTTTACATGTTGCCTCACATTCACCCATTCACTCTCTCATTCATTCACCGACAGCGGTGTCAGCCATGCAAGGCTGGGTTTTAGGTGTCTTGCTCATGGACACCTCGACACTTGGTCAGGTGGAACTGGGGATTAAACCACCAACCTTCCGGTTTGTAGACAATCTACATGAACCACTGACCCACTGCCTTAATATGGGCTTGAGGGGTTAAAGAGCAGAATTTATTTGAAATGGACATTTTTGTAAAGTATATTACTGTCATTTTTTTTATCAGTTTGATGCATTCTTGCTGAATAAATACATACATAACCTAGAGGTTCCCTTTTGTTGGTTTACTCAACACTGAGTCAGGAGCTGAAGATATGGGAACAGAATATGGGTTACACTATGAGGTAACTTCTGGTCACCGTAGCAAACCACTCAGACTTACACCATTGGCTTGTATGGTCAAAGTAAACCATTAACCCTCTGGGGTCAACAAACGCACCTTGTTAAGTTTGATATTTTTCACATAGCAGCGAAATCGACTTAAAATACTCCTAACTGGGCGAAGCCTATGCTACATCTTTTACATAATCTCATACTCAAGGGTTGGAGAAGAAAAGGGTAACATAACAACCTGGGAGCAAAATTAAGTTGATGCAACCTTGAGTATGAATCCTAAGACACAACAAAACCTTCACCAGACCAGAAGCAAAATCCATACAAGGGCTCACTGACAAGGCCTGTAAATCAATGAATCTCTTAAGAGAGGACAGAGCCAATAAGACACCTCTCTGAAGCTGAATCTGTTAAACCTTCCAAAACCAAAGATAGATCCACTGAGGGAACATGTTCAGAGTGGAAATGTCTTAGCTGCCTCACCAAATGTATAAAGCAAAAAACAGAGAGTCAACACACAGGCAGTGAATCAGATCCAACTGTCAATCTTTGCACCACCATGCAATAAGCCAAAACTTGAAGGGACGTAGGACACAATTTAAGATGGCAACTTATGTGCCTGTTGAGATTATTGGCCTTCCATAAGGGATCTGTCTTGATCATCTTGCAACAACAGATCGCACCTGGGGGAAAGCCCTGGATCAAAACTGACCCGAAAGCATTACGCCAGCAGGGACTTAAGCAGGGTTGATTCAGCAGGGTGAATCAACAGGGACTGTTGATTCACCACTGAAATGGACCATAGGGAGTAGGCCCAGCCGAATCACTGCAACCATAAGACCTAATAGTCAGTGACACAAACCCACATTGACCGTATGCCCTGCTTTAAAATAACTAATTTAAAATTAAAATAAGCAAGAAGTCTCAACCAAAGCCCCCGCAAATTAGAACTAGATCTAAATGGGCGAGGTAATTTAGAACCTGCATGCCCTGGAGTCTCAAGGGGGCCATGAATGTACGGAGAGCCAGGGCAGATTCGGAAAAAATAAAACAAAACTGGCAAGCTTTGCCTCCCATATCGAAACCTAAGGAAATTTTGTGTGTCTCTGGACAATTTTAATACAGAAATATGCATCCTTCAGATTGATCGTAACAAGCCAAAATCTCTGGTTTGAATCTGAGAGCAGCAAGTGTACCTTCAACCAAACCACCTACATCTCAGAGATAAAGACAGTGGTGAATCACTCATGTGTCTTTGATTGCGTCTGAGGCTGAGCTGGTTTATTCACAGTGTGAGAAACAACATTCAACCACTCACTGCAGGATCAAGAAGTATGCACTTCTTGGCTGCTAGAAAGAGACTGCAAAATAATTTCTCAGTATCTAAAGCGGCTGTGGACAGACCATCATTATCATCCTCCAAAACAAATTAGATCACACTACAAGCTTCCAGATATGGACACAAATCACCACATGTAAACTCAACCGGAGAGGCTTTCAATATGCAATTTAGAGAGCGAGAGAAAGAGATAGCATGAGGTAGAAATTTGTAAGCTCACTCTCCATAGCCATTTAGGACCATATTTTACTAAACAGGACAAATTAGCATGACAGCGCAAAACCAAAAAAGCGCAGATGTGAGTGGAAAGTTCTACGTGCAATCTACTGATGACGAACAGACATTAAGAACAAAGAAGCAGCCGGATAATTTCCATAATGAGAAACACAATCACCAAGAGCATTGCAAATTAGCATCTGGTTTAAAACATGCTTTTTGGAAGGTAAATAATGGCGCAAATAACAGAAAATTGACTAGTGTAAACCACAGTAAATTGCGTTGAGCGATTTAAATAGTCTTCTCCCATAAACGTTGTATCTGAAACTCCTTCAAATGCATATGCAATAAGGTCAGCTGCAAAAATAACTGCCCACGCAGTTTCAGTGCAAATTTTTCACTCCACGTCTTTAGTAAGAAGAGAAATCTGAGTGATGCCATTCTTTGAAAGCACTGGTGACACATGCTTTAGTGACTGGTGCAAGCAGCCAATGAATCGTGTGATTGTATACAGGCTTCAGACAATCGTCACACCTGGAGGGTTGTGTTGAGTAAACATATAAAAGGGAACTTTTCTCATTATGAATCAAAGGCACATTAAAGTGTAAATGCGCTCCTCACCCGAATGTCTCGGTGGAGCGTTTGGATTTCAGTGGAGAACTCCACACACTGCTCCTCCAACTGTTGACGCTTCTGCATGTTGCTAGAGATCTGGAGCTTTTCTCCACGAATCTCGTTTACACTGCTCCTCAAAGCCTGGATCTGCTCCTGCTGGTCCTGGATCAGTTTCCTTTTCAGCTCAATCTTACTGCAGGCTACACAAGAGGAGCATCACATGGAGACACAGTGATAAACAAGGTCATATAGGTTTTAGAACTTATTTTACGTAATTTAGGTATTTGACAACAATACTTTGTTGACATATCCTGAGGTGTGACATGCTACATCTAAAATGATGTTGCTGTCTGCGTTTCCAACGTGGTCTAAGTAAAGATTGGTCTGGTGGCGTAGGACTATGTGCAAATTTCCAGAGCCCACTGGATTTCATCTTCTGCACATAAACTTCATAAAGCCTGAACCTCGTTGACAGTCCATTGGTCATATCTGTAAAACTCCATTGTTGATTTAAATAGCAAATGAGTCTTACTGCACGCACCACAACAGACGTTTAGGTTGAAATAAAATGCTGCGTGAACTCAGCATGTTCAGCGCCCAAGTCCCAACTCTGAAAGTTCCTGAACTTTGAAAAAGTATTACCTCACAAGCAGGGACATTTTGAATGGGACATTTTTATCCAGAACTTTTTTTAGACCCCAGTTCCTGCGGTCGTAACACACCGAGTACCACCCCAAAGTCCCTAGTTCCTGGGGAAAGTTCCTGTGGTGGAAACGCAGCTATAATTCAAGAAGTGTCAGAGCAAGTTTCTTTTATTTAAGACAGCTCAAACATGCATTTTAGTCTGGGACTAGTCTTAAGCCTCATCTGTAAAACTGGGTATATGGTCCTAATCTAGGATTTGTTGATCTAGGTTTTTTACACCGAGATCAGTGACAGATCCGTGTCCCAGATTTGATCCGATCGATCGACCGTCTGTCTGTCTAGATCTATACAATTGGATATATAATACAGTCCCTGACAAACGTCGTGTCACTTATCTATTTTGTAGAAACACCTGCTATTAACCGGACTTTTAATTCATCAATTGGTGTTAGAAATAGCTCATATGAAAAGCTAAAACCCTCCGAAATTACGTTAAATGCACTGAAATAAATCAGTTTCACTGAAAAAAGATTTATCATTTAATCAAGACAGAAAGGTCAAATTTTGGCAAGACAAAAGTTTTGTCGCCTATACAGAAATTGAACAAATTTACTGCAAATACAAAAATATGTCAGAAAATTAAGTAGTGGTGCTGTGAGATCCAAATTTAATATCTTATATGACTTCCATGAGCTTTGGCAAGGATTCATACAATTTATTGATGAAGTCATCAGGAATAGCAAAGAAAGCAGTCTTGCATGGCTCCCAGAGTTCATCAGTATTCTTTAATTTTGGTCCTCCATGCTTCCTCTTTCATCCTAACCCACATATGCTCAATGATGTTCATGTCTGGTGACTAGGGATGTTAACCGATGACCGTTTGACCGATGGTTGACCGTATCAACGTTAACCGATCAAAGTTGACGGTTAAAAAAAATATTAGAAGGCACGCAGTGAGTTAGACCTATCGTGTTGCAGTCTATCATAGGCGTAATTTACGGGTGGGACATGTCCCCACCACTTTTTGCCACTTTTTAAAAGTGACTGAAAAATAGATTGCGGAAGGTGTGTATAAAAGCAAAAGCACGGTCTGAAGCTTTTTTTCCATTACAGATTTACGCAAAACTTTTGTGATATTTCTTAATAGTCGATGAAAAAAATATAGCGAAATGACCGCGTTTCCATTAACTGATGTTATGCCACTAAAAACATTTTTTCCTTTCTTGATAAGTCATTCCAAAAATTATGCTACGAAGGTTGCACACCACACGCCATAAAAAGACATGTATTTTATCATAATAAGGACATATGTAGTATTGTGCTGTGTAGAAAATGACCTTTAACCTCCAAAGATTCTCTATTGGGTTTAGGTCTGGAGACTGGCTTGGCCACGGCAGAACCTTGATATACTTCTTACAGAGCCACTCCTTGGTTGTCCTGGCTGTGTGCTTCGGGTCATTGCCATGTTGGAAGACCCAGCCTCGACCCATCTTCAATGCTCTAACTGAGGGAAGGAGGTTGTTCCCCAAAATCTTGCAATACATGGCCCCGGTCATCCTCTCCTTAATACAGTGCAGTCGCCCTGTCCCATGTGCAGAAAAACACCCCCAAAGCATGATGCTACCACCCTCATGCTTCACAGTAGGGATGGTGTTCTTGGGATGGTACTCATCATTCTTCTTCCTCCAAACACATTTAGTGGAATTATGACCAAAAAGTTATATTTTGGTCTCATCTGGCCACATGACTTTCTCCCATGACTCCTCTGGATCATCCAAATGGTCATTGGCAAACTTAAAACGGGCCTGGACACGTGCTGGTTTAAGCAGGGGAACCTTCCGTGCCATGCATGATTTCAAACCATGACATCAGTGTATTACCAACAGTAACCTTGGAAACGGTGTTCCCAGCTCTTTTCAGGTCATTGACCAGCTCCTCCCGTGTAGTTCTGGGCTGATTTCTCGCCTTTCTTAGGATCATTGAGATCCCACGAGGTGAGAGCTTGCATGGAGCCCCAGTACGAGGTAGATTGTCAGTCATGTTTAGCTTTTTCCATTTTCTAATGATTTTTTTTTCACCAAGCTGCTTGGCAATTTCCCCGTAGCCCTTTCCAGCCTTTGGAGGTGTGCAATTTTGTCTCTAGTGTCTTTGGACAGATCTTTGGTCTTGGCCATGTTAGTAGTTGGATTCTTACTGATTGTATGGGGTGGACAGGTGTCTTTATGCAGCTAACGACCTCAAACAGGTGCATCTAATTTAGGATAATAAATTTTTTTAATAGATTATGTCTCACAGTGGACATGCACCTACGATGACAATTTCAGACCCCTCCATGATTTCTAAGTGGGAGAACTTGCAAAATAGCAGGGTGTTCAAATACTTATTTTCCTCACTGTAGATATAAAAATGACAATGTTTAAAATGATTTACATGACCATTTAAAAGTTTGGGGTCAGTAAGATGTCTGTGACACTGAAGACATGAATAAATTACACTATTATATGTATTAAAAAAATATTTTTACATTTTTATAATAGTTTTCCACAGCCTTGGCCTTCATAAATGCAGAGAGAAAAAGAGACTTCTATCAAAAACTCTTTGTAAAATCTTACAAACTCCAAACCTTTGAACAGGAGTGTACATTCACATGAGATTCACAAAAAGCTGTTTTTATTCTACATAAACTGCTGAACGTACTGGTGTCCAGGCGGTGTTGGGTCTCTTGTTTCTCCTGGCTGACCTGCTGCATGGTGCGGCTGAGGTCAACTCCCTGCAGCCGAGCTGCATGTTGAGCGATCTTTCTCTCCACATCCTTCAGGTCAAGCTACATATAACAGGAAACATTCGGATTACGCACAGGTAAAAATACTGCTTGTGAAACATCGATTACTGTTTTCGGGTCCAGGTTTGTACACTATTTCAAGTGAGACTAATATATCAACAGCCATTTATGAGAATTAATCATTTAAAGCACACCTTTAGGCAAAGGTTAAAGAAAACGAAAAACGAGGGGTACACAATGGTCTCTGGACTCCAATGATAACGATCATAACAAAATGAATCACTGTCTGGCCAACTAAGATTTCTATCTAGATAAAGGTTAGGATAATTTTTCAGCAGTGGTACAGCACACTGTAAGAGTATATTAGCACAGTTTGTTTGCTTTCGGGATCGAAAGGAGCATGTGGACCTGGAAACTGTAATGTGTGGCGTTAGACTTAAAGGAGCACTGAAGTATAGACTAATACAAAAATAATGCTTATCAGTCATTATTTATGGTCCACTAGAAGTGTTTAGTGATGTTAGTGTCTACAGTGACACTGCCCTGTGCCTGGGACGTTTCTATGCTGCACCCTTTGGCCAGTGGGTGTGTATCCCCAGCCAATAACGATACGCGGCACATGAGGGTGGGACTTTATAATCTTTGAGTCTGAAGCTTGGGAAGCTTGGCTAAATTGTCCAGTCTCGACACTAAATAGTTTGCTAATGTTGCTATTTCCTTGCTGACTGCTATCTGTAATCCGACAGATTATTAGCCATGTAATTATGTTTTTATGACCACATGTATTTATTGCTTATTAGTGAGCTAAACTGATGATGACTAAACTCTAAATCTAACTATTAGTGTAATTGTTATTTTGTATACACAATGCTATTTATGCATGATAAACAATATTTTGAAAAAGAAAAAAAAAGAAAACCAGCTGCAAATTTGTGTTCTGGCTGTGAGTTAAATGTGTTAAGTGAAAATCCTTCATAGTCTACCTTTACAACTGCATAACTTTTGCTCTATTCTTCATAAAGCTAACATATGACTTCAGAAAACTTAAGAATAAGTAAATAATTAACTTCCAGTATTTAATAAGAATCAAAATAATGCTGTATTCTGACTGTTCTATGTGCTAACAAAATAAGACTTTAAATATATGTTGTGTTTTTCTGACGTTCTGCATTTTACTGGATTTTATTTGCGGTGTTTGGGCTGACTGGAGATGAGCTCAGACCTGATAGCGATCCATGAGAGAGACGTCCTGCAGACAGGCTTTGGCTGTGTCTTCCTCAGACATATGTGCGCACAGGAGTGTCTCCTGCTCCTCAGTGTCTCCTTTCAGCTTCTCAATGTCCCGATTCACACGTTGGAGATCATTTCTGAGCTCTGGCAGCTCTTTCTCCTGGAGCTCCACTATGGACAGTCTGTCAGTACAAAAATGATTCGTCAATATCAATATATTGGGTGGATGGATGGATGGATGAAATGTTGGGGGAATGAAGGGGTAAACAAGTAGACGGATGGATGGATGAGGGAATAAAGGGGTAATCAGGTGGATGGATGGATGAAAGGATGGGGAAATGAAGGAGTAAAACGTGGATGGATGGATGGAAGGATGGGGAATGAAGGGGTAAACAGGTGGATGGATGGATGGAAGGATGGGGAATGAAGGGGTAAACAGGTGGATGGATGGATGGAAGGATGGGGGAATGAAAGTGAATGGATGGAAAGATGGGGAAATGAAGGGATAAACATGTGAACAGATGGCTGGAATAGGGGAATAAAAGGGTTAAACAGGTGAACAGATGGATGGATGGATGGATGGATGGATGGAGGAATAAAGGGGTAAACAGATGGATGGATGGAAGGATATGGGAATGAAGGGGTAAACGGATGGATGGAAGGAAGAATTGGCAATGAAGGGGTAAACAGGTGGATGGATGGGGAATGAAGGGGTAAAAAGTGAATGGATGGAAAGATGGGGAAATGAAGGGATAAACAGGAGAACAGATGGCTAGGATAGGGAAATAAAAGGGTTAAACAGGTGGACGGATGGATGGATGGAAAGATATGAGAATGAAGGGGTAAACAGGTGAACAGATGGATGGATGGATGGGGAATAAAGGGGTAAACAGATGGATGGATGGAAAGATATGGGAATGAAGGGGTAAACGGATGGATGAAAGGAAGAATGGGGAATGAAGGGGTAAACAGGTAAACAGATGGATGGAATAGACAGGGGAATGAAAGGGTAAACAGGTGGATGGATGATGGATTGATGGAAGGGGGAATGAAGGGGTAAACAGGAGAACGGATAGATGGATGGATGGATGGAACGATGGAGGAATGAAGTGATAAACTGGTCAACAGATGGATGGAAGGATGGGAATGAAGGAGTAAACAGGTGGACAGATGATGGATGGATAGATGAATGGAAGGATGGGGAATGAAAGGGTAAACAGATGGATGGATGATGAATTGATGGAAGGGGGAATGAAGGGGTAAACAGGAGGATGGATGGATGGGGGGATAAATGGGTAAACAGGAGAACGGATAGATGATGGATGGATGGATGGAACAATGGAGGAATGAAGGGGTAAACTGGTCAGCCGATGGATGGAAGGAGGGGAATGAAGGAGTAAACAGGTGGACAGATGGATGGATAGATGGATAAGGGAATGAAGGGGTAAACAGGAGGACGGATGGGGGAATGAAGGGGTAAACAGGCGTAAATAGAGAGGTTGGATGGCTAAAGTGATAAACAGATTGAGTACTGGACAGGTAGATAAATAGAGAGATGACTGAAAGGACAGACAGATTACTAAAAACTGTTATTGCCTGATGGGCTTCAGTGACATCATTTCATCACGTCTGCGCTCTTTTCTTTTCAAGTCCTGCTCAGTGTTCTTCAGTTTGTCTGGGACAAGCCGCAGCTTGGACTGCATGTCATTAATGACGTCCTGGAGCTCTGCTTCGGATGGGAACACGCGCTGACATACGGGACAGCAGGGCTCGCCCTCCTCCGTCAGCTGACTGATGAACTGACTGTACACGGCTGTGGCACCCGCCAGCATGGCTGCTCAGAGAAGAGGAAAAGACACTGATAAATCACATTAAAAACATGGAAGACAAAGAAAACTAGGGATGTTCTGAATTAGCACACGTACTAGGTTATGTAACTGCTGCAGACCACATAAACTCAGCTAACATTGTCAGCTACCACATTAAAGCTCCCAGCTTGCTACACATATCATAGTCATTGCTATACTTGACATAAAGCCGGCTATATCCTGTTTGCCAATAAACAGTAATTTACCATCAACCAGGCCCACACAGAATCTGCATCTGAAAAGCTCCAGACTTCAGCAGAATTCAAAGGCCATCAAACACAAAACACATCCCTCATGCATGGTTTGACCTAATTATATTTGCATTTTCTACCAAATGTGTATTAATTCTGTATTATTCTGAAGATTTTAAACCTATAAAATTAGCACAGAATGTATATTTTTTGCGGATCTGAAATGTTTTGTAATGCCGAACACATTTACGTACCTCTCTGTTTAGAACACTTCTCCAGCTCATCCTGGAGTTTGCTCAGGTCCGACTGGAAATCCTGACTGCCGCACACGTTAAAAAGCCTCTCTTCATAGCTGGCCAGCTGCTCTTCCTTACGTTTGATTTCTGCCATGAAGTGAGTCTTCTTCTGTTCTCCAGATGCAAGCTCCTTACTATGAAAACAAAAATGGAAATTTCACTCAAGTGTCTTGTCTAGCAATGTTAGTTAGTTTACTACGGCCGAACCACATCGAATTAAACCCCAAGGCTGCAGGTTCAAATCCTAATAAAGTATGTATTAATATAATTGGGAATTCATTAATCAAAAGTTTGAGAATAAATACATTTTATTGTGCAAATACAACATTTGGAAAATTGTAGATTCTCTGATATTATTTTATATGCAAACATGTATTTATTGAAGTCTTTAATGACTTTTTTTAGCCATATTTGTTTAGACAGCACTGTTAGACATGTCTGCGTAAGCTAAACGTCACCGTCTGAATACTACATCGCATGTCCCACTGACCTGAAGATGACCTGCTCCTCGAGAACCCCAAATTGAAACTGAATATGTACAAGATTTAAGTATGTGGGTGGTTATACAAATGTCAGTGTTGTCTGTTGCACCAGGGTCGATGCATGCGTGCGTGTCACTTATCATGTAGACATATAGGCCTAGTTTCACAGACAGGGCCTAGATTAACTGGTGTGCATTTTGAGACAAAACAATGGCACTGACAGATTTTAAGATAATCAGTGCAAATTGCTTTCAGTTAAAACAGCTCAAACATGCATTTTAGTTTGAGACTAGACTTAAGCCTCATCTGTGAAACCGGGTGTTAGATTCTGATTAGAACTGCATGAAACATTTTAGACCCTCACAATAAATATCCTCATTTATGGCATTCTTATTCTAATAAACATTATACAAATGTTTGTGGAAAAACAAATCACAAAAAGTGTCACAGACTTCATTTTGCTGAGCCGTTCTCTGGTGGAGTTGATCTCTCTGGATTTGGAGTAGATCCAGTCTTCCAGCTCTCTCTTGCTTGGAAAGTGTCCCAGCAGTGACACCAGGTCTTCATTGTGTCTCGACTTGATCTTCCTCACCTGCTCCTCTTTATCCATCTGGAATCCGAAGCATAGATTAACTATTATTATTATTTTATAGTTGGATAAAAGCGTCAATTTGCAAGCCCCTGTCTGGCATCAGCCAGATCATAAAACTGCAATATTTAAGTATATAGATGTCTCTATCCAGATATTGTGCTGTATATTCCGTATACTGCCTAGAAAGAATGCCTTTTGTCCCAAGTGACGTCTACTTAATATTTCACATTTAATACAGCTCTAATTCAGCACATTTTGATAAATGTGAGTAATTTGGGTAATCCATATAATGTCTACATATATATAAAATCTTTATACTGCAAATAGCTAAATAGTAGAAAATATTATCTTTGCTTTTATGCTACAATCAGATTATATATATATGAGTGGCTCTCAGGAGCTCAGTGAATTCAAGCGTAGGTAGCCACCTGTGCAATAAATCCATTCGTGAAATTTCCTCACTACTAAATATTCCACGGTCAACTGTTAGTGGTATAGTAACAAAGTTTGGTGATTGCCAGGAAAACGGCATTGTGCCAAGTGTAAAGTTTGGTGGAGGGGGGATTATGGTGTGGGGTTGTTTATCAGCGGTTGGACATGGCCCATTAGTAACAGTGAAATAACTCTTAATGCTTCAGCATACCAAGATGTTTTGGACAATTTCATGCTCCCAACTTTGTGGGAACAGTTTGGGGATGGCCCCTTCCTGTTCCAACATGACTGAGCACCAGTGCACAAAGCAAGGTCCATAAAGACATGGATTAGCGAGTTTGGTGTGGAGGAACTTGACTGGCCTGCACAGAGTCCTGAACTCAACCCGATAGAACACCTTTGGGACGAATTTGAGTGGAGACTGCGAGCCAGGTTTTCTCGTCCAACATCAGCGCCTGACCTCACAAATGCGCTTCTAGAAGAATGGTCAAAATTCCCATAAATACACTCCTAAACGTTGTGGAAAGCCTTCCCAGAAGAGTTGAAGCTGTTATGGCCAGCTCCATAATAAACCCTACGGATTAAGAATGGGATGTCATTTAAGTTCATGTGCATGTACTGTAAAGTCAGGCGTCCCAAAACCTTTGGAAATATAATTATATATATATATATATATATATATAGAACATTTCAAAATGAAAGTATGCACAAAAAAGGGCTGAAAATTGTAAACACTCTTGCTTTTTAAAAGTAGTATGAACACATAATTTCAGTAAATAAAAAGTAAAAAATTCAGTAAAAAATTGATTGCATAAATTGATTGCATATTACCTAAATAAAAAATTATTTAAAAAAATCTAATGAATTAAAGAAATGAATCTGAAAAATGATCATCCAATCCAATGTTTGTAATGGATTATATGAGTCACTATTTTATTTTCAAATTCAGATTTCCCATGATTTCTTGCTTTTGACAGCACATAATTTTATAAATTATTTTGATGCCTCAAGCAAACATTTAAAGACAACCCTAGCTAGTATTAGCTTTCATGTCTTTCATACATATTGTTATAAATAGTAAAATTTTTGTGTTGTAAAAATGATGAACTGAAGTGTTTATTAAAGACTGGAGAACATTAGGTTCAGGAAATCATAATAAGACTGTGCTGACATCTAGGTGTCACAGATATATACTGCAAGCATTGCGCTGGCAAACTAATACACATCTATAACTTATAACAATTTTTGTAGTATATATTATGGTATCTTGAGATTATTAGCTTAATCCTGGATGTTTCTGTCTTGTTCAGATGAGCAGTTTTTTTTAGTTTTTTAGTTCAGATCATCAGGTTTTATTTTACTCATAAATTGAAAAACCTCATTATAAAACCCTATAGGAAATAATTTTGATGGAAGCTAAGTAGTCTTTCGGGTTCTGACGTCATCTCTGCACCCCTCTATTGTCTGAAGGCTTTTATTTTGTTTATGTTTGCTGCATTTGTTTCAGAATTAGGCACACAAGTGTTATCACAATGGATGGGTCACTAATGGACATGAATAAATGAAGCATTCATACAGTGCTTTTCTAACATATTACTGTACACCAAAAAGTGCTTTACAGTCATATCAGAGGGTCTATGAGCATCCACCTGGATTGCAGCAACAGAAAAACGGCTATAGGTGGAGAGGAGAGAGAGTGGTAGAGCAATTCAAAAGAATGGGTATTATGATTGATAAGGGCCAATGGAGGGAATTTTGGCTAGAACACCCCTACTCTTTACGATAAGTGCTATGGGATTTTTAATGACCACAGAGGGTCAGGACCTCGGTTTAACATCTCAACTGAAGGACTTTTTTCAGTACCGTGTCCACATCACTACACTGGGGCGCTGGGTCACACAGACCACAGGGTGAGCGCCCCTGCTGGCCTGACTAACACCTCTTCCAGCAGCAACCGATTTTTCCCAGGAGGTCTGCCATCCAGGTACTGACCAGGCTCAACCGTAATATATTTTCCGGTTCCAGATAAGCCTAATGATTCCGGTTCCATTAAAATTATTAAACAACTAATACAAAAAATAGTGGTAAAGAAAATGCACAATACTAGGGTTGAATTTTAACAATTCCAAATTTTGATTCCAATAGGGTAAAAAAGAAAAGAAAAAAAGATATCATTCACATTTATTCTAAGTCTTATTGCAAAACATTTATTTGTATTTGAATACCATGAACAAAAATCAACAGGCTAGGAACTTTTGCCTATGGTTTAAAAATACTATGGCAAAAACAACTAGCCTAACTTGTATCAATTTCAAGTATAATTAAAAACAAGTAAACTCTTAGTAATTAAAAAAGAACAACAAAACAAATGAGCAATTGCACAAATAAATACAACTGAACATTTTATTTTTAAAATGTAAAATAACACATTTATACATTACATACATTACTTTTTTATTTTATTAATATAGTATTAATTAATTTCACTAATATAGTATTAATATAGTAATATAGTTAGAAAAGTTATTCTGTCTAGAACAGCGAGTGAATTTCGTTGTCTTTTGCTTAACATTATCATAAAGACGCATCAGGAAAATCTTCCGTTACTTAAAGAGCTGCACGGATCCAATATGCAAACAGTATTGCGGATCCGTGTAGATCTTAAAGTAACGGCATATTTTCCTGATTTTCACATGCATTTTTTATCTTTTGTTTTCTGCTGTCTTAAGACATATCCGACTGTGTTTAGGAGAATATTATGACACATTTTTGTGTATGTGTCCGTTCGTGCTGTGCAAAAAGACGAGGAAGAGAACTTGAAAAGCTGTAAAAAGCAACGCCAGATTGTCTGGGAGGACAAAGGACACTTTTTGCAGATGACATCACGCTGAGTGATTCAATTGAGAATGACTCTAATTTACATGTATTTCCTTCACCTGAAACTCCCCCCTCATGCTATGATCACATGGAACTCCTTAAATATATTGGATTTAAATGTCAATTCTCGCTAAACAATATTATATGTGTTTGATATCATTTGAAATGTCTCAGTGCGACTGGTACAAATATCTCATCCCCACAGGAACATTCAAGAAGATAAAGAGTTTTTAGAGATTAGAGATATTTTGCATATTATAACGGTTGTGGCTTCTGGAGTCATTTGGTCTCTTCTTTCAATCCAGGCAAATGGGAGAGTGATTAAATTTGAATTCCCTTTGTTAAATCATGTTTCCATTTGAAAGAAGTGACTGTCTGGTCTGAATACTTAAGGCGATCGAGCAGAATCAGGGTGCAATCCTATAACCATGGTCCGCCCGTAATGCTGGATGTCTTAAGACAAACCTAGCATTACGTAACATACAGAAAGTCAGGAATAAATCTCTCACTCTTTACTTCAGAGTATTTGGTGTTATGTATGGAATATCATTGAATTGATTATGTAATTGGCAAATACCTTCACCCACTCTTTGCTACCCCCATTGGAGCGAATTCAGTGGTCTTACAAACTCATTATCGTGACCTAATTACTATGAGAAGCCGTTCTGTGTGCATGTGTGTGTGTCTGCAGCACAGAAAACAGTGTGCGAGTCTTCTTTGGCTCAAATGTTTAAAATCACATTTTCTGTGTGCACGATGTGGATGTGTGCAGAGCAAAGAAAACAGTGTGCAAGTCTTTTGAGCTTTAATGATTTAAAATCACATAAAAATGTGCACACAGGAATTGATAAGCAAAATCGAAATTGAGCTTCTCATTGAATCACCGGTTCTGGGAAATTAGGAACCGGTTCTAAAATGGAACCGTTTCTCGATACCCATCCCTAGCTGTGGGTGAGAATGATGTGTGAGTTCACCTTGTTCTTCTTGAGCATGTCCATCTCTGCATGTGCCCTGGTGTGTGTGTTAAGCAGTTCCATCTCCTGGTCCAGTCTGCGCTGGGCCTGATCCAGTTCAGTCTTCTCCCGCTGTAGTTCAACTACTTCTGCCTTCAGACTGTCCACAGTACAGGTCTGCATGGCATTATCAAGCTCACGCTCCTATGAACACACATACATGAAGACAAACATAAACAAAAGCAAGGCAGGGTATCAATGATGTTAGTTTAGTTAGTTGCAGTGTTAGTACTGTTTTCTTTGTACTTATTTTCAGATTTAGGGCCAGATTTACTAAACAGGGCAAATTAGCGATAGACTGTAATCCCATAAAAGCGCAGACGGGAGTGGCAGCCATGCCAAGCACAAAATGGACCAGACATGCCTTTTGATTCTGTTTAATAATGGTGCAAATACCAGTGAATTGACTACCACAAACCTTAGTCATCAAATCACCTGGCGTGATTCATTTAAAAACTCTTCTCCCATTAATTTTACATCTGAAAGGGATACTCCTACAAACGCCAAAGCAACAAGGTCAACCGAAAAGGTCCCTTTTCATCACTTTAATAAAACCTGACAGTAGTTTTTAACGGCAAAAGAGAATTTGCATTGGCGTAAACTGTTAGTAAATCTGGCCCTTTGTAATTTTAGTAAAAGATTCAGTTGAGGAAACCAACAGAATATGAAGACAGGTGAAAAATATTTTGTATGCGCACATGCGGATTGAATTTGTTTTGCAGTAATTACTGCAAACCGCACTGACAAGCAACTTTAGTTTAAAAGAATACAAAGACATTTTTATTAGTTATAAATTCTGGAGGAAAAATTGCGCAGACACTGGACAAATATGAAACTTTCTAGGCGCACGTGTTGACTGTCTGCATTTGCGCACACTATCAAATAGAATCTCTGTGTTTTACTGTTCGCATACGCTAGTATACTTTGGGCTTAAAGCTCAAAGCAAGTCATCTGTGGTGTAGTGCAGGTCTAACCGCTTTCTGAAGCTCAGTGTCCAGCTCCTGCAGTCTGCTAGAGGAGCCCTCCAGTTTTTGGAGATCAGCCTTGATGTTCTTCAGTTCCTGTTGTTTCTTGGTCTGTATGTCTCTCTTCAGCTCAATGGTTCTCTCTAGACCAGTCTTCTTATCACGGAGATCATCGATGCTTTGCTGCTTCTGTGCCTCTTTCTCCTGCATATCATGCTGAAAAAAAGAAATTATTATAAAAAAATGGCAGCACTTTATAATTGACCTTAGAAAAGACATGAAATTTCAGGATATTTTTAAATATTTGAATTAAATTAAGCATTACATAATACAATAATAGTATAAAAAATTAACTGTTACCCAAACATTAAGGGTCCTATTTTAACGGTCAGAGCACATGGTCTTTAAACGCATGTCACAGGTGCACTTACACAAAAGACAATATAATAAGTGATGTTGTCTACACTCGATGCGACACCACACGACACGACAAATTCCGACAGTAAACTGTTGCCTCATTTTATATATGACATACTGACATAAAGGACAAATGCTTTGCAACAGTCGCTTTGTCGCGTCCTCCAGGATAGACAGCTTCTAGCTGTTGCGGCGCGGCGTGTCAACGGTCAATTATTTTTAATAATTATATAATCGATACATCATCCTGAATAGACCCGTCTCCGGAATGTTGCCTCAGATCTTTCGAATATTCAGATTATTATGACCTTTGACCTTTAAAATTGCCAGAATAATAACAATAATACGCTGTTTATTAATTGGCCAGAGGAGAAATTGCACCCAGACTGAGCCTGGTTTCTCCCAAGGTTTATTTTTCTCCATTAGGTCTCCTGATTGGGTTTTGGTTTCCTTGCCACTGTCGCCTCTGGCTTGGCTTGCTCAGTTGGGGAAAAACTATTTTTCAAATAAATTTCCAAATAAATCTAATTATTAAACTAAATTAACCATATACAGTCCCTGACAAAAGTCGTGTCGCTTATCTATTTTGTAGAAACACCTGCTATTAACCAGACTTTTAATTCATCAATTGGTGTTAGAAATAGCTCATATGAAAAGCTAAAACCCTCCCAAATGACATTTAATGCACTGAAATAAATTAGTTTCACTGAAAAAAGATTTATCATTTAATCAAGACAGAAAGGTCAAATTTTGGCAAGACAAAAGTTTTGTCGCCTTTACAGAAATTGAACAAATTTACTGCAAATACAAAAATATGTCATCAAATTAAGAAGTGGTGCTGTGAGATCCAAATTTAATATATTGTATGACTTCCATGAGCTTGAAGGACTGCATCCATGAGCTTTGGCAAGGACTCATACAATTTATTGATAAAGTCATCAGCAAAGAAAGCAGTCTTGCATGCCTCCCAGAGTTCATCAATATTCTTTGGTTTCGTCTTCCATGCTTCCTCTTTCATCCTACCCCACATATGCTCAATGATGTTCATGTCTGGTGATTGGGCTGGCCAATCCTGGAGCATCTTGATCTTCTTCGCCTTGAGGAACTTTGATGTGGAGATGGAAGTATGCGATGGAGCACCATCCTGCTGCAGAATTTGGCCTCTTTTATGGTTGGGAATATAAGAGGTAGCTAAGATGTCTTGGTATTTTAGACTACTGAAGTTGCCTTCCACCCTGCAGATCTCTCGCACACCCCCATACTGGATGTAGCCCAAGACCATGATTTTTCCGCCACCAAACTTCACTGTTTTCTGGGTGAATCTCGGATCCATGCGGCTCCAGTAGGTCTCCTGCAATATTTTGCGACTGTGGTGTAATTCAACAGAAGATTCATCTGAAAAATCCTTCTGCCACTTTTCCAGTGTCCATCCTTTTAGCAGGCTGTGGGCTTTGGCAAATGCCACACGGTTTTTCAATTGTCTTTTGTTTAGTGCAAGCTTCTGGGCACTGATTCGACCATGGAGGCCATTTCGAGACAGAATCCGACAAACTGTTCTGGTTGACACAGGGACTTCAGTGACCAGGTCTCGTGGAGCTCTGCTGCAGTGGAAAATGGACTGGCCTTGGATTTTCGAGCCAACAAACGGTCCTCTCGAGCAGTTGTCTTGCAGGGTCTGCCTGACCTGGGCTTGTCAAAAACGTCTCCAGTCTCTTCAAATCTTTTTTTTATCCTCTGTACTTGACGCTGAGACGCATTGAAAGTTTTTGCCACATCAGCAGTGGATCTGGTCTTCAGCCTCTTGATAATCAAAACTTTAGTCTCAGGGTGAATCTTAGGCATGTTTGCAGAGGTCTAGTTGCAGTTGATGTGAAGGTCTAGTGTACTGGGGTTCTTTTTATACACACCTGAGATCTAATTGATTCATTATAAGTCACAGGTGAAGCTCATATGACAAGGCGACAACACTTATGTCTTTGCAAAAATTGACTCGATGGGCTTTACCAAACTGTGAATATTAGAATATTTTTTGACAGTTTCATTTTGCACTGAAACATTATTACAAAAGCTGTTGGGATTAAAATGAGCCATTTCTTGAAAAAAAATCTTGATAAGAAATATATTTCAGCGGCACTTCAGGTCAATTTGTACACTAGCGACAAAACTTTTGTCTGGGATCGTAATCAGGGGGTTGGGTGTCATATATTGCCGGCCAAATCCCGGTGGGGAGGGGTGTAGTAGATTGCCGTTAAGAATTGTGTTCCAGACGGGATTTTGTTCCGGCCGGGAACACGTTCGCGGGGACACCACAGCGAGATCGAAAAGGGCACTTTCACTTTCAAAGGGTCAGGGGCTCAAGATGAGACGAGTGGATATATCGCGTTTAGGCTAAAAACAGGCTCGGCGCTTATAGCGGTTTGGAAAGAAACTGCATCTTGCAGTACATTTAAACAAGGAAATATAACGATTTGGCACTTAAGATTGATGGAGCAGAGAATAGGTTCAGTACACAGCTCGATGGCATGACAAACTCATTTTCTTTTAATTTGGCATTTATCGCGTTTTGGAAAAAAAAAAAAAAAAAAAAAAATATATATATATATATATATATATATATATATATATATATATATATATATATATATATATATATATATATATATATACAGTGAGAAAAATAAGTATGTGAACTTTGCAAGTTCTCCCACTTAGAAATCATGGAGGGGTCTGAAATTGTCATCGTAGGTGCATGTCCACTATGAGAGATATAATCTAAAAAAAAAAATCCAGAAATCACAATGTATGATTTTTTTAAACTATTTATTTGTATGATATAGCTGCAAATAAGTATTTGAACACCTGAGAAAATCAATGCTAATATTTGGTACAGTAGCCTTTGTTTGCAATTACAGAGGTCAAACGTCTCCTGTAGTTTTTCACCAGGTTTGCACACACTGCAGGAGGGATTTTGGCCCACTCCTCGACACAGATCTTCTCTAGATCAGTCAGGTTTCTGGCCTGTCGCTGAGAAACACAGAGTTTGAGCTCCCTCCAAAGATTCTCTATTGGGTTTAGGTCTGGAGACTGGCTAAGCCACGGCCGAACCTTGATATGCTTCTTACAGAGCCACTCCTTGGTTATCCTGGCTGTGTGCTTTGGGTCATTGTCATGTTGGAAGACCCAGCCTCGACCCATCTTCAATGCTCTAACTGAGGGAAGGAGGTTGTTCCCCAAAATCTCGCAATACATGGCCCTTTCATCCTCTCCTTAATACAGTGCAGTCACCCTGTCCCAAGTGCAGAAAAACACCCCCAAAGCATGATGCTACCACCCCAATGCTTCACAGTAGGGATGGTGTTCTTGGGATGGTACTCATCATTCTTCTTCCTCCAAACACGTTTAGTGGAATTATGACCAAAAAGTTCTATTTTGGTCTCATCTCACCACATGACTTTCTCCCATGACTCCTCTGGATCATCCAAATGGTCACTGGCAAACTTAAGATGGGCCTGAACATGTGCTGGTTTAAGCAGTGGAACCTTCCGTGCCATGCATGATTTCAAACCATGACATCAGTGTATTACCAACAGTAACCTTGGAAACGGTGGTCCCAGCTCTTTTCAGGTCATTGACCAGCTCCTCCCGTGTAGTTCTGGGCTGATTTCTCAACTTTCTTAGGATCATTGAGACCCCATGAGGTGAGATCTTGTATGGAGCCCCAGTCCGAGGGAGATTGACAATCATGTTTAGCTTCTTCCATTTTCTAATGATTGCTCCAACAGTGGACCTTTTTTAACCAAGCTGCTTGGCAATTTCCCCGTAGCCCTTTCCAGCCTTGTGGAGGTGTACAATTTTGTCTCTAGTGTCTTTGGACAGCTCTTTGACAATTTCAGACCCCTCCATGATTTCCAAGTGGGAGAACTTGCAAAATACCAGGGTGTTCAAATACTTATTTTCCTTACTGTATATGTATGTATTAGTGCTGCAACGACGCGTCGACGTCATCGACGACGTCGACTACGGAAATACGCCGACGCGGCGTGAAATGCGTCCGACGCGTCGATCATACATTCATCTCGCGTAATGGCGGCTTCTGCTCCTGGGAATGGAGAGTTCCATTCTATCATAAAAACCTAGACCACGATTATCAAAAGTATGGGGATAATTTAAACAGAGGCCAACCAAAATGGTCCTTTGTTCCCTTTGCAAAGCCGAAATGGCGTTACGTTACCACGGCAGCACTGCGATGCACGAGCTCCTCACACCGGCTTCACACCGCACACGCTAGCAGTGCGTTGGCAGGGCAGAAGCGGTGCATATGGAGAGCGGGAGCCGCGCGCGTCAGTTGTACATTCACACTGGCTGCGTTTGCCTCGTATATTGCAAATACAGACGAATATCGTCAATTCTGTCACTTTCCCGGGTTTTCTCCTCCAACCCCTGTCTGTCTCGTGCTTTGATTAATGATGGGCAGCATATATCTTCTGCAAATGCGACTGTGTTCTCCTCTTTCCCAAACACACATGCATAACATGCTGTATAAAGGTAGTTTACGTGATAAAAGTACTCTTAATGTTAATATAAGCCTCTAGTTTTAATCATTTAAACAGGCATTTGAAGTTTGAGCAAAAACTGGCAGTGTGTTTTCCAGTATTTTATTTTTTTAAAATCACAGCGCCGGATGTCACATGGTGTTTGTGAAACACACAGAACACTTCACTACATGATTTCAAGGTGAAATTACTTATTTTGCATGTTAATCAGGTCAGTTTTGATCAGAACAATGCACTGTGGCTTTAATTCAGCGTGAGCAGCGCATGTCAAAAATAGACCCGGCGCCGAAACGATCGCGGCACTGACGCTTCTGCTCTGCTTCTGCTACGCGCGCTGCCTCTGCTGCCGGTGTGAATGCACTCATCTGTTAACATGAGCGTTGGTAAAAATATGCGCTGCTTACGCCCTGCTTACGCGTGCGGTGTGACATCCAGTGAACATGCTTAAGCTTCCATTTTCCACAACTGATGTGTGTGTTGATGAATGTTTATATGTGAATAAAAGCCTAAATTAAATCTGTTCATCATATAAAGTGATTGTGTCTCTTCAGAAAATGTGGTCTAAACCACTCAATTAATTTGTATTAGTTTTACAATTTACGATAAACTATTTGAAGTGTCAAAGTGGTAGTTGCATTAGTGCTGCAATTATTGTGTTTGTTTTTTCTCAGGAAGAGGCAAAGCTTAGAAGAAGAATTCTTTCAAAATGTGTGTGAAATGCGACGTCGCGTCATACATTCATCTTGCATAATGGCCCCAGCTGTCGTTACACTTACCGATAGCATACTCAACATGATTGTAAAAGATACTTTATGGCACTTTATTTTTGTATACTGTAAAAACTAACTTGCAGTACTTTTGGTAAAAATTAATAAAAGTTGAAATATTATATTAGAAGTAGTACCTATCATTTTTGTATAGTTATCCAAAGGATTCATTAGCTAATCAAAAAAAGAACACTAGATTGAAAAAAAATAATAATAATTGTTAGATTAGTCGACTAATCGAAAAAATTATCGTTAGATTAGTCGACAGAAAAATAATCGTTAGTTGCAGCTCTAGTATGTATATGTATGTATATATATATATATATATATATACACCTTTTCCCTACCCCAATAAATTTAATTATCAAATGATTATGAAGCAAAAGTGTGACCTGGGTGGTGAATGACATTTCCTGCAGTATAATTATCTACCATAGTCTGGTTGAGGGCTTCAGTGTCCTGGTCCAGTCTCTCTTTGACTTGTTTGTGGAAGCTCTGGAGCTGTCGTTCATTAAGAGGGGTCCGATCATATCCCTCCAACTCCAGGAAAGACGCTAAACTCTTCACCTGGGTGTCCCTCTTTTTAATGTTCTGTGTGTGCCTATCGGACTCCAGCTGCAGACGGCCTTCAAATTAACAGAAACAATGATGATGAACAGCTCTGAGAAAGAATAATGTTTTTTTCCCGTTAAAAATGCATTTTGAGCAAAATCACTTGATGTGAAAGTACTCGTTTTTCAGTGCATGTCTATAAGTATAGTGTACTTTAGGACAGCAATAACTCATCTATAAAATTAAAATGAGCTAACAATACATTTTATTCATTAATGTGGATTAATTATATTTCATCATTAATTTCATCTCTGAAAAACTTTGCAGTAGCAAATTTCTATGAAAGATTTCTTCAATTTCTAATGAAGGCCCAAAAGTGAGAAAGTGTGAAATGTGTTCAAAATTTCAAAGCACGAGACGAGAACACTTTATATAAGCACTTCTAAAATGTTAATGAGCATGCTTTCATGTGGCCTGCACATGAAAACATAAACCACTTAATCAAATAAGAAATTAACAGATCCACCGATCCTAGTGAATTTCCCCAGTACCACCTTCCTGTGGCAAATCAGGCTGTGATGTAAACTAAAAAAAAGGACATTAATATATTAAAGGACTTCTATTGACTCTTTTGAATACTAAAATACACTAAACAACCATTCAAGCATATATGGAGAACACTTGTCCACTAGGGATGCTCCGATCAGAATTTTTGCAGCCGAACACGTTTATTTGTCATTGTGATCGTCCGATACCAATCATTCAAGCTTTATATAAGTAATAATTAAGCTCTCTATTGAATGTCAGTGTTTTTTTCCCATAGTAAGAGTAATACCGCAGACGTTATTCACAGTAATTAATTGTTTTCTAATTAAGAATCAAATAAATAAGCACAACAAATATAATTTTACAATTAACATTTTAATAGGCCTTTAAAAACAGGTCTTATGCAAAACACTATCCATATTATGATATGCTCGCTTATTAAAGAGCCTACAGGACTTAATGTCAAACTGAACATAGTTACAACCCATATTGTGTAATTAAACATTGTCCAATATGTGACTGAGAACAAAAACAAATAAAACACTGCAACACCTAAAACAAAATGAGAAGTCTGATGCAAGAGTATTTGTGTCCTTCCCATAGACTGTAAAAAGGAGGTAGAGCTTTTCTGCATTTTGTGGACGTAGTCTATACCTCTTTTCATCTAAAACATATGCCCCTGTACTGAATAGTTGCTCACCAACAACACTTAAGCGTTAAACATCAAGAACTAGAATACATAAATCGGATAAAGTAATTAAATGTACACAAAAGTGCATGATCTTCACAAAAGTCATTTAGTTAAGAGCAATAAGAGACGTAATTAGCCTGCTTTCACGTTAATACCAAATGCACTGTTTACATTTACTTAAGGCATAAACTACTGTGTTTATAAAGATAATCACAAATATGGGCATTATGACACATGCACTATATTGCCAAAAGTATTGGAAAACCCCTCCAAATCACTGAATTCAGGCGTTCCAATCACTTCCATGGCCACAGGTGTATAAAATCCAGCACTAGGCATTCAGACGCTTCTACAAACATTTGTGAAAGAATGGGTCGCTCTCAGGAGCATCAACTGTTAGTGGTATTATAACAAAGCTTCATGGAATGGGTTTCCATGGCCGAGCAGCTCATCCAAGCCTTACAATGACCTAACCCTAACCCTGCAATGCAAAGTGTCGGATGCAGTGGTGTAAAGCACGCCCGCCACTGGATTCTAGAGCAGTGGAGACGTGTTCTCTGGAGTGACAAATCACGCTTCTCTGTCTGGCAATACAATGGACGAGTCTGGGTTTGATGGTTGCCAGGAGAAGGGTCCTTGCCTGACTGCATTGTGCCAAGTGTAAAGTTTGGTGGAGGGGGGATTATGGTGTGGGGTTGTTTTTCAGGGGTTGGGCTTGGCCCCTTAGTTCCAGTGAAAGAACTGAATCGATAAGCTTAGTTTTTGTTATTTTTGGACCAAAATGTATTTTCGATGCTTCAAGAGATTCTAACTAACCAACTGATGTCACATATGGACTACTTTGATTAAGTTTTTATTAGCTTTCTGGAAAGGGACAGTATACCGTGCACACATTCAATGAAGGATCAGAAAGCGGACTGTGTTCCGAAGATGAACGGAGGTCTTACGGGTGTGGAACGACATTAGGGAGTCATTAATGACATAAATTTCATTTTTGGGTGAACTAACCCTTTAATGCATCAGCATACCAAGACATTTTGGACAATTTCATGCTCCCAACTTTGTGGGAACAGTTTGGGGATGGCCCCTTCCTGTTCCAACATGACTGCGTACCAGTGCACAAAGCAAGATCCATAAAGACATGGATGAGTAAGTTTGGTGTGGAGGAACTTGACTGGCCTGCACAGAGTCCTGAACTCAACCCGATAAAACACCTTTGGGATGAATTAGAGCGGAGACTGCGAGCCAGGCCTTCTTGTCCAACATCAGTGCCTGACCTCACAAATGCACTTCTACAAGAATGGTAAAAAATTCCCACAAACATAATCATAAACCTTTTGGAAAGCCTTCCCATAAGAGTTAAAGCTGTTATAGCTGCAAATGGTGGGCCAACTCCATATTAAAATAACTCCACACTGGTGATGACATGACTACGGCGCTAAAGTGTGACGTCATCAATTTGTCATCGGTTGGTGAAATCGACTTATTTTAGTGATTCCTGATCTAATCATATTATGTGATTATCGGCTGATCGATCGGAACATCCCTAATATCCACCACCATAGAAAAATAAATGAAGAGCAAAGGTGCAGATGACTACCTTGCTCAACTAGAAGGTCAGATTTGATGCGGTTTATCCTCTGGCACTCTCGGCCGGCCCGTTCAAACTCGCGCTGGCACTCTGTAAGCCTCCTTTCCTTCTCTTTGACAGTCTGCTGGTGGTTCTGATACATGTCCTGCAGCTGATCATCTGAGCCCTGAAACACCTAAAAACAACACAACACAGAGTCAAGGCTCCTCAAGCAATGAACGAACGGTGTGGTGCAAGGCTCTGTCTTAGGCCTTTTGTTTTTCTATCCTTACATGGTTCCATTTAGGTGATATTTTTAGGAAACATGGTATTACTTTTCATTGTTATGCAGACAATTCTATATTTCTCCAGACCAGAGGAAATTTGTAATATTGAAGGTTGTTTTATTACAATTTAAGAAGACATCTTTGGGAGAGAAAGAGGGGAGGAATCCATCGAGACATGAACTCAAATCTGTCACTACCACTGGACCAAAGCATCAACACTAATGTTACTTCATTGGCAATACAGTTGAGAACAAACACATCCCTAGTAATCTAAAGAACCCTTAGGTAAATGAAGAAAATAAATGGCTTTTAGTAAGAAAACGTAGCAAATGGACCCCTCTTTTATTTTTTAAATTATATAAATCAAATGACAAATATAAGAAAGCAAATGCAAACCCCTCGTTCCAACATCAGATGAAAAACAGCAGCAGTAAATATACGAAAACCATTTACTGAATATCCTGTACATGTTTTCTGTGCAAAACACTTCCTCTGCTTTCACATGATCATTATCTGGCATTTATGACTAATACTGAGAGCAGTGAAAGTTTCTTAAGTGATGACTGATGTTTTATTTTTTATAAACATTGGTTACCTGCTCCATCTTTTCCTCTAGTTCCTGGTTATCATCCTCCATCTGTTTCTTCCTGCTTTCCAGAGCTTTGATGTCATTATCCAACTTCATTACTTTGCTGAGGCTGCTGTCTATGTCATACAGTCGGTTCTGAAAAGTGTGTTTGGTAAACATACATAACATGACCACACAAGGGTATGGGCTAAAATTCAATTGATGTCAGTCTCAAAAACATATTTTGAGTATTTTACAACAGCTCTGAGCGTGGCTCTTCTGAGCGTGGTTTTTAATTCAATTGATTCATAATGTTTAGCTTCTGTTTCTGCACTTGGTATCAGACTAATCATTCATAAAAATAATTAATCTTTAATTAATAATGACTGGATTATTTAAACATACACATTATTAAATGTAAATACATAAATGTAAAAAAATAACAACCACTTGTTTGTAAACTGCAATGTTTGAAAACGCATGCAAATTATACGTTTTCGCAACCATGCCGCACAGCAATGTCACATGAGCCTGTAACTGTAAGAGTCGAGTCCAAAATCTCTACCAGTTTACAAATTTCTACCAGTTAATCATGTCTACTGGTATATCGCTCACCCCTACACCTGCTTGTATTAAATGCAATTTTGGTAATACTTTACAATAAGGTTCTATTTTGGCACATTTCCATTGCATGGTACAGTTCGGTACAGCTCGCTTTGGCGTGTTTCCACTGCATGGTACAATTTGGTACGGCTCGCTTTTGCGTGTTTCCACTGCATGGTACAGTTTGGTACGGCTCGCTTTTGCGTGTTTCCACTGCATGGTACAGTTTGGTATGGCTCGCTTTGACACACGCGTTTCCACTGCATAGTACGGGCTCGCTTTGGCACGCGCGTTTCCACTGCATGGTTCAGTATGGCTCGCTTTGACGTGTTTCCACTGCATGGTACAGTACAGTACGGCTCGCTTTGGCACGTTTCCACTGCATGGTACAGTTCGGTATGGCTTGCTTTGGCACGTTTCCACTGCATGGTTCAGTATGGCTCGCTTTGACGTGTTTCCACTGCATGGTTCAGTATGGCTCGCTTTGACGTGTTTCCACTGCATGGTACAGTACAGTACGGCTCGCTTTGGCACGTTTCCACTGCATGGTATAGTCCGGTACGGCTCGCTTTGACGAGTTTCCACTGCATGGTACAGTTCGGTATGGCTAGCTTTGGCACGTTTCCACTGCATGGTATAGTCCGTTATGGCTCGCTTTGACGAGTGTCCACTGCATGGTTAAGTTCGATACGGCTCGCTTTGGCAAGTTTCCACTGCATGGTACAGTTCGGTATGGCTTGCTTTGGCACGTTTCCACTGCATGGTTCAGTATGGCTCGCTTTGACGTGTTTCCACTGCATGGTACAGTATGGCTCGCTTTGACGTGTTTCCACTGCATGGTACAGTACAGTACGGCTCGCTTTGGCACGTTTCCACTGCATGGTTCAGTATGGCTCGCTTTGGCGCGTTTCCACTGCATGTTTAGCAGAAGGCCTTTATTAACCCCCCGGAGCCGTGTGGAGCAGTTATATGATGGATGAAGTCACTGCCATAATATAGCTTGGATTAGCTAGGACATTTTTTAATATAACTCTGATTGTATTCATCTGAAAGAAGAATGTCATATAAACCTAGGATGACTTGAGGGTAGGGGTGTGCGATATATATCGTCTGCGATAATATCGTAATTGTTGTTTTAACGATGTGCGATCTGACATTATCGAGTATATCCCTCACACATCAGAGAGCACGCATGATGTAGTTTTGTTGATTAGACTAGTGCCAGTGCGCATTAGAGTATACGCTATCACGCAGTGAAAGTATAGTTAATAAGATATCACACAAAGATTGCAGTTTTTCAAATGTGATATTGATTTTATGCAAGTTTACTAAGCAAGAAGTTAATATTAAGTGACTTACAGTTTAGACTTCCATATTGCCTGTTTAAAACAAAGACACAGCACTGTATCTGCGTCTCTGAGCGAAACACAGCGGCGTTTCCATACTAAACGAATCAAGTTTTTGAACGAATCAATGATTTAATGACTAAGATAGATTAAGATAGTCAAATGCTTCTTTCCTTGAATGAATCAGCTGTTTGGTTGAATCTCAATGACTCACTCATTAAACGTGATTTGCTTCCACCTACTGGCGGTTTGAATTTCACAGTTAAAGTATTATTTTCATGTTTTAAATAATTTCAAATATCAATATTTTTCAACATTTTATGTTTTAAACATTAAAACATTATTTATGCATAACTGCAGGATATTAATATGTCACTTCTGAGCTGTGTAAATGATCAAACAATAAACAATGTGTGTAAATGATCTAAATGCCACTTCAGATGCAGCTTCTGTGTTTCCTCTGCACTGCAAAGAATAATTTGGTTGATACTTATTTAATTTGATTGGTAACAGTCCTATTGTGTCTTATTATAATACATTTTTGAAATTTATGAA
The DNA here is from genome assembly GCA_023029165.1 of Gobiocypris rarus. Lineage (NCBI taxonomy): Eukaryota > Metazoa > Chordata > Actinopteri > Cypriniformes > Gobionidae > Gobiocypris > Gobiocypris rarus. The sequence goes on along the minus strand of CM040930.1, from coordinate 6,767,267 downwards.
ATTGACACAAATTATGTAAAAAAAGTACATTTATCAAGGTAAAAAGATGATTTCTGTCACTTCTGTAAACTAACCAAACAGAATATGAAGAATATCATTACCTGCCAAACCTGCCAAAGTACCAGCACAATAACACACTCAGCATATCGTTATCGAGAATATCCCAGAAAATATCGAGATATCTTTTTTTGTCAATATCGCACACCCCTACTTGAGGGTGAGTAAATCATTGGCTAGTTTTCATTTTTGGGTGAAATATCCCTTTAACTTGAATAGATGCATTAATACATGTGAGTTAAGGTTAACTAATGCTGAACAGAGGTGTTTGTTCATGTTAACTAATGCATTAACTAATACAACCTTATTGTAAAGTGTCACCGCAATGGTAAATATTCATTATCCAAAACAATCAACTGCCACAGATCTCAAAAATGTAAAACCTCTTTTCTGAAATACCACAGAAAATACCCATGGCGTTTAGACTTCTGTAACAGCCTACAAATTGCCGTCAGAGATTCTTGGCATCTCACCTCCATTGGGTCAATCTGATTCTCGATGCGTTGGACACTCTCTTTGGAGGAAGACAGCTGAGCCTCTTTGGTGGACAGCAGCTCTTTAATCTCTTGGGCTTTATCTTTGTTCTGTTTTAGGTACTTGAGCTCCATCCTGCAGGTATTAACAGTCTGGACCTGCTTCTGCCTCAATGTCTTCAGGGTGTCTAATACCTTAATGTACCTTCAAGCAAAAGATTGTGGTTATTTTCAGGCATTCATTTGTGATGCCAGGTTAATATGAGTAAAGACACCACAGGACAAGTCAATGTGCAAAAAAATAATAAGAAAATAACTGAAAATCCTACACATTTAGGGCAAGATTAAACTAAACAGGGCAAAATAAGAGCGCAATTCCAAAAAAGCGCTGATGGGAGTAGACAGTTCTGAACGTGATCTACTGACGAGATGCAAATTAATGAATAGACGCAGCCGGATCCTTTCCATAATGAACCGTGCAAATCTACCAGTTAGCGTCTAGTTTAAGATATGCTTTTTTTGGGTGGCCCAAACACCAGTAAATTGACAAGCTATTGTAAATCCCCTTTCGTGATTAATTTAAATACTCTCCTCCCATAAATTTTGCCATAACCAGTAGTTTTTTAACGCTAAAAAAAGGGTATGTGCTGGCGCAAGCTGTTAGTAAATCTGGCCCTTAGTTTACTAGGATTTTATATACCTATGGTGCTTATCAATATCTCTGTATGATAAATTATAAAGTGGTGTTTTTGTGAATAAATCAGTGTTTTGAATTAATCTTCTTGAATAAATCGTTTCATTCACGTCCATTGTTTAAGTTGTAAACAAATATGTTTTTTCTGGCCAACAGAATTAAAAAAGCCATGGAGTCAAAGCTTTGCTCGCATGATTGTTGAGCATTTAATATCTGTTTTTTCTATTATCCTTTGGCTTGCGTTACATTATATGATCACGCTATTATCAATGCATGCAATTTTAAACCATTCAAGTGCAACAAGACAAAAGTGAACGCGCTTGTCTATGAATGTCCTGACACACACACACACACACACATTCAGAATCAAGCCAAAATGTCTGTTTTAGTCGAGTATCATCATAAGAGCAGCCTTAAATGAGTTAAATAACGTCATAAATGAACATAAAGAGTTAGACGTGCCACACGTGTGTCAAATCCACGTCATGAGCGGCAGATCTTAAAGTGACAGCAGCCTAATAAAACAGTTGCTGTGATGTCTGTCATTAATGTTAATCAAAGAACAAATGTAACAGAAAATTGAAGGTTTAATAAAGCATTAATCTATATTTAATTCATAAATCACAGTGCCTATAGAAAGTCATCATACCCTGTGAAAATGTTCATTTTTGTCACATTACTCCCTGGAAAATAAAATAAATTAAGTCTTAACTTTTCTTTTAAAGGTTACTTCAAAGTATTAAATCAGGGGATTGATGAGTTTTTCCAATCCTGTTATTCTAGTTTTACGATTTGTAATAATCCTCCAGAATGTTTTAAAATGTTATTTTCACTTTGATTATAAGGGTTATAATGTGTATACAGCTTAAACAAAATTAATTATATATATATATATACATATATATATATATATATATATATATATATATATATATATATATATATATATATATATATATATATAAATAATTAAAACTTCATTTTAATGCTGTCATGTCATCTTTCCTAGATATTTTGAGATAAAATGGCTTGATGAACACAAACCGAAAACATCCTTCGCACACCAAAAGCATTATTACTACAAAACTGACAAGACAAAAATAAGAAAGCATTCAGTGCTGTATGTGAAGGGCACCGTTTAATTCTACGGGTGAGAGAGAGGATGTAAAAAAAAAAAATGATGCAAATTGTACCAAAAGGGTCATATGCAGACCTCAGGGACAAAAATAAAACGTACAATATGACCATTTTAATGTCTGAAGCTTCTGTGAGAAAGCTGTTGTCCAGATAAAAATACCTTGTGGCTGAGAATATCTCATCAAACTTCTGCTTGAGGGCTTTCCCTTCACTGAGAGGCCAGTTGGACTCCTCTTGGTGGCAGAAGATGACATGGCTGATAACAGCTTTGGAGACGCCCAGGGATGAAATCATCTCACGGTCTAGTTCAGCACATTTAGAGCTCAGGCTCACCTTCTCCCCGTGCCTGACATCAAGAGAGGTCAAGACGTATTAACATCAAACAAGCAAGTCCTTCAAACAGGGACCATAATGCTAACTTTTCAAGGCCCAAGTGGGAGTAAATATTTTTTGCAGACCTCATGAATTCCACAATAACTCATTTAAAACAACAGTCTACAACCTCCTCACATAAATCAATAAAATAAAAAATAAAAAAGGTTGCAGTCTAGAGCCCTGCATATTACAACAGTAAATAATATTATTACTATTTTTACTGTAGTTTTGATCAAATAAATGCAGCCTTGGTGAGCACAAGAGACAACTTACTTGATTCTGGTAATGACACCCTCAAGGGTTTTGAACTCAGTTTTCTTGCCCTTCTGTGTACTTTGCATAGACCTCTGGACTGCCACAGCATCGCCATTCACATCTCTGAACTGGAGTCTGATCTGCGCCCGTACATCTGTTTCATGAGCATCCTACAACAGACCAGCATTATCTATAAAACTCTATAAAAACAAAGCGTCATGCTCTTGCATGGACAATATGAACCAAGTTTGCCAACGTTGAATAAGATAAGCAAAAATACTTTGTCTGGCTATCACCAGACCAAGCTCAATTTAAGATTGAACATTGGTCTGGGAAGTCTGCTCTGTATATTCTACTGCACAAGAGGTGTGATCAACGGGCATAGTTCAAATGACTCTGTAAGCAACAGGACAGTCCATCAACCAATCAGACCACAAGAGGCAACGACCCATAGCTATCCGTCATAGTGTTAAACCCGCCAATAGCGCCAGGTGGATAAGCCAGTCTGTGATTGGTTCCCGCAAAAGTGTAACAGAAGCAGTAGAAATGTATGTACAGGTTTCCAGACCGAAATCAAATCTCCGGCAGATCAGGCTGGGTTTACCCAGTCTAAAAAACACCTGCAATTCAGAACATTTCAATAACAGCTTATATTTGTTTACATATAGTGAATCCCTCCCGTCAAGGACCTACTTTGGGATCGTGGACAAAGGTGTTTCCTTTACTTCCTGGTGGAAAGTCTCCTGAAGTGATGTATTTGAGACACTCAATGATGGTCTGGAAATTCATAAAAAGAAATAGTCTGTTAAACTGTAAATCATAACTGGGTGTAATGAGATGACATTATTCTACTAGATCTTCAACCATCGAGCATTGAAAGGACATTTAAAAGTGTCATGGCATTTAAAAAAAAAATACCACAGTAGAGAATAAATAACCACAGATTATTTCCACAGTATTATTATTATGTAACACGTTGCCTTAATAAAAAAAAAGTAATTAACTGGAAAATTGAGTGATATTAAAGGAATTCCGTCATTGTGACAGACAATAAATCTATATTTTTACCTGCTTTAAAAACATTCCACACTGTTGGGGATTTTAATATGGATTAGAAGTGAAAAGGGGAGAAAATTACATCTTAAAGCATCCGAGTGGAAACAAAACTGGAAAGAGACGGAAGGATTAGGGGAGAAAACAAGAGATTCTTAATGCATTCCAGTGAATTATTAATATTGTGAATTAAATGGGGAGTGCAGACCACAATACACAGTAAGTATATGTTGTCCTTTTTGCCTGCTGTTACAGTGGAAATTCAAAGGAAAAAAGGAAATAATCAGGAATAAAGGAATGCAGCGGCTGATAAGAGCTCTTTCTACAGGTACTCTTGTCATACCAAGCGCTGTATTATTCTCTTGAACTCTGAATATGAGAACATGAAGGATATTGTAAAGCTCATTCAGTCAAACTGACGGTTTATTTGTAGCGCAAACTTCTGATTTGAGATTATTTGTTTCAGTCCCCAAACCGGAAGTGCCTCACATAATCTAAAACACAATATATAATATTTATTTATATACTAGAGTGTAAATATATTGCAAAAGCAACAATAAAAATTTGTATTTCATCTTTCTTGTACCACCTGCGTTCGCGCTCAGGGGTGGCCAGTGCTGGCCAAGGCCACCCCTGTATGAACTCTGACCACCCCTGGGCGTGAACGCAGCATTAATTTGATTGTTGAGGTTAGCTATAGAGACAGAGCACATATAGGCCACGCCCACACTGGGGGGAGGGGGGAGGGGGTGCAATCCAGCTGTCTCCATTGACTTTGTATTGTGTGAAGTGGTCTCCTTGTCATTTCTGACTTATAACAAAAAACAGAACAATGTCTAAAAGCTGCTATGTGACAGGGTGTACAGCAAACAAGCCTAAAAACACAGAACTATGCTTTTGTAAGCTGTCGACCCAATACAACTATCATCTAAGGAGACAAAAGTGGATACAGGCAATAAGACGTGAAGCATCAGCTGGAAGAATGGGTCAATTGTGGGATCCTGACACTCAGTATGTCTATGTGTGCAGTCACTAGTAAGTCAAATATCCAAATGTCAGTTTTAACTATTATATTTTAGCATATCCTGTCGCCGATGATGTTCCCCTCCAGTGGCCGTAGTTCTCAGAGTAATATGACACGTTTTCCGCTCTGTCTCAATTGCCTGTATCCACTTTTGTCTCCTTAAACGTTTGTTTTTTTAAAGCTTATGAAAACTTAGGTCTGTTTTTTTCTTTTTCTTATTTTGCTGTACATAGCAGTTTTTAGACATTGTTCTGTTTTTTTGTTAAAAGTCAGAAATGACAAGGAAAATGCTTCACACAATACAACATCAATGGAGAGGATGGTTTTCAGATTATGACGGGTGTCGCTCTGTCTCTATTGGTGGATCACATGTGAGTGACAGGTTGCCCCGCCCTCAGGCCAGTAAACACATCATCAGAAAAGAGATGCTGTTGCAAGAGGGAGGGGGAAGTTATTTTGATAAATCATTCATAATATTTGGCAATTTTGCTTTCATGGTGACTTAACACTCCTGTCAAATTAGTGTGCAGCCGTGTGTGGATCTCTAATGTACACACAGCAATATACAAACCGTTTTTCCAGCTCCATTAGGTCCCACAAGCACCGTGAGAGGGCTGAAGAAGGAGATCACTTGTTTGTCTTTATCCTCAACTCCAAAACTCCTCACACCCAGAATACTCATCTTTTCAATCTTTGACATTTTGGACCAGTGCTTTGACTTGTAGCCTTGAAATGATATAAAAGTCAAATTAATTATCAGTGCACACAATTAAAACTTCACATTTTAAAACTAGAACTTAACAATTATATGGTCAATTGCGTCCTGAAAGCCTGTGAAGTTAATAAGACCGAACAAATTATTACTTGGACAAGAGGAATATGTGGTTTTAAAACACGGCCTTTTATAATGACGACACCGTCGTTCTAGAGTTCAGCTGTTAAATACATTAACACAGCTATAAAATAGCATTACATTTTATTAGAATCACTCACACAGGATAAACAACGCAGTAAACTCCACGTAAACTGTACTAGCTTGTTTTGACTGTAGGGCAGGCAGGCAGTCGTGTGTTTCCCGCGTCGGCGCAGTGACGTGCTTCCGGCCTTCCGCATTCATCTCGTCACGAGAATCATCTAGAAACTACATATCCCACAATGGAATTTAATAATAATAAAAAATATGCTAACGGAGATTATTTTAATTTAATAACTATTAAATAAATACCATTAATTGTATTTATAATTAAAATATTGAAAAATACATTATATGTACTTATTTCCCCCGAAGCAATGACTATAGCAATTTCATGCACTTGTTTTGATTTTAAGGACATTTCTTACAACTGAGTTATCAAAACGTGAACTTTGTAGTATTATTCATATTATATCCTACATTAAAGCAGGATTTGTTGAAGTAGTGTGCTGTTTTAAACACAGCCAATGTACGATTGGATTAGTAGTTATTATGAATTGCTTGAGAACTAGCCTAGTATAGTTTACTAGCAGCACATTCCCAAGAACACATATCAAATGCTCATGTCACGAGATGCCACTTTCCTGAGGAAACTGTCAGTTAGTTTACCAGATTCAGCATGAACACTACTAAAGTTTGGTTTGTAGATGTGGCTGAAGAGCATTAAGCATGTGTGTGTTTGAAATGGTCGAAACCTGTTCGCGTATTCAAGGTTTCCAAAGGCTCGCGGTGTTCAGAAACCTGCAAACCTCCACCCACAATCGCTCAAATCTTCCCTCTCATGCTGTTTCTTGTCTGTAAGTACTCCATATTAGGGTCAATGTCATTTCACATTTATTTACTGACCATGTGAAACAGATGAGAAGTGCATATGTGTGGCGTCACATTTGACGATAAAAAGACAACATTCTGTAATTGCTAAATATTCTCGATTATATTTCAAGCAAATATATAACTTCAAAACCGCTATGAATTTCCCCCCGCATATTTTGTTTATATTCACATTCATTCGGCAGGCACATTTTCTCATTTCAAGTTTATTGTCGTCGTCATTACCACACCCGTCCACGTGGTGGCGGTGTTGCGCTGCTGTTGAATATTAGGATGTTCAGTTTTTACTTAGGTTGCTGCTTTGTAAGTAGATTGATAGAAAACGGAGATCATCAAGTCGCACTTGATGTGAAAAAGAAGAGGCTGAGGCTGAAGAGAGTGAGTAGAGTCACGAGGGTGAGGACAAAAACAAGAACCTACAGTGGAAGAAATAAGATTATTGAAATGTTTTTGCAAAAGTGTCTTCCAAAGGGGATATACACACACACACACACACACACACGCACGCACGCACGCACATGTTGGGTTTTCATGTTTTGTGGGGACATTCCATAGGCGTAATGCATTTTATACTGTACAAACCGTATTTTCCATCCCCCTACACTGCCCCTGCCCCTAAACCTACCAATCACAGGAGACATGCTGCATTTTTACTTTTTCCTGTTTTCCTCATGGGGACCAAAAAATGTCCTCACAAGGAGAAGGATTTTTGGACATTGCCATCTTTGTGGGGACATTTTGTCCCCATACTGTAGGGATTACCAGGACACACACACACTCACACACTCACACACTCACACCATTTAAATTAACTGTTTTCTATTTAAAACTGTAATTATTTCCTGTGATCAAAGCTGCATTTTCAGCATCATTACTCCAGTCTTCAGGCACATGATCATTCAGAAATCATTCTAATATGGTGATTTAATTGTTGTCAATTATTATTCTTACTTATTAATAATGGTTCTTATTATTATTATCAATGTTGAAAAAAAGTTTTTGCTACTTAATATTTTTGTGGAAACAAAAATTATTTGATTAACAGAAAGAATAATATTAGATCTCATATTAGAATGATTCCTGAAGGATCATGTGACATTGAACATTCAGCTTTGACATTCAGCTTTGATCACAGGAATAAACTGTAAGAATATATGTTTATATATGTTTGTGTTCGCATAATATATGTGTGTGTACGTGTGTTATATATATTTCAGTTTGTCAAGACCAATTTAATGGTTGTTTAAAAGTTTTCAATTTTAATATAGATAGATAGATAGATAGACAGATAGACAGACAGACAGATAGACAGACAGATGGATATATATATATATAAATATATATATATATATATATATATATATATATATATATATATATATATATATATATATATATATATATATATATATATATATATATATAGATAGATAGATAGATAGATAGATAGATAGATAGACTGATAGACAGACTGATAGATAGACAGACTGATAGATAGATAGACAGACAGACAGATAGACTGATAGATAGACAGACAGATGGACTGATAGACAGACAGCAGATAGATAGATAGATAGATAGATAGATAGATAGATAGATAGATAGATAGATAGATAGATAGATAGATAGATAGATAGATAGATAGATAGATATTTTTCATTCCCAGGTCTCAAAAAACTGTTCCTGTGTGCTGTTTTTCTCTGTAGCGTTGCAGCACATGGGTAAGGGGGATGACACTATACGTGAGGCACTTTACCACCTCAGAGACCTCATGGATTATGCACATCTCTTCACATTTGTAAGTAACATGCTTCGTGAACATAAACATTACAGTCTTACTCAGGGTGTGTCTCAATCAGCTCCCGAGCTCGTGAATCAGTATATCGTGTACATGAATTCGGGCACTGGTAATGACAGTAAAGGACACTGGCTCACTACACATTGGGACAGTGATGTGACAACGCCCTCATTGTACAACATCACTGCTGGTATTTATGAACAAAAGCAGAGCTGATATCTTTATAATATTATTTTTAAATTATATTTAAAGTAAATTCTGATTAATATTTTGCTTGTTACGTATACATGAAACATACGTTCATCCATTCATAAATTATAAATGTTAGCTAGATTATGTTCATTACCTGTCTAGTGATGTATGTTTGTGCTGAAATATAATTTAATAATTATTTGTATTTTAAAAACATCTATTGCGTGTCATTATGTGTAGTGAGTTGGCTCATGTGATTAATGTTTCACGCTTCAGCACTTTCATTAATGAATCCATGATCATCGATGCACCCTGGTTTCACGGTTTCACAGACTTTGTAGGGAGCGAATGTCTCAGTGTACTGGAAAGACTGCGTGATTGAGACAGCCTTTAAAATGGCTGACTCCTTGATCAGTGCCCTGACAGATTGAGCCGCACCCTTAAAAAGATTGTCAATCGTCCCTTGAAATTTGTGCATTTACACTATACACAAACTTAATTTTCTGCTTCTTTTAAAGCACATGAACGCAATATACATGCCAGATGTGCATATTGAAAGCGGAGAGGTGAGTTTCTTCTAAAATATGAAATTTGAAGTGTTTGAGATATCATATACTGTATAGAGGGTATGCATTGATGTCGCTTACCCACCAGAACACGCCCCCTCAATGGCAGTAGAGATCCTGCATGACTGGATTTAATAGAGAAAACTGCGAAAACGCAAGTAAATGTATTATCAGTTTAAACTAAAGTTGTACTCAATATAGTGTTACTTACAACTTACTAAAGATCCAGTGATCCATGGATATTGAAATGCAGCCAGGAATCGTGTTTGCTGACATTTATATGAGCCAGATTTTGATGCTGGGGAAATACATAATGCGGATTTGCCTGTAAATGCTTTAAATACAATATAGGGAGGTCTATATCCGGATGGGACGCCAGTATTTACATGCACATGAAATTTAATGACATCCCATTCTTAATCCCCTAGGGTTTATTATGGATTTGGCCATAACAGCTTCAACTCTTCTGGGAAGGCTTTCCACAACGTTTAGGAGTGTGTTTATGGGAATTTTTGACCATTCTTCATGAAGTGCATTTGTGAGGTCAGGCACTGATGTTGGAAGAGAAAGCCTGGCTCGCAGTCTCCGCTCTAATTCATCCCAAAAGTGTTCTATCAGGATGAGGTCAGGACTCTGTGCAGGCCAGTCAAGTTCCTCCACACCAAACTCACTCATCCATGTCTTTATGGACAGACGCTTTGTGTACTGGTGCACAGTCATGTTGGAACAGGAGGGGGCAATCCCCAAACTGTTCCCCCAAAGTTGGGAGCATGAAATTGTCCAAAATGTCTTGGTATGCTGAAGCATTAAGAGTTCCTTTCACTGGAACTAAGGGGCCATGCCCAACCCCTGAAAAACAACCCTAAACCATAATCCTCCCTCCACCAAACCTTACACTTGGCACAATGCTGTTCTCCTGGCAACCGCCAAACCCAGACTCGTCCATCGGATTGCCAGACTGAGAAGCCACTGAAGAGAACACGTCTCCTCTGCTCTAGAGTCCAGTGGTGGCGTGCTTTACACCACTGCATCCCATGCTTTGCATTGCACTTGGGGATGTAAGGCTTGGATGAGCTGCTCGGCCATGGGAACTCATTCCATGAACCTCTCTACGCGCACTGTTATTGAGCTAATCTGAAGGCCACATGAAGTTTGGAGGTCTGTAGCTATTAACTCTGCAGAAAGTTGACAACTTCTGCGCACTGAGTGCCTCAGCATGCGCTGACCCCGCTCTGATTTTATGTGGCCTACCACTTCGTGGTTGAGTTGCTGTTGTTCCCAATTGCTTCCACTTTTTTATAATACCACTAACAGTTGACAGTGGAATATTTAGAAGTGAGGAAATGTTACGAATGGACTTATTGCACAAGTGGCAACCTATCACGTTACCACGCTTGAATTCACTGAGCTCCTGAGAGCAACCCATTCTTTCACAAATGTTTGTAAAAGTCTTCATGCATAGGTGCTTGATTTGATACACCTGTGGCCATGGAAGTGATTGGAACACCTGAATTCAATGATTTGGAGGAGTGTCCCAATTCTTTTGGCAATATAGTGTATATCAATGTTATATCATCATATCGTCCAGCCCAAATACTTGTATAGTTTTTTGTCAGTGTTTACGACGAGTTGTCAATACAATATATAAGAATACAATATAGGGTGTGATTTACCCCAAAATTCAGCATATTGACACAAAATGATAACTGCAAATCCCAATTTGTTGCTTGGAGTCCAGATGTTTCTGTAAATTGCAGCGATTCATCTACGTCTCTTTTCCGTATAGCTTTCAGCAGTCTGTAAAAATATACCTCTGATTTTTTGTTAAACCTATTTATTCAGTCAATCTCAAAACTCTTTCCATTTTTTAGATGTGTTTTGTGTATTTTCACAGCTGAAAACCAATGCAGCTGCTCAGTCTTTTTGCCACTCAATGGCCGTAACCCCAGTGACGTCACGTGCATACTGTATATGAGCAAGACTTGGCCTGCTTTCTTTCAGATGTGCAGCTGTAAAGAGTTCATTGCTCAAGAGCTTCTGAAGACATTCGTTTCAGCAGAAATCACTGATCAAGACGGAGCTGTTGAATCACGCATTGCCCTCAGACTCTTACAGCACAATATCAGATTTCTCCTTCAGAACTCGGTAAGCAAGTCTCTCTCTCTCTCTCTCTCTCTCTCTCTCTCTCTCTCTCTCTCTCTCTCTCTCTCTCTCTCTCTCACACATGTGTCTTGGAAGTTGGACTAATGATGTATTCAGGTATGTGTATTTTTCTTCCCTTTATGTTGTTTTACAAGATGGGAGAACACTGTCTAAAAGACAAAGTCATGGTTCGCAAGATTAATTTGACTAATCAGGAGCTGACATTCATCCGTCGATGTTTCACATTTTTCCAGGACTGGATGTCCAAATGTATAACCAGCAGTGACTTTTGATTCATTCACTTTGACTTCTATTTAGATGATTGCATTAAATAGCTGTTTAAATGTCTATCTATTGCTTTTATACAGTGAATGGCTTAACAGGACAACCTAAAAGTTGAAATCTAATATTGATGAAAGTGCTTTCGACCACATGTTACTATGTGATTTATTTAATAATGCTGCAATAAATAATAATGTGTGACCATAACTTGGAAAGCTTTCTCTTTGATGTGCTTTTGGTGCACTAGATTTCTTTATTTACACTCTTTAAAAGAAAGGGATGGGGGATTGAGGGGATTAAAGAACCATTCAGTGATCAGTTCTTAAAATAACCTTTTTTAGTGTAAAGAACAATTTAATATTCTGAAGAACCTTTTTCCACTATAAAGATCCTTTTCTGCAATGGCAAGTTTCCCTGGATGTTTAAGGTTCTTCATGGAAGTAAAGTTGGCAGTAGAGGACAGTGTCCTTCAAACTTCCATGGGCTGCCACTTCATTTGTAACAGATGTGATAAACAAATAGTTTGAAATGAGGTTGAATGTGATTAGATTATGCATAATAAGTAAGTAACAACATTACAGTTGTGGTCAGAACTATTGGCACCCATAGTAAATATGATCAAAAATGCCTGTTAAAATAAATCTGCATTGTTGATTCTTTTGATCTTTCATTCAAAAAATGTGCAAAAATTTAACCTTTCACTTAAGTAAAATATTTGAAAGTGGAGTGGGGGTAGATAGATAGATAGATAGATAGATAGATAGATAGATAGATAGATAGTTGATAGATAGTTTTCGTGCATGTGACTGCGGCCTCTGCTTTTCTGCTACAGTCTGAAGCACGCGAGTAGCCTATAACGCACCGCGCTGTTACTTTCAGTTAATAAAGGAAAAAATACTGCACATTTCTGGTGTTATTTTTGTGATTGTTTGGGGCCCTACGGCCCTTCATCAAACCTTTCAACACATAGCCCACCTCAGATTGTTTTAATCAATGCACAAATTGTAAAAACAAAAATCAGTTCCTAAATTCTGATTGGGTGGGCAAGGCAGACATTTGAGGTGATCTACATTTGAGTAGATTTATTTTTACCCGCTATCTTTGATCATATTTACCAGGGGTGCCAATAATTCTGACCACAACTGTATTTCTTAAAAGAAGCACAAATTAACATTGATTAGATTCTATTTCATGTCTGGCTCTGATTACTCTGCTGGTGAAAGTCCTGTTTGGCAATCTGGCTTGTGTGAGACATTGTCGGGCATGATATGTCTAACACTAGCGAATTTGATATTAATTTTGTATTAAAAATAAAGCAGGTTGTGATGATAAGTTGTAGTTGTAGATTAGATGATGTAGTTATACATGAGATTTCCATGGAAACTGCCCCTAAAACTGTACTTGAAAGCAAATACAGTGCTGGTAGATTACGCACAGATTCTATTCGGTTACTGATTCCAAATTACATTGCATTAAACAGTTAGGTAAAATAATCGGACTACTTTTTGATTACATTAAAACTAACTTGTTTATCACATTGATTTGAATAGTAATAATCTTGTATCATATTGATATAAAAATACAAAGAGAAAGAATATATATTCCATTATTTATGAAAAACGTGAAGTGCATTGCTGTAAATTGCTGTATTTTAAAGTGATATGGAGAAGAAACGGTTAGAGATTAGGAGGTAACTGCGGCTTTACCAAGCGCAACGGCTCTGGCTGAGCTGTGATATAAACTAAACGTATGTAAAGTACAAAATAAGGCATACAGTACCTGTTCTTATTCAGGGGGCGTATTACAGAAACATCTTAACTTTAGAATCCTATCTTATCTGTTTGGTAACCATGGCAATTTTAGTTAGGAACGCATTTAGGACAAAGGCTATTACAGAATGACATTTCTTAAATGCATAATCTTATTTTAACTATGGATAGGAAACGAGTATTACAGAAGCATCCTAACTCGACAAAAAATCATAAAAGCTGTCTTAACTTTAAGGGGTACTTCAGCGCTAGGAAGATGAATCTGTATTTAAACTGGGTCATTAATGTAGTAGAAATGTAAAATTATTTTTGAATTTGGTGCCTTCTAGACTGAGAAAACACAGAACATGTATTTTTGTCTCATGGGGATGAAAGACAATTCCCAGAATGCACTTCGCTGCCCGAGGTTGCTCTAGGCACGGCTTACTGGTTTACTTGCCCACGCGTTCATTTTCATAAAATCAGTTCAGTTAGAGACGCTACAATTAAAAACTGAACGTGTCTGTTCAATATATTATGAGTAAGTCGATTGAATGTCACGGCCGTCACGGCACAAACGCAGCAGGAGTCAGATTACATTCAACACATGAGCTGAGGTAATCGCGGGATTCGCGGCTGCTGCTGCATTCACAGCATGTGATCAGTCTGGCGCATTTTCATTTCATGTCTTTGGAAGCTTAACTTTCAAAGGAATTCATTTGAACAGTTGAAACACTCACTTTGCTCTCCGCAGCTCAGTTTACATGAATCTACGCAGCTCCGCGAGCCGAGTGCTGTGAGTGCGATGTTGAAAACATGTGGAAATAGCGCCCTCTGCTGGCTGTAGTCTTCAACCTCTGGCCAAAAACTCCTCCGATGATGCAAAAAGACGATATTTGCGTAATCGGAGGAATTTTTCCAGAAATAAAATACATAATTCTCTCGTCTCAGGGTCATATGAGGGGGGAAAGTACGATAATTTGAATATACTCCCGGGTTTCTACTGATACAAAGCTTAATGCTAATCGCCGAAGTAACCCTTTTAGGACAACCCCACTGGTGTCCTAACTTCAAACCTTTTTGAAATCCAACGATAAAAATCAGTACAAATAGCCTTTTTCAAGAGAGCATTACATTTACTTAATATAAGATGAAGAGCAGCGACATTTTGATGGTGGAGAGACTTTTTGAGGACCCAGAGGATGTGCTTTGATGTGTTTTGATGATAAAATGCTTGTAAATAATTACAGACTCCCACGACACATGATTTTGCAGTTAGTTGACGAATTGCGACCAATATTACAGAGGCCAACGAGCCGTCACGGAGCTATAGCATTAGTCCTTCCTCACTGGCATAACCAGTGTTGCCAACTATTTTCTAAGGAAATTAGCTAAAGCCTGCCCAAAAAGTCGCTAAATGACGTCATGCGTCAATTAGCATATCTGTGAAGTCATCACGTCGTACTTGCATTCTGCCTGCCTATGTGTTTTCTCTCCTAATCCATGTTCACATACTGTCCAATAAAGACGTTCTCATTTCCTATATATTTTTGTCATACAATAGAACGAGTATGATATATTGAATGACTTAATTTCTATATGTTTAAAATAATCTGAATTGAGAGAGGTCAGAAACTGGGTGCACTAAAGTTCTTACATAGTGAGTAATATAAGTGATAAGCACAAGAGAAGAATGGAAATCATAACGGGTCAAACTAAATTCTTTAAATATAAAACAAAGGAAGCAGATAAGTGATATCCGTAGCAACACTGTGTGCTCATGTGTAGCTCGCTCATTCACGTCTGTCAGCTGCTGTGTGCTTTCAACAGCATGCGCTGCTGCTCCTCTCATCCATTCACTGAACAGGGTGGACGCAGAGAGAGGAGTGACGACAGGGAGAAGGCAAGACCTCGCGCTCGCAGGACAGTTTGTAAAGTAACTGACGTTTGTCCAAAAAGTCGCTAGATTTGTCGCTAGTTGCTTTTTTGAAAAAAAAAAGGCACTATAGGGGTCTGAAAAGTCGCTAAATTGGCAACACTGGGCATAACGTTGGTTTGACGCTGGACGTTGGATATTCGCAAATTTAAGGACCGTCTCTAAAATTACATACGACATTGGTATACCTACACATTTCTAACTTCAATAGCATTTTTAACGGAATATATATATATATATATATATATATATATATATATATATATATATATATATATATATATATATATATATATATATATATATATATATATATATATATATATATATTCCGCTAAATTGGCAACACTGGGCATAACGTTGGTTTGACGCTGGGCGTTGGATATTCGCAAATTTAAGGACCGTCTCTAAAATTACATACGACATTGGTATACCTACACATTTCTAACTTCAATAGCATTTTTAACGGAATATATATATATATATATATATATATATATATATATATATATATATATATATATAATAAATAAAGGTGTGCATAATAGCTGACACTTTACAGTTGGTTTTGATACACAGTAAGTTATTCGGTTCAAATGCTGTTGAAGTTATAACTATAACCTATAGGAATGTTTATACCAATGAAACTTTAGAGACGGTCCCTAAATTAGCAAATTTCTAACGTCAAACCAACTCTATGCCGGTTCATTACTCAAGTGACTAACGCCTTGTACTTTTTTATTTATAAAAAACTTTAACTGCTGTTTCCGCTTTTCTGGTCTTGAGTATGAGGTAACATAGCTCTGTTTATAATATTAGATACATTTGAGTGTGTTGAAAATGATGTTATGACGTTACTCTGGTCGTTCACTCGGTGGCTGCTTTGACACTTGTTGCACACTGCTAAGAGTATAAATAACCAACGCTATCTCACGACCAATTCGTACTAATTCATACGAGTAAATAAAAGGTGTCTAATTCGTACTAAATTATACGACCTCACTCGTACAAATTCATATGATTTGTCTAAACCCACGTGATGGGTAGGTTTAGGGGCGGGGTCAGGGGTAGGTCATTCGTATAAATTCATACGAATTTGGTAACTCTTAAAATATGTACGAATTATCAAAAAACGTATGAATTTGTACGAGTGAGGTCGTATCAATTCGTACGAATTAGCCACCTCGTAAAAATTTGTACGAATTGTCGTGAGATCGGGCTGAAATAACCGGAAACCGAGGGTAAAGCAGATATGACGCGATTGACTGCTGACTACATCAGATGCAATGCTCAGACGTCCCGGCTCCTTAAATAGTGATTTTCTCACAATCTACAAATAGTTGGAAACACTTGGGATATCTCAACTGGACAAGATATATAACACTGGTCTAGTGGTTTTTGGATATTTTACTGCAAAAATACTACATAGTGCACCTTTAATTTAAGATAGAAACCTAAGATAGAAAGTTTCTGTAATACGGCCTCAGGATCCTGAAACAAAAGCGCAAGCAGGTGAAGTGTGGTATACGTGGGCAGGAAGTTATTTTGAGTTGGGTTGGGAAGCAAATCAGCTGGATCCGTTAGGACTCTGAAGGTTTCAAGCAGACACTACACAGCTCTGTTACACAAAAGAGAGACAGCGAGAGAGGAGGCAGCTCACTAACTCTGATTTAACAAGCTTCAGCCAAGACAGATGCTATCTTTTGCTTCTCTGACTCCATGTTTGGAGACATTGGCTGTGTGTAAAATCTAAAAAAAGGTCTATGTCAAGAAAAGAAGGCATCAGGGCATGCGATTAAAAGTCAGTTGGTTGGGAGATTAAAATCAGTGTCTGATAGGCTGCTTGAAAGTTGTAGTTTTTTTACTTGCAGAATGATTCATCTACAGAGAAATAAGCCTTATAATCAGTCATTTTAATTTATTTATTTATCTCAGGGGTTCTCTTATCATTGTGATCTCGAAACTGGTCTGAAACCAGATTGCTTAGGAAGATCACTACCATTCAAAAGGTTGGTGTAAGGATGTTTTTAAAGTTTTTGAAAGAAGCCTCTCATGCTCACCAAAACTGCATTTATTTGATCAAGTAACTAAATGCAAAAACAGTAATTTTGTGGAAGGTTATTACAATTTAAATAACTTTAATTTTTTTATTTTAGTATATTTTAAAATCAAAGCTGAATTTTCAGCATCATTACTCCAGTCTTCAGTGTGAACACTTCAGGTTTGCTGCTTAAGAAACATTGCTTATTATTATCAAAGTTGACAACAGTTTTTGCTGCTTAATATTGTTGTTTAAAGATGCTGCATGTAAGTTTTTGACTGTACTAAAGCATATAAATACCATAATATGTTTGCTGATATTTAGGTAACAAGTTGAAATGTGCGTTCTGTGTCTAAATGTCTGTTTTTGTTTTGGTCTGTGCGATAACACATGTTGGCAGTTTATCCAATAGTACTTTGACTGCACAGGGGTCCATTATTTGTATGTCGCAAACTGAGATTGATGATTTGGCATGATCTCAGATTGTTTGGTTCTTCGATGCTCATCCTGGACTTGCTGTCATAGCAACAGGTCCGTAAACTTAAACCTGTCCGGGAGCAGCTCATTTCATGTAAACAGGATTAGATTGCATTTTGAGGTGATACTTAAAATCTGTCCCAGCCACTGCTACTTTATTACAAGAGTTCATTTACAGGGGGAATAATAATTTTAAATAATAATAATATAAACATGTATTTGAAAATAATATTTTAATGTTGTGTAAAAGGTGTATAATACTACAGACACTTGATTGAGAGATATATTTGTAATGGGATAATTACTTTATAATTTTATTGGAGTCTGACACACATGCTGTAACGTAACTCTGAGCCGTGCATTAATTTGAGTGATGACAGACATAATGGGAGTGGCTTGATTCAGCACAAGAGATGCAGAGAACTTGATCTTGACCCTTAAGAAACTTTAATTAATGCTGTCATGTAACCAATCTGCTTTAAATTGACATAAAATTTTAAATGAATTGCTAATTACAACATTGAAATAAAAATGTAAAGGGAGTACAAATACTATAAAATCATGAATATAAATAATTGGGAATCATGTAAAAAAAAAACTAAAACATGTATCATTTATCTATTATAACTTTTATGTTGGTGTGGTCGTTTGGCTGTTTCCTTATAAAGGTTCAGAAATTCCTGTTTTTTTTTTTTTAATTTGTCAAGTTTTTTGCGTGTTTTTTTTAAATTATATGATGTCATTACGTTGCTGACTTGCCACCAGCCAATCGCTGCTTTACTGATCATGGTTTTGAGTTTCGATGCATCTGCCCTCTTCAGGGAACACAAGAGCGCGCATTAATCTTAGATAATCCAGATATTTTAATCCAATCTGCAAATTCGTTTGAAAAACTAAATTAGCCAGAGATCAGTTATCACGATTAAAAAATCTGGGATCTGTCAGATCATCTCAGATGTATTAAGCGAGCTACGAAGAACGGACCCTAGGTTGGTTACCCGCATGAATGTTGAGTCCGAGGAGGAGGGGGCCAGTCAAACAATTTTTAATTTTGACTGCAGTAATTTCAACCACTAGCTGTCATTCTTACATACAACACAAAAGAACAGCGTTTGAAATGGATTTTTTTGTAACATTATGAATATCTTTATTATCACATTTGATCAATTTAATGTGTCCCTACTAAAAAGTAAAGAGTGCATTTTATCCCCAAAAAAATGGTGCTTATATGGTAGTGAAAGGCTGTAAAAAGTAATGCCAGATTGTCTGGTGGAGGACAAAAGATACTTTTTGCAGACAACGTCACGCTGTGTGAATCAACTAAGAATGGCTCCAATTTACATGTTTTTCTTTCAGTTGCTTCTCCCCCCATTCTACTTGACCCCCTCATGCCGTGACTATCGGAAACGTATTCAAAATCTATATGATCTAAAAGTGAACAAATACTACACCGTATATATGTGTTTGATATCATTGGAAATGTCTTAGTGCGACTGGTACACATATCTCATCTCCACAGAAGCAAACAAGAACATATTAAAGGTTTTAAGAGTTTAAAGAGACCTTGCCTAGTGGCTTTCAACCATTTGGTCTCTTCTTTCAATCCAGGCAAATGGGAGAGTGATTAAATTTTAAATTCCCTTTGTTGACATATGTTTCCATTTGAAAGAAGTTACTGTCTGGTCTGAATACTTAAGGCAACGTAGCAGAAAGTTCAGCGCGCAATATTGTAATTCAGATTCGCCCGTAACGTTGTGTGTCCAGCCAACGTTACGTATGGAAAGTCAGGAACGCATCTCTCACTCTTTACTTCAGAGTATTTGATGTTATGTATTGAGGATCTTTGAATTGATAATGTATTTGGAATTATACATGTACCTGACTGTTTAATAAATTGTTACATTTTGATTTATTCTGACTTACAATGGAATTATTAATGGGTACTTTCCACAAAGGGTTAAATAGTATAATTAAATGTGTGGCTAACTATTAAATATAAATGACCAAATAACCAAATTGGCATTCTAATCTAAATTCTAAATTATGATAAAATGGAATCAAATAAAGAGGAATTGGAATGAGATC
This sequence comes from Gobiocypris rarus, assembly GCA_023029165.1. NCBI lineage: Eukaryota > Metazoa > Chordata > Actinopteri > Cypriniformes > Gobionidae > Gobiocypris > Gobiocypris rarus. The sequence continues at coordinate 6,747,128 of CM040930.1, read as the reverse complement.
CATGTTGCCCAGCTGAGAACACCGAACGCGCAAATCCCTTCAGCCGCTCTACGCTGCCGCCATTGGAGCAAACTCAGCGGTCTTACAGTAGCAAAGGTTTGAGTCTGGCCCATTGTTTTTTTACCCTTTTCACCATTTTTCTCCCTCTCTATAAATAAAATATAGCAAAACATTTTTAGGGTTGGGAATCGAACATCGATTCTAATTCTGGATTCGAATACTTAAGTCAGGAATCGGATACTTGTTATTAGGGGTGGGCGATATGACCAAAATCTTTTATCACAGTAATTGTATTCACAATAACAATATATCACAATATAGTAATTTTTGCATTAAATACATTTTTGTATACATTTATGATAGCATTGAAATTTCACAATTCTTATCAACATTTTCAATATCATTAAACTAATTTATACTAGCCTAAAAAAACTCAAGCTCACTGAAGACAAATAAACAGTGATAAAGAAAGAGCAAAGAAAATAAACTACAATAAAACAAAAACACAAATGAAATAGGCCTACCTGGAAAACTACAAGCACTAGAAATAAGAAATACTACAACCCCAAATCAGAAAACGTTGGGACAGTATGGAAAACGCAAATAAAAAAAAGTGATTTTTAAATTTACTTTGACTTGTATTTCATTGCAGACAATATGAATAAAAATATTTCATGTTTTGTCTGGTCAACTTCATGTAATTTGTAAAAATGCATCCTTTCCTGTCATTCAGACCTGCAACAGTTGGGACAGTAAAGAATTTACCACTTTGTAATGTTTCCATTCCATTTCACAACACTTAAAAGACATTTAGGGACTGAAGACACCAAGTGATGAAGTGTTTCAGGTGTAATTTTGTCCCATTCTTCCTGCAAACAAGTCTTAAGGTGGGCAACAGTACGGGGTCTTCATTGTCGCATTTTGCGCTTCAAAATGCGCCACACATTCTCTATTGGAGACAGGTCGGGACTGCAGGCAGGCCAGTCAAGTACCCGTACCCTCTTCCTCCGCAGCCAGGACTTTGTAAAATGTGTGCAGAATGTGGTTTTGTATTGTCTTGTTGAAATATGCATGGACATCCCTGGAAAAGATGTCTTCTTGAAGGCAGCATATTATGCTCCAAAATCTCTATGTATACTTTTCAGCATTAATGGTGCCTTCACAGAAGTGCAAGTAACCTTTGCCAAGGGCACTGACACAACCCCATACCATGACAGACCCTGGCTTTTGGACTTGTTGCTGGTAACAGTCTGGATGATATTTTTTCTTCTTTGGTCCGGAGCACATGGCGTCCATTCCTCCCAAAAAATACCTGAAATACTGATTCATCTGACCACATTACAGGTTTCCACTGTGTGATGGTCCATCCCAGATGCCTCCGAGCCCAGAGAAGTCGACGGCGCTTCTGGACACTGTTAACATAGGGCTTCCTTTTGGCACAGTACAGTTTTAACTGGCATTTGTGGATGTAACTACGTATTGTGGTACTTGACATAGGTTTGCCAAAGTAGTCCTGAGCCCATGTGGTGATATCGCTTATAGATGAATGACGATTCTTGATGCAGTGCCGCCTGAGGGATCGGAGATCACGGTTGTTCAGCTTAGACTTGCGCCCTTGACCTTTACGGACTGAAATTCCTCCAGATTCCTTGAATCTTTTAATTATGTTATGCACTGTTGAATGTGAAATATCCAAATCTCTTCCTATCTTTCTTTGAGGAACATTGTTTTTAAACATTTAATTCATTTTCTCGCGTATTTGTTGGCAAACTGGCGATCCTCGGCCCATCTTTGCTCCTAAAGAATTAGACCTTTCTTGGATGCTGCTTTTGTACCAAATCATAATTACAATCACCTGTTGACATCACTTGTTTCAAATCACATCATTATTTAACCATTTTACATCATTACTAGCCCCAAATTGCTCCTTTCCCAACTTTTTTTTTTAAATGTGTTGCAGGTCTGAATGAAAGGAAAGGATGGATATTTACAAATTAAGTTGAACAGACAAAACATGAAATATTTTGTGTTCATATTGTCTGCAATGATATACAAGTCAAAGTAAATTTAGAAATCACTACTTTCTTTTTTTATTTACGTTTTCCATACTGTCTCAACTTTTTCTGATTTGGGGTTGTACATAAAACGTACCAAGTAATCAATGTGCATAGTACAGAAAACATTGCTCTTTACTGATTATATTAAATACACATGTATTCTTATTAAAGTGATTCAGTCAAGAGCGGTGAGAGATATTGTCTTTTTTGTTGTTTGATTAACATCAATAATGACGGCAGGTACATTTGGATGCTGCCACTTTAAGACTTCACGGATCCATTATACTTGTGTGTTTTCTCTCTCTCTCAACTGTAAATGTTTACTTAAGACAAAAATCACTGTTTACTTGCAAAAACATGGTCAGCTTGACACAAAGGTATGTGTATTTAACCATTCAAGCCCAATTAGGCAGCAAAAAGCACTCAGTTAATTTCTCACACGCTCTGAGCAGCAGCTTCATGTCATGTGTCTCAGACACCACTGAGAAACATATACTGAAATGAGTTGTCTTTCACTGCTAATTGTGCTTCAAGAGTTTAAAATAATGTGTTATTAAACCACAGTGCTTGAAAACACATGCAAACGATAAGCTCTTCCGGTTAATCTTGTCTACCCGTATATTACCAACCCTTATTGTTATAAAATTAAGATTTCGACTGCTCTTATTGATTTCTTTGTGTGCATTTTAATATGATTTTAAACCATCCAAGCAAGTAGACTCACACACTGTTTTCTGTGCTGTACACACATCCAAAACGTGCACATAGAAAGCCACCTCTCATACTGTATACTGTGTGATACTGAACTGTTCTCTCTTCTGCGTCTTTTTGCACTTGAACGGACAAACACGCACAAAAATATGTCAAAATATCCTCGTAAACACAGTCGGTTATGTCTTAAGTGGACGTTAACAGTTGACAAATAAAACGTGTGTGTATCAGCTGTAGTACATATGATATGTACAAAGGGGACTCTGTATAAGGGAACAGGTCTATTTAGCTCAAAGTAATGAATTAATTAATTCATAGGGAATTTTGCAAGAGTCTATTTTACGACCGAGCAAATGACTGCCTAGCTGCTCATTTGAACGGGCTGTAACTATCAACTCTGCAGCGGATATTAACATCCACAGAATAGTGAAACACTATTTAATAGCCAGGTAACTTAGATCAGCAGTTCAAGACATTAAAATTCGTAAGCACATAACACAAGAACACCTATCTTTAATTTATAAACAAAGCTTTATTGATTACTCTAACACGTAAAACTAGAATCTAACACAAACAAACACACACACATTCACACGTGTTGCAGAAAGGAGGAAAGTGAGGGAAGAGTAAGTTTAAAGAGAGAGAAGGATGAAGTCCCAAGTTTCTAGCAGTATCTGCATTTATAACACATGACCTGAATGAACCACCGATCATTGACTTAACCCTCCTATCGTTGCTTAGGCGGGGTTATTCAATTTGATATCAATGCACCAGTTCAGTTTAGAATCTGGAGGTTACTTGCGGTTGTCGCGCGTGTCATCATTGAACGGGGATTCCCTTTCGGTCCTGGCTGGAGAGGGGTTTCCCGGTTCTTTGTGATTCGCGGAAGGTCTTGTCGTGTCTTTGATGGGCGTCTTTGGAAGCCAACCACGTGGCGTGTTGGCTGCTGGATGAGAGGGTCTCGTGGCTGTTTGAAGTTGAAGTCTCACGCTCACTGGAGATTCATTGAGAGAAACTTTGCGGCGAAACTTAACTTAGAACACGAGACTCGCGGAAAGAAAACAAACTTAAGTAAAAGAAAAGAAAAGTGAGAGTTCTAGATGGCTTGAATGAATTTAACCCATTTTCTCTGGTCTGCCACCTTTGGAGTTCTCCAACTCCTTCTTCGACAGAACGACTGGAACTCGAACGAACTAGCCTGAAACAGGCAGCTGCCGGCCTTTCGGGTGTGGCGGAATGCCGGTGGAATCAGCGTCCTTCTTCGCCGTCTCTTTAGCCGTCTCTTTTAAGCATACATTTTTTAAGCACCCCCCTTCTCATAGCGGAATGCAAGCTCTTATAGACGAGATGGGCTGACTCCCGATCTTGAGAGGAACCAATCACGTACGGGAAACCAAAGGCGTGAACCTTCCTGTGTCTGTTGAACCCCCTTTTGACTAATCAAGAGGGGTTATATGTTTAAGCATCTATTCTCAGAAAGCTGGTACTTTGTAATAATGCATTTTGTTGTAATTTGCAAACGAGATTCGGTACAGTCAGGTTTCTGCGACTGGGCGCTACCAAAAACTATAATCCTGAGAGTTGAGAGTACAGAGATACAAGAATTCCACAGTTACTAGAATATAGAGTTTGATTTACATAAAGTAAACACCCTAGCTATTTTAATACATTGTATAAAGACATTAAATCAACAAAATATATATTTTTAACCCGTTGAAAAGGCAGTTGTCCAATCAAAACCATATATGTGTCCATGTGTGTGTGTCAAAAGACATGTCTTGGGACTGTGGGCATGATTCAGAGGTCACCACATGGGTCGTGTGTGTGTGGGTGTAAAGTGCCTTGGGGCGCTCTTAGGCTGTTTATTTGGTTGTATGGTCATAACCACAAGGGCTACTTTGTTTACGTATGATCTGATTAGAGCATCACAGGATGCGTGAGGGGTTCAGGCTTTGGACATTCGACAGATGGCTGAGTCGCCATCAGTTCGACAATCACTGGTTTAGTGATTTGATGCAGTTTATGCGTAACATGGTTTCTGTGAGCATGGTTTCTTTGTTTTCCCCTTAGTGCTGGGGTCTGGAGGAATTTATGGTGGTCACAGAACAGGACATTAGAAGTTTATTGGTCGATGGGGGAAGGGAAGAAACTGCCTGTGGACCAATGAGAAGTCCCTTCCTTCCTGGGCTTGGTACCACAGGGGTAGTAAATCTTTGTCCGCTGTTATGGGCAGAGAGGAGCCCAGGCCATAAATGGCCCTGGAATGTTGAGTTAGTTTTGTGTGGACTTATGTTTGAATGAATCATCTGTAAGATTCATTTGTGTCTGCGCGGCCACAATTGCTACCAGCATATTGGATCCGTGCAGCTCTTAAAGGGACAGCAGCCTAATATTCCTGCTGCCGCCACTAAAATAACTTAAATCAAACAACAAAAGACTAAGAGAATATTCATTCGCTATTCTTGACTGAATAACTTGTGTAACTATATTTGTAATGTACAGTATATTTTAATCATAAAGTGCAGCTATTTTACTTTTGATTTCAGTTTATGTACCTGAATACCTGACGATCTAAAAACACTGTTTATTTCATTCGTACCTTTGTTCAGTTGTATTTACATGTGCGTTCTTTTTTTAATTACTAAGAGTTTACTTGTCTTTAATAATGCTTGAAATGTATATAGTTTTTTAAACCATAGGCAAAAGTTCCTTGTGTAAGTGTTCTTTAGCCTGTTGATTTTTGTTCATGGTATTTAGCCACAATCAAATGTTTAGCAATAAGACTTAGAATAAATGTAAATGATATTTATTTTATTTTATTTGAATTATAAAGGTCACAATATTTTATTCTTGATTCAAAATACAGTTTTAGAATGTAAACTTGACCAACAGTTTTGAAGAGTTTGATCTTTCCTCTGGTTCAGTATTTCCAAGGCTGGAAATAGTTGCCTTGGGGCTTCATTATATGAAAATGGCCACCAAGCAGACTGACTTGCCTTAAAGGCGCTTTAACAGTGCAGTGGTTTCATTCCATTACTCCATTTTGCATAAATCAGAATATCGTATATCTCACATGGGTGGCCGTGAGCGTTCTGCGTGAGGTGCTACATACTAGCTAGGGATCAAAGACCAGAACTTCAGTGAGTTCAGGAGATGAGAGGAGATGTCAATGACCCGTGTGAGACTTCTGCCCGTACAGCAAGTCCCCCCAAGATATTATATTTCATCTTACTGGAATCTCAGATAAATAAAAAAATAAAAAACTCCCTTTAAGGCTTTGACTGAATGACCCAAGACTGTAAGTTATTTAAAGCTGAGGATTTACAATAAAAGCAGTTTATTTGGCCTTTTATTCCTTAATGTTTGCACCACAAAAGTATTTGAGAACTTTTTCAAAGTTCAAAGTAGTGTGAAAATATTAATCACGTAACTCATTCTGCAACGTTTGTGCTATACAGACAGAAATTATGCGGGTTGTTAGGGACCAATTTTGGACAATAAATGGTCAAAAAAAAATTACATTGAAGGAGCGTTCTGCACTCTAAAAAAAGACGGTTCTTTACACATACCTCTTTTCCACCAAGGCAGTTAGAGTGCTGGTTCGGAGCCAAAGCCAAGTTTCAAACCGGCTCTTTGTCTTTCGACACCAAAAGCACCAGCTGTGAACGAGGAAAAATGTTTCTTAACCAAACATTGCTAGCCTGGATGCCAGCCGAATTTAGCCCCGCCTACAACATTTTAGGTCAGCAATTCGGTCTGGACTCGATCCATTGAGGAGTAATTATGCCTGAACAGAAACAGTTCGGACCAATCAAATTGTCAGGGCGGTCTTTATACTATGATGGACAGATAATAAACAGTCATGTAGGCATTGAAGGCACCAGAAGGCAAAGCTGATACCTAAATGAGACATATAAGAGATAATAAGCCCTTAGTATCCTGAGCTTAGAGAAAGCTCTGTCAGAGCCATAGCCGTGTGGACAGCACATCAACATTGAGGCACAGCAGCACCACAGACAGCACGAAGTCCCAGCTAAAGGTATACTTCCCTCCTGTTGCCTTGTCGCCTCTCCCATTGTTTCCGGTCTCTTATTGTAAGGTCCTATCCATTAAAGGTGAAAAAACCCAATGTCATAAAAAAAAGAAAGATAAGAAATATATATATATTAAAAATATATATAATTTTTTAAAAATTGAGTTTTGAAAGAGATTACGGCAAGACAATAAAGAGATCTCCCATGTTTTTGTTTCTCATTTTGCACCCCATGCTCTCAAATATTTCTCATGTCTCAGTTGCGTCTACACTTATTTCTCCTTAGGAATTTAAATAGCAGCCAATCGAGCTAATAGCTGCTCGATTGTAATCTCCGTCTATACAAATTATGGCGAGCTGCACAAATGCATTGGATTCGCTGTGTTTTGATGCCGATGTAGGATTGCAAAGCCATGTGCATCAATAGTAACACAACATTCGCCATTGTTGATGGAAGGCTTGTTCGAGATGCATTGGCGCTGCGCAGACCGATCGCCGAATGACATCAAAGTACAGCGAGAGCATACGACTCCTTATGCTTTGGAATCACTCTTGCGATACTTTGATATCATATGCTGATTGGTCTGCGCAGTGGCGGTGCATCTCGAATAAGCCTGTGTGTTTGTGTTTCCCCGCTGCCTCGCTAGCGTTGCTGAGAAAGATGAGACGTATACAGTGACGTAAGACCTGGCTCTGTGGTGGCTTTCTATCATGTGGAAAGGCAAACCGAAGGCTCGTCAGTTGAACCAACACTGAACCGGCACTAGCACTAGCTCTGAACAAGCACCCGGGTTCATGCTGGTGGAAAATGGGTAACATAGTAGCAGTTATTTAGAACCGTATCATCCTGAAGAACCCATTAAGGGTTCTTTATTCCTGCCTTTTTGTTTTTCAAATCCATAACTGTCAAAGCCACCTCAATACTGCTTTTCTGGAGCTCAGCTATACAACTACACATACTGTTAACACACTCTCAACAGGTAAATTATTTCTTTCTTAAAATACCTTTAAATGATAACAAATTACAATTAAAAATTGTAACTGGTTTCCTACCAGTCATGTCTTTTTCTCTTTTTTTGTTTAACAGAACATGTATAGTGTGAGCAGCTCTGTTCAGTTAAAGATACTCATCTTCTCTTCTCCACAAAGTAAGTAACAAAGATACTGAATTTATGATCCATATTGTTTTTTTTTTAAACTATTACTTGCCTTAACATATCCAGTCAGAAAATCACTTTTTCCTTTTAACATGGTAAAGGGCTCACATGCTGTCCATTTTTGCAAATGTTGACCTTCATAAACATAACTGTTTTTACATAATCAAAGGCAAGATACACTGAAAAACAACAATTTTTAAAAGATTATATATATTTTTAATATATTTATATTTATTATCTTTCTGTCACGGTTCATGAATCTGCTGTCTCTCTCTCGGCTTGTGTTCTGTCTGTGGGCGTGGTCACTGATCAGCACTGATCAGCAACGCCAGCTGGTTGTCATCTATGTGTGTCTTTATATGTTCAGTAACTGGTGTCTCATGTTGTCAGATCGTTGTGGTTCCTGTGTGAGTGTGTTCCTGCTGTTCCCCGCTGATTCTGGTCCCTGGAGTCGCTGTTTCTACGCTGTGTGCTGTCGTCTGGTTGTTCCACTCAGCCCCGGGATTTGAGCACTTCACGGGATTTCACGGGATTGGAGCACCTTCACCACGCTGTCCACCGAGGTCCCTGCGTTCGTCGTCATTCTCTTGTGACCGTCTGACCCTGTGTGATTCTTGGCGTTGCCTAATATTAAAGAGCATTTTTGCAATTGCATCTACTGTCTGTGTATCATTACACTTTCTTTTTTTTTATGACATTGGGTTTTTTCACCTTTAATGGATAGGACCTTACAATAAGAGACCGGAAACAATGGGAGAGGCGACAAGGCAACAGGAGGGAAGTATACCTTTAGCTGGGACTTCGTGCTGTCTGTGGTGCTGCTGTGCCTCAATGTTGATGTGCTGTCCACACGGCTATGGCTCTGACAGAGCTTTCTCTAAGCTCAGGATACTAAGGGCTTATTATCTCTTATATGTCTCATTTAGGTATCAGCTTTGCCTTCTGGTGCCAGTTGCATTAACGTATTCAAAGTTACCAGGCTTGGGGAGAAAATAATTCATGACTTACTTTTAAGACTAGTTTAAGAAGTTTTTCAACCAACCCCAGATGTCTTAAATTTTATTTTAGGAGAAACATGTTACATTTAAATTACTAATATTGTGAATACTGAAACTATCATTCAAATAGCATTATGTGTTTCAGAATATCAAAGGTTACTCATTTAAATGTATCTTCAATGCCCAGAAATGAATATGCAGTGCTTATTCCAAACAAGGATTAGTCAAGTGTACTGTAGTGTTTAGTCTAGATAAATTCTTTCTTTATAACAAATGTAATACTATAGTGTACCAGAGCTTCATGGTTGCTGCTTAACCTTTCTGTTCTTCGTTTAACATAGCAAAGTTTATCTTGTACAACCCATTTTGCATGCATGTAAACATAGGTTGTTTTGTTCATTGTGCAACAGAATTGTGCTTGTTGTGTTGTTGTATGTGCATGTATTGAAATGGCGTGGATGAATCACATATAAGCTACCGAGAGAGAAGAAGAAAAAAAACCTTTAACAATTCAAAAGTTTCCGTGGAACATAAATGAGGTTACATTAACTTTAAATGGAGACTTTTTCTTGAGTCTCCTGTTTCTCACACTTGTCTCCTGAGACAAAAACTCTAACATTCTCACAATGGTCACCTTTAAAGTTTCAGAATAGATCTCAACAACATCACACACTATGCTCAGACATTTCTCATACGACTTTCTAAAATACATCATAGAGTATTAAGATATTTCACTGGAACTTGGTCTTCGTTACATATATATCATGTTCAATGTCAATTGTTATGTATTAATGTATTCAGCTAATACTTGTTGTTAGAGCACTATATTTTTTTGCAATTTGCCATGTCAATACAAAATAAAAGTACCTAATTGACGCAGTTTTTTTTTAGTTTTTTTTATGTAATTTGTTTTAATGTAAAACCCAAATAGAGGCAACAAGATATTATAAGACCAGTCAGCTTTTAATAAATAATATTAATAATATGAAGATACTAATATACTAATAGTAATGAAAATAAAGGTTATTTATAACACCATTAAGGTCCTATATACACTTTCAAAGCAGGGTTCTGTATAAAATTATATTAAGCACCAACAATGGTTCTGCTACAAGCCAGAGAACCCTAATTTGGTACTGTTCAGAATATATTTTCTTAAGAGTTTGACTTTGCCAGTTAGCAAAAACCTAGTCAATATAGCCAGACAGAAGAAGCTCTGGACTCCATAGCCGTTTTCACTGGCCAAGGATTGCACGTCTGAATGACGTGTAAAGCAACCAATCACAGTTAGTTTTGTTCCGTCATGTGTAGGGGCGTGAAAATGTAACGTCAATGACCCTAAAATAACAGACAAGTGTGTAAAACTTGCGAACTTTACATACTTGAATTATTTTTGAAAATCCAGAATTCAGTTGATCCTGATAAGCTCTCATTGTCACAGTTGTAAACACGACGGCTCTCTTTTTCCACGAGGGTGTTTGGCATTACGGCATCTTTGTTTCCAGGCAGACCGTTAAAGAACGTGACACACACGTCTCAGGGACATCCTGTAGAATTCAACCAATCAAATGATGACTTCAAAACTCTAAAGTGTTTCCAATTTTGTGTGCCATATGCGTCAGACGTTCAGATGTCTGAGGCTGAGACTAGCAACGCCCTGACAACCGTACCCAAACCAGGCTCATTGGAAAAGACTGAAACTGTATTTTCTTGTTAAACATACAGTAATCTTTGCTGTATGTCTTTGATGTTGAATTGACAAGCTTGAAGTTTGAAGGTGTTACAAGTTACAACATCAACATGGGTAAGTTTAAGGGTAAAGTTAGGTTCAGGTGTGGTGGTATGGATAAGTTTAAGGGTAAAGTTAGGGACAGGTGTGGTGGTATGGATAAGTTAGGGACAGGTGTGGTGGTATGGGTAAGTTTAAGGGTAAAGTTAGGGACAGGTGTGGTGGTATGGGTAAGTTTAAGGGTAAAGTTAGGGACAGGTGTGGTGGTATGGGTAAGTTTAAGGGTAAAGTTAGGGACAGGTGTGGTGGTATGGGTAAGTGTAAGGATAAAGTTAGGGACAGTTGTGGTGGTATGGGTAAGTTTAAGTAAAGTTAGGGACAGGTGTGGTGGTAAGGGTAAGTTTAAGGGTAAAGTTAGGGACAGGTGTGGGTAAGTTTAAGGGTAAAGTTAGGGACAGGTGTGGTGGTATGGGTAAGTTAGGGACAGGTGTGGTGGTATGGGTAAGTTAGGGACAGGTGTGGTGGTGTGGGTAAGTTTAAGGGTAAAGTTAGGGACAGGTGTGATGGTATGGGTAAGTGTAAGGGTAAAGTTAGGGACAGGTGTGGTGGTATGGGTAAGTTTAAGGGTAAAGTTAGGGACAGGTGTGGTGGTAAGGGTAAGTTTAAGGATAAAGTTAGGGACAGGTGTGATGGTATGGATAAGTTTAAGGGTAAAGTTAGGGACATGTGTGATGGTATGGGTAAGTTTAAGGGTAAAGTTAGGGTCAGGTGTGATGGTATGGGTAAGTGTAAGGGTAAAGTTAGAGACAGGTGTGGTGGTGTGGGTAAGTTTAAGGGCAAAGTTAGGGTCAGGTGTGGTGGTGTGGGTAAGTTTAAGGGCAAAGTTAGGGTCAGGTGTGGTGGTGTGGGTAAGTTTAAGGGAAAAGTTAGGGACAGGTGTGGTGGTAGGGGGTAAGTTTAAGGGCTGGGTAAGGTGTAAAGGAAGTTTCAACAGTGTAATTATAACAGAAATGAATTACTGATTTAATTACATGCAGGTCATTTTTCAATGCACAATGTAAGTACAATGTAAAAACATGTTTGTACTCAATAAGTGCATTGTATCAAATTATTAATTGAAATGTTTAGTTAAGTAGTTAAGGCCACCTTATATAAAGGGGGTCCAAAAATATATTAAAAGGACCTTTTCTTCAAATTAATATTTCCCTTTCATATCTTGAATTAAAGATTACTTCAAAGAGGCAGACCATATGCTGACCCAAAGAGAAATTAAACTTGAAAGTTCTTTATGCAAGACCCAGCAAGGTGACTGTTTCCCTTGTTATCTTATAGATTGCTATCTATTTTTTTTCTCATTCAGGCTAGCGATATATGGAAAAGCAAACCCAACAAAATTCTACAGCCAGAGAGACTGCCAAGAAATCATTCAAAATGAGTTGTAATCAGCAAGAAGGAAAAGGGCATATGAAAAAGGCCAGCAGTGAAAGTATAAGTCTAATAACTGTTATATTGCCTATATGACCCCATATTCAGTGTTCACTCTACTCTTGAATTCCTGCCAAATGCTCTTTGGTGTCACATGATATTTGTTGTCACATGATCCAGGGCTATTTTTAACCATGTTCAAATGCATAGAGCACATAGCAACCTTTATTTGGCAAAAGCAGCTTAAGGGACGGGTAGACATATTGCATTTCCTATAGACAATCTGTTTCATTCTCATTGAAAAGAAACCAAAATGCTGATGTGTTTTCGTCATTCCCAATTTCTTGTTCCCCTGAAATATTACATTTTCTCAAGGAAAAAACGTGCCAATTATCATCTGAAAATACTTGGTGAAGCGAGAGATTAAACATAATGCTCAATCTCTGAACAAGATTCATTTGGTTGGTGGCTAGGATTAGGTGGTCAAGTGAAGAAAAAAAAAATCAACATATTTCCAAATAAAATATGTCTGGACCACGTTGGACCAATTGGCCGGCTGTTAAAAGTGTGGACTGGTGTAAATTGGATTTCTGGAAATGTCAGTCAAAACATCAAAGTTGAAACGGCTTATGATTAAACGCCAAGGTCACTTGTGCGCCACAAAGCCTTAAGTCAAACGGTGGCCCAGTCGCTGTTTGAAATGCAGGCCCTTTCGCCTATCCAATTTAGCAAACATTTGAATGGTAGAGAGGAGTTTGATTAATTTGCTCTCCCACCCCGTGTGCCTTTGGCCTGCTAATGGACCTGTCTGCATCGCTTTGCTTTTCTAATGACATATCATATTCAGAAAATGTAGCTGCCTTTGAAAAGACTTCTCGTTGTGGGTTGCCAGAAAAGTTGTAGCTTGTCACTCCCTTTCTCTTGTTGCTGATAATCACTACTGACAACTACATGCCAGTGTGCAGAATATCACCAGGCAGCAGTTTAATTATGGCACCAAGGTCATAATGGAGTCCAATTATTACCATCCTGAGGACAAATTAAATGAACTTAGTGTCATTAGGGACACTCATTACTTCGGCAAAAGTCTGCTTTTTCCTCCTCATGGTTCCCAGACTGATTAGACAGCAAGGGTTGTCTGACTAGACAGGGAAAGTCATTTGAAGTTGCTCTTCAATGCAGATACTATATCTAATCTTCTTTTCATTTGATCATGGTCATTTGTGTGCCATGCATGTGTTAGCCACATGGTGAGTGAACTATGACAAAGAATATGAATATCATCTCTCTCCATCATGTTGACTTGAGATCACTAAAGCCAAAACATTTAATTGATAATTATAACTGGATTTGTCTATGGTTTCTAGTGTGTTGTTTGACATTGATACATATTCATGAGGTTCTTTACGACTCAGTTCTATGATATAAAAGTTTTGTTTTTTATTTCTGCATATTGGTATGGCACTTAATTCACATATTAATAAGCAGCTTGGGTATTATGTGTGGTTGCTAGGTGGTTATGATGTTTGGCACAGTTTCTAGTTAGGGTGACAATTTCCAAAAAATTGCCACTCCAAACCCTTAAGTCCTTGGTTCATCTTCGGAATATTAGATATTTTTGATGAAATCCAAGAGCTCTCTGACCCCTCCATAGACACACACACAAATAATGACAAGATGTGTCTACTGCAGTATCATATAGTCACCAGCATGACAGGATCTGCTTACACACTCAAAACACAAGCATCCTCACCCAAAGGAAAGGGCTTTTACCATAAATAAAAGGCTAGTAGGATTATAAAATAAATCGATGATTGATCTTCTTTTTTTTTCTTTTTCTTTTTTTTTGTGTGTAATTTAGTGTTTCTTTTATTTTTGAAAAAGCATTCAAAACATTTTGTAATAAAAGAAAGAACTTATTTGACCACTCCTTTTCTAACACACTCCCCTTCCCACACCCACCAAATTGCACAACAGGACTTAGACAGAAACATAAATAAAATGAATTGATTTAAAATAAATACAGAGGAAAAACACAAAATAACAACAAACAAGTTCCAGATTTAATATCTCCAATAAAGAAAATAGCCAGTAGAAAGGTGAAGGTCATAAGGAGGTTTCCAATGTTGAAAAAGTAGCTTCTTTGCTGCAGTCATGGCAGAAAAATTTACCAAAACATAGCCAACATTTTCTTTGGAAACTGAGAATTGTCATTCAACAATAAAATAACAGTATCTTTGGGGAAACGAATCCTAGAGGCCTTGTACAAAATGTCAAGCATCCCAGAAGTTTTGCACATCTGAACAGTCCCAAAGCATATGTAACAGGGTTTTCATGCATCCGGGTCCACAAAAATTACAATACGGGTTGGGTGATAGACCCATAGCATAACGTATGCCTGTGGTTAGATGTGCCCTGTGAATTACCTTAAAATTGATAAATTTATGGTTAGGGTTTGTGGACGCATGTATTATCCCACACTGTATCGATGAAGTGTTCAGATCCTATAACCAAGCTCAAGCTTTTATCTGTATTAAGACTTAAAAAAGCAAAGATAAAAATAAGAAGCAGTTCTTGTGCTTGGTGCATTGCAAATACAATTCACCACCGGGTATTTTTTACTCCAAAGTACCTTATGGGCCTTTAACGTGGCACGTACTCAAAATTATAATAAAAAAGTGCTATGTGAAATATTAAATCTTTCAAATAGTCTCGAAACTCCAGTATTGATTCTTCTCCTTTTGTGTCATTTAACGGTAGAATACCTTTTATAGCCCAGGATGGCTGCACAAAAGGTTGTCCGCCAGAAAGTAAGTTCAATTTGTGCCAAATAGGAGTATGAGTGTGCCATATAATTTTAGATGGAAAACAGGCTTCTATCTTTTTAAATATTTGGAGAGTGTAGAAAATTACTTAATTACAAACTTTCTCAGAAAATGAAGTAAATGTATCTTGATCTAAGGATGTTTTGAATTTGTACTGGAAATCAAAAATCCCGGGGATGAACATCATTATTTTAGTGCATGCAATTTAATTTAGCAATATATATATTATTTATACTGCTTTTAATTTTTCTGGACTCTGCTTTTAATGATTAAATTTGACTGACTTTCATTCATCTTCAGAACACAAATGAAGATATTTTTTATGAAATTGTAAAGATTTCTGTCCCTCTATTGACAGTCTACCAACATCCACTTTGACGCTTCATAAAGTTCATAAAAAGATAGTAAAACCAATCCATATGAATCAAGCGATTTATTCCAAAATTTCTGAAAAGACTTGATCGTTTTATATGATGAACGAAAGTCTTATGTGTTTGGAACGACATTGGGGTGAGTAAATGATAACCTACTTTTGATTGTTTGATTCAAAAAGTTATCAATGCTTTGTCATTCTGCATTGTACTGTAAATTTCATTTTTATGAATGGATCCTGCAATTCTGTCCATGTTTACTGCATCACATAAATCATAGGGCCCTACTTTAATGCCATGCTATTGAATTTAAGACTTTCTGATTCAATTTAAGACATTTTTAAGGACTTAAATTGTGGAAGGTCAAATTCGACTTTTTTGGAAACAATGACCATCAGCTGCCAGTACTCATCTTTGAGCTCATGATTGAAGTGCGAAACAAGTCTTCCAGCAGCTGCGATGACCCTTTTTAAGTATATGTTGAAGCCATAATTAATGTTGAGTTGTAATGTGTGAGCAAAGCAAGGCACGGAATCCCAGCTGCCACTATATTTTTTGCGTTGTTGTGAACACATACTATTATTTTCCCCATGATGTTTGTCAGAGGTGCGTTTTATCAGACAAGCAGGACCGTGCACTTTATCTGCCATTCAGAGTCTATGTAATGACATGTGATGGTTATGTAGCTTTCACTTGTTAGTGCGGTCCAGCAGTCAGTTGTGAGGGCAATCTTTTCAACTAACGATCTGTGACTCTTGATGGTATGTTGTAGTCTGGCTACAACGTGGAAATTGATCAACTCTCGAAAACCACCACTTTCGGCAGCATGTCATTTGCAATCATTGTACAAACTCGTTCGGTTATTCCATCTGCCTTTTGAGCTCCTACTTTTTTCCTGGCTAAAATGGAGGTTATTGTAGGCTGTCGATTCAAATCCTTTCCCAGAGACCGCTGGATGCACTTTTTTTAATGTTTGCAATTAAAATTATTGCCATTTGAAATAAAATGATCCCAAACAAAACTCTTGTGTGCTCGCTTAATTTCCCCCCTAGCATCTGCTGTACATGTTTTTACGTAAGCCACATGCGTCTCAAACTACTATGCATGTTAACGATGACCATGTTTAATTGACCATCGATAAGGTTTATAGATTAAAAGGATTATCGGAAATTAATTGATTGTCGATTAATCCTTGGAATCCCTAGTTTCTAGATTTGGGTTTACTTTCGTTAGCTATGGAATTTTGTTGGCCTTTTTATTATTTACGTGGTAAAAATCTGGTGTAAAGTACACCTTGCTAGCACTGGGTTGGATCCAGTTTCCCCTTCAGAACTGCCTTAATTCTTCGTGGCATAGATTCAGATGCTGGAAACGTTCCTGAGAGATTTTGGTCCATATTGACATGATCACATCACGCAGTTGCTGCAGATTTGTCGGCTGCTCGTCAATGATGCAAATCTCCCGTTCCAGCTCATCCCAAAGCTGCTCTATTGGATTGAGATCTGGTGACTGTGGAGGCTATTTGAGTACAGTGAACTCACTGTCATGTTCAAGAAACCAGTTTGATATGATTTGAGCTTTGTGACATGGCACGTTATCCTTCTGAAAGTAGCCATCAGAAGATGAGTACACTGTGGTCATAAATGGATGGACATGCTCAGCAACAATACTGTGGTGTTTAAATGATGCTGAATTGATACTAAGGGACCCAAAGTGTGCCAAGAAAATATTCCCCACACCATTACACCACCAATACCAACCAATGCTTTCATGTTGTTTACGTCAAACTCTGACTCTACTATCTGAATGTTGCAGCAGAAATCAGGACTCATCAGACCAGGCAACATTTTTCTAATCGTCTATTGACCCATTTTGGTGAGCCTGTGTGAAGTTTAGCCTCAGCTTCCTGTTCTTAGCTGACAGGAGTGTCTTCTGCTGCTGTACCTAAACTGCTTCAAGGTTGGACGTGTTGTCTGTTCAGAAACACTCTTCTGCAGACCTTTGTTGTAAGTTATGAGTGGTTATTTGAGTTTTATTACTGTTTTATTACTGTTGCCTCTCTGTCAGCTGAACGAGTCTGGCAATTCTCCTCTGACCGCTGACATCAACAAGGCATTTTCATCCACAGTATTTTCTCTTTTTCTGGCCATTTTTTCAAAACCCTTGTAACAATATCGACTATGAGTCTGATATCTCGGGGAATAATTAACTCAAAAGGGATTTAATATTCATGAGTTTATGAATATAATTTGCTAGTCGTTCATTACGTTTTAAAAATTAATTTCCGATAAGGAAAATGTTTAATTAAATACAAGTAACCTTTAAGGAATTGCTTGAAGTTATCTTACTACGTTTGTCCTGCAAACTAGTTATAGACTTTCAAATCAATTCTGGTAAGGAATTACTGCTTTACGAGAGCATAAGAAGCATTAACTTTACTGATCAGGACAAATTAATATTTCGTATGTTCGTACAGTTATGTTACTAAAATCGTAGCGCTAAGCAGCATTAGGTAACGTTCAAGATTCGTAAGTCTCATTGACTTCATGTATGTGGAACAATAACAGCTTCAACTCAGAAATATCTTTTGGAAGTTTAATAACACAGACTAAAGATAACACTACAATAAACACAGAAAGTACATACTAAGTATGCATCAAGAGAGTAGAATATAGATAGGACATGAAACTAAAATTGTATCTAAACGAAAAGAATAAAAGAAAGCAAAATAGAGAGAGAGAGAGAGAGAGAGAGAGAGAAAGAGAGAGAAAGAGAGAGAGAGGATAACAGCGTTCACTTCAGTTCGTTGCACAGAGCCCTCCACGAGTTAATCTCGTTCCAAAACGGAGGTAGCACGACTTTTCAATAGCAGCTTGGATTGTAGAAATAAGAATACTTGCTTTGGTCTTGGCTTCTCGCGTGTACGTGTATTCTGAGTTCAAATGTCCCGCGCGTTCCGTGGTTCCTTTAAAGTCGGCTGGTATTGGCTCTCGGTTTGCGAAGAGGTTTAGCTGGATGCGGCCGGCTCTTGTTGGAGGTTCCTGGAAGTTGCTGTTTCCTTCTCTCTGAAGACGTGGGTGGCGGATTGCCGGCGGCGTTGGTGATGCACAGCACGAGCAAAAGGCAATGAAAATGCGGGTTGCATGGATACTTGTAGTTCAGGTCGGGTGACGCCCATTTCCTGGCTGGTCCAATCGATTTGAGCGTTTTCGGCGCGAAACAAGGTTCTTTGTTCGGTTTGGTTACGCCTCCTGGCTGGCCTCCGGGGCAGACGGGTTCATGCATTTTTCTTTACAAAGCTGGCATCTTTGTAATAATGCATGTCCTTTAAATTCTTTTACAAGATTCGGTACGATTGCATTTTTCTGTTTCTAAAAATACCAAAAACCACAGTTCTGAGCTGTGGGAATCCACAAATACAGGCTTTCCACTGTCTAGTGTCCTAAACAGCTGAGTTAACACTCATATAACCCTCCTAATTATTACAGACATATATACAAACATTCAGACAGAAAAGTATACATTTAGTACGTTTTTAGGGGGCTTTTAACCATCTATCATCCAGGAGCTTGGGGAACATTCCATTTGTGTGTTGCTATGTGTGTGTGTGAGGTGTGAGAGTTCGCGGCAGGGTCGTTTGGAGCAATAAAAGACACTCCGGAGCCTGGAGGTTATCTCCCAGAGAGATCAAAGAAATGCTTGTCCAGACATTTTGGCGTCATTGAGACCATCAAGCGCCTTATCGTGATCTGATAACGCGCTTCACGAGAGGTGCGAGACATCTGGCCGTTTGCCAGATAAGCAGACGTCATTGTGGCTACAGTCCCCCTTTTTGTTCGGCTGATGTCCTGTGGTCATTATCGGACAACTCCTCATCACAATGGACGGATGGTAGGTGAATCGGCGGTCGGGCAGCAGGTGTCTGTTACGGCTGGGAGCCAGCTCGATGAGATCCGCCTCTGCTTCGGGCGTTGTAACCTCCTCCGTGGTTTCCATCGGAGACCTCCAGACACGGCTGTCGTGAGCTTGGCTGTGGAGGTTCTCATCTCATTGACTTTCCTGTACAGGAAGAAGGCGATGCCCAGGGTTAGGGTATTGATGAAAATCATAGAGACACATAGCGCAGTGTCAGCTGCGGTCCAGGATTGGGCAACAGGAGAGGTATTCAGGATAGGCATTCGGGACAATGCTTGAAGGGTTGCATCAAGGGAGTGATGTTACTTGCTGGGCCCCCTTTTTCTCAATCCACAATTCTAACTCAGGGCGAGGTGAAGTTGTGGTCCTTGAAGGCGGCGGGGATTTCCCGTTCTGACTGGTACTCTTCGCTTGGGAGGTGGTACCGGTCGGCGAGGTTTGTCCCAGGTGGATGGGACAGTCTTCTCGTTTCAGAAACGGTGGTTGAGTTTAACTTGCATTGGCCCCTAACTGTCTTTCTCTGTTAGTGGCCACATGTCTCTTGATCTGGTTCCGGTGGACCCATTTGAGAACCGGTTCTCTCTGTCCCCGGTTTAGTTGAATCTGGTACGCGACGGGAGAGAGTTTGTTCGTAATCTCATGAGGTCCCGTCCAGTGGGGCAGAAATTTCTTTGACAGCCGTCGGGGGCCTGTCAAAGGTGGCGGGTTGAAGTTGTAATACCAGATCTTGTCGCCCACCTCCAGTTCTTGGTGTGAGGCTTTGCGGTCGTAATAGGCTTTCTGACCTTCAGCGCTCTTTTGCAAGTGTTGCTGGGCAAAGCGAAAGTTGTTTTTAAATGTCTATGGAGCTCATCGAGGTACTGGAACGTGGTGTACGCGGTGACAAGGTTGGAGTCGCCGGGTTGGTACAGCAGGTGTAGTGGCAGAGTCATCTGCCGCCCAGTCATGAGTTCAAAAGGGATACCCGTGTTGATTCCTGTGGGGTGGCTCTGAGGGCCATCAGAACAAGGGGAGTTTCATATCCCAGTCTTTCTGGTTAGCAGACACATACTTTCTCAGCATGGCGACCACCGTTCTGTTTGATCTCTCAACTTGTCCTGATGCTATGGGGTGGTGGCTGACGTGCAGTCTAGCCCGTATCCCCAGGCATTTCCAGATCTGTTGCATGATCTCGGCCGTGAAATGGGTGCCTCTGTCTGAGTTGACTCTCAGTGGCAATCCGAACCGGGAGAAAATGTGGTTTAACAGTAGGTATGCCGTGGTCTGGGCAGTGTCGTTGGGTGCTGGTAGACACTCCACCCACTTGGTAAACTGGCACACCACTGTGAGAAAGTACCTGTTGCCTCTTGTGGACCTGGGCAGGGTCCTACCCAGTCGATTTGTAGGTCTGACCACGGAACGTGATCCTCTGCGTTGCAGTGGGGCTCTGTGGTTCGGGTTTGCTGGCTGGAATTGACAGCAAACCAGACATTCTCTGACGACTCCGCAACATCTTGTTGCATGCCGGGCCAATATGCCACCTGTCTCAGTGTGTCATACGTGGCTCTGGTGCCGTGTCCCGCACATGGTGTGTCGTGGGCGTACATTAGCATAATCCCCTTTGCGATCGTGGCACCACAAGCCGTGGCGTTGTGCTGTCATCGGGTGCAAACCACAGAATGTCGCCCTGTATACGCATCATGTGTTTGGAGTTATGTAGATGCTTGAGGCTTGAGTCGTTAGAGAGTTCAGAGTCAGTGATAGGGTGGTTGGAGGGGTCAGAGAGGTGGTCGAAAATTGTCTTTATTGCCGTGTCAGAAGCTTGCATTTCCGCGATGTCGTTGTGGGAAATCTGCGGTGTTAGCGATAAGCGTCTGTGAGGCAGGCATTGTAGCCGGTGCTGGTCGCTTGCTGCGGGTTAGCACTACAACGCTGGGGCTGGATGTGGGGTTTGGGGGTACCCACAAGTCGCCGTGTAGTGCTTTGGCATCTTGTAGCATTTGTTGCCCTTGAGACTCAAAACCTGCGACGGTTCTTCCATCTGGGTGTCATCCGTCAGGTTGGTATGGAGAGGTGAAGTTGGTTCATCCGTTTCCATGACAGGCTGTTGGGAGACTGTGTATACTACAAGATGGCCGTTTTCTGTCAGCTCCGCTCGCAGACCTGGTCTTTGGTTGCCGGCATGACAGATGTTATGGCGATGACCTTGAAAGGTACAGTGAACAGTGTGTTGTCTGTATTCCCTTCGGTATTAGTGCGTGTGGAATGGGTCCCATGATGGGTAACACAAGTTCAAAGTCATGAAAGTCATTGCTGATTAGCCATCCCAGCCGAAAGGCTTTGGGAATGTTGATGTCAATTGCTGTGCAGTTGTTGAACAGGATGTAAACAATACGAGATGACACTTCGGTGAGGGGTGTGGCTTCAAATGTGAGTCCGAGTTCCACACCTTCGGGTGAGGGTTGGAAGAAACCCAGCGTGTGGTTTAAGGTTTGACCACATCGCATGTGAGCCGCACGGCGACCCCTTTGGTGTATGCTGGTATTACAGTTCCTTGTTCACTGACAAGCGTGCAGACTTCTGGGATGGTCTGTCCTGACATGAGATTGTCATGACTGATGGAAACGTGTGGCTGTGAAGTTAATGGAGCCCATACCACTTCGTTACACACGTCCACATGAGCCCGGAGGCGAATCAGAATGTCTGCTCCGATGTAAACATCGTGGGGCGGGTCCGGCAGGACCAGGAAATAATGGGTAAGGCACCGGTGGTTCCATGTCAAGCGCAGCGCACAGATTCCTCTGGCAGACACCATAGAGGGGGTGTGAGTTCAAAGGGAAACGGGTGCGCTTGCTGGCGTAAGGCGTGTGTGGTGCCTTTTCACTGATTGACTTGAACAGTGAGAGACTAATGGCTGAGTTATCGCCCATAGTGCGAGAACACTGTTCATTGTGGTGATATCATTCAGCTGTAGGTCATTCGTGACCTGGGGGCAGAAGGTATCGGAGTCTTTGGTGAGCTGAAATGTGCAGAGTAGCGAACTTGAACTTGGCTTCGTGGCTGAGGCTGTGTTCTCACAGTGTGCTGCAGGAGGTCCCGTGACCTTTGTGACCTGGCAGTCTGGCTCTGTGGGAGTTTCCGTGACCTCGGTGACTTGACAGTCTTGCTCAGACGATGTGTGTGTCTGAAGGGGCAGAGGGTCGCGCACTTGAGCCCAGAATTTCAGCTGTTTGAAGTCCAGTAAGGGTTCGAAGCGGTCCAGCAGGTCTTTTCCGATGAGAAACGGATATGTGTTCATCGGGGAGACATAGACGGGGTGTACAAGGCTCATAGGTCCAATCGTCAGGTGAATGGGAGCTATGTGCTTGAGCTGGATGTCGTTTTGGCTATACGACTGCACATTTAGCTTGCAAGTTTGAAGGTTAAGAGTGCGGTTTTGTCTCTGTGCTTCAAATCTGAGTTTTTCAAATAGTTGGGCGGAAATCAGCGTGAGATCGGAGCCAGTGTCAACGAGGGCTTCGAGCTTAACTTCCCTTTCCATGGTGATGGTTAGATAGAGTTTCCGAGCCATTCCCTTCTCGATCAGGTTTCCCAGGAGTCTTGGTGTGGGGACCTGTGTGTTGCTTGTTAAGCCGTCGGGATATGTCTCTGGTGTCTCATTGTGAGTGCAAATAGTCAAAACAGCGCTTTCTGGTATCTTGGGGTGACACATGATGCTGTTTTGGTCAGGGGCTGTTGCTGTCAGCTGTAGTGAGTGTGTGCTGCTGACGTGTGGGGGAGCAACAGTCAGTTCAATAGTCTGTGGTTGAGGAACAGTGTTCAGGGTGCTTAATGCAGTTGCAGGAGGGTCGGGAAGGTTGATTTCAGGTTTCAGATTTAGTCATGCTTTATCTGGCCCATCCTTCTTGTCTTCCTTGTGAGGTTTCTTTTGGAGAAACTCTCTCAGTGTTTTTAAGAGCTCTGCAACTTCAGAAGCGGCTGCACTTTCTTTGTTCGATGTGGGCTCAGGTCTGAGCTTACCATTATCACGTCGAGAGTGGCCCCTTTGCTGGCTTTCTGGGCTGGGTGGTCTCGGAGGTTCGTTTCGGCCCCGTCTGGGTTGGCGGCCGGCTTCCCAGGTGCTCACCCCTTTTGGTTGTGGAAGGCGAGGCGGGTCCCAGGATCCTTCAGAGCGATCGCTCTGGTGCCGTGGACGGCCGCCACCATGACCACGCTGCCCTCTGCTGGCCTGGAGTGGTTTAGACTCTCTTTGACGGGTCTGTAAGTGTAGTTCTGTTCGCGCCCTCTAGGGTTAGCTCTGGGTGGTGCTCAGAGACAGGGCAAATGGTGGGCTGTCTTACAGTCTTTTCAGAAATGGTTTTCTGTTTGACGTAAGCTTTGTGAGCTAAGTCTCTCAACTGCTGCGTATCCATACTGCGCGGGCACGCCAGCACCCCCAGGTGGTGACTGATGGTTGGGTGCAGGTTTCGGAGGAACAGAGTTTTGAAGTTGATGTCTTCCTCCATGCCTGGGTGTTCGTGCCCCAAAGTAAGCACGTCGCAGTCGGTTATAATAGTTCTGTGGGGTCTCAAGTCGGACTTGCTTGAGGTCCATGGCAGTGATGAGCCCCTGGTCTGACTCAGGGTCAGAGTACTCACGAATTAGAGCTCGTCGTAGATGCCAGTAGTCCGCTTTGACGGTCTCTGGTTGTCGATCCAGAAAGCTCCTTACGCCACGGTTAGGCGTGGCCCTGAGTAGGTACAGTCTGTCCCAGTTGTTCGCGTGAGCGACAGTTTTTGCAGATAAAAGTCTATGTCTTTTAAGTATGCGTGGACGTCGTGTCCTCCTGCAGGGTCTGGGCTGAAGGTAGGAATATTCCTGGCCAGCTTGTCAAGGTTCTTTGAAGCTCCGTGGCTGTTGACCTTGACTTCCTGGAAGGGCTTCCTTTCCTCTGCTGCAGACGGGGATTCGTGGAGACTGGCGGGTGACATTTTGAACGGGGCTGTCACCCCCTTCGTAGCTCTTGCTTCTTGGCAGAAAGGTGCGGAGTAACTGGTCAGGGGAAACTCTGTGTTGTGTGTTTCCCCCTTCCGGTCACGTTGCACTGTGTATGATTGTCTTAGTTCTCTTTGCACCATGTCGAGTTCATCTTTGAGCTCGTGTCTTTGCTGGATGAGCTCGTCGATCTCGGCTTGTGCAGACTGCAAATGTTTTGCATAGGCTTTGGCTCTAACGTCTCTGTCTTTAAGTTCATTATTGGCTCTCTCAGGAGGGATTCGCCACGCCAAGCTGTTCGTCGAGTTCTTTCCTGGCGTCTTTCTCTGACTGTACTCGCCGGTCGGCGTCGAGACGGAGCTCCTCCAGGGCCTTTCGAAGTCTTTCTACTTCCTTTCTCTGTTCTTTGTCCGTTTCATCAGCTTTCTCTGTTTGTAGAAGCTGATCTAGACGGTTGGGTGAGGGCTCGGTCTCTCCGGGCCTCCTCGGCTTGAAGCTTTAGCGTTGCTGCATCCTGTTCCAGATTGGCGTAGCTTCGCTTAAACGGGCCTGCGCGATGAGGACGTGGCGAGGCTTCCGAGGATTTTGGCCACCTCTTTGTTGGAGTAGCTCTGCGTTGGGTCGTGTGTCATCAGCTGGTCTAGTTCGGTGTCCAGTTGCTCCTGGCTCAGCTGCCCCAGATTTCCTTGACTGGTGGCCGTTAGCGCTCCCAGCCATGTCGCTAGGCGGTCCCACGGACGGCAGGACTGGATGAACGGGACATGCTGGCTCACTGTGGAGAGAAACACAGCACACACACACACACAGAGAGAGGCCAATGCAAGCTTGTTTTAAAGCTAATGATCTATCGTGACGGGCTATGCCGTGATAGGAATTTTGGGCTAACTGATGTAGACAGTTAGGCAGTTTAACAATTAGATAATTTGGACAATCACGGGGCGGTAGCCCTGGGGTCACTTGGTGACCCGCTGCTCGGTCGCCACTTAATTACTAAGTTCTCCTTGGGGTCTCTTGGTGAACTGAAAGGAACACAATTATGACAGTCCAACAGTGAGGATAGAAAAGAGCACAGTGGGGACAAACACAAAATGAATTGGTCTGTGATGCACGGAAAGTAAGCGTGAGCGCTAGAGGTGTTAGAGAAACCTAAAGGGCTAAGCCTGTTACTTGTAAGAGTTTCTGATAGGGCCTACGACGGTGGATACCAGGGTAGGAGACTTAGGAAAAGGTGCGGCTTAGAGAACAAGAGAAAAATTTAATGGGCCAAATGCTAAGGATATATTAAAATTCGACTTATACTATGGGTTTTATCCCATTTAGCTCATCCGGGGTGAATTGAGGTCGCTCAGGTGGAAAACCCAGCGGTGTGGTCGGCCTTCCAGACGCTTTCCAAACACCCAACTGCCGTGTCCTCGGTCCTTCGTTACTCTGTCGCTACGCCCACTCAAACAGTTTATGACTTTAAACACAACCTGACAACACCATTCCATCAACCGCCAGTCCGCACAGCAAAATTGGTACTTTCCCTAGAACCCTCTCTTTCAAGAGTGGCCCCTATTAGGCCCCGGTTTAGGTACTGGTCCCAGAAATTGCCTTGCGGCGTGAGCTGGACTGGTTGACTTCTTTGGAGTGTCAAATTGCTGATGTCGCCACTGCGTGCATGCAACGGGCGGACAGAGATAAAAGAAACCGAGATTCACACACAGCCGGTGTTGGTCACGTTGGTCGGGCAACCCCGCTGATGGAGACCGGTTTGAGACGATTCTCAACTCACCATAGATGCTTGTGAGCCCTACACTAAATACACAAAGAGGGTAAACAGGGGGAATCAAAATGAATTAAAAACCTCTCCTGTTCACTGGATCAAAGGATTTATGATTGTAGTAAAAGGAAGTGGAAAATTACAATATCGAGAGCAATTTAGAACAAGGCAAAGGTTTCTGTCAAATAATGATAAAACAAAAGCACTTTTGATACTGTTTGTAATTACCAGAATTAGCTTAACCCCAATGGGAGGGGAAAAGAAAACTTTTGCAGGAAAAATAAAAATAAAATAAAAAATTAAAAAAATTATTACCTTCGAAGCCAATTTAAATGAAATTTAAATAAGCCTGTAAGGAAAAATCGAATAAAAGAAAGCAATAAAAATACTATCCTATAATGATTACTCGCTAAGTGAGAGTATCAAAATAAAAGAATTAATCAGAGAGGAAATAGGGAGTTTAGTGGTGCGCTGACTTAGCAGGGTACAGCCACAAGGTGGCGTCCTTCCTTCTAAGTGGACTGTCTGTGATTTAAACCTAATTTCACTTTGAGTTAGAGAAAAGTATTTTTCTTTTAAACTTCAAATTCGAATAAGGGTGTTTAATCAGCGAGAAAGGAGACTGGGTTGTTGCTAGAAACAACAACACAACAAAAATTGTATAAATGAAACTGTGCACAACAGTAATCAATAAACAATTTATAGGCTCAAACTTACTTTAAGGCGGAATGAAATAGCGGAGTGACACTTTCCGAATTTATCCACGCGATGGCGCTGTTGCGCCTGCCCTAGACTAGGGTTAGTTAGGCAGAAATTATCCACCAGATGGCGCTATCTGTTTTTAGAGTCGCCTCTGGCGTTCACATGCGGCTTTGCCAACAGGACAGAAATCAGTTTGTTTTAGAGTCGCCCTCTGGCGTTCTGCAAGCGGCGTTGCAAACAGGACAGAAAACAGTTTGTTTTAGAGTCGCCCTCTGGCGTTCTGCAAGCGGCGTTGCGAAACTCACAATTATTTCTTAAAAACAAAACACGGGGAGGTTTCTCTCGGTGCTGTACGGGCACGAGAAACAAAAATGGCGGATACAGGAATTTACCGTCTGTCTATCACACATTTAAAAAGGGAACTCCAATAGACATTTATCACTATGGCTGACGGGTTTCAGCGTCTTTGATTTAAATGTTTTAGGTTTGAAGATTTTTGGGTAGCTAAACCAAACTTAAACCAGGAGTTGTCGTTTATCTTAACGATATAATATTATTAGGCCTATTATTGACTCAAGGAGTCTCGCTCGGGTCAATACCTCGCGTTGATTCTACAATACCTTTGTTTGGAAATCACGCGATTTAAATGTTGCGCCTACGGCTGCAGAGATTTCGTGGTTTTCTGTTTCAATATTGGATTTGCGTGTCGTCCGTACTGTCGTTAATACAATCCGACTATTCCAATCATGTGTTCAGTATCTGTTTATGCTTAGGTCGCTTTAGCGGTACCTTCTCAATTCAAAACGCGTGCGTATTAATACTCCCAAAATACACAATGAACAGAATATGCAATATTGTCCACATACACAAACGTTTGAAACTTGCCTTATATTTCTCCACCATAAAACTGTAACAATATCGACTATGAGTCTGATATCTCGGGGAATAATTAACTCAAAAGGGATTTAATATTCATGAGTTTATGAATATAATTTGCTAGTCGTTCATTACGTTTTAAAAATTAATTTCCGATAAGGAAAATGTTTAATTAAATACAAGTAACCTTTAAGGAATTGCTTGAAGTTATCTTACTACGCTTTGTCCTGCAAACTAGTTATAGACTTTCAAATCAATTCTGGTAAGGAATTACTGCTTTACGAGAGCATAAGAAGCATTAACTTTACTGATCAGGACAAATTAATATTTCGTATGTTCGTACAGTTATGTTACTAAAATCGTAGCGCTAAGCAGCATTAGGTAACGTTCAAGATTCGTAAGTCTCATTGACTTCATGTATGTGGAACAATAACAGCTTCAACTCAGAAATATCTTTTGGAAGTTTAATAACACAGACTAAAGATAACACTACAATAAACACAGAAAGGACATACTAAGTATGCATCAAGAGAGTAGAATATAGATAGGACATGAAACTAAAATTGTATCTAAACGAAAAGAATAAAAGAAAGCAAAATAGAGAGAGAGAGAGAGAGAGAGAAAGAGAGAGAAAGAGAGAGAGAGGATAACAGCGTTCACTTCAGTTCGTTGCACAGAGCCCTCCACGAGTTAATCTCGTTCCAAAACGGAGGTAGCACGACTTTTCAATAGCAGCTTGGATTGTAGAAATAAGAATACTTGCTTTGGTCTTGGCTTCTCGCGTGTACGTGTATTCTGAGTTCAAATGTCCCGCTGCCCGTGGTTCCTTTAAAGTCGGCTGGTATTGGCTCTCGGTTTGCGAAGAGGTTTAGCTGGAGGCGGCCGGCTCTTGTTGGAGGTTCCTGGAAGTTGCTGTTTCCTTCTCTCTGAAGACGTGGGTGGCGGATTGCCGGCGGCGTTGGTGATGCACAGCACGAGCAAAAGGCAATGAAAATGCGGGTTGCATGGATACTTGTAGTTCAGGTCGGGTGACGCCCATTTCCTGGCTGGTCCAATCGATTTGGAGCGCCGCGCGAAACAAGGTTCTTTGTTCGGTTTGGTTACGCCTCCTGGCTGGCCTCCGGGGCAGACGGGTTCATGCATTTTTCTTTACAAAGCTGGCATCTTTGTAATAATGCATGTCCTTTAAATTCTTTACAAGATTCGCACGATTGCATTTTCTGTTTCTAAAAATACCAAAAACCACAGTTCTGAGCTGTGGGAATCCACAAATACAGGCTTTCCACTGTCTAGTGTCCTAAACAGCTGAGTTAACACTCATATAACCCTCCTAATTATTACAGACATATATACAAACATTCAGACAGAAAAGTATACATTTAGTACGTTTTTAGGGGGCTTTTAACCATCTATCATCCAGGAGCTTGGGGAACATTCCATTTGTGTGTTGCTATGTGTGTGTGTGAGGTGTGAGAGTTCGCGGCAGGGTCGTTTGGAGCAATAAAAGACACTCCGAGCCTGGAGGTTATCTCCCAGAGAGATCAAAGAAATGCTTGTCCAGACATTTTGGCGTCATTGAGACCATCAAGCGCCTTATCGTGATCTGATAACGCGCTTCACGAGAGGTGCGAGACATCTGGCCGTTTGCCAGATAAGCAGACGTCATTGTGGCTACACCCTAGAGATGGTTGTGTTGGAAAATCCCAGTAGATCAACAGTTTCCGAAATACTAAGTCCAGCTCGTCTGACACCAACAACCATGCCACGTTCAAAGTCACTTAAATCACCTTTGTTCATCCAAAATGACATGTATAGACTGTATATTGGTAGGCTGTAGAGTCACTCCCTAAGCCAATATCTTCCAATAGTGGAAGATACCCAAGGTTCTATGCTCTATAGCAAGGGAAGTCCCGGCCTTTACAACCTTACTCCATCCCTTGCGAGACAGGTGTCAGCCTCTTAGGGAGTAGCCTACCAAAGGGACATTACCACTACTTTCAGGGGGAGAATGCAACCCTCATCTTCATCAGGAGGGAAGAAAAAGAGAACACCATAATATAATTGCCAAAGACTCTCACGATCAAAAAAACTCAAGCCCTAGGGAAACCACAGGGGAGCTTCAGCTTTACTTAAATACCTAGAGCAATTAAGAGAGAGTGCTCATGCCCTGCTTGAGCAAAAGTACTTCTCCTTGATCCAAAAAGGCTCCATTAACTCATCTAAGTAATAGAGTGCAAAATAACAAGGAGGATTACCACCAGGCAACCGTACAAAAGCCCACCTACTCTGCCCACCTGCGACCCAGAGATTGAAACTGACGGGCTGCTTCAGCAGATATGCAGCCTAAACCGTGAAGTGCAGACACCTGACATTCACACTTAAGAGCCAGACACATTTTCTTCATTTGCGAGAGCCTAGATAAAAGATGCAGTAGTGTTGTAATACTCAAGACCGGTTTTGGTCTCGAGATCATTCTTAAGACCATTTTTTTACTCTTGTCTCTCAGACTAAGAGGACTCAGGATTTAAATCTCAAGACTAGTCAAGACCACAACTGTGAGGACATCACCAAATTGTCGGTGCATTGTCTGTTTTATTTGTTAACATCATTGCGATTTGATGTAAGACTTACTGCTTAAAATGCAATCAATAACTTATTTCTAATATGATTTATCTAATGTAATCTAATTTACTTTTGTTACTGTGGTGCCTAAATGGCACAAACTATAAATGCACAAAATTCGAGATTTGATTGCAAAAACATACTTGTATGAGATCTTGTTTTTTTATATAACATATGATATAATTGCAAATGTGATATTGATTGTATACAAACTTTCAATAAACAAGAAGTTAATATTATGCGACTTAAATTTTAGAGTTTTAAAATTCAAGTTTTTGCTGTTTCGGTAACATGTTT
Organism: Gobiocypris rarus; assembly: GCA_023029165.1. Taxonomy (NCBI): domain Eukaryota; kingdom Metazoa; phylum Chordata; class Actinopteri; order Cypriniformes; family Gobionidae; genus Gobiocypris; species Gobiocypris rarus. Next base: position 6,716,695 of record CM040930.1, on the reverse strand, counting down.
TGTTAGTCACGTTTGAATGAAATAAAAAAAACGGATGCCTGGGTGGCGCGGTCAGTGCGGTCAGAGCAAGGCGCATGGGTGGCGTGTCCGTGATGGCAGCAACCTCCATGATGGTCTCTGGGATTGAAACCACCAGAACAGAGACCACCGGAACAGAGACTGCCAGAGCACAGACCACTGGACCTGGGACCACCAGAACTGGGACCAACGGAACTGGAACCACCAGAACCATCACGGAGGGAGCCTTCCTTCTCCTCCGTCTCAAGACCACGAGAACTGGGTCCACCGGAAAACACGGACCACCAGAACAGTCATGGAGGGAGCCTTTCTCCTCCTCCTCTATTTGTGGCAGATGTTGTGACCCCATTTTTCCTCCTCCCTCTCCCCAAAGGGGTCAAAGGACTGTGGACTTGGCAGTCTGTGGGGAAAAATGGGGGAGGCCCAAGAGGTGGAAGACCACCCTTCCAGGGTACTCCTCCACCATCACGATTGTAAACATACCCCACAAACTGCCAAAATGATAGCGTCCCCAGCATTCCCATCTCCCAGCCATTGATAGGCTCATTAAGGCAGTTATTAAAAATGTCCTTGAGCTCTGCCTGACTGATGTGTAGCCCCTCCGCTGCAAACAGGAACAGGTGATGGGAAAAGGAAGATGCCCATTCTGCTGAGTCCTCTGTGGGTGGGGTCGGGTTGTTACGTTCTTCTTCGTCTTCTTTTACGGAAGAACAGCATCCAGCTTTATGGTGCATTACAGCCCCCAACACAGACTAACAAACACAAGGAGCTTAAGAATGGTAACAAATTAAAGAAGGAACAGGTGGCAGAAATCAAACAATAATCAGATAACGAGGGGGAGGGATCAGACAGAGACACAAGCACAAGCACAACATAACAAAAACACTACAAGTGCCTCACAGGACAGGCATGTGACACTTATAAATGAATCAGCTCTCGGGGTACTCTGGGTTCGGGCCAAGTCCGAGCGCGAAGCCCTCCCCCCGGACAGCACGCCAAACATGCATTTGAATTTACTCTATAAATTATATGTAAGTGTGAACTCGTGAATATTATTTAGGTGTAATTGTACCAATTCAGACGCAACTTCTGCGCCAAATCTGCAAAACAAAGATGAATTGTATTGTTAGTGATTTGATTGGTAACAGCTCTATAGTATCTTTATTATTCTAATTGTATTTATTAATTAAATATAAGACATTTCTCAGACAGTAGACATGGATCTTTTAGAGGATTTTGAGGAGTGCTGGTCTTGACTCAACCTGCCTTGGTCTTGGTCTCAACCCCACAAAGTCTTGGTCTTTTCGTGGTCTCAACACACTCTGGTCTTGGTCTTAACTTGGTCTCGGTTTAGGTGGTCTTGACTACATCACTAGGATGTGGCACCAGGGGAGAGATGGCTCGCAAGCAGTTCTTCAACTAATGTCACAATACTGGAATTTCCAACTTCGATAAGATACTTGATAAGAAAGTTTTTTCATAAACTTGAAGAAACCTTCCTTCAAAGCTACCTGAAAAACGATGTGCAAATGTACCTGGACAAAAATTTTAAACGCAAAGGGTGTTCACACCAAATATTGAAGTTAATTGATAAATCAAATCTATTTTATGACATTATTTTTGAAAGCATCCTCACTTTGCAGCAATTAAAAGTGCCTAAAACTTTTCACAGTACTGTAGCTTTGCAGGTCGGTTTCTTTAAGTGTCTTGGAGACATTGCCGCAGTTCTTCTAGATTTAGTTTGTCTCAGTTTGCTGTTTCGTCATATAATCACTGACATTGACATTTGTTTTAATAGCTTACCCACAGCAGGGAGATTTTATTTTACTTAAGTGAACAGTCGGTAGAAAAATTAGAACAAATAAAATAAAAATAAAAAAACAATAGCACAAATAAATACAAAACAACAGACAAATGAAATTAAGGATTTCAGGTAAGTCTAACAGTAGTATTCAGGTAAAGAAATACTACAGAAATGTAGTAGGGGAGTGCGGGGAACAACCTAACGCGGGGTTAATTGTGACACACATGGTTTAACACTTTCCACACATGCCAGGATGACGAAACTTAGTGTGTTTACTAGTTTCCATATCAAAGTTATTTTGAGAAAAAATTGCGCCAAACTTAAAAAATCTTTGGAAGATATCACTGAACATTTATTTAACCATAGCAAAAGTACATTTATTACTTAAGTTTATTTTTCATCTCTGTTGTTTTTTGTTTTTTTGTGTTTATTTAAAACTTGACAAATCTGATATTATTGTAATCTTATATCTGTTATTTAACAGTTGAGATGGTCTTTAATGCTGATCTAACAGCAGAAGACGCGAGCCGCGGTTTAAATCCCAGTTGTGCAGGTGGGGTGTGTTGTAACCAACACGATCTCATGACAATGCGTATAAATAATGCAGTGTGCAATCTCGTAGAATGTATACGCCAAAACTCATTTTGGCGTGCGTATGGTACGCCGTTTTTGGCGTGCATATGATACGCACTTTATGGCGTGTATATGACACGCTTTTTGGGTAGGGTGAGGGTGGGGGTGTGGGGTTCGTACATATAATACGCCATAAAGTGCGTATCATATGCACGCCAAAAACGGGCGTACCATACGCACGCCAAAATGAGTATACATTCTACGAGATTGCACACTGCATATTGATACGCATTTTCGTGAGATCGGGCTCGTTGTAACACTGCATTACAATGAGCCCCTATTAGAACTACACTATCTATATTCTTTTATGAATTCTTTTGAGAAACCATGAGAAAAGGACTGAGAGTCAATGTTCAGAAATGATTCATTATTATTATGTTTTTAACTATGCTATATAGCTGTATTTAGCGATGTGTTTGTTGTCAAAATAAAAAATGAGTGTATTTTAATAATAATAAAATGCCATTCTTTTAATTAAAAAAGTTTATAATTGTATTGTATTGACAAAATAACTATTTTTGGATATTTTTTGGATTATATCAGATAACATTTTAAGATGTCATTTGCTCATGTTACAATGTGCCCCTCACATGTTACAATGTACTCCACCTATGGCGCATGTTGTCACATTTCACTTCCATTCTTTCGGGGTAAATCAAGAAAAAAGTATACACTGTATTAATAAAACAAAACCATATAATTGTACTAGACGTGTGAAATTAATGCGGGAAAAAATAAATACTATGAACCCCAAGTGCATTTACACAAACTGAGAAAGTCAAAAAGCGTTAGTTTGTGCCCCGCTCTCCCCTACCCTTTTATACCCGCTCCATGTGTGACATCATGGACTGCCGTCTACTAATAGTTTATTGCCGTGTGTTTACATGTGACCAGACACCGGTCACGCTGATGCCATCCCCATAGCGTCAACTCCATGATGCAGCGTCGAAATTTCACTTCAAAGGTTTTCAACTGATAACAATAAGAACCATTATTTAATAATTGAGCACCACATCAGCGTACAAGAATGATCCCTGAAGGATCAAGTGACACTGAAGACTAGAGTAATGATGCTGAAAACTCAGCTTTGCCATCACTGGAATAAATTACATTGTAAAATACATTAAAATAGAACTGCTATAACTAAAAAAGTAACATAAAGAAACATAATATGCCAGATAAGGAGACTTAATAATCTATTCTTTAGAAAGACACAAATTGCTGATGAATTACCTGATTTGACCATCTTTTTAAACAGCGATGGGATGCAAAATGTAGAATGACTTTGTGTGACTTCATTTTGCGTGTGTGAATAGGCAATCAACACACCTGTCCCATCCATTTACCAGTGTGTGAGGCACACTGAACAGACAGGATGCAGACTATTCCTGACACTGTGCTCTTGAAATCCATCCAGGATCGAAATGATGTTAAAAATATAATCGATAGAAGTGCTTAACAAGACCTTCTCAAGGTTAACTGAAGCATCACTTTCCAGGTATTGAGGTGACACTGAGCGGCCCTCTTGAGAAACCTATCTTTTTTTAGATAACATACATAATAGTTTGCACATCACAACTATATTATTTGACTTGGGAGTCATATTCAGACAAAGGAATAGAAACAGAATGACTTCTAGTTTAATAAAGTATGTGAATAGGAATGTTGTCACACACATACCAGTCTCATCTATTTCCTGGCATATGGCAACCTGAGGAAACAGATTTGAGGCAATTATGTGTGGATAGCATCAAGCATGCAGGAAGATATCAGATATTGTGATGATGCAACATGAAATGTCTAATCTGCAAGGATGCATTAAATTGATCAAAGGTGACAGCAAAGACATTTATAATGTTACAGAAACATCAGTTAATGTATTAACTCATGAACTAACCATGAGCAGTACATTTTGACTTTTATTTATTTTGGGCAAGTGAACATTTTTATACAATGAAACATAAATAGCATCTTTTTTTGATAGCTTGTGTGGTTAATCCACAAATGCAATAACAAAAGCTTGTATATAATGTGCACGGTTAATTTCCCGTTTGCCCAAAAAGGAGTGGGAAGAAGAAAACATTTGTTACAACATTTATTAATCTTTATTAATGTTAGTTAATAAAAAATAATAATTTATGTTAGTTCACAGTGGATTGACTAATGTTATCAAATTTGATTTTAATAATGTATTAGTATATGTTGAAATAAACATTAATTAAGATTAATAAACGCTGTGTACTGTTCATTCTTAGTTCATTTTAACTAGTTTACAAATGTTAACTAATGAAACCGTATTGTAAAGTGTTACCAATATTATAAAAGATTTCTTTGCAAAATAAATGCTGTTCTTTTGAAATTTATATTCATCAGAGAATCCTGCAAACAAAAATATTGAGCAGTGTTTTCAACATTGATAATAAGGAAAGTTTCTTGAGCAGCAAATCATATTAGAATGATTTCTGAAAGATCAGGTGACACTGAGGAAAATGTGTGTTCATATATATATATATATATATATATATATATATATATATATATATATATATATACAGTGAGGAAAATAAGTATTTGAACACCCTGCTATTTTGCAAGTTCTCCTACTTGGAAATCATGGATGGGTCTGAAATTGTCATCGTAGGTGCATGTCCACTGTGAGACATAATCTAAAAAAATCCAGAAATCACAATGTATGATTTTTTAACTATTTATTTGTATGATACAGCTGCAAATAAGTATTTGAACACCTGTCTATCCGCTAGAATTCTGACCCTCAAAGGCATGTTAGTCTGCCTTTAAAATGTCCACCTCCACTCCATTTATTATCCTAAATTAGATGCACCTGTTTGAGGTCGTTAGCTGCATAAAGACACCTGTCCACCCCATACAATCAGTAAGAATCCAACTACTAACATGGCCAAGACCAAAGAGCTGTCCAAAGACACTAGAGACAAAATTGCACACCTCCACAAAGCTGGAAAGGGCTACGGGGAAATTGCCAAGCAGCTTGGTGAAAAAAAGGCCCACTGTTGGAGCAATCATTAGAAAATGGAAAAAGCTAAACATGACTGTCAATCTACCTCGTACTGGGGCTCCATGCAAGCTCTCACCTCGTAAGCTCTCACCTTGTGGGGTCTCAATGATCCTACGAAAGGTGAGAAATCAGCCCAGAACTACACGGGAGGAGCTGGTCAATGACCTGAAAAGAGCTGGGAACACGGTTTCCAAGTTTACTGTTGGTAATACACTAAGACGTCATGCTTCGAAATCATGCATGGCACGGAAGGTTCCCCTGCTTAAACCAGCACATGTTCAGGCCCGCCTTAAGTTTGCCAATGACCATTTGGATGATCCAGAGGAGTCATGGGAGAAAGTCATGTGGTGAGATGAGACCAAAATAGAACTTTTCGATCATAATTCCACTAAATGTGTTTGGAGGAAGAAGAATGATGAGTACCATCCCAAGAACACCATCCCTACTGTGAAGCATGAGGGTGGTAGCATCATGCTTTGGGGGTGTTTTTCTGCACTTGGGACAGGGCGACTGCACTGTATTAAGGATAGGATGAGAGGGCCATGTATTGCGAGATTTTGGGGAACAACCTCCTTCCCTCAGTTAGAGCATTGAAGATGGGTCGAGGCTGGGTCTTCCAACATGACAATGACCCGAAGCACACAGCCAGGATAACCAAGGAGTGGCTCTGTAAGAAGCATATCAAGGTTCGGCCGTGGCTTAGCCAGTCTCCAGACCTAAACCCAATAGAGAATCTTTGGAGGGAGCTCAAACTCCGTGTTTCTCAGCGACAGGCCAGAAACCTGACTGATCTAGAGAAGATCTGTGTCGAGGAGTGGGCCAAAATCCCTCCTACAGTGTGTGCAAACCTGGTGAAAAACTACAGGAGACGTTTGACCTCTGTAATAGCAAACAAAGGCTACTGTACCAAATATTAGCATTGATTTTCTCAAGTGTTCAAATACTTATTTGCAGCTGTATCATACAAATAAATAGGTAAAAAATCATACGTTGTGATTTCTGGATTTTTTTTTTTTTTAGATTGTCTCTCATAGTGGACATGCACCTACGATGACAATTTCAGACCCCTCCATGATTTCTAAGTGGGAGAACTTGCAAAATAGCAGGGTGTTCAAATACTTATTTTCCTCACTGTATATTCCTCACTGTGTATATATATATATATATATATATATATATATATATATATATATATATATATATATATATATATATATATATCTTCATTACAGGCAGATAGTTATGATATTTGTGGCTACATTACATGGTTGAAGTTATGCCACTGAGGCTAATCATGAGCAGTATGGCCCCGATGGCTATCTGTTATGAACTGTAGGCTATACATCAATAAATTAGTTGATTTAATAAGTTTTGAAGTGTGAAAAAGGCACATAGGCTAGCCTATAAATTGTCTAATATGCATGTAGGCATATTTTGTACACATTGTACAACACATGTCCTTATTAGGAGAACATAGATGTCATTTTAACGAGAAAAATATGTGGTTTTAACGACATAACATCTCGTTATTATGAGAAACGATGTCGTTTAGATTATTATTACGACATAATTGAGTGAAAATAATAATATGTATGTGGCAGCAATGCGTCACCGTACAAATTCCCTGTAAGTAATCAATCACGTCAATGTTTGATCGTCAACGAGTGGGTCTCTGCGCTGGTGCGAGTGAGTGGAGGCGGGGCTAACATTTAAGCTATTTTAAGGCATGAAGAGTTTTTTTTTCAGGAAGAAAAACGTTTAAATATGTCATTTTGGTAATCAAAGATGAGTTTTAAAGGGCACCTATTATGCAAAATTCACTTTTATAAGGTGTTGGAACATAAATGTGTGTTGGCAGTGTGTGTACACAACCAACCTATAATGGTAATAATCCACCCACTCCTTTTTTTTATCCCCATAAATCATAAGCAGTGTCTCAGAACAAGCCGTTTCCAGATTCCTGCAGTGTGACGTCCAGACAGACCCCTCCCTCAGAGAGCTGAGCTGCTCAGTCTGCCATGTTTATCTCCTCCAGTGCATTAACAGCAGCATTCAAGTAAGAAATGTGTTCTTATTAAAGCTACTAAAGTTCAGTCAGTCAAGAGCAGGGGGTCAATTTCTGTTTATCTTCTGTTGTTTTATAGAGAACTAGTCTAGTTTAATAGTCTACTCATGGATGTGCTGACATCCAGCTCTGTGCGCATGCGACAGGAGCATGTGTGTGTTTAAGTTGAGCGCTATAAAGCTTTAAAACGCATGCAGATGATAATATTTCATGATGATGAAGAACTGCAATGTCACATGAACATGTCTGCGATAGAGATGATCATTAAAACAAACAGATATCATGTTTCAGTTTTCATTCCTTGTTCACTGCTGTGAATGAGATGTGTAGGCTCCGCCCTCTCTGGGTGGGGAGCAGCAGCTCATTTGCATTAAAGGAGCCACACACAGAACAGCTAATTTTTATTCAACCCCAAAATTGCCATTTTCAAAATGGTATATTAAATGATGTGTTTGGAATTTTGATCTGAAACTTCACAGGCACACCCTGGGGACACCTGAGACTTATATTACATCTTGTAAAAAGGGCCATAATAGGTGCCTTTTAAGGGACAGAAATGTATTGGTAATGTATCAAGTTTTGCATTTGTGTTACAACCGTGGTAGTTGGCTAGCTCATATGGAAATGTTATGTTTTAACAAGTTTGAAACTACAAAGTACATTTAAATATGTTACTGAGTATATTGGAAAGTTATCTTGCCAACAAAGCCATTTTCCATGAACAGACAGCTGAATTGTGCTTATACTGCATAAATCAGCCTTTTTGTAAATACAGAAAAAAAACAAAAAACAAACAAACATAGTATTGTGTTTTTTTTCTAAGGAAAGTGCTGGGTAATGTCAAAATTATCTGCAAAAAATGTTGGCAGGAGAACACAGTGATTTCTCAAGGTTAAAGCAAACATCCGTTAGCAGGCACTGAGGGGAGAATGAATAGCCCTCTCCAGGGAATCTATCCTCTCTAAAGCGATACACTCAAGAGAATTATTACCGCAAGAGAAAAGCGCATCTGGTGCCTCGTGGTGTTTTCTATTTTCTCGCCTTTTCGATTAAAGGTCTATTGTGAGCCTGAGGGAAAATCTTCAAAAGGCCATCTACCACAGGCCATATACAAACCAAGCCTCCCATAAAAACACACAGACCCATCATAACTAATAATGGACATAAAGATTTTTACATGGAATCCACCATAGGAGTGATGCATACCGCTCTGCCGTTGGAGGATTAGAATTCGATGTGGAATCTCTGCATTCGTCTAATACCCAAGAGTCAGATATGCGCTGACATGTCAAAGAGGATTTGTGGTCCTTGATGTTCCAAATCATAAGCTTGACATTGATCTTAGCAGTGGGTGGTAATGTGAAATTGGACTCTTTGTATCTCAAAAATCCCCCGTATGACTTCTAGCCATCTTGGAAGAGATCTTGATGAGAGGAAACATCTGGGTGACATGTTAACCTGTTTAAATGAGGTCTTTGCTCTTTTTGGCTGCTGAAAGTTGCATTAGACAAGCCAAATGATTAGCAATTTCTCAGACGAGAAAACGTAAGTGTTTTGACTCTGTCAGTGCAGCGGGTGCAAATAAAGAGGTTGAAATGAAATGGTACAAAATGTGCCCCAGTGTACCAGTTACTGCTCTTAAACTTAATGAGAGCAATTGACTATAAAACTGCAGCTGTGCAAACGTCAGCTCTGGAAATCTCAATCCACTGCATAAATATTAATTTGAACCCTGTCATGCATGGAATCCACTACAGTGGACAGGTATTTGAAAGCCATTTTGAACCATTTAAGTTTTAGTACCATGTCCCAACCACCAAGTGGCGAATCTCCAAAGCATTTCATTATTGTCTTCGTATCTCTTTGAAATATTGCATCATATATTCAAAATGGCGCAGGAAAGAGGAGATGCATAGCCTGAAGTCGTCATACTCGATTCTGATTCTGCTCCATTGGGCTGTGATTATGGGGCATGTTTCAACCAAACCAGGAAAGACCTCGATTGGATAGACGTACAACCAATCAGAGCAACGGAGCGACGTATAGTTGTCAGCAGATCTCAATTGCATGCACACTGGAAGAAGTAGTAGAAGATGAGTGCAAACGATCTTCGCCGGTGTTGTAAAAATAATTTAAGGATGCACAGAGTACCAACACGATCATCATTTTTGAGAGAAATAGTAAAGGTGAAGGCATATATACGAACAAGTTCTCCATTTAGGATTAGAACGAATTCAACCCAAGCAGTCTTTGGTGACGTGGGTGATCACGTTACTGTTAATCATCTGTCCATCATCGTATAAAGCCCATCCGACAATTTCCTTGGCCCGAACAGCTCCTGTTTGGGCATAGTTGCTCCACAACGGATCCGACCGAATCCAGACCGAATTTCCCGAACTCAATTATTGTGGGCGGGGCTAAATTTGGCTGGCATCCAGGCTAGAAGACACACTAAGTATCTCAGGACTATGTGTAAATCCTTTTATTCTCAGATAACCAGACAGAAACAAAACCTTCAGCTAAATAAGATGTAATAAATACTTTTATCGTTATACTTTTTTTTTTTTTTCTGTGACAGAAAATACATGTTCACTCCAGTGGACATCATGCACCAAAGGGTATATTTGGCCTATATTTAGATTCCACCTTATTTTGTATGATTTAGTTAAAATTATGATTTGAATTATGAATTTACACTTTTATTAAACAGCCCTTTTAAATAGTCTTCATATTTTACAATTTATTTCAATGCTTATAGTCTATATTTATTTATTAGGTCATAAAAAGTGTAGGCATATACTTATTTTATATATTTCATAATTATTTTATTAATAGTTTTAATGGAAGAAGGTAAATCACATGAGTCTATTTCTGATACTGGTTTTAATTGGTTTCAAATAAAATGAGCTCCCATTCAGTCGACGTTACCTCAGGTTACAACATTTCGAGGCCTAGAATGATATGTTTTTCAGATGTCATCTCTATTGTTGGTGTTGTTTGTTGTACATTCATTCCATTTGCTTGATTAGATTTTTTTTTCAGACCAATCAATGAGTTCTATTGAATCACTTTGTATACCGTTGATGCATGTGTCCGCTGCAGTGAACTGATCTGCAACTCCCTCAAAATAAAATATATTAAGAAAAAAAGACATGATTTTTCACTTATTTAAAAGTAAAAAGAAACATTTAAAAATATATTACTTTGTGATTCAATAATTAATGCATGAAAGGGTTAATATTATTGTATTTATTTTATTTGTATTCAATATTTTTGTCTTTTTTTCCCTAAAAATATCTAAACATTGTTGATATAGGACTGTTTGAGATGCAAAACATTTTAACCGTGTTTTCCAATAATAAAATGAACATCAAATGTTGTTACATTATGTTACATTAGTGCAGACCTAGTTTCTCAATTAACTAGATGCGAAGCAGAGCTTGAATTCCAGCACGAAGAGTCTCGACTTTGAGAGTGAGTGAAGTAAGATGTAAAAAAGGAAACTTTCAATACAGGTCAACTATTTTGCGATAGAAACGGCCGACAGTAACAAGCTGATATTAATTCAGCATCACTGAATCATTTTCAATCTGTCTTGTATAAATTGTATTTTTTACGTTTTATATTTTTGACATGTTAGGCATACAAATAAAAATGCATTTATTATTTGCAAATACTTCAAAATGATTATTTCCTAACTATAATTAGACCTAGAATTTCCTTCACTGTCCATGTTTTTAACATTTCTTGAGCAGCAAATCAGCATATCAGAATAATTTCTAGTCATGCCACTGAATATTGGAGTAATAGCTGCTGAAAAGTCAGCATTGCATCACATGAATAAATTACATTTTAAAATAGATTAAAATAGAAAAGTCATTTTACATTTTAATATTTCACAATATATTTGGCAGAATTTTCATCATCCATTACTTCAGTCCTGTCACAATAACCTTAATTTTGTGTATATAAATAATATATATATATATTTATATGAATCTAAATATTATGCCATGCCAGGTTTGATGTATATAGTGACAAACGTCATTGGTTCACATGTTGTGGCTCTCCAAATTTGAATATGCGCATATTCAAGTGCATGAATGAGATTTGAGAGGTGGGGAAGGAGGAGATTATCAATGAATAAATTTCGTTCTTATCTTCACACACTTATAATGTGTGACTCCAGGCGACATGTAGCACACAACTCACGCAGAAAACGTTTATGGTGTTTGACCTTTTCAGAGCTTGACCACTGCAGCTTTCTTTACACTGGTGAGTGGAGTGTGGTATTTTAATCACTAAAGTCTTAATTTAGAGGATAGACCCTTAATCCGCCCTTGTTGTATATCTTGCGTTCTGTTTTGTTTTTTTTTGTTTAAGGAAAAGTCTAGTAGAAGTACTTCATCTAAAGCGCAAAAACAAAGACAGTAGAAAAGAACGAAGAACAAGAATATGTGAGTGGTTGTTTTTCTACAGTTGTATGAAATACTCACATGTTATGAGAGTTTGGGGTGGTTTGCCTAAAGTAAAAAATCTCTGGTCTCTAGATAGGGCTCAGATTTCTCCTTCAGTGCGAGTCTATGGAATTTGTCTATCCATTTTATCTTAATCTGATCCATTTTCTTGGTAATACTGGTAGTATTTTCCTTTAATAACTCTGGAAAATACAGTTTGTTACTTTTTTCTTGTTACTGTACATTATGCTATACTGTTGATCTGAATTTAGGTGTCTCAGGTTGTGTTCACACTTGGCAGGTTTGGTTCGATTAAAACGAAACCTGGTGTGATTGCTCTGTTAGCGCGGTTCATTTGAAAAAGTGTAAATGCTGCCAGCTGAACCCTGGTACGCACCAAACAAGTGGACCAAGAAAAAGTTTGGTAAGTTCACCCTTGAAATATATACGTAATAAAAGCCGAGCAATCAGGTTGTGAACATATCCTTATGCCTTTAGGTTAAGTATCTTTGGGTTTGGTGTTGAAATGCCAATGTGATCACTAAGTGGACCAGGGCTGTTTTTTTTTTGTTTTGGTCTGGACCAAACTGACCAAGCGAACCGAACTACGAGTGCTACTGAACTACTACTGAACACTCCCTCAAATATACAGCTCTGGAACAGTGGTCTCTTAATTTTTTCCAGAGCTATATTATATTACTTTTCTCTTTTAAATGTTAATAACTCAAGTATGATTTTTTTTTGCTATGGAAACAGCCAAAGGGGCTGTTAAAACACACACACAATGCTGTGCCAGTGTTGACCTAGTTTCTCAATTAACACTTGTACAAAAATAAAGGTTGCTTCATCAGATTTTTTTAATGCTCTTCAAATTATATTAAAAAAAAAAATTGGTTCTGTTCACAGAAAGGTTCTTTGAGGAAGCCAAAAATGGTTCTTCTTCTTTGCCGTTTTGGAGCTTTTGTTTTAAGAGTTAACATTCTTTGCCATATCTGGTATTTATTTTCTTAAATTGATGGTTTTACAAGCTATTGAATACTGATTTTTGTTTAGTTTTTGTTTTTTGGTTAAAATTTAGGTAAATTTATTGGGTAAGTTTAAGGGTAAAGTTGGGGACAAGTGTGGTGGTATGGGTCAGTTTAAGGGTAAAGTTAGGGACAGGTGTAGTGGTATGGGTAAGTTTAAGGGTAAAGTTGGGGACAAGTGTGGTGGTATGGGTCAGTTTAAGGGTAAAGTTAGGGACAGGTGTGGTGGTATGGGTCAGTTTAAGGGTAAAGTTAGGGACAGGTGTAGTGGTATGGGTAAGTTTAAGGGTAAAGTTAGGGACAGGTGTGGTGGTGTGGGTAAGTTTAAGGGTAAAGTTAGGGACAGGTGTGGTTGTATGGGTAAGTTTAAGGGTAAAGTTAGGGACAGGTGTGGTTGTATGGGTAAGTTTAAGTGTAAAGTTAGGGACAGGTGTGGTTGTATGGGTAAGTTTAAGGGTAAAGTTAGGGACAGGTGTGGTTGTATGGGTAAGTTTAAGGGTAAAGTTAGGGTCAGGTGTGGTGGTATGGGTAAGTTTAAGGGTAAAGTTAGGGACAGGTTTGGTGGTATGGGTAAGTTTAAGGGTAAAGTTAGTGACAGTTGTAGTGGTATGGGTCCGTTTAAGGGTAAAGTTAGGGACAGGTGTGGTGGTATGGGTAAGTTTAAGGGTAAAGTTAGGGACAGGTGTGGTTGTATGGGTAAGTTTAAGTGTAAAGTTAGGGACAGGTGTGGTTGTATGGGTAAGTTTAAGGGTAAAGTTAGGGACAGGTGTGGTTGTATGGGTAAGTTTAAGGGTAAAGTTAGGGACAGGTGTGGTTGTATGGGTAAGTTTAAGGGTAAAGTTAGTGACAGTTGTAGTGGTATGGGTCAGTTTAAGGGTAAAGTTAGGGACAGGTGTGGTGGTATGGGTCAGTTTAAGGGTAAAGTTAGGGACAGGTGTGGTGGTATGGGTAAGTGTAAGTGTAAAGTTAGGGACAGATGTGATGGTAAGGGTAAGTGTAAGGGTAAAGTTAGGGACAGGTGTGGTGGTATGGGTAAGTTAGGGTCAGGTGTGGTGGTATGGGTAAGTTTAAGGGTAAAGTTAGGGACAGGTTTGGTGGTATGGGTAAGTTTAAGGGTAAAGTTAGTGACAGTTGTAGTGGTATGGGTCAGTTTAAGGGTAAAGTTAGGGACAGGTGTGGTGGTATGGGTCAGTTTAAGGGTAAAGTTAGGGACAGGTGTGGTGGTATGGGTAAGTGTAAGTGTAAAGTTAGGGACAGATGTGATGGTAAGGGTAAGTGTAAGGGTAAAGTTAGGGACAGGTGTGGTGGTATGGGTAAGTTAGGGTCAGGTGTGGTGGTATGGGTAAGTTTAAGGGTAAAGTTAGGGACAGGTGTGGTGGTATGGGTAAGTTTAAGGGTAGAGTTAGGGACAGGTGTGGTGGTATGGGTAAGTTTAAGGGTAGAGTTAGGGACAGGTGTGGTGGTATGGGTCAGTTTAAGGGTAAAGTTAGGGACAGGTGTGGTGGTATGGGTCAGTTTAAGGGTAAAGTTAGGGAAAGGTGTGGTGGTATGGGTAAGTGTAAGTGTAAAGTTAGGGACAGATGTGATGGTATGGGTAAGTGTAAGGGTAAAGTTAGGGACAGGTGTGGTGGTATGGGTAAGTTTAAGGGTAAAGTTAGGGTCAGGTGTGGTGGTATGGGTCAGTTTAAGGGTAAAGTTAGGGACAGGTGGGGTGGTATGGGTAAGTTTAAGGGTAAAGTTAGGGTCAGGTGTGGTGGTATGGGTAAGTTTAAGGGTAAAGTTAGGGTCAGGTGTGGTGGTGTGGGTAAGTTTAAGGGTAAAGTTAGGGACAGGTGTGGTTGTATGGGTAAGTTTAAGTGTAAAGTTAGGGACAGGTGTGGTTGTATGGGTAAGTTTAAGTGTAAAGTTAGGGACAGGTGTGGTTGTATGGGTAAGTTTAAGGGTAAAGTTAGGGACAGGAGTGGTGGTATGGGTAAGTTTAAGGGTAAAGTTAGGGACAAGTGTGGTGGTATGGGTAAGTTTAAGGGTAAATTTAGGGACAGGTTTGGTGGTATGGGTAAGTTTAAGGGTAAAGTTAGTGACAGTTTTAGTGGTATGGGTCAGTTTAAGGGTAAAGTTAGGGACAGGTGTGGTGGTATGGGTCAGTTTAAGGGTAAAGTTAGGGACAGGTGTGGTGGTATGGGTAAGTGTAAGTGTAAAGTTAGGGACAGATGTGATGGTATGGGTAAGTGTAAGGGTAAAGTTAGGGACAGGTGTGGTGGTATGGGTAAGTTTAAGGGTAAAGTTAGGGTCAGGTGTGGTGGTATGGGTCAGTTTAAGGGTAAAGTTATGGACAGGTGGGGTGGTATGGGTAAGTTTAAGGGTAAAGTTAGGGTCAGGTGTGGTGGTATGGGTAAGTTTAAGGGTAAAGTTAGGGTCAGGTGTGGTGGTGTGGGTAAGTTTAAGGGTAAAGTTAGGGACAGGTGTGGTGGTATGGGTAAGTTAAAGTGTAAAGTTAGGGACAGGTGTGGTGGTATGGGTAAGTTTAAGGGTAAAGTTAGGGACAGGTGTGGTGGTATGGGTCAGTTTAAGTGTAAAGTTAGGGACAGGTGTGGTGGTATGGGTCAGTTTAAGGGTAGAATTAGGGACAGGTGTGGTGGTATGGGTCAGTTTAAGTGTAAAGTTAGGGACAGGAGTGGTGGTATGGGTCCGTTTAAGGGTAAAGTTAGGGTCAGGTGTGGTGGTATGGGTAAGTTTAAGTGTAAAGTTAGGGACAGGTGTGGTGGTATGGGTAAGTTTAAGGGTAAAGTTAGGGACAGGTGTGGTGGTATGGGTAAGTTTAAGGGTAAAGTTAGGGTCAGGTGTGGTGGTATGGGTCAGTTTAAGAGTAGAGTTAGGGACAGGTGTGGTGGTATGGGTAAGATTAAGGGTAAAGTTAGGGACAGGTGTGGTGGTATGGGTAAGTTTAAGGGTAAAGTTAGGGACAGGTGTGGTGGTATGGGTCAGTTTAAGGGTAAAGTTAGGGTCAGGTGTGGTGGTATGGGTCAGTTTAAGGGTAACGTTAGGGTCAGGTGTGGTGATATGGGTCAGTTTAAGGGTAAAGTTAGGGACAGGTGTGGTGGTATGGGTAAGTTTAAGGGTAAAGTTAGGGACAGGTGTGGTGGTATGGGTAGGTTTAAGGGTAGAGTTAGGGACAGGAGTGGTGGTATGGGTAAGTTTAAGGGTAGAGTTAGGGACAGGTGTGGTGGTATGGGTCAGTTTAAGGGTAAAGTTAGGGTCAGGTGTGGTGGTATGGGTCAGTTTAAGGGTAAAGTTAGGGTCAGGTGTGGTGATATGGGTCAGTTTAAGGGTAAAGTTAGGGTCAGGTGTGGTGGTATGGATCAGTTTAAGGGTAAAGTTAGGGTCAGGAGTGGTGGTATGGGTAAGTTTAAGGGTAGTGTTAGGGACAGGAGTGGTGGTATGGGTAAGTTTAAGGGTAGAGTTAGGGACAGGTGTGGTGGTATGGGTCAGTTTAAGGGTAAAGTTAGGGTCAGGTGTGGTGGTATGGGTAAGTTTAAGGGTAAAGTTAGGGTCAGGTGTGGTGGTATGGGTCAGTTTAAGAGTAGAGTTAGGGACAGATGTGGTGGTATGGGTCAGTTTAAGGGTAAAGTTAGGGTCAGGTGTGGTGGTATGGGTCAGTTTAAGGGTAAAGTTAGGGACAGGTGTGGTGGTTTGGGTAAGTTTAAGGGTAAAGTTAGGGACTGGTGTGGTGGTATGGGTAAGTTTAAGGGTAGAGTTTGGGACAGGTGTGGTGGTGTGGGTAAGTTTAAGGGTAAAGTTATTTTATTTAGTTAAATATGACACAATATAACATCCGACTACATGAAAAGAGGCTTTACTGTTACAAAAACAAATTTGTGAGCATTAGTGGAACTGAAGGTTTTAGAATAAACACGAAACATGTGATTGTTGTCATGTGGTAAATCCGGCCAATCATGGAACAGCGTGATTCTGTCATGTGGTGAATCCGGCCAATCGTGGAACAGAGGTGTCGGCCTCTGAGCTCATGCATTCGCACTGGAGAAGCTGCACAGAGTGAATTAGCCGTCTGCTATTGAATCGCTCTTGCTGTGCCTTGATGGCATACGTCACAGTCACATGGCATCGGCGCTGTTGTAACCGGAATGCACTGCTTCAAGTAAGCTGCCAATTGGTCTGCGCAGCACTGTATGAAGTCGAACAAACCTAATGGTATCATGAGGGCTATTTATACACAAGGACTAATGACTAAAGAACACCTGTGAGCAATGAACCAATGAGAATGTTACACATAAAACAAGGGAACCAATCAGAACATTACACATGGAGGGGCTAAGAAGCACACAAAAAGAGGGGCAAGGGAGTCACATGATAAACCATGAAACATGACCAAGACAAAATTCAAAATAAAAGACATGAAAGCATGATCAAAACCAACAGCATTTCAAGACAGTTCATTGTTAGTTTAGGCTATATCTCAGGTCCACTAAATATTAATATCAGACACATATTTTAATTTTAACAATATATTAGTAAAAGCAGAAATTCACATTAATTAGTAAATGTATTAATTGTAATTTCATGTAAATGAATGTTGTTAACTAATGCTAACAAACAGAACCTCATTGTAAAGTATTCCTGCTTACTTGGCCCTATCATAGATTAAATATCATGCTTTAATTACATAAAATAGTGTGGTTATATTTTATTTTACAGTTTAATTGAGTAATATTAATTATGTACTTACTATTGGGGTTAGGATTAGGGTTTGGTTGAGGGTTCCTTGCATGTAATTATGCATAATTTACTGTTATTACTATGTAACAAGGACACTGTAAAATAAAGTGTTACCCTTTATTTCAGGTGTCCTTACAATGCATTTATAAAATACTGAGAAATATTAATTAACAACATAGGATCAGGGTTTGGTTTAGGGTTAGTTGCATGTAGCTACTATAGCAAGTACATGTAACGTGTGTAACAAAGACACTTAATTAGAAGCGTTACCAATACTGAACATATTAAACCCATTTAGTATACTCTGCAATACAATCATACACCCAGAGCTGTTCATGGACCACTATTTCCATGGGCATAGGAGAAATAAAGTAAACTATGTCAGTTTCTGTTGTCGAGGAAACAATCCCAGATGTCTAGCCTTGTCATTCTATCTGAAGATTGCTCATCAGAAATAATTGTGCCTCTGATATATACTCAAGGAATCGACTGAACGCATCAATAGCTTTGTGTTTGTCTGTCCTCTCCATGGACATCTTTGTTAGTTCAGTGAATTTCTAGGAAAACACTCGGCTGGACAGCATGTGGAGATACCAATCATATATTTTCCCTCTTATCAGCTGAATTTCATATCATTAGCTTTCAAAGGTAGCTTATGTTGGCCTAGGCACAACGTTTCCTGAAATTATCAGCCTAATATACTTCTGATAAAGTTAAAGTTTCGACCTCGCTGTCCTTGCCGAGCCAAAACCAATCAAGGAACGCCACCTTTGGAAAGTATATTACAACTCTATCAAGGCTCTGATAACAAGGATAGAAAAGGCTCATTTGTGCTGTGGCCTGAAACTGTCACTTGATTCTTGCTGACTTTTGTGCTAGAGTTAAATGAGCTTGAAAATCCTTCTAACTGAATGGCGATCAAATCTTCTGTTTGAAACCACTGGAAAGCTTGACCCCCATGTACTCCGAGTCAAGCAAGTCCAATGAGAGGGTTTGCGGTAAGCCGTAGGATTTGAGTTATTAACCCAGGCAATGTATTTGCGGGCGCTGTCCAAGGTACTGCCATTAAACTAATGTCCTGCTGGATGAAGCAGAACATCTGACTGGCTTTACAACGGAACATGTGAGGTCATCCTATGAAAACACACAAGTCATATATGTGTAATTGTGCGCACTGAAACGTTAAATTGACCATTATCTATTTCCATTGACAAAATGTACCAAAAGCACTACTATCATGTTTTCGGACATGTACCAGTATTTTATTTCTATGTCCATTTTACTTTGCAAGGTGAAAAGATTTGCAAAAATGTTTACAGGGTGATTGCAGGATTGCTTTGCAGTCATCAGTCTGACACTAATTCACATATCTAAATAATCTGTTCCAGCAGATGGCCTCGTTGAGCCATTTCATATGCACAAAGCCTGCTGAACCCTATTTTTCATAAAATAACCTGCTCTGCTTTAGATTTAAGGTATTACATCAGAATGAAATTGCATGGTCTGAAAGAGCATACAAGGTATTGATGACTAGGCTGTAGTGATGTATAACCCTTTAAAGAAATAACAAAAAGGGATGCATGGTGGATGTTTAATTATTTTGTGGCTAAGAAAAATTAAATGTCCATGAATATTTCAATACTCGATTTGTGAAGGTGTTGGATGTAGCGACCTCCTCCATAGGTACTTAAAAATGGCAAGCCTTTTTAACGTCTATTCCTAGTTATTAAATTGCTAGTAAGTAATCCATAAGTGACCAACATCTCTCGTTTTGTAAATTTCAATTGCAGCTGTGTATTAAATAGGTCTACTATTTATTAATTTGCTACTGCACGATAATAGTAGGTGACCTATATATGCAACACTAATATCTATCACAATTGTTCCCATTTTCTATCTCACTAGTGCTTTTTAGTCATTTATAATAACTAGTCAGAATGTTTACTTTTTGAATAGACATTTTTTAATAGTTAAAAGTAACTAAAGAAAGAAAAACTACCATTTAATGAATAGTTATGAGTAAAACTGGATGAAGTACCTGTAACAATTGGAATACCTGATATCTGAAACAAAGATCGGCATATGACAAAAATAAAAAAATAAAACAATTGTGAAGAGGAACAGTTTCTTGTCATTTAATGGGATAGTGACCAGTTGCAAGGAATGAGAATTAGTGATAAAATTAGGTTACACTTTATTTTAAGGTGTCATTGTTACAATTCATTTATATATTTAAATATCCTACTGATTAATGGTAATTAACTATATGTACTTACTATTGGAGGTTAGGGTAGGATGTGGGTTTGGATGAGGGTTAGTTGCATGTTATGCATAATTTACTGTTGTTTTTATTATGGTAAGTACATGTAACATATGTAACAAGGACACTGTAAAATATAGGGTTACCCCAAGAAATTGCTCTGTTACAGTTACAGTTCAATTATATATGTAAGTACTGAATAATAATAAATAGCATGTTACTATTTGGGTTAGGATTTGGGTTTGGTTGAGGGTTAGTTGCATGCAATTATGCATCATTTACTGTTATTATTATGGTAAGTACATTTAACATATGTAGCAAGTGTTACCCAACATACTACTCTCCATGGAATAAGTGGTATTTCATAAATAGTTCCTGTGAAAAGGAATTCAAAAGGATATTAGTCGTAATTGATATATATATATATATATATATATATATATATATATATATATATATATATATATATATATATATATATATATATATATATATATATATATATATATATATATATATATATAATAGTAACATAAACACTTGAGGGCTTGCCATAATGTCAGAGCTTCGCTTATGAGAGCCCAGCACAGTTGACTGCAAGCCTTCTGAAAAACTCGAGCAAACTATTGCACTGCCAGATGATGCTCAAGACTGTTTGCATCAATCCCCAGAGACAGACATGCATAACGGTGCATATACTTTTGAAGCTAATCGTTTTTCTTTGTTTTTGTATTATCTTTTGTTTTTTTTTTAGTAATGCATTGTAAAGTTGACATGTACGAATATGCACGCTCCACTGCCACTGCTGATGCACATGTGATGCTGCGCGACCAGACGAGTGAGTGTGAGCTGTAATTCCACATGATGTGCTTGGGACGACAACAGCCTTTCCTTATAGGACCGATGCAAACGCTTTAAAATCACTTTTTAAGGATAACCAAAAGAAGGAATATGTTTGTCTTCACGCGCAAGATGGAACGGGGACAAATCGGACGCCTGAAACGTGAGAAGTGCGCTCGAATCGAGATGCGCTGAACGCAACACAATCCTGGATGTATACAGGAACGCACCGCAAAGAGGACTTTGTTGCCAGTTAAGTGAAGCCCTTAAAAAAAAAAAAAAAAAAAGGAGTGGAAAAATTTAGTTCAAGAGAAACGATGTGAAATGCGCATCTCTTGTTGTTTCTCAAGCGAACTGTCAGCCGTTCTCTCCCTGTAACAGAGTCTGCTTTGGGAACAACATGATGACACGGACGCGCTTCTGCTGTCATTAGTGGGGACAAATCAGACCAACGCAGCGGCAATCCGATCAATACTATCGATAAGCTCATATATAAAGCTAATCATCACGCCTGCCTATGTTTGCTTAATCTGTGTGGGAGAGTATGCTGTGGGACGATGAACAAACTGACAAGGTATGAAAGCAGAAGCAGTTTTAATAATTAGACGCTAATATTTTTATAAGCATGATTAAGTAAATTACTAGACTAAATGTATGTCTTTTTTCTTCTTTTGGCCATGTTATGTTCATTGGGAAGGTCTGTGGGAGAGCATGGATCCGTTTTTGAGCTCCTCAAGAGATTTTAACATTGAAATTATGATATTTGTTTTGCAAGATGACTGCTACAGTCAGCAAAGCGACGGACAATGCAGATCAACTAGTTGCTCCGATTCCTGTGTAAGCACTCTCAGTTTGGTCTGGAATTATGGGGTGACTGCTCATTCGACTCGGTGAAAAAGCCATGGATGTGAACTACTCCACCGTCCTGGACAGCAGTGTGTCGCAGCGCGGTTCGTCAAAGCGAGTTCTGACTGGTTGTTTCCTCTCGCTCCTCATCCTTACCACCTTACTGGGCAACACGTTGGTCTGCGCTGCCGTCACAAAGTTTCGCCACCTGCGCTCCAAAGTCACCAACTTCTTTGTGATATCTCTGGCTATTTCTGACTTGCTGGTGGCCATTTTGGTGATGCCATGGAAAGCGGCCACCGAGATTGTAGGTTTTTGGCCATTCGGCGCCTTCTGCGATGTCTGGGTGGCCTTTGACATCATGTGCTCCACCGCCTCCATCTTGAATCTGTGCGTCATCAGCGTAGACCGCTACTGGGCCATTTCTAGCCCATTCCGCTACGAGCGCAAGATGACGCCCAAGGTGGCGTTCGTCATGATAAGTGTGGCGTGGACGTTGTCCATCCTTATCTCCTTCATCCCAGTGCAGCTAAACTGGCACAAAGCCCAGATAACCAGTTACACGGAGCTGAACGGCACATACGAAGAACTTCCCCCAGACAACTGCGACTCCAGCCTTAATCGAACATATGCCATCTCCTCCTCCCTGATCAGTTTTTACATACCCGTGGCCATTATGCTGGTCACTTACACCCGCATCTACCGCATCGCCCAGAAGCAGATACGCCGGATCTCTGCGCTGGAAAGAGCGGCCGAAAGCGCCAAGAACCGCCACAGTAGCATGGGTAACAATGGCAGTATAGAGTCCGAAAGTTCCTTCAAGATGTCCTTCAAGCGTGAAACCAAAGTTCTAAAGACATTGTCGGTCATCATGGGCGTTTTCGTGTTCTGCTGGCTGCCCTTTTTCGTCTTGAACTGCATGGTTCCTTTCTGCAACCCAAACGATAGCGCCGACTTTTTGTGCATCAGCTCCACTACATTTGATGTCTTTGTCTGGTTCGGTTGGGCCAATTCCTCACTCAACCCCATAATCTATGCCTTCAATGCTGACTTCCGCAAGGCATTCTCCATCCTGCTGGGATGTCATCGGCTCTGTCCGGGCAGCAATGCTATAGAGATTGTGAGTATCAACAACAACGGTGGCCCTCCGTCTACTTCTCAGTATCAGCCCAAGGGCCACATCCCCAAAGAGGGCAACAACAGCAACTATGTGATCCCTCACAGTATCCTCTGCCAGGAGGAGGAGACCCAGAAGAAGGAGGACGACTCTGGGATAAAGACCTTTGAGAAACTGTCACCTTCAATGTCGGGTAATTTGGATAGCGATGCGGAAGTCTCGCTAGAAAAGATCAACCCCATAACCCAAAACGGGCAGCATAAATCCATACCCTGCTGAGTATGGTGTGTGATCTGACCCTAACAAAGAATCCTTGTTTCTATACAGTACTGAATCCAAAAAAAAAAAGCTTCACTGAGGACCTTAATAACAATTCTTGGACTAATTGAAACTTGCGGAAAACAAACGAATGTTCCAATTGAAGGCACTTTATGCTGGATAACTATCTGCAAAATATTCGCAGCATTTATTATTGACTTTCACAGGTCAGTTGTCGCAAGACACCAATGGAAAGTAATGTGAATTAACCATGTATGCATATGTATACATGTTATGAATTTGAAATGTGTATACATGTGCATGCCCGTGTGGTTGTGATAAAACTACTGTTGTAAGTATAAGGACAAGAGTTAGGTCACTAGTAAAATATCTTGTAGGTGAGTTTACGTAAATGGCTCACAAGTAGTGAAATTTGGTTGCGTCTACTGTCGACAATAAAATGTACATAGTGTTGTTTATATTTTTCACCATTTATCAGAGTTGGCTAAGTCAACATGTCCATACGCTGCTAGTTGTGAAATTGTACGTGCAAACCACCCCATAATGTGACTTGAGAGCAGTAGCCATTCTCAACCTAGTCTTCTATGTGTGCATTGGTGTGATGTCGAAGAAGTCAGGGGGCAGTGGATGTTTCTGCTATGTTATTTATCAGCTGTGGAAGTGGCAATGATATTTGGATGTAATTTTTAATGCTTAGATGTCAAAGACCTTCCCCAAGCCAACCCCCTTCCTCACCGTTAGCCCTATACATGTCACAGTGCAGGACAGCACAGGGAAAATACGATCCCTGCAGTAATCTCTCTGGTCGTTACCTACACTTCAATCGTCATTATGCTCACATATATACTTGTATCCATCACAGGGTGTAACTAAATGTCAGAAGAAGTCTCATGTGGGTCCCAGGTCTGCTTTTCCTCTTTAAATCCATCCATTCTAAACGTACAAAAGTAGTTTCAGGCACCACGGCTGCCTTTAAACCGTTTCTTTTGCCAACTCTACATAGATGAACTTTGCTCTAGGACAGAGTGGAATACCGCTAATGCACAATGGGAAAATGTAATTACTGTATCTTATGCAACGCATCTGTCCAGCCACCCAGAAAGATGCTGTGACCTTCCCGAAAACACCATAGGAAGCACTCTGTAGGTCTTTAGTGCTTCAAAGCATATCCAGGATGAAAACCATCTTGCATCATGCATATAGTTATTGTGCAGAATCCAGCCCCTGAACTGTTATGTCAGCTGTCAGATGGGAGGGTGTATGATTACCAACATATGTCACTTCCTTAGGTACGAC
This sequence comes from Gobiocypris rarus, assembly GCA_023029165.1. Classification (NCBI taxonomy): domain Eukaryota; kingdom Metazoa; phylum Chordata; class Actinopteri; order Cypriniformes; family Gobionidae; genus Gobiocypris; species Gobiocypris rarus. The sequence goes on along the minus strand of CM040930.1, from coordinate 6,692,287 downwards.
GTCTCCCAGTTTGCCTTGGAACACTTTAACCATTTTAGCTCATGTGTCCAAACTGAATCTGTGGCGTATAAACTGCCGTCCCACTTTTAATCATTTGTTGAGCTGTTTTGTTTGGTTACGTAACTGCCCTTGATCTAAGTTAATTCCAGGGCCTACCATCCAGAGAGCGCTTCCCATGAACTGACACGCATGAGCTTGTTCTCAGAGTGCATTAGGGAAAAAAATGCAAACCAGACCAACACGTTTACTCTAAATCAATGACGGTAGCTTTTAGATCAGTTGCCCATTTTTAGCTGATCATAGAAACCCATTTAGTTCACACTGACTCTCATATATTTGAGCCTTCAAAAATACTCAGTGCCAAAATGCTGAGGACATCACGATCAGCAGACTTTGCCAGCGTCCTTCTCTATTACTCTAATATACTCCTTCTCTCTAAAAGCTTGACAGAATGAGCTTTAACCGTTCTGTATGTTTGACCCCAAACTAGGTAGCATACATGTCCGTGCAATTTGGACAACTTGGATAGAGAGACCAGATGAACAGAGACTTCACTACACATATTTGTCTAAAAATGGACATGTGCTCCAGGGAATTTTCCAAAAGCCTCTGTTTACTCACCCGCCTGTCAAAGATCCGTTCTTCATAATGCTGCTATGGAAATATTCAGCTATATGTTTTATTTAATTCCAGAAAGTTCATTTCTATGACCTTCACGTGTCACGCAACTCAAATGCTAATGTTGGAATATTTAGGAATGGTCGGTTTTAAGCAACATCAGATTTATTCTCTCCAATGAGGTGATTAGCATTTAAAATGAACCTCTGTGACATTCTGAAAAGTCCCAGGTGCTTCTTTTATTGCAAATGCTAAGGTATTCCCAAAACTGCTGGGGAACCATAGGTAGTCCTTTAATTAGAAGTGAATAACACAACAGTGGGCCAAGTTTCTTGTTTCCTTTCTTACCAAAGATTGCAGGTTTATCTTTTGATTTTGCAGGTGTTGCTCTATTTATATACTTACACAAACCAGTGATTTCAGGTTGAGAGCTGTCGCTTTCTCTTCTTTCGGAGGAGGCTGAAAATGACAATGGCGAGAGCTTACGATACTGTGTGACTAGTGGTGGTACAACCCCCTTGAAACAACTTTATCAGCTGCATTGTACCTCTGTTTATGGACATTCATTCCAAGGTCATTCAGAAAAGGTTTATTTGACACCTTAACCTCAGATGCTCAATGAATATGCGCATTGTAACATAAACAGGAGAAAAAAATGATGTTGTAAGATGTTAAAATAGAGATGTGAACACAAGTGCTTTTTTATCTTCAAGTCCTTAAACTTGTGAGTAGAGGAAACAAATGTACATGATGTTTTCATGTGGGTTTGTCATGCAGTTAAAGCACTGTACCGGTTTCCGTGATCCCATCAAGTAGGATGTGGTCCTGGATTAACATGTTTTGTTTGTCCTGGAACAACATTGTCCTGACGTTCACATGATCTACCCCAGAACCAGACGGAAATGATTGGTTTGTAATGTTTTTGAAGCCCCATTCTCAGCCTTGGAGGAATATTACGGGTTCAGCACAAGTTCAATCAACGGCAACCACATTTCCCAAGAAAATACGTTTCACTCATCTCTCGTTTTCATAAAAAAAGTATTAAATTAATTTTACAAAAATCAATGTTTCACTGAGGCACATTAAATGAAAATGAATTGGGACCTTTTTTGATGGATTTGAAAGCAGAAATGTAAAGTTAATAGTTTTATAAAAGCATTCCTCTGTTAAAACTTGTGCATTATTTAAGATAAATTAAAATAGTTTTAGTCATTCTTGTGGTAACAGGATATAACGTTATACAGAATTTATTTTCACACTAAAATCATTCCTACATGCCACTGTAAACCCTAATGCTCAAAATAATTAATTGGTTTGAGTAGATCCAACTCAAATTAAACATGCTTACTCAAATATTTGAGTTAAGAGCAATTCAAATTAAATAGTACAAAATAAAAATCTGCAAGTTATGCTTACTTAAACTTTACATTTCTTTTTTTGATGTAACCAAACTTTTTGGAGTTTTGCCAACTTATTCGGGTTTACAGTGTGCATATTGTGCCAATACTTTTAAAACGAGTATACTTTTGGGCCCCATTCACTTCCATTGTAACTCAAGAGTTTTGCTTTTCTTTAAGAAAATGAAGGACGAAAAAAAAAACCCTGTAAAAAGTGTCTGCCTTAAATTTTTAAGTACAAACAACTTGGATATTTAAGTCATTTCAACTTACATTACATTAAACTGACTTAAAATGAGTTGAATCTTGTATAACTTATAAAAATTGACAATTACCTAACTTATTTTGATGAGTCACATCAATGTAAAACACATTGCCTACAACTTAATAAATGCTGTCGACTGAGCTTGCACTGAACCCAGTATATTTCTTTAAGCCCTAACCTCAAACCTAACTTGATTGGTTGACATGAATGTTGTTCCAGGACTATCAAGGATGTTGATCGGAGGAACATGTCCTTCTTGGCAAAATCACTGACCGTCTCTGTACAGGTTCATATGTGTGCTGCAGTTCTTCAAGGGGTCACACTTTAGTTTAGGGTCCAGTTCTCACTATTAACTAACTATTAACTACGACTTTTGCCTCAATGAACTCCAAATTACTGCTTGTTAATGGTTAGTAAGGTTGTTAAGTTTAGGTGTTGGGTATGATTAAGGGATGTTGAATATGGTCATGAAGAATAAGTGCTTTATAAGTACTAATAAACAGCCAATTTCCTAGTAATATGCATGCTGATAAGCAACTAGTTGAGAGAATTTGACCCTAAACTAAAATGTTACCCTTCAAGGTATACCCAACAAATTTATTACAATACCTAGTTTACAGTTTGTATAAAACGGTCCCTTTCTATTTGCTAAATAAAAGTCTATGTTGTTTTTGTAATCTTGTTTGCTGTATAATTTCACTATATGGGGTGTCACGGAATCTGCGATGAGGTATGTCACTGCCAATTCTTTAGTTAAAGGTCAGCTCTTTGCAGAAAATCAATCGTTATTGATTACAACATCAATGACGCACTTTTGTCAGCTAGAAGTGTGTCCTCAATCGGGTAATTTACATAACATTTTTTATTGAGAAGGAAAATTCAGCTCCTTTGATTAATTACACTTTTTTGTAACCTTTATTGTCATTCTGTGGCCAGACGGCTTGCACGATGACAGGTATGAGGAGTAATGTGACATGTCACCGGGCCCCTGGAGTGCACTGGAGTTAAGTGTTTTATATCCGAGGGCAAAACAGGATGGTCAGAGGGGAGACTAGAATATTAGGATCAGTAACTCAAGGGCAAGAACCAGCTCCAACTCCCCACTGACCCACCCAATCAATGACATAATTCACCTCAAAATGAATAAAACCTGAATGAGATTGTTTCTGACTTACATTTTTGGGTGAACTATCCCTTTAACTCTCTCTGGATTATTGATTTAATACACATTTTAAATAAAGATGCCAGCAGAATTTGAACCTTGAAGTGTTATTTTACCCTGAAAGTTGGGGAAAAGGTTTCAGCCCGTAATGAGAATGCTGAATGCAGGAATTCAGCTTTTGTTCCGATATTTGTTGAAGGTCAAAATAAATGAGGAGAAGATATTATGAACAAATATTATACCACAATCGCAAACATTCCTATCCGGATGGGATTAGATTTCTCAGAGGAACCATGAGTTATCCAAAGATCAGTTGATAATTTGCTACTTAATTTATATTGAGATTGAGACAGATGTGTTCAATTCAGATGAGATTAAAATCATAAAGTGAGTCTGGGAAAAACAAAACAAAAACAACAACACAAATTCACCTGACCTCCTCAGGGAAAGCCAGTCCTCTCTGAATAGGACCATTTTAGAAATGACTTAGGATAGTTCAGCCAGATGTAGTCATCCTTGTACATTCCCCCCAATTCTTAGAAGTTTAGTTAGGTGGCTCTTTTTCATGCAAACTAATTGACTGGTTAATAGTTTCAACCTATAAAAAGGATTATAAAAGTAATCCATATCATTTGAATACTATAATCCAAGTCTTCTGAAGTCATTCTTAGCCTTTAATGGTACTTTTAAACCTCTCTTCTTGAGCTTAACAGCCACAAGTAAGATCTACTTTGGTTGCAAAGTAAAGAGCAGCCAACACATTCTGCTCCATGTCTTATTCGAGGTTTCTCAAATGAAAAGGTGACATGATTAATGGAAGAATTTTCATTTCTGAGTAAATGCTTTTTTTAAAAGGTTTGATTCATATGCCTTCTCTCCAGTTTTCATTCAGCAGAAAATGTTCCTAACAAAAGCTTATTCCTAACATCATATCCCTTTTAGATTTGTGAAGTTATGAATATACTTTGTTTGGTCAGGTCATAGCATGAATAAGTCTGTCAGTTACTAGCTGCTTTGTTAATGCTGGGGGAACACTTTGGGTTCATTTATTTAGCCACTTATTTATTTCCATTTATTGATTTAGCAGAAGCTTTTGGCCTTACAAATGAGAAAATTACAAGAACTAATTAATCCAATAGGGACAAAACAGTGCAAGCAGTCCTTCCACACCATGTTTAGTACAACAGAGGCAGCAGTGTATGTGCAAGTATTATAATTTTTTTGTTTGTTTATTAGTTAGTTCTCCAGGAAGATGTTTAACTGTATTATATATCTATACACTGATCAGGCATAACATTATGACCACCTTCCTAACATTGTGTTGGTCCCACTTTTGCTGCCAAAACAGCCCTGACCTGTTGAGGCATGGACTCCAGTAGACCCCTGAAGGTGTGCTGTGGTATCTGGCATATATATGGGGAATCACGTTTGCGGGGGCACTGCGGTGCGATCGAAAAGGGCACTTTCACTTTCAAAAGGGCAGGGACTCAAGACCTCCCGCCCCGTGCACGCCACTGAATTTCAGATATAAACAAACTGAAAATAACTGCATAAAAAACTAAACAAAATAAAATAATAAAACAAATAAACTACAAAAAATACATTCAAAAAGTGATGTAATGTACAACATATTTTAATGATGTCGTAGTGCATGCTGGTAATGTAAATGGCAGTACAGCACTGTGAACTGTGCTACAGTTTATGTGTAAATATACATGAGATAGTGCAGACAGATAATTCTTCAGACAGCACAATGATGTTACATCACAGCCATTTCATGCTCCTGTTCACCATGAAGTCAGTATGCAGTTGCCTTTTATTTGTAGCTAATTTATCCAGTAACCAAAGAATATACTGTATTTTTACATTTCTAATAGGTAGATTTTGGACACTAAATGGATTTACAGCATAGAAGCACATTTTACAAAATATGCAGGTCAATTAATCATAAATGAGTGCAATTTCTGATACTTATTTTATTGTATTGCATTCTTAACAGGTTATGATGTTTTCTGAATGCTTATTTGACACAGAGAACAGTGCATTTCTCACAACAGCTGAATGAGTCAAAGCCAGTGCACACGGAGGTTGCCTTTAAGCCGTTTTTAGTTTGGCTTTTGTTTTCATCCATAAGGCGTTGCAGTGCTGGCCATTCAAGTGTAAAATACAGTATCATGAATAGTCAAATGCATTGCTCTCCATCGGTGCCAGTATGAGAATATGATGAGTAATAATAGCCACGGGCCAAGCACAGACTCCTGAGGGCTCTCAACTGTAGATATCTGACCCGGTCTTTATTTCTGAGCAGACCCAACATACAAACCCACCAACATGCAGCAGAGTTCACAAGGTCCCCATTTGGAAAAACACAAAGTCAAGGTTAATGACTGGCCTGGGGCAATGCTCATTGTGGTGGAAAGGGATGTCTATGAGCCGTTGTAATGTTCTTATGTAACTGGCGCTCGGGCCGATTTTACCACCGAACACTGTTTTAAAACAGGCACATGCAGCAGAGTGTTCACTAAAAATATCACGTAAGCAAAGACACCAGATCCCCTTTGCTTGCATTGGTTGGTGGATGTTGTTACTTCAGTCCTGGCTGTTCACCGGGTGCGGAATAACACAATTTCATTTTCCCGGGACGCATGTGACAGCTGTAGCATTCCCATTATTTCTAATATGAGTCAGCAGCGCACGCAAACTCGAACAACATCGCTCTTGCCAGTTTTGAAGCTATGGTGCCCTTGCTGAAAGGCACTGAGATAGATAACAGCGTGATGTGACTTTGACTGAGCAGCGCTCTGAAAGCGACTCTTCACGGTCTCTCTAAGAACGAGGTGATTTTCCTTGCTTCGGCTAGCGTTAGCATTAGAGACAGTAGGTAAACAAAGCTTTGCGTTTAGTACAAACAGAGTGCATTTTTAGTTGTCTCTGCTGCTGTGGCAGATAAAATATTAATAAGGCAATTTGAAGCTGACTCAAATATTCATTTGTTTACAGTTGGGACACTTCCTGTGCTGTTGCTTTTGTAGTTAAAATGTTGTGACTACCGTGTTGTGGGTGCTTGGAAATGATGCGCCCCAATAGCTCACGGTAAAGCTTTGTGTGCCTGTCCTGCTTTTTTTTCCAGAGCTCTAGGCATTATGACATTACAGCGCTGGATTGATTGTTAGTATGCTGCCTCTGGCCATGCACTTCTTAGGTTTGGTGACAGGCCAACGGGAATGTAGCAAAGATCTATTAGCAAAACTGGCACACTGGAGGCATTCAAATCATCTGTTCACATCACTTTAGGAAGTGGAAATTTGACTACCAGTTATCAGTCATTTGTCTTACTAGTGTAAATTCATGGGTAGCATTTTGTGTACTTTACATACAGACATTTTATTTGCATAATTAGACAAACTTAGCCATAAGCTTTCTTGAACACTGCATATCTGAGGTAAAAATTTGGATGTCTCAGAATTTTCTAAAAAACGGTCAATCAATAACAGCAGTAATGCACATTTCATGTCTGATAATTACTGCATTAAGTACGGGTATACAATACATGTAATGGCCGAATTCCTAAAATGAAAAGTTAATAATGCCTCGACACAGGATAACTGAATTGTAAAGTCTCACAGCAGTAGGCATAAATTACCTACTGTAGCGTTCTCTGTTGCACCGGGGCTGGATCAGTCGGTTGCTGAATATACTTCTCATTCCAGCAACCATGTCATGGAGGGGGTGTGAGGTATTGTTTGTGATGGTCAACAGCTTGGTCATTATTCTCCTCTCTGTAACAACCCTTAGCATGTCCAGATCCACTCCAATGACAACGCCTGCCTTCTTAATAAGCTTATTCAGCCTTTTGGCATCTCCAGCTTTAATCCCAGTGCCCCAGCACACTACAGCGTAAAACAGGGCACAAGCAACAACAGAATGATAGAACATGTGAAGCATCTTGCTACACACATTGAAGGAGTCTTCTAAAAAAATTGAGTCTGCTCTGCGCCTTTTTGTAGATTGCTTCTTTGTTTTTTGTCCGGTCAAATCTGTCATCTATGTGGATCCCCAAATACCAATAGGAGTCCACTATCTCAACGTCTCTGCCATGAATAGAAATAGGTGAGGGATGATCTTTTTTCCTTCTAAAATCAATTACCAGTTATTTTGTTTTAGTTACATTTATTTGTAGATGGTTCACTCCACACCACTTGTGCTCTATATTCCGACTCTTGTCCGTTCTCAATGCAACCAACCACAGCTTCTGAAAATGTCTGTAGGTGACATGACTTTGAGTTGTAATTGAAGTCTGAGGTACAGTATTGTTCAAAATAATAGCAGTACAATGTGACTAACCAGAATAATCAAGGTTTTTAGTATATTTTTATTGCTACGTGGCAAACAAGTTACCAGTAGGTTCAGTAGATTCTCAGAAAACAAATGAGACCCAGCATTCATGATATGCACGCTCTTAAGGCTGTGCAATTGGGCAATTAGTTGAATTAGTTGAAAGGGGTGTGTTCAAAAAATAGCAGTGTGGCATTCAATCACTGAGGTCATCAATTTTGTGAAGAAACAGGTGTGAATCAGGTGGCCCCTATTTAAGGATGAAGCCAACACTTGTTGAACATGCATTTGAAAGCTGAGGAAAATGGGTCGTTCAAGACATTGTTCAGAAGAACAGCGTACTTTGATTAAAAAGTTGATTGGAGAGGAAAACCTATAAAGAGGTGCAAAAATGATAGGCTGTTCAGCTAAAATGATCTCCAATGCCTTAAAATAAAGAGAGCAAAACCAGAGAGACGTGGAAGAAAACGGAAGACAACCATCAAAATGGATAGACGAATAACCAGAATGGCAAAGGCTCAGCCAATTATCACCTCCAGGATGATCAAAGACAGTCTGGAGTTACCTGTAAGTATTGTGACAGTTAGAATACGTCTGTGTGAAGCTAATCTATTTTCAAGAATCCCTCGCAAAGTCCCTCTGTTAAAAAAAAGGCATGTGCAGAAGAGGTTACAATTTGCCAAAGAACACATCAACTGGCCTAAAGAGAAATGGAGGAACATTTTGTGGACTGATGAGAGTAAAATTGTTCTTTTTGGGTCCAAGGCCCACAGGCAGTTTGTGAGACGACCCCAAACTCTGAATTCAAGCCACAGTACACAGTGAAGACAGTGAAGCATGGAGGTGCAAGCATCATGATATGGGCATGTTTCTCCTACTATGGTGTTGGGCCTATTTATCGCATACCAGGGATCATGGATCAGTTTGCATATGTTAAAATACTTGAAGAGGTCATGTTGCCCTATGCTGAAGAGGACATGCCCTTGAAATGGTTGTTTCAACAAGACAATGACCCAAAACACACTAGTAAACGGGCAAAGTCTTGGTTCCAAACCAACAAAATTAATGTTATGGAGTGGCCAGCCCAATCTCCAGACCTTAATCCAATTGAGAACTTGTGGGGTGATATCAAAAATGCTGTTTCTGAAGCAAAACCAAGAAATGTGAATGAATTGTGGAATGTTGTTAAAGAATCATGGAGTGGAATAACAGCTGAGAGGTGCCAGAAGTTGGTTGACTCCATGCCACACAGATGTCAAGCAGTTTTAAAAACTGTGGTCATACAACTAAATGTTAGTTTAGTGATTCACAGGATTGCTAAATCCCAGAAAAAAATGTTTGTACAAAATAGTTTTGAGTTTGTACAGTCAAAGGTAGACACTGCTATTTTTTGAACAAACCCCTTTCAACTAATACCCCAATTGCACAGCCTTAAGAGCATGCATATCATGAATGCTGGGTCTTGTTTGTTTTCTGAGAATCTACTGAACCTACTGGTAACTTGTTTGCCACGTAGCAATAAAAATATACTAAAAACCTTGATTATTCTGGTTAGTCACATTGTACTGCTATTATTTTGAACAATACTGTATATAGGGTGAATAGAAATGGAGACAAAACCGTTCCCTGAGGAGCACCCATGTTGCTCACCACCCGCTCAGACACACAGTTCTGCAGTCTCACAAACTGTGGTCTGCCTGTGAGGTAGTCTATGACCCAGGAGGTTATGGAGGGTCCTTCCAAGTAAGGCTGGTTGGATGGTGTTGAAGGCACAGGAGAAGTCAAAGAACATTATTCTTACAGTGCTGCCAGCCCTGTCCAGATGTGAATAGACCTTCTGCAGCATGTAGATGATAGCATCATCGACAACCACCTGAGGTTGGTAAGCAAACTGCAAGGGGTCCCGCACTGAATCAACTCGAGGTCTCATTTAAGCCAGGACCAACCTCTCCATGGTCTTAATAATATGGGAAGTCAGTGCAACTGGCCTAAAGTCGTTTAGAATGGTGGGGCGCCCCTTTTTTGGTACTGGGACAAGGCAAGATGTTTTCCAGAGCACTGGAACTCTTTCCAGACTAAGGCTTAAGTTGAACAGGCACTGGAGCACTCCAATCAGCTGATCGGCACAGGCTCTTAGGACTCTGGGATAAATGCTATCAGGTCCTGCTGCCTTACCATGGTCTCCCAAGCTCCCTCTTAACCTGGTCCTCTGTGATGGTCAATGTGGCCTGACAACTGTCAGCAGTGAAGAGTGTCTGAGAGGGAAGCTGTTGAGGGAGTTGAAGGTGAGAATGATTATTGCAGATGTTCTCTATCGGTACAATGGAGTAACTATGGGGGGATGGGCATTGGAGAGTAGCATGAGCCCCTATATCAAACCTGTTGAGGAACTGATTCAACTCATTAGCTAGATAGATAGATAGATAAATAGATATAGATAGATAGATAGATAGATAGATAGATAGATAGACAGACAGACAGACAGACAGACAGACAGACAGTTAGATATATAGATAGATAGATAGATAGATAGATAGATAGATAGATAGATAGATAGATAGATAGATAGATAGATAGATAGATAGATAGATAGATAGATAGATAGATAGATAGATAGACAGTATGGATGGCCGGACAGACAGTTGATAGATAGATAGATAGATAGATAGATAGATAGATAGATAGATAGATAGATAGATAGATAGATAGATAGATAGATAGATAGACAGACAGACAGACAGTTAGATAGATAGATAGATAGATAGATAGATAGATAGATAGATAGATAGATAGATAGATAGATAGATAGATAGATAGATAGATAGATAGATAGATAGATAGATAGATAGATAGATAGATAGACAGACAGTATGGATGGCCGGACAGACAGTTGATAGATAGATAGATAGATAGATAGATAGATAGATAGATAGATAGATAGATAGATAGATAGATAGATAGATAGACAGACAGTATGGATGGCCGGACAGACAGTTGATAGATAGATAGATAGATAGATAGATAGATAGATAGATAGATAGATAGATAGATAGATAGATAGATAGATAGATAGATAGATAGATAGATAGATAGATAGATAGATAGACAGTATGGACGGACAGACAGTTGATAGATAGATAGATAGATAGATAGATAGATAGATAGATAGATAGATAGATAGATAGATAGATAGATAGATAGATAGATAGATAGATAGATAGATAGATAGATAGATAGATAGATAGATAGATAGATAGATAGATAGATAGACAGACAGACAGACAGACAGTTAGATAGATATATATATATAGATAGATAGATAGATAGATAGATAGATAGATAGATAGACAGACAGTATGGATGGCCGGACAGACAGTTGATAGATAGATAGATAGATAGATAGATAGATAGATAGATAGATAGATAGATAGATAGATAGATAGATAGATAGATAGATAGATAGATAGATAGATAGATAGATAGATAGATAGATAGATAGATAGATAGATAGATAGATAGATAGACAGACAGTATGGATGGCCGGACAGACAGTTGATAGATAGATAGATAGATAGATAGATAGATAGATAGATAGATAGATAGATAGATAGATAGATAGATAGATAGATAGATAGATAGATAGATAGATAGATAGATAGACAGTATGGATGGCCGGACAGACAGTTGATGGATAGATAGATAGATAGATAGATAGATAGATAGATAGATAGATAGATAGATAGATAGATAGATAGATAGATAGATAGATAGATAGATAGACAGACAGTATGGATGGCCGGACAGACAGTTGATAGATAGATAGATAGATAGATAGATAGATAGATAGATAGATAGATAGATAGATAGATAGATAGATAGATAGATAGATAGATAGATAGATAGATAGACAGACAGTATGGATGGCCGGACAGACAGTTGATAGATAGATAGATAGATAGATAGATAGATAGATAGATAGATAGATAGATAGATAGATAGATAGATAGATAGATAGATAGATAGATAGACAGTATGGATGGCCGGACAGATAGATAGATAGATAGATAGATAGATAGATAGATAGATAGATAGATAGATGATAGATAGATAGATAGATAGATAGATAGATAGATAGATAGATAGATAGATAGATAGATAGATAGATAGATAGATAGATAGATAGATAGATAGACAGTCCCTGACAAAAGTCGTGTCGCTTATCTATTTTGTAGAAACACCTACTATTAACCTGATGTTTAATTCATCAATTGGTGTTAGAAATAGCTCATATGAAAAGCTAAAACCCTCCCAAATGATGTTTAATGCACTGAAATAAATTAGTTTCAAAAAAAGATTTATCATTTAATCAAGACAGAAAGGTCAAATTTTTGCAAGACAAAAGGTTTGTCACCTATAGAGAAATTGAACAAATTTACTGCAAATACAAAAATATGTCAGCAAATTAAGTAGTGGTGCTGTGAGATCCAAATTTAATATCTTATATGACTTCCATGAGCTTTGGCAAGGACTCATACAGTTTATTGATGAAGTCATCAGGAATAGCAAAGAAAGCAGTCTTGCATGCCTCCCAGAGTTCATCAATATTCTTTGGTTTCGTCTTCCATGCTTCCTCTTTCATCCTACCCCACATATTCTCAATGATGTTCATGTCTGGCAGTGTTTATTTCCTTGACGAATAATTTTCGTCATCATTTTCAAATCAACGACCTTTTTCACTGACGAAAACGAGACGATAACTAAATAAAAACTAATGCTGGATGACAAAAACTATGGCGAAAATCTTCTGTCATTTTCGCCAACGAATAAAAACGAGACGAAAGTGTCAGGGAGGGACGATTAGGGAAGAGATCCAGTCAGAACTGATGTCCTGTGTAACAGATGCGCACATTTGAGTTGTAACCATGGTTGTAACGTGCGGATCTAACGCTGGAAAACACGGCGCTGTTGAGCTTCTCCAGGCTCACGCATCTCCATTACAGCGCTTCTGAGCGGCTCAATCAATGAATAACACGCATTTATATCAGGCAATTGTTTATGAATTAATGCTGATGAACAAGGACAATGTTTACTTTACGATGTGTATATAGTAATATGCTTTAGACGGTTGTAACAATGCATATTTTATCTCCCTCATCTGAACTTGAAAGAGCAGCTGCAACTGCAATAATAAGGCGTTTCAAAATAAGAGTCCCGTGTATTCCGAGCTTGTTTATAATTAAAAGTCACGCATTATATATTCATTTTTGGTTACATAATGTTTTTAATTTCAGTCCCATTTAATTCATAATCAGGAGGAAAGACCAGTATTTGACACATATTCAATAAAGTATCAGGGTTATAATAGTTTCATAAAACCATAAAACAATCTCCATTACTTAAATAAATAAACAAACTTGAAGCTTTAGCTTAACCTGATATACTAACTAAAACAGAAATACAAAGTTATAAAAACTATATAGATGTTTAAAAAAAAAAGTTAATTGAGCTCTCTTTCGTGTATTTTTGTCAAACACAATAATGTCACAATGTCAGTTCAAGTAACAGTCGGTTATGTAACGCTTAAATGCTCATTTAATGCATTACAATTTAACTAAACTCATTAGATTTTAGTCGACTAAATCTACTGTAGATTTAGTCGACTAAAATCTTTGATTTTTAGTCGACTAAAACTAGACTAAAACTAAAAACAATTCAGGTGATTAAAATATGACTAAAACTAAATGGCATTTTTCAAAAGACTATGACTAAAACTAAATCAAAATTTGCTGTCAAAATTAACACTGATGTCTGGTGACTGGGCTGGCCAATCCTGGAGCATCTTGATCTTCTTCGCCTTGAGGAACTTTGATGTGGAGATGGAAGAATGCGATGGAGCACCATCCTGCTGCAGAATTTGGCCTCTTTTATGGCTGGGAATATAAGAGGTAGCTAAGATGTCTTGGCATTTTAGACTATTTAAGTTGCCTTCCACCCTGCAGATCTCTCGCACACACCCATACTGGATGTAACCCCAGACCATGATTTTTCCCCACCAAACTTCACTGTTTTCTGGGTGAATCTCGGATCCATGCGGGCTCCAGTAGTTCTCCTGCAATATCTGCGCGACTGTGGTGTAATTCAACAGAAGATTCATCTGAAAAATCCTTCTGCCACTTTTCCAGCGTCCATCCTTTTAGCAGGCTGTGGGGTCTGGCAAATGCCACACGGTTTTTCAAATGTCTTTTGTTAAGTGCTAGCTTCTGGGCACTGATTCGACCATGGAGGCCATTTCGAGACAGAATCCGACAAACTGTTCTGGTTGACACAGGGACTTCAGTGACCAGGTCTCGTGGAGCTCTGCTGCAGTGGAAAATGGGCTGGCCTTGGAATTTCGAGCCAAGAAACGGTCCTCTCGAGCAGTTATGACAAACCCAGGTCAGGGTCTGCCTGACCTGGGTTTGTCATAAACGTCTCCAGTCTCTTCAAATCTTTTTATCCTCTGTACTTGACGCTGAGACACTTTGAAGGTGTCTGCCACATCAGCAGTGGATCTGGTCTTCAGCCTCTTGATAATCAAAACTTTAGTCTCAGGGTGAATCTTAGGCATGTTTGCAGAGGTCTAGTTGCAGTTGATGTGAAGGTCTAGTGCACTGGGGTTCTTTTATACACACCTGAGACCTAATTGATCCATTATTAGTCACACGTGAAGCTCATATGACAAGGCGACAACACTTATGTCTTTGCAAAAATTCACTCGATGGGCTTTACCAAGCTGTGAATATTAGAATATTTTTTGACAGTTTCATTTTGCACTGAAACATTATTACAAAAGCGGTTGGGATTAAAATGAGCCATTTCTTGTAAAAAATAGATAGATAGACAGACAGACAGACAGAGGGACAGATAGACATTCAGAGGGACGGACGGACATACAGAGGGGTGGACAGATAGATAGACAGACAGACAGAAGGACAGACAGACAGACAGACAGACAGATAGATAGATAGATAGATAGATAGATAGATAGATAGATAGATAGATAGATAGATAGATAGATAGATAGATAGATAGATAGATAGATAGATAGATAGATAGATAGGATGATGGATGGATGGATGGATGGATGGATGGATGGATGGATGGACGGACAGACATTTAGATAAACAAAATGCTGATAAACAGACCGATAGAAAGATAGATAAACAGACATACAGACCAATAGATAGATAGATAAACAAAGACAGATAGACCGGCCAACTGACAGATAGATAGATAGATAGATAGGCAGGCAGGCAGGCAGGCAGACAGACAGATAGATAAACAGACAGACAGACATATAGAGGGACGGACGGACGGACGGACGGACGGACGGACAGACAGACAGATAGATAGACAGACAGACAGACAGACAGACAGAGGGACAGACAGTCCGTGTCCAGAAAGGTAAGAAGAAAGGTATGAAAAACATCATCAAAGTAGTCCATGTGACATCAGTGGGTTAGTTAGACTCGGACTAAATCTAAATTATCTTAAACTGTGTTCCGGAGATGAACGGAGGTCTTACGGGTTTTGAACGACATTAGGGTGAGTCATTAATGACAGAATTTTCATTTTTGGGTGAACTAACCCTTAAATAGTCTAAAACTACTTCTACTAAGCAATCTATTGTACAAAGTGTGGTATAAATAAAGGTGACTTTTTTTTTTTCACAGATTATCATTCTTCTTCTCCGAAATGAATCGGTCTTTTGAGGGCCTAAACATCAGATAGCTTCAAGTTTCAGAAGTGGTGAAAATGTACTCCTGATGTGGGTTTCAGAATTAGGTGTGGCAAAATGGCTTGATAGTGCCACCTACAAAATTCAAATAAGCGCTGCTCACGCTATGTTTCATGTATAAGTATGACATTTTGGTAGACACATGTAACAGCCCAATACTTACAAAAAAGTCTCTGGGAGCAAATTCTGAAAATCCAACAGGAAGTGAGATATTCGTATTTTCTCTGCAAATTTTTTGCAGTTTTTGCCATTTTCAGACATTGTACTTTAACAAACTCGAGATTTAATCAAATCAACATCATATTTGCACAGTCTAATCTTAAGGCCTTGGTGATGTTATATTGTGAAGATCTTGAGTTTTCACTGAAGGGTGTGTCCGTGGCGGCCTGACCCAATCTAATGTTTTCCCATGAAACAGGAATCTGTTTTAAGTCAGGCATAAAATGTCCGATCTACCCTAAAAATCACATGTTTGATAAGAGTCCTAGCCTGAAGACATCTACATGCCAATATTCAGCAGAATTATAGATCTATACAACTTGAATATTACGTCCCCCTTCTTTGAAAGCTTGACATACTATGTCAATGAACACAATATGGCAACTGTGCACATCCTTAAGATATAACATGGAAATGTAACAACCAGCATACAAGAACATGAAAACTATATTATATTAACAATAGTGACAAATTTGACTTTTTTTTTTAATAGGGTAGCAATCTGCCTACACCATTTACAATTATAGATCAAGGATGACTCTGGGTTTCACTTCACATCCTGATCTGGTAACCTAACGTGGAGCAGCAGAATCAGTGTTATTCGTGTCTGTCTGCTTAGGTTGATCCGTGGGCACTGTGGGCTGAGAGCTCGAAGACATGGCAGGCTTGGCAGTGATAGGCTGTGCGTTATCATTATCATCCTGTGGAAGACTTGGCCCCCTGCAGTACACACATGGTAAGACCTGAAGGTTCCAGCAGGTTTAATGACTACAGCAGGCTTCCATTCACCCAACTCCTGAACTCGGACGTGGTCCCAACCCGTAGTGGTGTGAGTGGTTTCGCTGACCTATAGTTGGGTCTTTCCAACCTGATCTCACAGCAATTTGTACGTATTTTACCACGTAGCTGTGGCGAGCAGCGAGGCTGAGGGACCGTGAGAGCAATACGAGGTCGCTCATTATCATTAATGACCAGCCTTGTCCCTTGTCTCACAGTCCTCAGCCTCGCTGCTCGCCACAGTGGCTAATTTGTACAAATTTGTACAAGCTCATATTTGACGTGTTGCCCAATTTCTTATGATTTCGTATGAAAGACCTAAAACCCTCCCCTAAACCTACACTTCACTGCGGTTTAGACAAATCATATGAATTCATACGAGTGAGTTTGAACAAATTTGTATGAATTAGTCAGATAGATAGATAGAAGATAGATAGATAGATAGATAGATAGATAGATAGATAGATAGATAGATAGACAGTATGGATGGCCGGACAGACAGTTGATGGATAGATAGATAGATAGATAGATAGATAGATAGATAGATAGATAGATAGATAGATAGATAGATAGATAGATAGATAGATAGATAGATAGATAGATAGACAGACAGACAGACAGTTAGATAGATATAGATAGATAGATAGATAGATAGATAGATAGATAGATAGATAGATAGATAGATAGATAGATAGATAGATAGATAGATAGATAGATAGATAGATAGATAGATAGACAGACAGTATGGATGGCCGGACAGACAGTTGATAGATAGATAGATAGATAGATAGATAGATAGATAGATAGATAGATAGATAGATAGATAGATAGATAGATAGATAGATAGATAGATAGATAGATAGATAGATAGATAGATAGATAGATAGATAGATAGACAGACAGTATGGATGGCCGGACAGACAGTTGATAGATAGATAGATAGATAGATAGATAGATAGATAGATAGATAGATAGATAGATAGATAGATAGATAGATAGATAGATAGATAGATAGATAGATAGATAGATAGATAGATAGATAGATAGATAGATAGATAGATAGATAGATAGACAGTATGGATGGCCGGACAGATAGATAGATAGATAGATAGATAGATAGATAGATAGATAGATAGATAGATAGATAGATAGATAGATGATAGATAGATAGATAGATAGATAGATAGATAGATAGATAGATAGATAGATAGATAGATAGATAGATAGACAGTCCCTGACAAAAGTCGTGTCGCTTATCTATTTTGTAGAAACACCTACTATTAACCTGATGTTTAATTCATCAATTGGTGTTAGAAATAGCTCATATGAAAAGCTAAAACCCTCCCAAATGATGTTTAATGCACTGAAATAAATTAGTTTCAAAAAGATTTATCATTTAATCAAGACAGAAAGGTCAAATTTTTGCAAGACAAAAGGTTTGTCACCTATAGAGAAATTGAACAAATTTACTGCAAATACAAAAATATGTCAGCAAATTAAGTAGTGGTGCTGTGAGATCCAAATTTAATATCTTATATGACTTCCATGAGCTTTGGCAAGGACTCATACAGTTTATTGATGAAGTCATCAGGAATAGCAAAGAAAGCAGTCTTGCATGCCTCCCAGAGTTCATCAATATTCTTTGGTTTCGTCTTCCATGCTTCCTCTTTCATCCTACCCCACATATTCTCAATGATGTTCATGTCTGGCAGTGTTTATTTCCTTGACGAATAATTTTCGTCATCATTTTCGTCAACGACCTTTTTTCACTGACGAAAACGAGACGATAACTAGATAAAAACTAATGCTGGATGACAAAAACTATGACGAAAATCTTCTGTCATTTTCGTCAACGAATAAAAACGAGACGAAAGTGTCAGGGAGGGACGATTAGGGAAGAGATCCAGTCAGAACTGATGTCCTGTGTAACAGATGCGCACATTTGAGTTGTAACCATGGTTGTAACGTGCGGATCTAACGCTGGAAAACACGGCGCTGTTGAGCTTCTCCAGGCTCACGCATCTCCATTACAGCGCTTCTGAGCGGCTCAATCAATGAATAACACGCATTTATATCAGGCAATTGTTTATGAATTAATGCTGATGAACAAGGACAATGTTTACTTTACGATGTGTATATAGTAATATGCTTTAGACGGTTGTAACATATTTTATCTCCTCATCTGAACTTGAAAGAGCAGCTACAACTGCAATAATAAGGCGTTTCAAAATAAGAGTCCCGGTGTATTCCGAGCTTGTTTATAATTAAAAGTCACGCATTATATATTCATTTTTGGTTACATAATGTTTTTAATTTCAGTCCCATTTAATTCATAATCAGGAGGAAAGACCAGTATTTGACACATATTCAATAAAGTATCAGGGTTATAATAGTTTCATAAAACCATAAAAAATCTCCATTACTTAAATAAATAAACAAACTTGAAGCTTTAGCTTAACCTGATATACTAACTAAAACAGAAATACAAAGTTATAAAAACTATATAGATGTTTAAAAAAATAAGTTAATTGAGCTCTCTTTCGTGTATTTTTGTCAAACACAATAATGTCACAATGTCAGTTCAAGTAACAGTCGGTTATGTAACGCTTAAATGCTCATTTAATGCATTACAATTTAACTAAACTCATTAGATTTTAGTCGACTAAATCTACTGTAGATTTAGTCGACTAAAATCTTTGATTTTTAGTCGACTAAAACTAGACTAAAACTAAAAACAATTCAGGTGATTAAAATATGACTAAAACTAAATGGCATTTTCGTCAAAAGACTATGACTAAAACTAAATCAAAATTTGCTGTCAAAATTAACACTGATGTCTGGTGACTGGGCTGGCCAATCCTGGAGCATCTTGATCTTCTTCGCCTTGAGGAACTTTGATGTGGAGATGGAAGAATGCGATGGAGCACCATCCTGCTGCAGAATTTGGCCTCTTTTATGGCTGGGAATATAAGAGGTAGCTAAGATGTCTTGGCATTTTAGACTATTTAAGTTGCCTTCCACCCTGCAGATCTCTACACACCCATACTGGATGTAACCCCAGACCATGATTTTTCCCCACCAAACTTCACTGTTTTCTGGGTGAATCTCGGATCCATGCGGGCTCCAGTAGTTCTCCTGCAATATCTGCGGCGACTGTGGTGTAATTCAACAGAAGATTCATCTGAAAAATCCTTCTGCCACTTTTCCAGCGTCCATCCTTTTAGCAGGCTGTGGGGTCTGGCAAATGCCACACGGTTTTTCAAATGTCTTTTGTTAAGTGCTAGCTTCTGGGCACTGATTCGACCATGGAGGCCATTTCGAGACAGAATCCGACAAACTGTTCTGGTTGACACAGGGACTTCAGTGACCAGGTCTCGTGGAGCTCTGCTGCAGTGGAAAATGGGCTGGCCTTGGAATTTCGAGCCAAGAAACGGTCCTCTCGAGCAGTTATGACAAACCCAGGTCAGGGTCTGCCTGACCTGGGTTTGTCATAAACGTCTCCAGTCTCTTCAAATCTTTTTTATCCTCTGTACTTGACGCTGAGACACTTTGAAGGTGTCTGCCACATCAGCAGTGGATCTGGTCTTCAGCCTCTTGATAATCAAAACTTTAGTCTCAGGGTGAATCTTAGGCATGTTTGCAGAGGTCTAGTTGCAGTTGATGTGAAGGTCTAGTGCACTGGGGTTCTTTTATACACACCTGAGACCTAATTGATCCATTATTAGTCACACGTGAAGCTCATATGACAAGGCGACAACACTTATGTCTTTGCAAAAATTCACTCGATGGGCTTTACCAAGCTGTGAATATTAGAATATTTTTTGACAGTTTCATTTTGCACTGAAACATTATTACAAAAGCGGTTGGGATTAAAATGAGCCATTTCTTGTAAAAAATAGATAGATAGACAGACAGACAGACAGAGGGACAGATAGACATTCAGAGGGACGGACGGACATACAGAGGGGTGGACAGATAGATAGACAGACAGACAGAAGGACAGACAGACAGACAGACAGACAGATAGATAGATAGATAGATAGATAGATAGATAGATAGATAGATAGATAGATAGATAGATAGATAGATAGATAGATAGATAGATAGATAGATAGATAGATAGATGATGGATGGATGGATGGATGGATGGATGGATGGATGGATGGATGGACGGACAGACATTTAGATAAACAAAATGCTGATAAACAGACCGATAGAAAGATAGATAAACAGACATACAGACCAATAGATAGATAGATAAACAAAGACAGATAGACCGCCAACTGACAGATAGATAGATAGATAGATAGGCAGGCAGGCAGGCAGGCAGACAGACAGATAGATAAACAGACAGACAGACATATAGACGGACGGACGGACGGACAGACAGATAGATAGACAGACAGACAGATAGATAGACAGACAGACAGACAGACAGACAGAGGGACAGACAGTCCGTGTCCAGAAAGGTAAGAAGAAAGGTATGAAAAACATCATCAAAGTAGTCCATGTGACATCAGTGGGTTAGTTAGACTCGGACTAAATCTAAATTATCTTAAACTGTGTTCCGGAGATGAACGGAGGTCTTACGGGTTTTGAACAACATTAGGGTGAGTCATTAATGACAGAATTTTCATTTTTGGGTGAACTAACCCAATAGTCTAAAACTACTTCTACTAAGCAATCAATTGTACAAAGTGTGGTATAAATAAAGGTGACATTTTTTTTTTTTTTTTTTTCACAGATTATCATTCTTCTTCTCCGAAATGAATCGGTCTTTTGAGGGCCTAAACATCAGATAGCTTCAAGTTTCAGAAGTGGTGAAAATGTACTCCTGATGTGGGTTTCAGAATTAGGTGTGGCAAAATGGCTTGATAGTGCCACCTACAAAATTCAAATAAGCGCTGCTCACACTATGTTTCATGTATAAGTATGACATTTTGGTAGACACATGTAACAGCCCAATACTTACAAAAAAGTCTCAGGGAGCAAATTCTGAAAATCCAACAGGAAGTGAGATACTTCGTATTTTCAATTTTTTGCAGTTTTTGCCATTTTCAGACATTGTACTTTAACAAACTCCTAGAGATTTAATCAAATCAACATCATATTTGCACAGTCTAATCTTAAGGCCTTGGTGATGTTATATTGTGAAGATCTTGAGTTTTCACTGAAGGGTGTCCGTCCTGACCCAATCTAATGTTTTCCCATGAAACAGGAATCTGTTTTAAGTCAGGCATAAAATGTCCGATCTACCCTAAAAATCACATGTTTGATAAGAGTCCTAGCCTGAAGACATCTACATGCCAATATTCAGCAGAATTATAGATCTATACAACTTGAATATTACGTCCCCCTTCTTTGAAAGCTTGACATAATATGTCAATGAACATAATATGGCAACTGTGCAAATCCTTAAGATATAACATGGAAATGTAACAACCAGCATACAAGAACATGAAAACTATATTATATTAACAATATAGTGACAAATTTGACTCTTTTTTTTTTTATAGGGTAGCGATCCGCCTACACCCTTTACAATTATAGATCAAGGATGACTCTGGGTTTCACTTCACATCCTGATCTGGTAACCTAACGTGGAGCAGCAGAATCAGTGTTATTCGTGTCTGTCTGCTTAGGTTGATCCGTGGGCACTGTGGGCTGAGAGCTCGAAGACATGGCAGGCTTGGCAGTGATAGGCTGTGCGTTATCATTATCATCCTGTGGAAGACTTGGCCCCCTGCAGTACACACATGGTAAGACCTGAAGTTTCCAGCAGGTTTAATGACTACAGCAGGCTTCCATTCACCCAACTCCTGAACTCGGACGTGGTCCCAACCCGTAGTGGTGTGAGTGGTTTCGCTGACCTGTAGTTGGGTCTTTCCAACCTGATCTCAAAGCAATTTGTACGTATTTTACGACGTAGCTGTGGCGAGCAGCGAGGCTGAGGGACCGTGAGAGCAATACGAGGTCGCTCATTATCATTAATGACCAGCCTTGTCCCTTGTCTCACAGTCCCTCAGCCTCGCTGCTCGCCACAGTGGCTAATTTGTACAAATTTGTACAAGCTCATATTTGACGTGTTGCCCAATTTCTTATGATTTCGTATGAAAGACCTAAAACCCCTCCCCTAAACCTACACTTCACTGCGGTTTAGACAAATCATATGAATTCATACGAGTGAGTTTGAACAAATTTGTACGAATTAGTCATCTTGTACAAATAGGTATGAACTGGTTGTGAGATAGCGTTGGTCTTTCTTGTTCGCTTTTACTTTGTCCATTAGCGATTTGGTGATCTACACTGCCTTCTCACTGAGCCCATTGCTCTGTGGGTAATCCACAAAGTCCCACGTCCGACGAAAGTTTTCAAACTCTTTTGAGATGAATTGAGGCCCATTGTCTGAGATAACCTCCCATGCTTTTTTTTTGTTTTGTTTCATGATCACTGCAGCGGCTGTGGTGCTCTTGAGCTTTTTACAAATCAAAATATTGGCTGTAGTAATCTATGTAGTCATCACTATTCCGGATGAATAAATCAGTACAGACAGTTTGCCATGGCCGGTTTGGTATAGGATGGGAAATGAGAGGCTCTTTTGCATTTGACATATGACGCTCAAGACAAATGGAGCACTGTTCAACCATTCTGGCGATGTGTTTGGACATACCAGGCCAGAAGAGAATTTCTCTAGCGGATTTCTCAATTCCCATGTGGCCTGCATGAATACATTTAAGCATCTCTTCTCTCGGCTGCATGGGAATTATGATCTTTTCTCCTTTGAAAACCATACCACCCATCTCCGATAACTAATATGACTCCAGTATTCGAGGATTGTTTGTAGGGCATCTTTTTCTTTTGGCAGGCCATCCTTCTCTGATCACTCGCTTTAGTGTGGACATTTGGGTATCTCTCTGTTTCTTCTTGAATATTTCTGAGCTTTGCGTCACTGACGGGGAGAGTGCTGAATACGATATTTGCACATTCATCTCCTCGCTGAGGCTGTGATCAGCGCAAGGCAACGATTTTCTCGACAGCGTGTCAGCCACTGTAATATTTTCCCCAGGGATGTGTATGATGGTAAAACTGTACTTTTGCAATTGCCAGATCATCCTTTGCAGTCTTGGTGGTGCTTCAGCAAGTAGCTTTCTGATGATTGCCTCCAGGAGTTTATGATCGGAATCCACTCCTATGTGCCGTCCTTAACCATATTGATGGACTCTTTTGCAACCCCATAGGATAGCCAGGAGCTCTTTCTTGATCTGTGAATAGCTTATTTCTGAGTCTGTCAGGGACTTTGAGGCATATGCGAGTGGTTTACCTTCCTGCAGCAACATTGCACCTAATCCATATATATATATATATATATATATATATATATATATATATATATATATATATATATATATATATATATATATATATATATATATATGAAGGGCATGAAGCAAAGAACAAAAAACAACTTCAGCAAGATTATATCAGGGCCAGATTTGAGGCACCATTCATGCTTGAAAATCTCTGATAAGAAACAGCACTCTCTTTTTGACTTTCTATGCAGTTTTGACTTGGCTGCATTGAAAAAGTCTTGACTCCAACCCTTCTGTTATTCATTTAGGCTCTGTTACGCCTATCAACGTCATTCTTCTTCATAGCATCATACCCAGCATGCTCCTCTTGTGCCTTGTTTGTGCTTACTGGGGAACAGCACTTAAAACGCACAAGCTAAGAATAAAACACTGCTGATGTGCTCTCCCAGACTCGCTCCTGCAGCGTTTAAATGGGTGTAGAGAGTCCATTGGGAGATTCTTCCACTGGCTTCTTAATTCATCTCATGCACTTCTATCCTGTCCTGAGCACCCAGGGAAAACAAACTAGCAACCCAACCCCCCACCCCGAAAGAGCCTGAAATACTCTGTTGACTTGTCAAGGAATGAAATCTGCTTCGAACACGCATTAGTCACTTTGAAGGAGCTCATAAGTGTTGCACATGTGGAAATCCAAGGACATACAAGGACATC
The DNA here is from genome assembly GCA_023029165.1 of Gobiocypris rarus. Classification (NCBI taxonomy): domain Eukaryota; kingdom Metazoa; phylum Chordata; class Actinopteri; order Cypriniformes; family Gobionidae; genus Gobiocypris; species Gobiocypris rarus. The sequence continues at coordinate 6,667,716 of CM040930.1, read as the reverse complement.
TGTGTGACACTTCTAATGTCGATCTAAAAGGTACATTTCTTTAAGTATAAACAATGTCATTTTTCCTCTTTCTGCTTGTCATTCTGGGACTTTAAAAGATGTTCCTGTAGAATATTGCATCCTTGACAGGGATGAATGGATATCGCTGTCCTCTTATAAATATTAATGAGATTAACTTGATGAGACACCCTGTCTGCAGTACGCTGTCCTGCGCAGGCAGTGCTGATCATAACAGACCAATGAATGATGCGCTCACAGCTGTACACTATTGAACTTGTGCCTGTGAGAACGTCAGACATAACTGACACAAGATCACAGATGGCTGGGTCAAGATGTTACCCAGTGCGACGTGCTTTAGAGATGAAAAAGAACACAGCAATTTCTCTGATTAATATGATAACCAGCATGCTTGGAAATTACATTTTTTTTCTCCTTCCTTTTTAGATACAATTTAATTCAAAAGGAATAAGGACAAATTTAAATAACAAAACCACCAGCATTCTCAGATATTTGCAATAAGTTACATATAAACTATACATGTTTTTGAAAGAAGTCTCTTATACTTTCTCTTATACCCAAAATAGTGAAACTGAGTAAGATTATGAAATATGTTTTCAAATGAAATTCAGCAGTCTTTACTCCGGTCTTCAATGTCACACAAACCTTAAGAAATCTAATGAGCACAAAATATTAAACAGCAAAAAGTGTTTTAATTTGTAATAATTTGATAATAACAAAGCAGTGAATTGGCATAGATTGATTTCTGAAGGATCTGTGACTGAAAATTCAGCTTTGATCACAGGAATGAGTTACATTTTAAATTGTAATAATATTTCACATTATTGCTATTTTACAGTATTTTGATCACCTTGGTGAGCATACAATATTTATTTGAAAAAAACATTTAATCATTCCAAACTTTTAACAGGTGTGAAGACGAGTGTCACCAGACCCGATAACTTTACCCTTAAACTTACCCATACCACCACACCTGTCTCTAACTTTACCCTTAAACTTACCCACACCACCACGCCGGTCCCTAACTTTACCCTTAAACTTACCCATACCATCACACCTGTCTCTAAGTTTACCCTTAAACTTACCCATACCACCTGTCTCTAACTTTACCCTTAAACTTACCCATACCACCACACCTGTCCCTAACTTTACCCTTAAACTGACCCATACCACCACACCTGTCCCTAACTTTACCCTTAAACTGACCCATACCACCACACCTGTCCCTTACTTTACCCTTAAACTGACCCACACCACCACACCTGTCCCTAACTTTACCCTTAAACTGACCCACACCACCACACCTGTCTCTAACTTTACCTTTAAACTTAACCAATACCACCTCACATGTCCCTTACTTTACCCTTAAACTGACCCATACCACCACACCTGTCTCTAACTTTACCCTTAAACTTACCCACACCACCACACCTGTCCCTAACTTTACCCTTAAACTTACCCATACCATCACACCTGTCTCTAAGTTTACCCTTAAACTTACCCATACCACCTGTCTCTAACTTTACCCTTAAACTTACCCATACCACCACACCTGTCCCTAACTTTACCCTTAAACTGACCCATACCATCACACCTGTTTCTAAGTTTACCCTTAAACTTACCCATACCACCTGTCTCTAACTTTACCCTTAAACTTACCCATACCAACACACCTGTCCCTAACTTTACCCTTAAACTGACCCATACCACCACACCTGTCCCTAACTTTACCCTTAAACTGACCCATACCACCACACCTGTCCCTAACTTTACCCTTAAACTTACCCACACCACCACACCTGTCCCTAACTTTACCCTTAAACTGACCCACACCACCACACCTGTCTCTAACTTTACCCTTAAACTTAACCAATACCACCACACCTGTCCCTAACTTTACCCTTAAAATGACCCATACCACCACACCTGTCCCTAAATTTACCCTTAAACTGACCCATACCACCCCACCTGACCCTAACTTTACCCTTAAACTTACCCATACCACCACACCTGTCCCTAACTTTACCCTTAAACTGACCCATACCACCACACCTGTCCCTAACTTTACCCTTATACTGACCCATACCACCACACCTGTCCCTAACTTTACCCTTAAACTTACCCATACCACCACACCTGTCTTTCTCTTTACCCTTAAACTTACCCATACAACCACACCTGTCCCTAACTTTACCCTTAAACTGACCCATACCACCACACCTGACCCTAACTTTACCCTTAAACTTACCCATATCACCACACCTGTCCCTAACTTTACCCTTAAACTTACCCACACCACCACACCTGTCCCTAACTTTACCCTTAAACTTACCCATACCACCACACCTGACCCTAACTTTACCCTTAAACTGACCCACACCACCACACCTGTCTCTAACTTTACCCTTAAACTTAACCAATACCACCACACCTGTCCCTAACTTTACCCTTAAACTTACCCACACCACCACACCTGACCCTAACTTTACCCTTTTTACTTTTAAAACTTTACCCTCAAGGGAGGGACGGGGAAAACAAAAAGTTCAGTCGGCACAGAATCCACCGGAAACGGGACCACCGGCTCAGAGTCCACCGGAAACGGGACCACCGGCACAGAGTCCACCGGCTCAGAGTCCACCGGAAACGGGACCACCGGCTCAGAGTCCACCGGCTCAGAGTCCACCGGCTCAGGGACCACCTGCTCAGGGACCATCGGCTCAGGGACCACCGGCTCAGAGTCCACCGGAAACGGGACCATCGGCACAGAGTCCACCGGCACAGAGTCCACCGGCACAGAGTCCACCGGCTCAGAGTCCACCGGCTCAGAGTCCACCGGCTCAGAGTCCACCGGAAACGGGACCACCGGAACTGGGACCACCGGCACAGAGTCCACCGGAAACGGAAACCACCGGAACTGGGACCACCGGCACAGAGTCCACCGGAAACGGGACCATCGGCACAGAGTCCACCGGCACAGAGTCCACCGGCTCAGAGTCCACCGGTTCAGAGTCCACCGGAAACGGGACCACCGGAACTGGGACCACCGGAAACGGAACCCACCGGAACTGGGACCACCGGCACAGAGTCCACCGGAAACGGGACCACCGGCACAGAGTCCACCGGCACAGAGTCCACCAGCTCAGAGTCCACCGGCTCAGAGTCCACTGGAAACGGGACGACCGGCACAGAGACTACCGGCACACGATCCACTGGAACTGGGACCACCGGCACAGAGTCCACTGGAAACGGGACCACCGGCTCAGAGTCCACCGGCACAGAGTCCACCGGCACAGAGTCCACTGGCACAGAGTCCACCGGCACAGAGTCCACCGGCACAGAGACCACCGGCACAGAGACCACCGGCACACGATCCACCGGAACTGGGACCACCGGAACACGATTCACCGGAACTGGGACCACCGGAACACGATCCACCGGAACTGTGGCCACCGGAACACGATCCACCGGAACCGGGACCACCGGAACACAACTTTACCCTTAAACTTACCCACACCACCACACCTGTCCCTAACTTTACCCTTAAACTGACCCACACCACCACACCTGTCTCTAACTTTACCCTTAAACTTAACCAATACCACCACACCTGTCCCTAACTTCACCCTTAAACTTACCCAATACCACCACAACTGACCCTATCTTTACCCTTAAACTGACCCATACCACCACACCTGTCCCTAACTTTACCCATAAACTTACCCATACCACCACACCTGTCCCTAACTTTACCCTTAAACTGACCCATACCACCACACCTGACCCTAACTTTACCCTTAAACTTACCCATACCACCACACCTGTCCCTAACTTTACCCTTAAAATGACCCATACCACCACACCTGTCCCTAAATTTACCCTTAAACTGACCCATACCACCCCACCTGACCCTAACTTTACCCTTAAACTTACCCATACCACCACACCTGTCCCTAACTTTACCCTTAAACTGACCCATACCACCACACCTGTCCCTAAATTTACCCTTATACTGACCCATACCACCACACCTGTCCCTAACTTTACCCTTAAACTTACCCATACCACCACACCTGTCTTTCTCTTTACCCTTAAACTTACCCATACAACCACACCTGTCCCAAACTTTACCCTTAAACTGACCCATACCACCACACCTGACCCTAACTTTACCCTTAAACTTACCCATACCACCACACCTGTCCCTAATTGTACCCTTAAACTTACCCATACCACCACACCTGTCCCTAACTTTACCCTTAAACTTACCCATACCACCACACCTGTCCCTGACTCTAGCCTTAAACTTACCCATATCACCACACCTGTCCCTAACTTTACCCTTAAACTGACCCATACCACCACACCTGACCCTAACTTTACCCTTAAATTTACCCATTCCACCACACCTGTCCCTAACTTTACCCTTAAACTTACCCACACCACCACACCTGTCCCTAACTTTACCCTTAAACTTACCCACACCACCACACCTGTCCCTAACTTTACCCTTAAACTTAACCACACCACCACACCTGTCCCTAACTTTACCCTTAAACTTACCCACACCACCACACCTGTCCCTAACTTTACCCTTAAACTTACCCATACCACCACACCTGACCCTAACTTTACCCTTAAACTGACCCACACCACCACACCTGTCTCTAACTTTACCCTTAAACTTAACCAATACCACCACACCTGTCCCTAACTTTACCCTTAAACTTACCCACACCACCACACCTGACCCTAACTTTACCCTTTTACTTTTAAAACTTTACCCTCAAGGGAGGGACGGGGAAAACAAAAAGTTCAGCCGGCACAGAATCCACCGGAAACGGGACCACCGGCACAGAGTCCACCGGCTCAGAGTCCACCGGAAACGGGACCACCGGCTCAGAGTCCACCGGCTCAGAGTCCACCGGCTCAGGGACCACCTGCTCAGGGACCATCGGCTCAGGGACCACCGGCTCAGAGTTCACCGGAAACGGGACCATCGGCACAGAGTCCACCGGCACAGAGTCCACCGGCACAGAGTCCACCGGCTCAGAGTCCACCGGCTCAGAGTCCACCGGCTCAGAGTCCACCGAGAAACGGGACCACGGAACTGGGACCACCGGCACAGAGTCCACGGAAACGGAAACCACCGGAACTGGGACCACCGGCACAGAGTCCACGGAACGGGACCATCGGCACAGAGTCCACCGGCACAGAGTCCACCGGCTCAGAGTCCACCGGTTCAGAGTCCACCGAAACGGGACCACCGGAACTGGGACCACCGGAAACGGAACCCACCGGAACTGGGACCACCGGCACAGAGTCCACCGGAAACAGGACCACCGGCACAGAGTCCACCGGCACAGAGTCCACCGGCTCAGAGTCCACCGGCTCAGAGTCCACTGGAAACGGGACGACCGGCACAGAGACTACCGGCACACGATCCACTGGAACTGGGACCACCGACACAGAGTCCACTGGAAACGGGACCACCGGCTCAGAGTCCACCGGCACAGAGTCCACCGGCACAGAGTCCACTGGCACAGAGTCCACCGGCACAGAGTCCAGTGGCACAGAGTCCACCGGAAACGGGACCACCGGCACAGAGACCACCGGCACACGATCCACCGGAACTGGGACCACCGGAACACGATCCACCAGAACTGGGACCACCGGAACACGATCCACCGGAACTGTGGCCACCGGAACACGATCCACCGGAACCGGGATCACCGGAACACGATCCACCGGAACCGGGACCACCGGAACCCGATCCACCGGGACTGGGACCACCGGAACACGATCCACTGGGACTGGGACCACCGGAACTCGATCCCCGGAAGAGGGACCACCGGAACACGATCCACTGGGACTTGGACCACCGGAACACGATCCACCGGAACTGGGTCCACCGGCACAGGGACCACCAGACTTCCTCCTCCCGAAGACGGATCCTCCTCAGCAGAGGGGTCCATTGAAGTGGTCCTGTTCTTCCTCCTCCTTCTCCGTTTCCGGGTCATCGGAGGACTGGGGCCTCCACTGACTGTAGATGGAAGGGAACAGTCAGTGGGCTGGGATTCTGCTGGCCGTAGATGTTGTGGCTCACCAAGATGGTAGAGGTCGTAGACAAAGTCCCAGAATCCCAGAAGCCCCAGCTTCTCCATCTCCCCCGGGCTGAGAGGCATATCCAGACAGATATTAAACACCTCCTTAATCTCAGCCTCTGTATAGACCATATGGTCAACCTCCATGAGGAAACTGCAGGCGATGTCCCTCACGTCAGCGCTCTGCTGACGAATGTAACGCAAGCTCACATATCTAACGAGCTGAAGGTAGTTGGAGGATTCCATTGGGGGAGATGGAAAAAGGAAGATACCCATCATTCTGCTGAGTCCTCTGATGGTCGGATCGTTCTGTCACGTCAAACTCAAAGGAAAACCCACGAGGGGGAAAAACATAAACTAGAAATACATAAACTCAACATACCAACTGAGGAACAGGAACGGGAGACGTAGACATAACAACGATCGGACCAGGACTGACACAAGGAGTATACAAAGGGGAGAAATCAAGCTGGGAATGAGGGAACACAGGTGGGGCAAATTAAACCAATAACGAGATAACAAGGGGGTGGGATCAACAATGACAGAGGCACATGGCCTAACATGACAAAACACCACATGTGCAACACGAGACAGGACAGGCATGCGACAACCTGTCTCTAACTTTACCCTTAAACGTACCCATACCACCACACCTGTCCCTAACGTAAAAAAAAGTATTGCTATTGTTTTGTTACCTGTTAAACTATTCAGAAATGCATTAAACATTCAATTATACTATACACATGACTTATAATGACTGTAAATAATGAATATTATGAATTACATAAAGTCAAGAATGTCAGACTGATACAACTATCCTGTTATCATAATGAACAATTCCCATGAAAGAAATTATATTTGTTATAAATTTTGTTTGGCATAATCATTTATCATTAATTCTTTTAAAAATGATATATATATATATATATATATATATATATATATATATATATATATATATATATATATATATATATATATATATATATATATATATATATATATATAATGACAAGACAGGATGAGCTTTATATGGTGCATCTCCCCAAAATATATTTGTTACAAAAAAAACAAAAAAATACTTTCACCTTGAAAAGAATAAAAGTTGTTGTGTTCTCTTATGTATTAAAGCAGTAAGGAACATTCTGAATTACCTTTTGACATCATGATGATCATGTAGATTTAAACTTTTCTTAAAAAAGTTTTTATTTTAATCTTTTTTTTATTTTTATGAATCTCTTATTTCTTGTCCCATTTAAATAAGAGGCAATATAAATGAAATGTTTGGGAATGTAAAGGCATGTACATTTTGTTTATGTGGGCAACAAAATATTCTCAAAATAGCATATTCATCTACTGACTATCTTTGAATGCTCCCACAATATCAGAATGAACAGCAAGTCATAAAATACATAAAATGAATTAATGCAAGCTAGCTGTAGCAGAGAGCCGCTAATCTTAACAACGAATGAGCTGCAAAATCAGCGTGAATCATCAGCCTGCAGGTGATCATACATATTCTCACTCACAAATTTAATAAGCTTCGCAATTACCATTCAACACCATAGCAGCAAGGGAGACAAATGATGATGCACTGGGAAGTAGATATACATGGTTTGTGGTCACTGTGAATTCTTGTATTCAATGTAATGAATAAACTTTCGTAAAAGAGTGTGAGTAAATGAGTGAATTCAGACAGAGCTGTAGGCACTGCTTCACTTTTTTTCTTTGAATATTGCAGTATTTGTTATAAATTATTTATCCATGCACACAGGAGAGTCACATGTATGGGGATGCTATGGACATGTCCCTACTGTACCAATACCTGAATCACTAGCAATAATTTTGATAAATTAAAAGTGAAATGTGAAAATGAATGTACAGTGTCACAGCATTACATTTAAATCTGCTTAGGTAGCATCAAAGATGTCCTTTTACGTTTTTTTTTGTTTTGTTTTGTTTTAGCAAATCACAGATGTATTTGTTGAGCACATGAATGCAATGTCCAAAGGCGTTTAAATTAGCCACCTGTGCAGAAGAAATCAGCTGAACTTCCGCTAGAGTTCAGCGCACACTCACTGCACTCTAAAAAATCTTGGGTTCTTTTTTCTGCCCAAATCCTGGGTTGAGCCTTTTTGCTCATTTTCGTTGGGTTATTTTTTCAGTGTTTGGGTAGTTTTGTGTAACCCAGATCCTGGGTCACACGTAACAACCCAGTGTTTGGGTAATTTTTGTGTAACCCAGATCCTGGGTCAGACGTAACAACCCAGTGTTTGGGTAATTTTTGTGTTTCTCAGATCCTGGGTCAGGCGTAACAACCCAGTGTTTGGGTAGTTTTTTTGTTTCCCAGATCCTGGGTCAGACGTAACAACCCAGTGTTTGGGTAGTTTTTGTGTTTCCCAGATCCTGGGTCAGACGTAACAACCCAGTGTTTGGGTAGTTTTTGTGTTTCCCAGATCCTGGGTCAGACGTAACAACTCAGTGTTTGAGTAGTTTTTGTGTTACTCAGATCTTGGGTCAGACGTAACAACCCATTGTTTGGGTAGTTTTGTGTAATCCAGATCCTGGGTCAGACGTAACAACCCATTGTTTGGGTAGTTTTTGTGTTACTCAGATCCTGGGTCAGACGTAACAACCCATTGTTTGGGTAGTTTTTGTGTAATCCAGATCCTGGGTCAGACGTAACAACCCATTGTTTGGGTAGTTTTTGTGTTACTCAGATCCTGGGTCAGACATAACAACCCAGTGTTTGAGTAGTTTTTGTGTTACTCAGATCCTGGGTCAGGACGCAACCCAGTGTTTGGGTAGTTTTGTGTTTCCCAGATCCTGGGTCAGACGTAACAACCCAGTGTTTGGGTAGTTTTTGTGTAATCCAGATCCTGGGTCAGACGTAACAACCCAGTGTTTTGGGTAGTTTTTGTGTTACTCAGATCCTGGGTCAGACGTAACAACCCAGTGTTTGGGTAGTTTTTGTGTAATCCAGATCCTGGGTCAGACGTAACAACCCAGTGTTTGGGTAGTTTTTGTATAATCCAGATCCTGGGTCAGACGTAACAACCCAGTGTTTGGGTAGTTTTTGTGTTTCCCAGATCCTGGGTCAGACATAACGACCCAGTGTTTGGGTAGTTTTTGTGTTTCCCAGATCCTGGGTCAGACGTAACAACCCAGTGTTTGGGTAGTTTTTGTGTAATCCAGATCCTGGGTCAGACGGAACAACCCAGGGGTTGAGTTATTTATCTCAGGCTTTTTGTGACCTCTTCAGGAGAGATCAGTGCCGCTCCCTCAAACTGGTGCATGTCTTTGGTAAAATACATGTTTGTGTACATTTTATATTATCTATAAATTCATTATTGTACTGTATATTGTTACATTTTTATGCAAAGCAACATAAAGGGGCACGATGTGAGTCACCTAAACGAGTGTCGTGTCTGCCTTTTCACGTGATGGAAACGCCTGATGCCTTGCATAAAATGTTATGATGTTATTAAAAAAGATACAGAATATAAATACTTATGATGTAAACATATGTCCTCAGAACTGTAGACTGATTGTTTATGGGCAGGTTACGCACCCCTGATCTGCATGTTCACGACTGCTCTCACCATAAACAGTGCAGATACGATGCAATGTAAGTAAGAGATTCATTGTGCAGTGCAGTCAGCTTCATTGATCAGAGGTGGTTTTCACGAGACTGACTTTGACCGTTTCAGTGATGGAGGATGTTCTTTGCTCGCTTTCTGTACATAATTTATTTTCAGTTTGAATAACCGTTTTGTTTTTTATGCTACTAAGTGAACCAATGTGAAGTCTTGATTTATAATGTGTAAATCAGCAATAAACTAATTATTAAAATACATTTTAATTGTAATATTTCAAAATATTACTGTTTTTACTGTATTTTTAATTAAATAAATGCTGCCTTGGTGAGCATAAGAGACTTCTTTCAAGAACATTAAAAAAACATTTTTATGTTCTTGTTCTTGGGCAAACAAAGGAGCTAATCAAGTCATGTCACCTTTATTTATATAGGGATTTTTACAATACAGATTGTTTCAAAGTATCTTTTACAGTGATAACAGGAAAATAAAGTTTGTTTTGGCAGTACAGCCACTCTGGAGAAAACAGGGATGTCATCGTCCAGCTCAGTTCAATTCTCATGTGGTGTCAATGCGGGCAGATCAGTAATAGTGTTGAATATTTAGTGTTCCAAACTAAGCAAGCCAAAGGTGACTGTGGAAAGGAACCAAAACTCCATCAGGTGACAGCATGGAGAAAAAAACCCTGGCTCAGTCGGGGTGCCAGTTCTCCTCTGGTCAGCAAACAAACAGTGTATAATTATGATTCTGGCAACATTACAGGTCAGAAGTCAGATTGTATCGGAATATTCAGAATGTTTATCCAGTTCTATCTGGTTGAAGATCAGAGCCATCACGCCAGAGACTGGTTTGTTGAGGATCAGTGCCACTGGCTGTTGTTGAGGAGAGTCTACTTGACACGGTCTCTGCAGACACTTCAGGGATGCGTTGTGGTCTTGTCTAGACGCGGGTCCACCATTTGATCTAGATTACGGCCTGGATCCGGCTGATTACATCACGTGTTGTGGTTGTGTCTAGACGCAGGTCCACCAGCTGATCTGGATACGGCCGGGGTTCCGGCTGATTACATCACGTGTTGTGGTCTTGTCTAGACGCAGGTCCATCATCTGATCTGGATACGGCCCGGATCCGGCTGATTACATCACGTGTTGTGGTCGTGTCTAAACCACCAGCTGACTACAGTAAACCTCAGGATAAAAAGAGAGAATAATATTAGCGTAGATGCCATTCTTTTTATGATGTAAACTTGTTATAGGAAGTTTTCCCAGGTCAGGCTGACCTAGTTAATGCCTAACAATTATTTAACTGATTTAAATAATAGAAATTGATAATATTCTATGTGTATGCCATACAGGGCCGGCGTTACCTATAGCCTAGGCAATTGCCTATATCACTCACCTGTAATAAAACCATTCAATTTCTCATGTTTCAAATGGGTTCCACCTTCTGAATGTATGAAAAGGGTACTTGGGTTTTAAAAAATGCAACTTTTCCAGCAGCTGACTGGCTTTAGTTGAAGTTGTTGAATTATGATGAAATGTGTCCTTTGGGGGTTGCATGAAGCGAAAGGCTAAACAGGCACGGAAAGAAATGCAGCTCATAATGTAGCTATGTGAGTTGTCATCGTCTCTTTTGGAGTGATTGTAATGTATTCTTATACTAGCATCTTGCATTATCTAGACAATGCTGTCTCTCTAAGAAACTTTCAATTTAATCAGAAATTGTTTAGATAGTCAAGAAGTGGATAAAAACACTACTTACTGCTTGCAGGGGTTTGGTTGGAATTGCCCCTTCCTTCATTTTAAAACGCTGAGCAAAGCCTGCTTGATGTTGTCCCATGTTAGAAAAACTGTCCGTGGTGAAATGGGCTGAGCAAACTAACAACTTTGAATTAAATTGTTGCGGTATCCGATTATAAATAAAACTATAAATATAAACCATGCCTGTTGACATTCTTTATCTGTGGGAAGAGTATGAAACGTCTTCACATCCCCTGAACAGCCTGGAACATAATATTTGTTTCCATGATCTGCCATGTTCGCTATCCTCGCGTGACGCTTGTTTACCTGCCGATACGGCTGCGCAGTTTCGCCTCACAGTGAACATGTTCTTACATGTGCAAATGTTGGAGGCGTACATAATGATCCCGGCGATTGCATAATTCTCGGTGTTACGTTGAGATTTGCCTATTTTTCGTTCTCACAAACGAGATTTACATATGAAGGAGGAGGCAATGGTGTTTGAAAATCACTATACAGGTCCTTCTCAAAAAATTAGCATATTGTGATAAAAGTTCATTATTTTCCATAATGCAATGATACAATTTTATATTAAAACAATACAAGACCTGGAATATTTCAGTTGGTGTGCAATGAATCTAAAATATATGAAAGTTTAATTATATCATTACATTATGGAAAATAATGAACTTTTATCACAATATGCAATTTTTTTGAGAAGGACCTGTATGTGATTTACATGTACTGAACTCCTGTTATTTAACTATGACGAAGGTTGATTCAATTTTTCATTCTAGGGCACTTTTAAACCGACAGAGTGTGTCTGCTTCCTGAACAATGCTAGGAAGACTGTTCCAGAGTTTAGGTGCTGAATAGAAAAAGGATCGACCGCCTGCAGTTGATTTAGATTTTTTTTTAGTTGAGTCTCTTTTCAAAATCTCATTAGCTTTTTTTCAATAGCTTAATTAATAAGGCACAGGTGAATGGGATTAATCAATGAGACAAACGTTGAAACTGGTTCAAAGGAAAATAGCAACTAAAGCTGGGCTCAGACTAGAAGAGTTTCTGGTAACACTTTATAATCTCACGCTATGAAGCATTAGTTAAGCATTGGTAAATAGTAAGTTCATCATTTATAAAGCATTGATAGACATTAATAAGCTGTTGACATTAAAAACCCAATGTTTTGTCCAGTCAACTTCATGTCATTTGTAAATATCCTTTCCTGTCATTCAGACCTGCAACACATTTAAAAAAAAGTTGGGACAGGAGCAATTTAGGGCTAGTAATGAGGTAAAATGGTTAAATAATAATGTGATTTGAAACAGGTGATGTCAACAGGTGATTGTAATTATGATTTGGTACAAAAGCAGCATCCAAGAAAGGTCTAATCCTTTAGGAGCAAAGATGGGCCGAGAATCGCCAGTTTGCCAACAAATACATGAGAAAATTATTGAAATGTTTAAAAACAATGTTCCTCAAAGAAAGATAGGAAAAGATTTGCATATTTCACATTCAACAGTACATAACATAATTAAAATATTCAAGGAATCTGGAGGAATTTCTAGTGCGTAAAGTTTAAGGCGCAAGCCTAAGCTGAACAACCGTGATCTCCGATCCTCAGGCGGCACTGCATCAAGAATCGTCATTCATCTATAAGATATCACCACATGGGCTCAGGACTACTTTGGCAAACCTTTGTCAAGTACCACAATATGTAGTTACATCCACAAATGCCAGTTAAAACTGTACTGTGCCAAAAGGCCCTATGTTAACAGTGTCCAGAAGCGCTGTCGACTTCTCTGGGCTCGGAGGCATCTGGGATGGACCATCACACAGTGGAAACGTGTAATGTGGTCAGATGAATCAGTATTTCAGGTATTTTTTGGGAGGAATGGATGCCGTGTGCTCCGGACCAAAGAAGAAAAGGATCATCCAGACTGTTACCAGCAACAAGTCCAAAAGCCAGGGTCTGTCATGGTATGGGGTATGGTGTCAGTGCCCTTGGCAAAGGTAACTTGCACTTCTGTGAAGGCACCATTAATGCTGAAAAGTACATAGAGATTTTGGAGCATAATATGCTGCCTTCAAGAAGACATCTTTTCCAGGGACGTCCATGCATATTTCAACAAGACAATGCAAAACCACATTCTGCACACATTACAAAGTCCTGGCTGCGGAGGAAGAGGGTACGGGTACTTGACTGGCCTGCCTGCAGTCCCGACCTGTCTCCAATAGAGAATGTGTGGCGCATTTTGAAGCGCAAAATGCGACAAAGAAGACCCCGTACTGTTGCCCACCTTAAGACTTGTTTGCAGGAAGAATGGGACAAAATTACACCTGAAACACTTCATCACTTGGTGTCTTCAGTCCCTAAACGTCTTTTAAGTGTTGTGAAAAGGAATGGCAACATTACAAAGTGGTAAATGCTTTACTGTCCCAACTTTTTTTTTAATGTGTTGCAGGTCTGAATGACAGGAAAGGATGCATATTTACAAATGACATGAAGTTGACCAGACAAAACATGAAATATTTTTTGTTTATATTGTCTGCAACGAAATACAATTCAAAGTGAATTTAGAAATCACTTCTTTTTTTTTTTTTGCGTTTTCCATACTGTCCCAACTTTTTCTGATTTGGGGTTGTATAATTTCTAAATTATGTATTACATTATTTACAAACCATTTCATTAGAAGTTGTCAGTGGTTCATAAGATTATTGTTATAAACACGAGCCACGTCTGAAAGGAAAAGGGGGAGGTGTTGCTGTAATTTATAATGATATCTTCACTATTACTCAGAAGTCTAGTTTCAAATATAATTCCTTTGAAGTTTTGGTGCTTTATTTAACATTGTGTAGTGTAAATGATAAATCCCGTTTGACATTTGTGTTGGCTACTGTATACAGGCCACCAGGGCACAATACAGACTTTATCAAAGAATTTGCTGGTTTTCTATCAGAGTTAGTACTGGCTGCAGATAAAGTACTAATTGTTGGTGATTTTAATATCCATGTTGACAATGAAAAAGACGCATTGGGATTGGCATTTTAAGACATTCTAAACTCTATTGGAGTTAGACAACACGTATCGGGACCCACTCATCGCCTTAATCATACTTTAGATCTAATACTGTCACATGGACTAAATGTTGATACCATTAAAATTCTGCAGCAGAGCGATGACATCTCAGATCATTACCTAATATCATGTATACTTAATTTAGCTAAAGCTGCATCCCCTCGCTTCAAATATGGCAGGACAATAACTGCTGCGACTAAAGATTGCTTTATACATAATCTTCCTCATCAGTTCCATCTCCTCAGCATTACAGATAGCCAAGAGGAACTTGATGTTGCAACAGAAACTACTGACTCTCTCTTTACTAGCACTTTAGACATAGTTGCTCCTCGGCGCTTAAAGAAGATTAAAGCAAATAATCCAACGCCGTGGTACAACGAGCACACTCGGGCCCTTAAAACAGCAGCCAGAAAAATGGAGCGCAGCTGGAAGAAAACAAAACTGGAGGTTTTTCGCAATTTGTGGAAAGAGAGCATGATTGCATACAGAAAGGCCATAAAAACTGCTAGATCTGCTTATTTCTCAACTCTTAGAAGAAAACAAACACAACCCTGGGTATTTATTCGATACAGTGGCTAAATTAACAAAGGATAAAGCTTCAACTTCTGATGTTTGTAAACAACACAGCAGTAATGACTTTATGAACTTCTTTACTAGTAAGATTGATAACATTAGGAATAAAATTATAACCATGCAGCCGTACTACAGTATCACTTCAGACAGAACATTGTAGTGTCACTGAGGAAAAATTACACTCATTCACTGCTATAGGAGGAGAAGAATTGGCTAAACTTGTTAAATCATCAAAATCAACAACATGTATGCTTGACCCTATACCGACTAGGCTATTAAAAGAGATGCTTCCAGAGGTCATAGATCCTCTGCTTAATATTATTAATTCATCCTTGACATTAGGATATGTACCAAAAACTTTTAAGTTGGCTGTAATTAAACCACTTATTAAAAAAACGCAACTTGATCCTAAAGAATTTGTCAATTACAGACCAATCTCGAATCTACCGTTTTGTATCAAAAATATTAGAAAAGGCCGTGTCTTCACAATTATGTTCCTTTTTAGAAAGAAATGGCATCTGTGAGGATTTCCAGTCAGGATTTAGACCGTATCATAGTAATGAGACTGCTCTCATTAGAGTTACAAATGATTTACTCTTATCATCTGATCGTGGTTGTATCTCTCTATTAGTGTTACTCGATCTTAGCGCTGCATTCGATACTATCGATCACAATATTCTTTTGAATAGACTCGAAAATTATGTTGGCATTAGTGGAACTGCATTGGCATGGTTTAAATCTTACTTATCTGACCGTTATCAGTTTGTAGCAGTAAATGAAGAGATGTCACACCGATCACAAGTTCAGTATGGAGTACCGCAAAGCTCAGTGTTAGGACCGTTGCTTTTCACCCTGTATATGCTACCACTGGGAGATATCATAAGGAAGCATGGCGTTAGTTTTCATTGTTATGCTGATGATACTCAGCTCTATATTTCTTCACTACCTGATGAAACTTACCAATTCACAAGATTAACGGAATGCATAGCTGATATAAAAATTGGATGAATAGTAATTTCCTGCAACTTAATTCAGATAAAACTGAATTTTTAATTATTGGACAGAAAAGCTCCACAAGTAGTGCCCTAGAATACTGTCTAACCCTCGATGACTGCTCTGTCAAGTCCTCGTCGTCAGTGAGGAACCTGGGTGTGCTCTTTGATACCAATCTTTCGTTTGAAAGCCACGTTTCTAGCATCTGTAAAACTGCATTCTACCATCTTAAAAATATATCTAAATTACGTCACATGCTTTCAATGCAAAATGCTGAACAATTAGTACATGCGTTCATGAGCTCAAGGCTAGATTATTGTAATGCTCTACTGGGTGGTTGCCCTGCTCGCCTAATAAATAAACTCCAGCTGGTCCAAAACGCAGCAGCTCGATTTTGTCCCTGGTTAAGCTCCCCAGTACTTAAGCGAGCTCTTAACACATTATACTCCATCACGTCTATTGCGGTCTCTAAACTCTGGCCAGTTGAAAATACCTAGAATATCTAAATCAACTGCAGACGGTCGATCCTTTTCCTATTTAGCACCTAAACTCTGGAACAGTCTTCCTAGCATTGTTCGGGAAGCAGACACACTCTGTCAGTTTAAATCTAGACTAAAAACACATCTCTTTACTATGGCATACACATAGAACATTTTTAACTTTCTTTATTCAAATCAAATGACTGATTGTTAGGCTGCATTAACTAGGTCAGCCGGAACCGGAACACTTCCCATAACACCTGATGTACTCGTTACATCATAAAAAGAGTGGCATCCACACTAATGTTAGTCTCTCTGTTTATCCCGAGGTTTACTGCAGTCGGCGGATCCAGGCCGTGTCCGGATCGGATGGTGGACCTGCATCTGGACATGACCAGCTCATCCTGGAGTGTCTGCTGAGACCGTGTCCATTAGTGTCTCCTCTGAATTTGCCTCACCGCACGTCATCCTCAATTAACCCGTCTCGCGCAATAACTCCGATCTTTCAAGTATTCATATTCTTGTGTAATCGACGCGCCATCCTAAATGAACCTGTCTCGTGCGTCATACCCAAAATTTTGAATATTCCTATCTAATATGATTTATGACCTGCAAGGTTGCCAGAGTAATAATTATACACTGTTAATAATAGGCCAGAGGAGAACTGGCACCCCGACTGAGTCTGGTTTCTCCCAAGGGTTATTTTTCTCCATCATGCCCTGATGGAGTTTTGGTTCCTTGCCACTGTCGCCTTTGGCTTGGCTTGCTCAGTTGGGGACACTCAAATTATGATCCAAGTTACTCAACTAAATATACAAATAGAATTTATTAATTTGGTCATATATAATTCTATAAACTATCCAAATTAAACTAGCCAAATCAAATTTTGTTGCAATCGTCATTGTAAAAGCGCTATATAAATAAAGTTGATTGATTGATAAGATAATTTAGAAAGGGTAAGTAAATGATTATTAAACTGTTTAAATGTATTAATATTATTAATACAGTAATAGTTAATCAATATGTTATATAAATGCTTAAATAAATGCTTTATTAACATGTATTCCTACTGTTGTTCATGATTAATTCAGGTAGTTATAAAACATTTAGTAGTTGTCAGTGAACTATTTCTGTGAGCTCATCTAAAGTGAGGACAATTTATGCCTAATATTAATATTATTAATATTATGTTAATAAAGGAACTATTTAAATAATAAGTATAAATGTACATGTATATTTATTATTTAGTAGTGTGAGCCCGGTTTAGGACAAAACTATACATAACCCTGACAGTTTGTCTATACCCAAATATATTGGAAGTGTTTCTTTCAGTACAGTGTTGTGAAGGTGTCAGCAGGGGTGGTATAATTAGAACACTAAATACCGTTTTAAAATGCAGAATGTATAAACAAACTTTGTGAGTCATCAGCATTGTAATGTGTTTGTACTGTAAGCATAGGGTCAGTGTCAGAGCTCTGCGACTTCGGCCTTTCTAATTGCAAGTGTTACAGCAGGTGCAAGCAAGGCTGAATGATAATGAGATGAAACTTAGCTGCAGCTCTTTTGACCCAGAGGGGAAGTCCTGAAGAGAGACCTCACTGTGGTGTGATACACAAGTCTTGCCTTGACACACCACAAAGTCAAGAACACAGATGCTCACACACTTAAAGGGAACCCATTCATTATGCAGCAGTGTGGTGTGGAAACCGACTGCTGAAAAGTCTAGCGTAGACCAGCATGGATTTCCACTCTGCAAAACATTTTCACCAGCAATGGTCATCCTAATGCCTGCTACAGACTGTGCGATTTCAGCATTCCTTTAAGATCATTACAAATCACACTGTACGACATGTATGCAGACAGTACGAGGATGACACCTATTGAATCATAGGCTATGACGCAAGTTAGTATAGAAGAATATAAGCATCATCAACACGCGCTAGTGGTTAACAAATAGAGCAAGATCGATTACACTTTGGCACTTTTTTGCGGCAAAAAATAAGAAAAAAAGGCGAAAACAAAAGAGGACAAAATGAATGCAGTCATGACTAAGGAAAAGAGGCCAGGCAAATGTGTCAGGAGTTCGTTGGGAATAAATAAACAAAGACGAAGAAGAATCAATATAATTGTCTTTAATGACAAAACTCAGGAGTACATACAAAGTAGCTAGACAAACACAACTTAACATCAACGAGAACGGACACAGAATGAAGGAGAACACACGGTGTGAATACATGGAGCAAACAAAGGGAACTAAACAGCTATGAGACGACAGGTGAACTAAATGACTAATCAAATTAACTGAGAAACTGGGTCAAACTTGCAGACAACGAAGGCTGAATCAAAACACAAAGAAACATGACAAAAACAGAACATAACTTCGACAAAATGGAGCTTGAGGTTTTAGCATTTTTGTTAGTGTTTGTTTAATGTTGCATTTTTATTAGCTAATCAGTAGACATAGATTGTAGCAGCAAACACTGTGAGATGATGTGGCTGGGTTAAAAATAACCCATTTGGCAACCCAGTGCTGGGTAAATATTGGACAGAATACATTAAAGTAACCCAGCAGGTTGGGTTACACATTTTAACCAGCAGGTTGGGTTGCACAATTTAAAGCTACACTGTGTGATATTTTCCCCTATCTAGCGGTGAAAAGGTATATGACCATCCAGTGAATATTAGTTTCTGTTCCTCTCAATTCCGATTTCGTTTTAACTCCTACGGTGGCTGATTTAGTCCAAGATTAATATGGCTTCCAGTTCGACCTTGTCCATGAGTGTTCTTTCAGTCAACTTTTATCAGTGATATCGTTATTCTGTATATTTTACGACATCACTAGCGTAAGGCAACGTTCATACTCTTCACATTCGACACGGTGCCATCGAGTGTTAAAATGGGAAAGGCGAAGCTTGAATTCACGGGTATGTCCCTCTTTGGCTAATGTACTTTCAAGATGGAGGGGCAACATGGCGACCGGCATGCAAACCCCTCACCCGTATGTATTTTCAATGGCATATTATAAACTTACGAAAATACTTTATTACTTGAAATAAGTAAATATTCATTAATGAGCACATATATTTTTGAAAGAACTAAATGTTTTAGCTAAGAATAAACTAAAAAAGTTACACAGTGTAGCTTTAACCCAATTTCTGCTCATAGGCTATAGAGGGACTGCATTGCCATCAGTTTTTCCTGCCGGAACACTAGTCCTCAGCCGAACTGAGTGGCAAAAGAGCTTCTGCATGACTGAATTTAATAGGGAAACTGCGAAAACGTGAGTAAAACAAACGATTATAAGTTTAACTAAAGGTTAGACTCGATATACTGTTACTTACAACTTACCAAAGATCCAGTGATCCATGGATATTGACCAAGTGCGCCACACACATCCTGAAAAGTGAAGCCAAAGCGTCTTGATCGCCCCCAGGTGGCTGGTCCCGATATTAGTCATAAACCCAGCCCCCGGGACAAACTAAACAATCAAATTACACTTTTGTCCAAAGATGGTTTCTGTCATTTTTGGTCGTTTTTATCACGCCGATGTAAGTGTTCATTTTTTTGTTTTTTGTTTGGTTTTAGTTAGTTATGTAGTTTAGTTAGACGTCATGATTGACAGCTTCTTTGGAAGTTGTCCCTAAGGTACCAAATTACTTTTTGGGGGATTTTTGGGAGAAGATTGGAGCTTTAGCTTTAATTTCTATATTTCCATATATTAATGAGTTGTTCTATTGTTGTGGAAATACATAAAACAAATTTGCCTGTGAATGCTTTATATAAATACTGGTCTAAATCCAGGTGATCACTTATATCAATGTTATATATATCATCATATCGTCCAGCCCTAAAAGTTTTTGTCAGTGCTTTTTTTTTTTTTTTTTAAACAACATTTAGCAGAATATAAGATGCTAAATATTTAATTCATGAGTTGCCATAACAATATAAAACATTATATATGTAACACGAATCCACTGAGGCAAGTTGTTAGAACCCAAATGCAGTTTTATTTACAAAATCAAAATCCAAAACGTCACTCTGGCCAATGGTGACGCCATGTGTGTACCCTCTATTGACTAAATGGCGGGCTATTTTTACCTTATTAATGGTTATTTCCATTTCCTTGCAGCAACTGCAATTTATATATTTTATTTAGGCTACACACACATGTATATGTATATATATATATATATGTATATGTATATGTATATGTATATGTATATGTATATATAT